>JAYKXP010000023.1:0-695323 GCA_037176845.1 Paramarasmius palmivorus | reverse complement strand
AGTGCATTGAATGGCCCTGACCTGCTTCCGCGATGTAGTTTCATCACCGTACGTCATATTTCGACTGCTTACGATTTCGCAAGCTGACACAGTTGCAGGTTCCAAGTGAATACCTGGAGCAGAAACACATGAAGTACTCAAACCAGCTGGCAGATCTCAAAGTGTTGGAAGAGCTGAACGGGAAGCCGCCTGTACAGTTTCATTTCCTGGACCCCTCTATCGTAGACCAAGACGCTTTTATCGACGAGGAAATGCGCCTAAATCGTCTCTGGGATGGCAAATTGCTCAGGGAGCCTGTCACTCAGCGAAGATACAAAAAACGAGTACCTTCCGTCGTCTGGAGCCATCATTACGCGAGCACAGCACTTGCAGTCTTTCTCCAGAAAGGACCCGCGTATCGTAACTTTGTCTCTTTTTGTGATGAACTGTACGACGAAGGCGGTGGCGAATATATCGAGGACTCTGACGACGCCGGTGACGATAGCGACGATGGCGACGATGACAACACCGACAACGATACCGCACGGGAAGACGAACAGGGAGACACCGAACGGGAAGGCACTGATGGAGAGCAGGAGACCAACAGTGCAGGAGGTAGTCGAGGCGGCAAAGGCAGCAAAGGCGATAAAGACGACAAAGGCGGCAAAGGCGGCAGGGGTGGTAGAGGTGGAAGTGGAAGTGGAAGTGGAAGTGGAAGTGGAAATGGAAGTGGAAGTGGAAATGGAAGCGGAGGTAAAGATAAGGGAAAAGGTAGAGATAATGGCGATCATGATCAGGGTTCTGCTAGATATCAGACCCGAAGTCAGACTCGGAAAAGTCAAGGTGAGCAGCTACTAAACATAGCAAGGACTTGTCGTCAATAAATCTTTACTGTTTACTTAGGTCGGTCTCGTCAACAGTCCGGAAGTCGAAATCTTGGTCTGCTTGACAGAATCTGGGCTTTAGCGTCCCTATCCCGCCTCCAAGAAGAGCACAAAGAAGCGCAGGCAAGGGTGGAAGCTTGGAGGCACTTGGGCTGAACACTGTCAATCTTTCGGTCGCATCACTTTTATGTCGTTTGGAGTTGTATTATTTCGTCTCATATGCACGCCATCGTTCGTTCGCACCTGTTTATAGCGAAAATTATCATAGATAGTAAAATCTAGTTGCTTTCCTCTGTGAATGTGTGCCCAGGATAATTTTCGGACTCGATTTTGGTCCCTGGTTGGTCTCTTGCCTTATGTGGAAAACTGGACTGATTCTTTCGGTTGATCTATCCCCGCGGCATTCGTGGGAATTCCTTCTCTCCTTTCCGAAAACCACCATCTAACGCGCCGGTAAGTTCTGATTTCCATCCGTATACAGAGCCATTGCATTTGTCGCAACGATTCCACAAGTGCATTATGCTTTGCTTGGGCTGGAAGCTGCGTGTATGACACTGACTTCTTGCTGAACGGGAGGTTTCGGGATACTTGGCCTATCGTGTCCACTTTTTGCTCTGCTCTTTGGTCTGCTCTTTGGTCTGCTCTTTGACTAACTATGCAATTCAGGCTCGCCTCCAAGACCTCTTGACTGAGGAACTTCGCTCAATGTTTTAATTATCGACACCGTAAGCTATTCAGTCCTCAATACCCTTTTTCATACTCAGCTGGAGTCGACAGAGAATATAATGGCACCAAGCTTCCTGGACATAGAGGCAAGAGAGGACAGTGAAGAAGAAGAATGGGATTTTGACGAAAACAATGGTCTCTCTGGTATGATCTCTTCGTGTCTTACACGCTCTAGTGTTCACAACTCCAAGACGACTTTTCCACTCCCAGGTCTCGCGACGCGGAAGGAGCTTCAAGGAAAGCTACAAGCTCTTCTGTACAAGTCACTCCACGTGCTGAAGAGCTTTTTGCTGGCATCATCGCACGTCTCATGCCAGGAGAACCCGCTATAGCTTCTTCGCTGGCGACGTCTTCCTCTTCCTCCGCCATACCACCTCCCACCAATGTAGGCCCCAATCAACTGGAACCGCATCATCCTTGGACTGCAGTCGCTCTTCGCCGAGAGAGAGAGGAACCTGCTCCATTCAGTGTCCGAAAAGATATACCCAAGGATCCGCTTCCGCCTCCACCTGGAAAGCGTCCTAAGGTCCTCACCAAACCCTTCAAAAAGGCGAAGCTCACAAGTACCTATCCATGGCTCTCGCTGCCACCAGCATCTTTGGTACGGTATGCCTGGGCAGCTTGGGCAGCTTGGGATGCAGACGAGGCACCAGAATCTTCTGAGATCCAACGCCGAGAATTAGCGCCTGGAGAGTGGGTTCGAGTACGCCGCCCAGGCATGTACTGTGGTGATGTTGGTATCGTTCATCGTGTCGGAACGGACAAGGATGGTTGTCGTGGATATCGCGTTCTACTTGTGCCTCGTTTACCCTCCAAACAGGAGGCGGTGCAGTACGGCGCTGAGGAAAGAACTTCACAAGCTGGGCAAGGCAATAACAAAGGAAAGCGAAAGAGGGAAGAAAAGCCGTCAATTCGATGGTCTCCCCGTCTTTTCCGTTACAGAGACTACAAGGCCGATTCTGTGACGAAGATGGAGGAAACAGCATCGTACCTATACGAGAAGCGAACCTATTCCTATGGGTTAGCCTATTGCTTTTTTCGCGAGTCAAACTTGGATCCACGATTCCCAATACTCCCTGGAGAGCTGGCTCGCCTGTTCATAGAGTCTGGACATCCATTTGTCCTCCAGTCCTCTTTACCTTGTCTCGAACATTGGAAGTTTGAGTACGGCGATGTCGTTACCGTAAAGAACATTCCCGGTGTTCGCAGTGTCGTTCAGGAAGTTATCAGCGACGAAGGTACATGTCGAGTTGAAATCGGAGAGGAGGAATCAGGCACGAGTTCGGGCATGCACGTTGTTCCAATGAAATGCCTACAGAAACTTGTAGTTCCTGGGGATTATGTTCGGGTAATCGCAGGAGCCTGTACTGGTATCGAAGGACTGGTGACCGAGTCAGTTAATGCCGAGGTACATGTGTTTAAGATATCCATGTTGGACGATGGTGAGCATGTCAACCCTTTTGCCCCAGCTGTCAAAGGCAAGGCTGTCCGGATTGAGCGGGATACGGTATGCTTTCTGCCATTCTGATCAGCATTTGCTTGGCTCTGATTATTCTTATAGCACGTACTTGTTCATGCGAACTCGGTAAAGGTCATCTCGCCTCCATTTGACATGGATCGAGGCCCTTGGTACGACGTCAATGTTGTCGTGTGTTCTGCGAACGACGCTCACTACGATCGCTACCATGGCCGTCCTGGCGTAGTCAAACGCGTCCGACGATTGGCTCCCAACCAACTAGGGGTCTTTGTCTACCTGGTCGGGCTTGACGCAACCGTGCAGTTTGAGCTGAGACACCTATTCGATGAACGGTTAGTTTCGTCAATTCCAAATGGTTGCACAAAGTTACTCAACACTTTCATAGAACGAGGTTGCCGTTGCAAGTGGCTCATCCATTGCCAGAGCGTTACCACCAGTTTCGCATTGACCCCGCTGTGGACGCTATGTATACAGGACGACCTCCCTGGTTTGGCGTTGTAGTTTCAATCATCGGCGGCCATCACAAAGGGAAAACTGCCATAGTGAAGGATGTGAACAGGCGAGCCTCTCAGGCCGACAGGATCACGCTCCAGGTTGAGCTACAAGTCATCAGTGAAGTCGTCAATAGACTAGAGACGGTGCATCTTCACGATCTTTTGGAAGAGAAGACGAAGAAACCGCTCTATATCTACTGGCCCCTTACCAAGTCCTCCGCTTTCTGGCCGCTTCGTCAAGATATGGTCTCTCCAAAAGTTCTCGAGTCCATACGCTCTAAGAAGCAGCAGGCTTGCAACACGGAAACGAATGTCGACGAGGAAATCTCAGATCCTTGGAGTGTGTGGAATCCCAACAACAGATCGGGCATTACCCATTCCTTTCCTGAGCCGGCGGAACAGGAGCCTACATCTACCGATCCAGCGTTCGCCGACTTCATACGTAGAGCCGATAGCGGTTTCGAGTTCGAGTTCGAGCTGTGGGATCGATCTCTGCTCTCCGTTGATCACTGGTCTTTCAGCATTGAGGAATACGCGGAACCAGATATGTCATCACTCCTTGGGCCGTTACCTTTGACGTCTACACCGTCGACATCTGCATCTCTCGCATCTTCTCATCCTCCATCAACACCTCAGCATTGGTTGCTTCACCCGAAACTCGTTGGCAAACGTATTGAGGTGAAGGTTGACAGCTCTTCTGTCGTGGTCGAAACCACTGCGAGGCCGACTGGTATTTTTGCAACGCGAAAAAAGGGCAGGGGAATGGTAGATGTCCCAAGTCAGGATATCAGCAAAGCTCCTGCTCGCAATTTCAATGCTCAGTCGATGATGGTTATTGTGGATGGCAAGGAGGAAGACATAGGGAAGCTTGTTCGTGGGGTATACTATTTCTACAATGGAACGCCTGATGAGGGGAGTAAATGGTGGATCGTTGTCACCATGGATCCCTCTCAGCCATGGCTGCTAGCAGTAGAGCGAGAGCTTCTCGACGTTGATCCGGAACACCTTGCCATAGTCGAAGATTCCTCTGCAAACAAGAAGAAGGCCAAGGCAACGTTGGAGAACGTACGTGCAGCGGCTAGAACGAAGGCACCGGAGGTCCGGATTCCGTACGATTCTAATAGCAGCCATTTTTCCTATCTTCGTCAAATTGTTCATCAAACATAGCGGCGTGGTGGCAAATATCGAGCCTGGGTGTACAAAAGTAAAACAATTCAATCTAAATGATTCAAACCGATCCAATTTCCAGAGTTCGATAAGGCCACAAGTCTAGGAATTGAATTAAACTACTGAGATATTTACGATTTTTTCCAGCCCCACTATACTGCGGGCGCAGTCTGCCTTGTATTATTTTTGTAACTGACGTCTTTTCTTAGGGTGCACGTAGGTTCTACCACATAGAGGTGAGGATTCGATTGGAGCTTTACTTATTCCGACGTTGATGCGTGTAGCAGATTAACTGCAAGAAGAACAAAGCAAAGAAGCTGTGGTGGAAAAACAACGGGGTAAGCATCGATTATTGCATATGCATTTTTAGATGTTCACAAGTATTTAAACGCAGCTGGTTGCCCTTAGTTTCTTCATCTCATCCTTCACAGCCATGAGCTCTAAGAAACGTACACGCAGAGCAAGCAGGGGCACCTCTAAAAAGGTTGCCACGTACACCAAGGGTGATTTCTCTTCGGATGAATCTGACTCTGGTGGCAACAAGCGCCCGAAACCGATGGCCTATTCCTCGCAGCTTTCAGCGGACCAGCGCCGTGTCGTTGTAACGCCCATATCCTTGCCAAGGTCTCCTGCTAAGCAACAGGCATCAGATGGCCCTATGGAGGGCCCGCTTGACACCCTCGATATCTTTAACGAAAGCCTACCCATTCTGGGAGATGAAGTTTCAGTAGGAGGTGACCACGGGCTAGAAGGACAGGAGAAGAAGACAGGGCAAAAGAAGAAGAGGACGGTGAGGCGTTACGTTTTTAATGATGATACCTAGCTGAAGATATTTTAGGACGAGTCAATTTTGGAGTGGTTTCCGCACCGGAATGAGTACCTCGACGCTTTCATGGCAAGGGAAGGCCGCGGAAAAAATCCCAAGCAGGTGTGCAACGTGTGCAAGAAACCAGGGGCGCTCCCGAGGTATCGCTGCCGGGATTGTTCGACAAACCGCTTGGTCTGTCGAGAATGCATTGTTAAGCAGCACCGAGAGAGGCCGCTGGACATTATAGAGGTACCAGCCATTTCCCATTCCTTTGTATCCTTCGCTGAATTTCCTCTGTTTTCTAGTTTTGGAACGATAAGTTCTTCGAACGCAAATCCTTACATTCCCTAGGATTGGAAGTCTATATTGGCCATTACGATGGCTCTCCTTGCGAGATGGCAACCTCCAGCCCCTCGAATTTTACCGTTATTCATACAAACGGTTTTCATCGCGTCTGTGTTTTTTATTGCGGTTGCGCGCAAACGTCTCCCCACTTCCATCCACGACAACAGCTTCTTCGATACGAATGGTTTCCAGCAACCCATAAAGCTCCGCAAACATGTTTCACGTTTCGTTTGTTGGAGAATTTCCATGCAATGACGCTGCTTGGAAAGATTAGCGCCTATGATTATTACAGGGCGCTCGAGAAACTTACAGATGATACGGGCGGTTTCCAATTCAAGGCATGTAATTGTGTTATGTTAACCCCTTCGTCTAATGAAGAACCGTTATAGAATCGATATCGTTCCTTTCAGAGAGTAACACGGCAATACAGACACCTCAAAATGCTGAAACGAGGTGGTAGAGGAAATTATTCCATCATTGAAGTGGCAGAGACCCAGCCTGGAGAACTCGCCATTCAGTGTCCTGCTTGCCCAAGAGTGGGTATCAACATCCCATCTGACTGGGATAAAAAAAAGAGGCAGTATGTAGATTGATCCGCATTCCAGCCTCTGTGAGCTCACTTTTTTTGAAGATATCTTTATACAATGTTTTTGGCTGTTGATGCCTGCTTTCGACTCAAGAGAAAGCTCGTCTCGAGTGAGGTGGCTGACCCTGGATTAGGAACTGGATGGTCATACATGGTGGAGGATGAACCCTATCGGGCTTATCTGCTGGAGAAGACCAACGAAGTAGAGGTTCGTTTGAGATGGTTTCCTCAGTGTCACAGATGATTAACGTGCTGCGATTAGATGTCTTCGTGCTCAGGACTTGCGGCCCTTGACCACGCCAACTCCCGCAATGCTCGAGGAAACTATGCAACGTCAGGTGTTGCGCTTGGATGTTGCGCTCGGCATGAGTTCATTCAGCCGAATGGTGTCGGGGACCTGCAGCGTGGCGAAAGGTAACAGTGTCCAGCTTTCATCGTCTTATAATACATGTCTCAACGACGCACAGATATTGTAACATGGATTGGATCATCGCCTCACTTCTTCGGTACCACGGAAAGGATCTCAAGATATGCCTTTCGTACGATATCTGCTGCCAGTACCGAAAGAAGTTCATCAATAGGATCAGTCAGCTTCCGCCTCACCTCGAACCTGCAGCAACTCGATCTTATATGTTTGTAATTCCCAAGCTGCATATTTACGGCCATAAGCTGGCATGTCAGCTTTCCTACTCTTTGAATTTGACTACCGGGGTTGGAAGGACAGACGGTGAGGGTATCGAGCGGAACTGGGCAGGTCAAGGTCCTATTGCTACCAGTACCATGGAGATGGGTCCAGGTTCACGACATGATACTCTGGATGACCAGTGGGCCTGCTGGAATTGGAGGAAGCTGGTGGGACTTGGTGAGAAACATGTTACCCTCTGAGATCTCACATTAACTCAAAAAAAAAAAATAGGCTCTTTACTCCAGAGAAGACTGCGTCTGGCCATTGACTGGCGAATCAAACAGAAGAGGTTCTTTGATCTTTTCACAAAGAACCAAGCAGTTGAGGTGCCAGGCTGGAAGAAAATGGTGAAAGATTACGAGGCCGACAACAACAACCCCAACCCATACACCCTGCCAGAAACTACTATGAAGATGCAAAAAGTACGCGCGGAGATTCTGAGGGAAGATGAGACCCTCGATCGCCTTGGCACCCCCGATAAGGAACTCACCTCGATGGGACCTGGAGCGTTTCTCCTTTTTGCACTGGATATTGAAGAGAAACAGTGAGATCTCCCCTTCTCTCTGTGGTGATAGGTTCATTAATGGTTACACTTGAAAGGCGGCAAATCAAACAAGATCTTGCGCTCAGAAGAACGACACCCACTTCACAGCAAGCATCAGATATCGTCGACAGACGTGCCAGGCTCAGACGGCTGCTATCTCAGTTCGTCGCGAAGCAGAGCGCCTACATGCCGATAGTTGGTACCTTGCGTTTGCCAGATGCAACGAGTCTCCCTGACGTCGAGATCTTACCTCTTTATCTACCTTCCGAGCTCTCTGACGAGCAGCTCAAGCTATGCCCCTCTGGCTCAAGGCTCAACACCATCGAGCTTCGTCTTCGTAACGCTCAGTGTTCTGAATCATTGGAGGATGTGAGAAATCATCTTCTCATTCGAACACGCCTACTATCATACAAGGGAGCACATGCACGGCACCAAGATCGGCTTACTCGGGCAAATGCACTTATTGGTGCTAACGAGAAGAAAGTCAAACTACATGCCAGGCGTTACCAGGAGGCATGGACAGCCATTCGTACACTGTGTAGACGAGATGGACAAAACCATGGGTGGCGTGAGCTCAAATACACAGACCTACGTTGCATGGAAGACGAGGAGGATGGCAGAACGGGTGTCCCAAGAAAGAAACCAGGCGCAAAGTCAAGCACCTCCCAACGTGCGCAGTTGATAAGGCAGGGGCCAAACGAGCATGAAGATGAAGGGGAGACGGAAAAGGACAAGGGCGATGAAGATAACTTTCTGAAGCAAGATACACCTGCCGCTGCAATGGAACGGTGGAGGAAGAAGCGGGACACCTATGTACGCCTGACTGGGGAGGGGAAGCGACAGATGTCCTGGATATGGACCGCAGCGGACCCTGCAGGTCTCTTATCAGACGAGGCCTTGAATAATGGTACGAGTAGATCAGTTCTTTTAGGGCTTTAGCAGTCACTGAAGCATTTCACAGGTCTCCGAGTAGAGTGGGCAAAAGCCTATGCAAGGCTCTCGCGTTGGGAAGAAGAGTGTCACCTTCTTAGAGAGGAGATGTGACGAACGCTTCAATCGCTGGATTGGAAAGCATCTTGGTGGGAAAAACGGGCGAATACAAAAGATGAATGCAAAGACGCCTACGCTTTTCGGCAAGCTTCGATATACAGGTCTCTTGCCAACAGGTTCAGGAAACAATGGAGATATGAGATGGACGACAAGGACGATGATGACAGCGACAGCGATCAGGACGAGACAGGAGAAGACGACGACGACGACGACGAGGAGTACTATGAAGACCCGACGAAGGAGTGGAATAAACGGGTTGAAGACACCGTTGAGGAGGTGGAAGAAGGCGACCTTGAAGAGCATCTTTCAGAACAATCGGAAGTGTTCACAGATGCAGACGATGACGACTTTTGACCGGGTAGGTTTCAATTGAATAATTGGTGTTTTTGACATCTGAGCCCTGTTGCAGGTTCAGTTTTAGACTAGGGGAGACGCTATTTCCGAAATGCCCGAGATGAGCTTTTCAATTAGCAAGCTCGTCCGCGATGCCCGAGGAAATTTTTTAATTGGACCGTGGCTCAGGTGTAAATCAAGTGTAATAATTGTTATTTAATCTAACAGTCTAAATCTGAGATGCCCGAGGGAACTTTTTTGATTAAACACAAAAGCACGAAAACAAGGTGAATCGGCGTTTTTTGATTAAATAGAAAAGGAGAAAATCGAGGATATGGGCTCGTATGTTGGCTAGAACAAGCTTTTTTAATTAGACACAAGTCCATTAAATGCCTGACATATGGTCAAGAATTAATACAATAGACTGTACGACATTCTACGAAGTTTAATTGAAAGATTTTGCGACCTCACCTGGTCAACGGCGCCGACTGGGACTAGCGCTACGACCGCGACTACCTCTTCCTTTCTTTGGGGAGCGGTCTAACAAACGCGAAAAGAGTGTTAGAGCGTATCAATGCAATACAAGCCATACGCACCTTCACATAACCCATTCTTCCGTTTAGGTTCGAGTGCAGGTCTTTGATTTCCCCGTATTCTGCTAACTTGTCGGTAATCTCTTCCCCGGTAGCTTCTTCATGTACGCTGGTGACCAAGATGATCTGGCTTTTGACGGCTAAAGTGCTGGCAGTAGTTCACGTCAAACATGCAGCGTGAAACAGCAGCTAGCAACGTACTCGTGTATCGGTGTCCTTCACGTTAGAAGAATCTACGTGGTCGTATGTAGGTTCTGCTCCCGCCGTAGTCCCGTTGCCTTCTCCTTTGAGAACGAAGATTGAACCATGGCAGGCCAGTATTTTGAAAACCACGGCCTCTTTGTCTGACAGCGCATCCAGCAGTCACTGAGTTGAGTAATTAGCCAAATAAAGATTCAAGTATAGACATACCTTTGTCAATATCCATTTCATCCTCGGATATGTTGAACTCGTTGTGAAGGTTGAAGTGGAAGATTAGGAAATTGCAGCTGTGCTTACAGCATCATTCTTGCTTCCTTCCGGTCAACCACCAACAGCGCAGCCGTTACGCGCTGCGTTTCTCTCCCTCTCTTATCCGCTCTTTTACGACATCCTGCAGGTTCAAGCACCATCCAACTATCCACGTTCCTACGACACTTGCAAATACCATAGCCGGGGCACAATATTACGGGAACCGCAACGTTGGCAGAGGTCAAGCATTCTCGGCGTACAGGTCGTCGAGCAGGTTGGAGAACTTGCGAATCATACGAGCAGACGATGTTTCACGACAAGAACTTTGCCAGAGGATCAAACGAGCACCACCACCCGTACTACCTCCTGACACCTCAGCCATCCTCACAACGGTTCGGTATCCAGGATCCTCTGTTCCCCAACCAATGACATCTCGTAAACGATGACTATATGGGAGATGGGCATGACTGGCAAGGGCATCGTTTTCTCGCTGGTCGGTAAAATATTAGACACCAGCACAGATCTCAGACGGCTTTGTATGTATCTCATTCTTCTGTTGCTCTGTGTTTCTCACCGTCGTTTCAGGATGCGGTAAACTCGTATCAGTTCAACGATCATACCGACATTCCCACTCCCAATCTCTTTGAAGACTATCATGGCACTCGATGTGCCGGTCAAGTCGCTGCTCAGAAGAATACCGCCTGTGGAATAGGAATATAAGGTCGCCGGCGTCCGAATTCTGTCTGGTCTGATTTCCGACATAGATGAAGCTACTCGGGATGACCAGTGCAACTTTGACGGATACACAAACAGTATCTACCGTCGACTTCCGCACTATTTCGGAGCCTTGTGCAGCCAACACGATTGTCGCATGCAGCTCTGGCAGCGGCAAACACATTGTAAGGATCACGTTCTCTATAAAACTGCAGTATTATTATTCACGATGCCCCCAAGGTTACCACTGATGAAGAAGAGGAAGCGTGTTCCCCAACTCATGGGGGAACCTCGACTGCTGCTCCCAACGCTGTTGGCGTTCGCCCTAACATTAGAAGTCAGGTAGGGCAGATTCTTTTGTACTGTTGATGGACCAACTAACAGAAATTTGACAGACCGGATCTAACATGGCGTGATTGATATCAACATCTCTGTGTCCAAACCGCTCGTATGATTAACCCTGGCGACCCAGATTCGGAATCAACGGCGCAGGGTCATCTATACAGGTACAAGTATGGCTTCGGTGCCTTGGATGCAACGCAGTTCGTCAGTGCAGCCAAAGACTCGAAGAACGTTAAACCCCAAGCCTGGCTCAAGACCCGGACTGTCGTTCTTGGAGAAGGAAAAGAGATATATTGACTACTTGAAGTTCTACGATTCGGTATACGATTGAGATTCGTTAATTACGTCTACGATTCGGTATAAGATTGAGATTCGTTAATCACTTCTACGATTCGGTATACTATTGAGATTTGTTAAGTACTTCTACGATTCGGTATACTTACTATTGAGATTGATTCTACGATTCGGTATACTATTGAGATTGATCATTCTACGATTCGGTATACTATTGAAATTCGTTGATTATTTCTATGATTCAGTATACTTTTGAGATTTATTGGTTCTAATATTCTTCAAGCGGTGTTCGAGTTCCTGTATGGTTGTTGTTCCTCGGTGATGACTCTGGGACCAGTTATTCGTGGGATGGACATAGAAATTTTCTTGATATCCTAGTCTTTAAGTGGAGTTCGAGTTCTCGGAAGGTTGGCTTCCCACGGGTGCTAGCCTAAGCCTCGGCTCAAGTGGAACGGTTGGTAGCATTACCGAGATGAAAGAGTCAATGACGGAAGTGCTGGAAGTGGGTGCACGTGGAATTTGGTTAACCCTTGTCTACTCGGACCCCAAGTTCTTGACCATTTACCACCACTTCCAGCTCCCCAGACGACTCAAGTACTGTATCAAGCACAGGTATGTGTCTTTCTGTCTTTTTGTTTCTGTTTGATCTTACATTCTACACAAGATCGTCTGTATCCTTACTCCAATGCCGGAGTCTATACCCCCAACGCCTAAGTCATTGTCAAACCTCAATGTTGGTGACAGGTACGTCTACATACAATCCGTTATATGTTCTATGTTCTCATTTTTATATTGCAGCCTTCATCTTCATCCCAGCCAGTTCATCTTCATCCCAGCCAGCTGCTCGTCCTAGAACCATAACACCTCCCCCTTGTGGACAACCTCGTAATGTCAAAGCCGAGTATGCAATGTCATTTTCAACTGCTCTCTTCACATGCTTACTAGTATTTAGGTCCTCTCTCGGATCTTTTTCAAGTGAATCCTCGAATGTCCCGACACCTCCGTGCGCTCAGCCTCGGACGTCTACAACTTCCGTCACCGCAAACATGTCTCCTCCATTGACGGCATCTGAGGGTTATCTCATGGTAGTGAGATATAATGCTAGGGGGTGAGTTTTTCTGTCGTTGATACTCTACTATGTACTGATCTTTTTTTAGTGTTCCAGAATGGGTCCCGAACAATTCAAGTAGACAGAAGCGACGGTTTCAAGCTTCCCTTCTTGCTGCATCGTTGCCTAGTACTGCATCAGCTACATCGCCCACACCTACACTATCACCCACACCTAGCAACACCATGAGTGATATCATTCAGGGTGCACCAAGTAAACATCGAAAGCTTGACTGCAACTCTGCTTCCGAGGTAAGTAATTTCTATCCTTGGTTCACATTCAAAATCACTTACTCAATACATGCAGACATCATCGCGCATTCTGGTTCCTGTGGCAGGTCCATCTTCCTCCTCCTACACCGTTCCTGTGACCCTGGCATTGGAACAACCCGAAGGCGAGGATCAAGCGACATCTCCTCCTCGACTCCCGTCCTCTCCTGTGGAGATATCTTCGCCGCATCTTCTTATACCCCGAGAGGCGTCTGTTCCTTGACTCCCATCCTCTCCTATAGAGATATCTACACCGCGTCTTCTTGCACCAGATGCCGACGTTTGATACTGTATATCTGAGGTACGTATAGTTATTATCTTGCCATCAACGATAGCTGATGAATGAGATAGGCTGTTGGACTTTTCAATATATATCTACTCGTCGTTTCTTGAATGATCCGGTATGTGAGCTTGTTCATTATTCCAGACAACGATCTAACATTGTTTACTCAGCCTGCTGTATAATATATTGTCATGGTTGGGATTTTTATGGGCCCTTCTTGGATAGCGTTTATTGTACATATCTGAGATACCTACTCTACGTGCATAATTACTAGTCGCCAGTTTATTGCCCAAAGAATTACCTGATTTACCTAGTTACCCGAATTGGTTCAACATGACATAATTGATGCACTTTACTCCCTCCTCTGCTGCACTCTAGCCAGGGTGCCTTAGTGAGCCTTGGTTCGTCAAACCATGGAGACTTGTTGCTATGTATACGCCATCCTTTGTGATGTTGTTTGGGTTGTGTCAATGACACTCGCTTCTGGTGCGTTGCATGGCTCATAGCTCCCTTTGCTTACTGACCCGACAGCAGTTGTGACCGTTCTCTCGGCATACATCCCCAAATGTACTCGAAAGCTCTGGAGATTTAGTTTTCACTCGTGGCATGCCGTTTTGTGTTCCTCTCGTCACTTCACCTACCATTCCAGCTTCTCTGCTGGCACCATTCTACTCTCACTCCGCCACTTTCAACATCTTGATTCACCACCTAAACTATCTCTGACTACTTTACCTCCTCTTCCTCCAATACTCTATTGTCTTTCAATGGGCGGCACTCGCAGAAGAAGAGACAAGAGATCAAAGGAGCCTGAAAAACGCGGCAATCCAGGTATCTTTCAAGGTGGACCTCTCACTGTCCTCGAGTCTTGGGCTACAGAGTATGTCTCCACTCGAGGTAATCGAGGTCCTTTTTGGGCACGCTTCTTTGGAGCCTGGAGAACCCAATATACTCCTCTCACTCCTGCTGAGCAAGAGATGCTCGACGAAGTAAGGAAGCGTTGTAATATCAAGCCTGCCAAGGTCGATCTACCAGCAGAAGATGATTCATGTCTCTTTGTACCAGGTATGAACAGAGTTTCTCCTTGCACACCCATGCTGATGATACATATAGACAGCGAACCCATTGCTGGACCACTGCCTGCTGCTGACCGTGCCAAAGCAGGTGTCACGTCCGAGGAACCTAATGGTCCAGGTAGGATTATTATGGCTATCTTCAATTCAATTTGCTTACTGTTCACAGATAATAGCGCTGTATCGGGCTCTGGTACCCCTGTTACAGAACGCTCTGACCAGAACACATCTGATACTTCTGCTACTGCTATTCCCGTAACAGAGCATTCCGACAAAGATATGCCTGAAGCCTCTACAATGGCAGCTCCTGTTGTTGACGGTTCAAATCAGGATACATCCTCCGCGACTGCTACTCTTCCTGTCACGGAAAGCTCTGACAATCCCACTTCCACTTCTACCCCTACTCCTGTTGCGGAGTGTCCAGATAACACCGCTCCTGTCATAGATGAAGATTGCAATATCTGTCATCAATCATCCAGTAATTCTGACAGCACTACGTCAGACGTCGTTGATGCAGTTCACGCCATCATTACAACAACATCTCAGCCGTCTCTTCAGACCACGACATCTTCACATTCCTCTGATGTTCCCGGGCCTGCTATCGATAGAGCTCCCACGCCAGTACCAGGAACGAAGAAACAGAAGAAGAAGAAGAATCAACGTACTGAGGCTGACAATATTTTGATTGCTCGAGGGGCTACTGATGAGGTATGGATATGATATCCTAACTGATATTGTTGACGCTAATGGGTGGTACTTAGCGATTGAAAATGTGGTTTAGTACTCGAGCCATCAAAGACAAGGCTGCTGCTAATCAAGATGAGGCCTGGACAGGGCTTATCAAACATCTTAACAAAGATCAAGGTCCAGCACCCCGTCACGTTCCTGATTTCAAGGTCTACCAGGGGCAGGACGAATTCAAGGAGAAGATCGCAAACAGACTTACCGAGCTCTATGGTGATGATGATGACGAAACCTATCACCTTGCCCACTCTGTCGACATTGCTTCAAAACTTTTTGCGCAAGAGGACGATGCGACAAAGGAGAAAGTACACGAAAGAGCTGAAGCTGTGTACGAGGCCAGGTGCGAAGATTATGAAAAACAAGTTCGTGGTGAGCATATAACAAAAGCTGAGCATATACCAATGTCAGTAATTCGCTATTCTCATACGCTACAGTAACTAATGAAGCTTCTGTTTCAGACTTCGAAGTCAGATGGGTGCCAAACTTCAAAGCCTGGTGGATACAATTGCTCGGGCCACAGACACCTGCTGCTCGTTTGTTTCTGCTGGTTACAACAAAGGAACAGACGACAATGCTTTCTTCTGCAAGTAAGTAAACAATGATTATGGGATACTATTGAGGCTAATACATGATTGGGTAGTATACTGTCAGGTACCACACCTGGGCCAAATCCAAAGAAGTTCAATGAGTGGGACCCTGTTGGATGGAAGATGCATCATGTGCTTTCGTTCGCTGAGTATGTCAAGGCATGCGCTAGACTTGAGCAAGGTAAGCATATTTAGAACCTGATTTATACCCTACTCAAGAGATTTCAATTGCTACAGGATATCCAGCAACGCCTCCCCAGTATCCCCCAGAGCTCGTCTCAGCATGCGCTGAAAGTGCTGACATAATCAATCCCATGGTTGAGGCCGTGGGTGAGACCACAGTGCCAGCACCTACATCTCTTCCAACTACTTCCAACCCCACTATGATGGCTGCATCCTTATCCTCATCCTCTTCATCAGCTCAACCTCGGAAGCGCACTCGTCGAAACTCAGACTCTGGCGACAACACTCCCCATTCTCCCACTCCAGAACTTCTATCTGACAACGACCAAAATATCCCAGATGACAGTGTTGATTATGGCGAATGCGGCATCAAGCTTGCTCCAGGTCGTCGGATGGGCAAATACCTGGCTCTTGAACTGAAGGAAATGTCACGTCAGGAGCGTACTAAGAAGGTGCTTGTATATTCCAAGTACACTCAAAAGGATCTTCACAAGGAAGAACAAGCTGCGAAGAAACGTTTCATTGATGACTTGATGAATGAAGACAGCGAAGAGGAGGAGGAGGAAGAGCTGCCAACACCAAGAGGCAAGGGGAAGGGGAAGGCTAAGCCAAAGCAAAAGGCGAGGGGGAAAGGAAAGGGAAAGAGAAAGCACAAGAGCATGAGGAGAGACGATGAAGACGATGATGAAGATAGGGATTTAGAGTTGGATAATAGAGGTCACAATGCAAAGCGACAGCGTGTTGAACGCCCTACAGTCAGAAACGAAGAGCTTTCACATACAACTCCAATCAATCCAGGCCTCTGCACTCCTCCCAGTTCCCAGTATCCTCGTATAGCTACCACTCCTGACGCAGAGGCTGGTGCCCGTTGTACTGCTACAGGAGATGGCAGTGCTCAAGCCAGCGCTTCTGCTCTTATCAGCACCAGTGGCGATGCAGATGTTTATGCTACAGCACGTAGCATTCGCGGTGCAACTTCAACGGCTTGTGCAACTGTTCGTGGCTCTGGTCAGCAAGCTGATAGTGCAACCTCTGCCAACATCAGCGTTGATACACAGAGTGCACCACCAAGCCCTGCAAAGGCTAGCTCAGAACCCCAAGCTTCTGCCCCATCATCATCGTCAGCTCTACCGCACGAAGACAATTCACGACCAGGATTTTCTGGTGGTTCATCCCCTACTTTGCCACCACCTTCACCGTCTCCAGTCAAGCCTCGCTCGTCAGCTCGCTCTTCAGCTCCTCATTCTTTAGCTCGTTCATCAACTCAACCATCTCGCTCTCAACCACCTATCTCATCTGCCTCTTCATCATCTGTTTCTTCCGGGGGCCGACCTTCATGGGTGCAGCAGATGAAGGACTATCTCGCATCTAATATCACAGGAGACGAATGGCTACAGTGCATCGAGTCCTGGGAGGACATGGAACACGAATATGGCTTCGTTACTACACTCCAGAGTCTACCCACAAAGACTCGTCCTGACGCAGTTTTATTTTGGACAAAGCGTGCGCGGAAAGGTCCCACTCCTCCAGATGTGAAGCAACCTGGGTTTGGAGCAGCTGTCACTGACTGGTGGAACAGTATGATGCCTAGCTGGCGTACCCGAGATGGTCATGGACGCTGGGAAAGAACAGGAGAAGGGAACTGGGGTGCTCTTTGCTGCCCAGGTTTGAATGGATTACTCAGCGTCTTGGCATGTCTCCGATGGTGGCTCATTGAGGAGTGTGGTGGATTGGATGGCTCTGTGTCTCATGCAAGCACTGAGTGGCAGGCAGTCTTCAATGACATCTGCTGGGTAATGGAGGAATTGACGAAGAACGAAGGAGCTCCAGTACGGAAGAAGCCAAAGTCTGACTAACCATCCCTCCGCTTCATTCTGCATCTATATCATGTTTTTGTCGCTGCTCGCACTCCATTCTTGTCTGTACATGCATCATTTCCATCTTGGTCTAGTCCTCATCTACATCGTGGGTATATAGATTACTTGAGGCTTTTGTAATATTAGTATAACGGAACAATGCTAGCATCTCTTAGAATGCTTTTGCAAAAGTAAAATGTTTGTCCAAGTTGAATTTATCTTTGTAAAAGTGAGGCATTAACATTTGCAAAAGCTACATTTAAGACTTTTAGAAGGCCAACTTTAGCAAATGTTGACGAGTTATCCGCCACTTTTGCAAAAGGAGTTATCCCGTAGATTTGCAAATCCCGTGGTGATAACTGTCGGTCACAATAGTTAAAGTGTAGCTGCCTCTGGTGTGCTGCCAAGCAACGTTTTCTTGACGACATGGATGTTGATGATAGTGAAGAGGAGGATGAAGAACTTCCTCCGCCGAAGTCGAAGAAGGGGAAGGGCAAGGGCAAGGGCAAGGTGCAGGGCAAAGGAAAGAGGAAGAAGGATGATGGCAAGGGTCAGGATGATGAAGAGGAGGATGAACCACTTCACCCAAAGCCCAAACGACAGCGTTGCGCAACAGTAGCTGAAGACAGTCACCCACTCACTCCACACCCGCTCACTCCACACCCTATCACGGTTTATGCCACTCCTCCAAGTTCCCAGATGCCTGCCATGACAACCACCCCAGATGCAGAGGCTGGAGCAAGAGTTACCACAACCAGCACCGGCACTGCTCAGGCCAGTGCCTCAGCACTTATCAGCACCACAGGGGATGCCGATTTCTATGCTACAGCACGTAGTACAGGCGGTGCAACTTCTACCGCTCGTGCAGTTGTGCGGGGGTCAGGGCAACAGTCCAATACTGTAACCTCTGCGAATATCAATGTTGATATGCAGAGTGCTCCACCAAGCCCAGCTAAAGACAATTCCCAAACTCAGGCTTCAGGACCTTCGTCATCACCACCAGCACCATCGCAAGACAATTCATCATGTCCAACTCTACCACCGTCATCATCCATAAAGTCCTCTCGACCTCGCTCCTCCGCCCGCTCCTTGGCCCGGGCTTCAGATGCCGCTTCTACTGCTTCAAGTGCATCCTTGCCTGAATGGATGTGTCAGATGAAGACCTTCTTATTGTCAGGTGTCTCTAGTCCTGAATGGGTGCAGAGTGTCGGTATCTGGGAAGAGCTTGAACGGGGATATGGCTTTGTCAACACATGCCAAACATTGCCTACGGAAGCCCGACCTGATGCAGTTCTATTTTGGACAAAACGCGCCCGGAAATTCACTGGTTTACCTCCTGACGTGGAGGTGAGCGGTTTTGGTCAACGTGTTGTCCTTTGGTGGAACAGTATGATGCCAGGTTGGCGTACCAGAAGCGCTGATGGACACTGGGAAAGGAGTGGAGAAGGTGACTGGGGAGCTCTACGTTGTCCTGGTCAGAATGGACTTCTCAGCATTATGGCATGCCTTCGTTGGTGGCTCATCAAGGACAGCAAGGCTTCTGTCCGTGAAGCTGACAGCTCATGGCAAGCACTCTTTGCTGATGTCTGCTGGGTCATGGAGGAATTGAGGAAGAGTGAAGAGCATCCTGTGCGGAAGAAAGCTCGTTCTGAGTAGGTTATATTGCGCCTCTTTCATTGTTATCGCTCTCTCATCGTCTATATTATCCTTGTTTATACCACTGTCATCTTCATATCTCTTGGTCAATTGCTTGGTCTACATTTTTGCATATCTGATTGTTTTCGGCATGTTTGTATAATATACGTTCTGGGATTAATATTAAACATTTGCAAAAGCTATTATCAACTTAAATGAGGCGACTTTTGCAAATGTGACTGACAGTTATCAGCTACATTTGCAAAGGTGCTTATCGTGTAGCTTTGCAAATCCTGTGCTGATAACTGTCGGCCACCTTTGCAAAGGTATGGCTGCCTCTGGTGCGTGGAAGAACCTGAAAGAGAATGAGCGTCAGTTCCATGGGTTTGAAACCGCCCCTGCCGCGTAAACGCTTCCTTCCAGCTCATACTGAAAGACCTTCCTGTGGTAGGATAGTCTCAGTCAGTCCTGTACCCCAAGACGTTGTGTTAGACTCCTGTGGTAGTTGTCTTTTACGCGCCGAACGCCATGAGAGAGCAAGGAAAGGAGCGTAGCAGGGTTCCTGGGGCTGGGTCACCCAAACGCGGTGAGAAGATGTGGGGTGCGCTCACCTGGTCTGTTTGCTCCATCCAAAACCCTAGCTATCGTTTTATACTCTCTCCTCCGGCCGCCGCTGAAACGCTCGATTCTTTCCCTCTCTCAATTGATCTACTTTGGAAATAGGCGGTGACGACGAAGATCGGACAGGCAACCATATGGCAAATCGTTGCCTAGACAAATGTTGAAGGCGTTCTTCCTGCTTCTTCTGACTACATTCAAGCGTTTCTGGATTAGTTGCAGGCCGCTTGAGACCACTTGTTCGATATCGGTGAAGGGCATCGTGACGGTTAAGAGAGGGAAGGTTCATCAAGCACTGCCACATATGAATCTGTTCCGGTCCCTCGGCACCCTGCATTCTCGTTCTTTGATCTCTCGACCCCTACATGTCTCTCTGAACTTCCAAGCCAGTGTTTCAGGACAAGGTTGTCTTCCCTATGGAAGGATAAATTGGGAATTTATTACAGTATTCCTGATAGACATTGAGTGTCAAGCGTCTGAGCTGTCTGAGACGGAAAGGGATGAGACTGCCATGCACCTACACCTCAGTACAACAACCATTCAACAACCACGGCAGTCAACGGTTAGATATTTCATATGAAGCATGCTATTGCCTAACGGTACATCATTCTATAATTTTGAGTCAATTCGCAGGCTAGGCAAAAAGTAAGAAAATTGAAGCTATTGGGTATGATGTTCAACTTGTATGAGCACTAGTTAGCAACGCGCCTTGACTCCTCTCCTTTCTGACTGAATGCCTCGGGCAAAGATACACAACTCCAAAGAGGCTCTCAAGCAAGCCAATAGGGAGAAGTCAGCAAGATACTATCGCAAGTGAGTCACAGGTTCCCTTATCATGACCTGTATTCAGATTCGGCGGTCCAGAAATCGAGATAAAATCCTATCCCAGTCGCAAGAACAAAGAGACGAGGCTAAAAGGCAAGAAGATATCGATTTGTTGGTGGTTCTCTTCCTACTAGTGATATAGTCTAACATCCAAATACAGTATCGAACGTCTGAGGAAGAAGTGGCTCAAACAGTGGAATGAAGATCAGAAAGATTTGGCAGGCGTTATTGAGGACCAGTTGCATAGAATCTATGCCTTTTCTCTGACATTTATCATTGACAGCTCTATTCCAGTGACCCTTTGGCACGAATCAAAGTTCTCAACCATTCTCTCATTCGAATCTCTGGAGGTCGACCCAGTGCTTGGCTCGATACCATTTACCATCAATACATACAGGTTCGCGGACATGAAAGTACACATTGCACGGCTTCTCCAGTAAACCAAGCCACTGAGGCTTTGACTCACTTGCTTCAAGGGGCATCTATATTTTCTGATCACATTCTCAACACGTATGGCGGTACTGATTTTTACAAATGTGCCAATATGTTTTGCAAACATCTACAATGGATCATCAGCTGCCTGGAGGACATGGAGCTTCGTGTGCTGGATCCGGAGGACGATTTAATCAGGGCTTACGAGGAGAGACGGTTAAATTTTCAACAGGCCACAACCAAGGATTGGATAGACGGTGTAATTCCCATACCAGAGTAGTTGATTACAGTCTCTTCTACATTGGGGTCCCTGAACACGATTGTGCTGCCTCTTGGAGCAATGTGAGAGCAAGATTGGATCTCTGCCGGAGAAAAGTTCTGCAGGTATAAATACATGGAGCGTTCTATAGTCTACCTATCTGTGTTTCATGTCTTGGCCAGCATACTTGCCCCCGCCACGAACGGACGAGGAAGTTTCCAAGCTACACCGCTGCATCGTCAACGAGGATAGCGTGAGTTTTTTTTATGTCTTTGATCGCTTCACTTCTGCTAATTAATGGCGTAGTTCCCACAGAAACACCTTGGGCTCTATCTAGGTGTCGATTGTGCAGTTCCAAGATTAGTTGCAGTTCCAGTTGCAGACAAATCCTCCAAAGATGAATGGTGGAACCTTCATGCCAACTTTTGGGTCACATCCCGATTGGGAGTGGGTGAAATCTGCATCACCACACCGTTAGGGACTGTAGCAATGACAGAACAGCCTGAACGTTGAGGGCGATGAACCTCAGGGTGAAGCCTCTGAATCTTGGTGGTGACGGTGACCACCAAGCCTATGACAGGGTACGTCAGTACTAGTGACCCTAGATTAACTGCAGGCTCCATACCTTCATATTCCTCGACCGTAGTCCGCACAATTGTTTGTCCTAATGAGTGTTAATGATTATGAGGGCTTAAAATATAAGAATTGAGAGGCATACCGCGTTCGGGGTGGTGTTCCATGTAATTGAAAGACTGTGGCACGATGTACGCCAGTCTTTCCATGCCCTGAGGATGTCCTATTAAGCCGAAAAATTAGTAAAGAATAGACATGATGTTAGCAAGGAAATACCAGTGATCAAATACGCCCCTTCGCGGCGATCAATGGGGGAAGGAGGGCAAGCGATGTCAGTGAAATGAGTCTGCATATTTCTGAAGAGGAGATTCCATGGTGGTGGTAAAGGAACAAGAGAGGTGAGGACAAAGTTCCAACGGCAAGTACCTGACTAAGGAGCACATGGGTCTTATCAGATGCAATTTTTAGGGTGCTTTCTGCCTAGAATTCTGGACCGACTGGTAATTTCCAATGTTAATGATGTGAACATGGCGTTGGTGCAAGGTACTTACCAATTTCCAACTTTTCCTCCACTCCAAACGGTGCGTCCATACTGAAGAAATGAATGGGCTACCAGTGATTGCCAAATTGGCTGAATATCTGGGTGATATAAAGCCAAATATCCACTGGGAAGACACGAATGGAACGGTGGCACTATTCCGGCGTCGCTTTCCTATCGGGAAGAGTGGCAGAGGAGAGCAATCTCAGACACGCGAAATCCAATCGGATGGCGCGGAGATAGATTCAGGCAGTGGTAAACCGGAAGCTAAAGATCTGAAGCTGGTGAGTGAGGAGCCAAAGGATGGAGAAGATCTGACCATCTTACAGGGCAGCAGAAAATCAAACGTTGGACTGAATGGAATTTGTGACTCCCAGACCAGTTGTACACATAAAAAGGTGAGGCCTATTTGTTGATACAAGGGATTGTATGTGATTATGAACATTCAAAGGGTTAGTTTACAGGGGAAATTGGGAGCCTGAGGAACCTTACACGCCTGAGATTGTGCGGTAGTTACCATGTAGTTTTGTTGACCCTGAATTTGGCAATGCGTTATTCCGGTGAGCGATGAGCGAGCGGCAGTTGATCAGTACTAACCAACAGTCGGCCAGTTTGGGTGGATGATTTTCCGATTTTTCAGGGAAGGTAACGAGATCTGTGTCGGGATCTGAGCTTCCAATCCCCTCTTTTTGATACTCTACTAACCTGCCGGATTACGCGGTGGCATTGCAAGAAGGTTGGGTCAAGGACTTTGTGGCGAACTTGAATCATCGTTACAACAAACGCTATCCGCCCAGTCTACCGCACGACCAGGAACCCACCCCAGAGCATCTGGCCTCTGTGAACGACGAGGCTCCAGATCCTGAGACTATGTTTCCCCTTCGCAGACCCAGCCAAAGCGATGAGGAGTTTGAGGCGGTTGTTCGAGAGCACGAGAAGCTGAAAGGGGTCATTGTCTATCGCGGTGCGGTGAGTCACAGTCACGCGAGTCACACGCTTTAGAATCTTACCTCTCTGCCTCGCTCAGCAAGTTTCCCGTTGGATGAAGTATCACCATGATAAGAGCCTCGGCATCAAGAGCAAGGACAATTTGTTCGCCAAACTCATGTCCAAACTCACAGGTTCCACCATTGCAGAGCCCAAACGAAAAGCCCGCGGATATGATCTCTGGGCAAAGGGGAACCCAGATAGGGTGCAAGCGCTGTTTGAGGAAAGGATGAAAGAGTTGGGAGCAGCTGGGCCAGATGGTGTGCAGCTGAATGGTGTATCGGTGGCAGGAGACTTGGTGAAGGCAGATCACAGTGCTGCAGAAGCTTTGGATGGAGAACGCGAGGAACAGGAGAAGAGAGCTGGAGCTAGTGAAGGAATCCAGAACGAGGAGGAAGGAGATGAAAGAAAGGGAAAGAAAGGGAAAGGGGCTAAGAAAAGGAAGTTTGTCAAGAAAGGTACGTTGATTCTGTCGATCAATGGGATATGTTGCTGAGACCGGAGTAGGCCAGAACGCCTTTGTCCAAGTCTGTTAGGATGTCATTAAGAACGTCTACGACCGTCTATCGCCGGAGGAGAAGAAACCATGGGAAGACGCAGTACAGGAAGATTGGGACAAGCGAGTTGCAGATTACAAGGCTTCCCTGGATGCGGGTTTTTCAACGGAGCCTCAAGCTCGTCAGGAGTACGTGGTTGCTACCACTCGATTTGTTTCTTCGCTAACAAGACCACTTTAGCTGTATTGCTCGCCTGCCAAGCTTCGTTCAACCAATTTTGGATGGTATCACTGAAGCCACGGGAATGCATTGTACGCTCACAGTGGGAGGTCCCGAACCGGTGGATATGGGTCGACTGAACGTCGTTTCGTGGGTAGTTTTACTTGTTATGGGGGAGAGACGTATTAATTAGAGCCCAGGTTCCATTCTGGTGAAACACTTAGCTCTCCTGCACTGAATTTTGGCGAAGCCTGTCAGGAGGGTTACCGCAATTTCTTTATTCCTCTTTATGGCTCCTACCTTCGTAAATGCTTCAGTGAGTATCTGGTCTACCGTCAATAAGCAACCTGCTAATACCTTGATCTTTCAGCCGTAGAGGAGTGCAAAAGTTGTGCTCTTCCTAAGAAGAACCAGTGCTTGGAGGCCATTTTACTGGGTGAGGGACGTGCCAATTTCGACAATCTCGATACCCCAGGCATTCCAAGAGAGAGGCCCAGCTCTGGAGGAGACACGGGTGGTTCTGAGAGTGGGGTTATTGGTGGAGTTGTGGCAGCAACCAACCCAGCTGTAGGAAGTGGTAGCAAAACCGTGTCCTCTGTGGAACATCAGCTACCCAAGTTCAACTGTATTCAACCGCTGCTCAACTTGTCGTCTGGCAGCAGCAAATTGCTGCAGAAAGAAGAAGCCTCGCATGACCGTTCCAATCCACGAACTGGGACATTGGATTCTACTGGGCTGATTGCTGAGCCTGCGCAGCGACAACTGGACCTTACTTCTCCCCCTCCTTCTCCATTGTTATCTGGTGCTCTCACTCCGCCCCGAAGAGACCAGAACGTCACATTATCATCTTCGCCCCCTCCAGGTTCACCGCCTATCACCATTCCACCGTCTACTCCTAACAGAGTCAGTTCTCCACTCTATCCTCCTTCTCCTGAAGGCTCCATTGCTACTGCCGACTTAGGGATTCCTCCGACGATGGATGGCTATGAAATGGATGTGGATGTTGCCAAGGCAGAACCTATGAAGGCTATGGAGCATGCTACCCCAGCTTCAGGAACTCGTACTGGGAAGCAAAGGCGAATTAATCATGCCATAGTAGAACCAGAGGTCACGCCCAGTGTTTCTACACGGAAATCCAGTAGGAAGTCCACTCATACCACTGGCAACGTCTCAACCTCCGCCTTGTTCACCTCCTCATCACCTGCTAAGCAGAAGCGGAATAGCACGACAGCTCACATTACACACGCCCCCACTGCATCCTCTGCGTCTGCGTCTATGTCTTAAGGTGCGAGAGGGAGCAAAAGGAAGGCCATTTCGGATGGTGATGCATCCAGGAAGAGAGTCAAGCACGGGAACATTGATACCTCTATCTCCTGTTCTCCAGATGCTCTGGCCTACGTGCAACATGTCATTGCTATGGCTCAAGAGGTAGCTATGCCAGATTGTTTCATGCAAATGCTCTGCCTATACCTACGTTTGGAGGAGGATCAAGGCTATTAAGGGGGTGGCTTGAATACAGCAAGCAGACCAGAGGAAGTCAAGCAATGGTACAAATGAAGACATGCGGTTTGGTACCCAGGGATCGAGGGTGACCTGTCTCGCTTTGCACAACAGTTCACGGCCTGGTTTGGAGCCTGCTAACCACCTTGGAGAGTTCCAAAGAAGGGTTCCTTGCCGATGGTTTGCTGTAAAGAGGGGGACTGGAGCTGCTTACGAGTGCTTGGTCCTAATGGTATTGTGGCCTTTCTGGTGGCTCTCATTTGGTGGCAAAAGGCTATTGGAAAGTCAAAGGGAGCATCTCATGGGAAAGAGCTTCAAGCCCAGTTCAATGCCGCATTTGAGGAGGTAGAATATTCATTGCAATGCATTTCAGGTTCTGGGTCATAGGTGTTTATTTGTGATTTCTGTGTAGGTAGAGCGTCTATTTCAGCGTCTGCGTTGTCACGGTCACAGGCAGAATGTTAGAACTTAGATCTTGTAAGAAGGGGTTGTGTAGAAGACACACTACTAAAAAGTATCAGGTCAATGGTGCAGTGGATATATCGCTGAAAGTCTGAGCTAGAGCTTGGATGATTAAGTAACAATTTTGTTAGCTTAGGGTTCAATTCCCGGGGCTGTCCCTCTCCGCCGTTGCCAGCTTCCGGAGTCCGGAGGTCAACACCAAATCTGGAATGTTGCCGTGAGCTTTCATGAGCCTTGAGTTTGGGGACTATGAGCCTCTGGTAACTACCAGTTGGGGTGCTGGCCCAGGATTTCTTAACAGGTATCTACCAGTGCTGATGTATCCTGTACCACTGGTACTACCATAGATGCATGTATTAACCAGAGACATACAGGTGGGGTTAAATCATCAATCTCTTCTTGAAGCTTTGCGGCATCGTCGTCCTTCTGTTGAGAGTGTCTGCAGGAGTTTAGAAGCTCGTCACGTTGTTTTTGTTTGTTGGCAATCTGACGGTTCAGGATACCGTTATTCAGCTTCGCAAAAGCTCGCTCCTTCATGATCAGTCTGTCTTTCTATTTCTTCCATACTACCTGAGGGTTATGGGAAGATGTTCGGCGTTCAGGGTGTGCTCTGAATGCATTGAGTCCGTCTTGGACTGGGAGAGTGGACTCGATGATCTGGTCAATGAAGAAGGAGTTCTCGATTGAGTTTGGTTGGACTGTATATCTCCCCCGTCCTTGGTAGGGGATTTCAGGCTTTGTGAGTGAAGTTATGACCATGCGGTGGTCCGTTCTGCCCCCTAAGTGGTCAATGATATCCCATTTAAGGGTGAATGGTAGCCATTCTTGTGCTACATAGATACGATTGATCCTAGACATGGTGTCAAGGGAGCCGTGTGCATTGATATGTCGGTGTGTGAATGCTCTGTTATTTGGGAATGTGGTGCGCCATCCATCCCGAAGCTCAAATAAGGACTTAAATGTGGTCAAAGCGTCCACAGCTCCCTGGTGGTCAGAGCAATTATTTGATTGGTCTGAGGGGTCTTCTACTATGTTGCAATCCCCAAGCATGATGTCTGGGACTGGGAGCTTGAGCTGTAGCCACATAGCTGTTAATTCTTCCCAGAATGCTTGGTTTTGGGCCATAGATTCATTTGGAGCATATACAACTAGTATTGTTAAGGTGTCTAACCCGTGCCAAGGGAGAGTTATGCAAAGTGCTCACCCTGGGATGAGGTTGAAGGTTTTGAGATGCTCAGTGTGTACCAACTGTTCATTTAAGACTATGGCTACCCCGGCAGCATTGGGTCGTTCCGGATCATGGGAATATAATGTTTTAAGGTACTTCCCGATATAGCTGTTGAACACATGACCGTGTATCAGTATGCGTGCTATGCACGACACTCGCGTCTGTGGTCAATCCTAGATGACAAGAGAGAGTTTACCATACTATCTCATGGAATGGTGTGAGGCTTATAAAACGCTTGTGAACGAGCAAAATAATATGCCAAGTTGTGCGAGTGGGGTTCGACGTTGTCAAAGGATCTGTACAATCGACACAAGAAATCAACTAGCACACTAGTTGAACATCTACAAATCACTAGGACACAAGGGAAGTGTACGAGCAATGAATGAAACAATGTAATATGATAATATGGTCTCGATATGATCAAGACAACGTGAGCCAACCTATAAACCTATCTAAAACTATTCCTATACGTTCCTATGACGCAAAATAACCTATCAAACCTGACGAGGGTAAAGACCTATTGTTCCTATGAAGGCTATGGTTACACTAGTCAAACTAGCACGACAACCAAAGGCACTGATTACACTAGTCGAACTAGCACAACAACCAGGCCACCTATAAGCTAGTAGGGCTCCACACTAAGCTTTAACGATCACTGGTGGGGCTCCACACCAAGTGAAAAGGGATCTAGTGGGGCTCCACACTAGTCCTGAAACAATCAATCCTATCCAAAGAGTCTAGATGAACTAGCTCTGTCCTATGGGTATCTCAAAGTTCTTAATTTCACCACTCTAGTTCAATATAGAGAAGGGCTTTTCAAGGTTTTATTTTCTAAGTTATTTTCTAAGCACACGTCGCCTCTATGGTCAACAATAGAAGACAAGAACTCTGCTATTGGTGCACTAGGGCTACGTATATAGTGGGGTAATTGCTTGAGGGCTTCCTAGGGAAAACCCTGCTGCTTATATACCCGCGAGTGTACATATTTTACATATAAGTGAAAGTGGACATGATAAAGTAATAGTAACTATGCAAGAAATGAGAACGAGGAGAGGATTCTGTCCATATAAAGTAAGTATCTACCAGAAAAGGAAGGTTTGGATATATATTGGTCGGAATTCAACATTATTTTGCAGGACTACAAGTCATATTACTTTTTGGTTGCTAGGAAGTGGCGTGCAGAGGTGCTGTTCCACATGGTATGTTTCGGATATCGGTGCTAGGACATAGTTATTCCGCTCGGAACTTGCTAGGAGTCCGATCTAAACCGAAACACTTTGGATTCATATCTGAGGAAGGTAGGCTTTGTGCCCTTGTAGTTCTATATCATATTTTCTATGTCCTAGGACAGTCCTGGAACAGAATCCTATCTGTTCCTTTGTTATAGGATTATATGTCCCTCCACTAGTGTCTAGGACCATTCTAAGTGCTTTCAAGAGCACTAGTAAGGTATCCTCTCAATCCTAGTTCTTCATTTGCGTCCCCTTAACTCAGCTCTGGAACGACTTCAAAAAGTAGTGTGAGAAAGGATTTATCCACCTCTGCTGGGAATCGAACCCAGGTCTTCACTCAGCAAGATTGCTGGAAGATACTATACTTGTGGGTGATGCTTTAACCATTAAGCTACAGAGGCGGTAACTGTTACAATGTACTTGTTCAGTTGGCCTTCCTCCTTCTATCACCCCGTACTTGTCCCATCTTTCATAGCGTCTTTCTCTAGTTCTTTCATATGGCCCTAGCGTTGTGTGGATTAGGCACTAGGATCTCATATGGATCTGCCTATGTGCTTTTAACTATGCTCGGGACTTTACTTTTCCTTCTTATCCGTCCATATTCTGCTCGGATGGACCTTGATGTTTTCTAGGGTTGAAAATATTCTGAATTTTCAGGTTACCACCAAGCATCTCTCCCCCAAACCAAAAGAAATGTCAAGTCCCCTTGACAGTGCCTTGCAGAAAAGTTTCAGCCGCTCTACACCAGGTGGTGATCATCTGCACCATCCAGAAATATCGCTAGCACCTTCATCCGCACCATCGGACCATATCTCTGGCTCAGTAAGATTTTTCTTGCCTAGCGCGTGAACCTTGCTCCCTAGGACTCTATAAAAGCGTCCTTGGAAAACCCAAGACCCATCACCAATCTCATTCTGTCTTTTCTGCTTCGCACTAGTCACCCTAGTTCACTTATTCTGCTCATATGTCTGCCAAAAATGTATCGTCCCCTGCCCCTGGTGCTTGGAAAGATCGCTCGGAGTGGTTAACCAAAGCTCGCGAGCATATTCAAGAGGGCGAGGCTATCGTCAAGATGGCCAACATCAAAATGCGCAACGCTAGCGCCAATGAACTTCTCAAGTTCTTCGTGGGTATTCCTAGTGTATTCTATATTGTTCCTAGTACTGACTATGATCTCTTCTAACAGAAGGCATTGTTGAACCCGTACCATATTGCCCAAGACCCCGAGGCCTATAGTGTGTATGATAAAGGTTTCAAGCTCCTCGAGGAGTATGGCAATGCGGCCGACCTTACCCTCGCTCCCGCCCTATGGATTTCCATTAAGGGTTTCAAGGAACGCATGGAAGGCTTGGTCAATCCACCTGCTACCCCTGCCAAGGTTCGTCTGTTATAATGTTCTGAGGGACCCTTCTGACTATTTTCCAGGGCTCCAGCAACGCTGCTAGTGGTAAGGCTGATGCCGCCATTGTGGACGACAATGTCCAAATCATTGAGCCTCCTGAAGCCGAAGTAAGTCCTCATATTATCCCATAGTCATCATATTAACTTTCTATACTAGATGGCTGACGTCGAGGGCGGTATTAACGCCTCTATTCATGCTCCTAGTGGCAAGAAGAAGGTACGAGTACCTTTATCTTTTATTCCTCGCACCATGCTGACTACCATATGACTATCAGAAAGCTGAAAGTCATTCTCAAACGGTATGTATTCCTTATCATATGGTCCCCAACATGGCTATTCTTTCTCGAGCGTATCTCAAGGCATCTTACTATCTCTCTAAGGCCAAGAACGCGAAGGCTGCTTCCGCTAAACACATCCACATAGAGAAGGCTCTCACTGACCTCAGGGACGAAGAACCTGGTACGTCTTATTCTGTTGTTTTTCTTCCTAGTGCATTTACTGATGCTCATATGACATAGAGGAACGCTTGATGCGTCTCCGCAGGGACGACCATATTGTCAATCTGATGAGCATGCTCCCCTTCACAGATATCTCTTCTGTCTGGGACAAGGCTTTGAAGTCGGTTCATAACCGTCTTCGTACTGAGATGGCTGTCCTTCGCCACGCTGTTGAGTATACCAACAGCCAGTACAAACTTACTGCTAAGCAGTTCAATGAGGTAGAGCACGAGCAAGCCACTCGCACTGAGCGAGCTGGCCATATGGCTCTTGATACTGCTCCTAGCACCTCTTCCCAAGCTCAGTAGATAGTCTATAGTTGCCTATGTCTCTGGTAGTACCAAAATACACCGTTGTTGATGTTCATATTGGAGTTTGATTTATTTATTTTATTTTCCTCGGAACGCTTTAGCATCCCTAGGAGTTGTCTATAGGTGTCCTAGCGACGTTTAGATCTGTGAGGACCTTCAGACTTCTGTTCCAAGTCTGGTACTTCATTATCTTCCATCATCTCAAAGTCTCCTATGTCTAGGCGATTGTCTCTGAATGCATAGTCAACACTAGTCCCATATTGCACATCGTCCTCGTCGTCAACCAACTTCTCTAGCTGTTCCTTAGATAGATCTATGAGATCATGTATATCTTTGGGCAGCACTATGGGTTTATAACGAGCGATATGAGGTAGTACGCGGAACACGCCAACCTTGCCTTTCAGTACCGTACCATCCATCTCAGCTACAATATAGGAACCTCCTTTTGTTTGTCGTATGACTATTAAAGGTCCTAGATAGCGAGGATACATTTTACGATCAAGACTTGATTCGATACTGGTATTTCTAACTTGTACCAACGTTCCAGGAGCAAAGTTATAGTCTCTGATCTGGAAACAATGATCTTTCTTGAATTTCTTTAGAGCTTTCATCTTGTTTTCGTCTATCCTGGCCATCATATGTTCTACATGCACCCTATGCTTAGCTAGAGCCTGTGCGTGGTAGCCTGAAAGTTCCTCGTGAGTAAGAACTCGTCCAGGCATCTTTACTAGCCAAGTCGATTCAACTATGTCGAGCGGTAACACAGGTTCTGCACCCGTTACAAGGAAATAAGGTGAACACCCTAAACCCTTGTGTACTGTTACTCGATCTGCCCATAGGACTGGTTTCAGGAATTGATACCACTGCTTCAGGTCATCGCTGCAAGCTTTTGCTAACGCCTCGCGAATGTCAAAGTGCGCTCGTTCGATTTTACCATTTGCCTTAGAGTTATATGGAGAGATTCAAATCCCTTGTATCCCATATTTCTTCTTTAACCATTCGAGGACAGCCGTCATCTGCGGTGCATTATCTGTCACCACTTCCTCGGGACATCCCCATCGACATATGATTTCATCAAAGAACCACTCTGCAATCTGTCTAGCTGACTTGGTTTTCAAAGCTCTCGCCTCGGACCAATTTGTCAACACGCAACGTCCATGTACAACGTTTTTGCAGCCATTGCTAGCAGGTGACATCTTAAAGATGTCTACATGTATTTTCTGGAATAGAGAAGGAGTTTAGGTCACGCTCGGAGGTATCTGAACCTTCTCGTGCTGTCTGTTCTGACATATCTCGCAGGACTTGATGAACCGTTCAACATCCAACTCAATATCCGGCCACCAAAATCTTTTCTCTATTAATTCTTTCATAGCGAACATCCCTTTATGCCCTAGGCAATGGTGAGATGACTCTAGCATCCATAGCCGTTTCTTCTTTTCAACCACTAGCCTATGTTGACTAGGATCTTCAAAATTTCTCCTATATAATCATCCCTCGTTATCTACAAAGAACTTAGATGCCTCTTTGTTAATCTTGGACTTTTCCGTTTCAGTCAGGTTCCTGATCGACACTGAGTTAGGCCTAGATAGCCAATCTCTGATTAACAGCAGCCAATCATCTTGCGCGCGAGCGTGTTCTGATTGGTGTTCCTCGTCATAGGGATTTTCTTTCTGTCATTCCCCTGTCCATTCAGGTGGAAGCATGATATTCTGTAGGAAAGAGTCTAACACAACACCTGAGCGATATCTAATTCATTCCACAGTGTGTGTATAAAACACATTTTCTTCCCGAGCGACTTGGAGTTCTTCCTCAAAGTCATCCTTGGACGTAGCTAGGACTTTATTAAAGTAACCACCTCTAGTATCAATATCACCTTTGAACGATTCAAACTCTAACAGTTCCTTGGACTCACCCTCGCCCATGCGAAAGGTAATAGGCTCCCCATTGTAATGAATGCCATAGTCGACATCATTCATATTAGGTGGCTGAGGGGTCGATATGCCTCCAGGTGGTGGCCTCGATAACCCATCGGGTCCATGAACTACACCCTTAATGTGTACTAGTTCAAAGTGGTATTTTCTAATTTCCTCGATCCATCTATTAATCGTAGCATTAGGTCCTGCATACCCTTGATATTGAGTACGCGCAATCTGGCGGGGTCTCGGGGATTTCGGCGCTGAGTTATTATTTTGATCTCCGCTGCGGCACAATGGGAAGCGCCCGCTGAGGTCCTTCTTTCATGGCGAATTCTTGGTCAAATTTCACCTCCCGAATTCTGTCATCGTACTTGTTGGATACTGTAGATTTTGTGAATATATTTGTAATGTTCAGGAAAATTTTCACCCAGTATGACCAGAAATCAACCAATGTCCGAAAATATCCTGAACACGAGTACAGTAGAAATAATCACCCAGGCAAAATGCAAGAGTCTTAACAAAACATACTGACTTTGGCTTGAACAATACAAATGTCTATGAAAAATGGATGGGAATACGCGCTCAGAATGGTTATTCCCGGGTAAAAACCAGAACTGTGTGTCACGCGTCGCAGACACGCGTCGTTGATCAACGTTGATCTTCTGATTGCGTCCCACCCGTGGTCTATACATTCTTATGTCAAGAAATCGGCACAATTCATCACTTCGATTCCGAAATAGGCCAGATGTACGGTCCTCGGCGCAGAAATCAAGCCTTGAAAAGGCAAGAGCGGAGGCAAAACAGAAGCGTCTTGAAAGGGAAGCCCGAATGGAGACGGAGAAGGAGAATGACGAGAAACTCAAGTTTTGGCAGGAAAAGGCCGAGTACTACCAAAAACAGACATATAACGCGTCAAAAAGGGCAACACGCGCAAAACAGGAGCTACAGCATGCTGAGACGCGTCATGGGCAGGAGATGAAGGAGATGGGAATGGTGCATGAAGAGGAGATGAGAAGAGTGGAGATGGAATGGCAGGATAGATTTACGTGTGTTTCCGAGCAGATGAAGATTGTAGAGCAGCAGGCTTTAGGGGCTGAGGCAAGGGCAGAACGGGCAGAGCTGGACATAATCCAATTGCGGGGGCACGAGAAGGACTTCGAATCACGTATCTCAAGCCTAATGCATGATGCCATGCATCAGCATTCCAAGATACAGGAACTTCAGCTCTCACTAGACGCCATTACCACCCAACTCAAGGACTCTGAGGATCACGCAACAAAATTGGAGGGGTCTATTTCATCAATGAAGTCCAGTCATGCAGCTTTGCTGAAACGACACAACACACTTCGAATGCAGGTAGCGCGAGCTGGAGACAGGCAGCAAAGAGCAGTTCAGAAGGCATTAGAGGAAGGGCTACGGTCAGCAAATGTCTACTACATCAAGGAGAAGGGTGTTATATCCGACGATTTTCGGGCTCTTGTTCAGGACTTGATCTGTAATATTGGTTTAAACCAATCGCAGGTCTTGCCGGTGGTTGAGCGTCTAGCTATTGAGTTTGGGCGTGAGGTAAAGGGTACTGCGAGCGAGCGTAGTTTCGGCCGGATAGTTGAGGAGGCATTACTAGCAGCTAAAATTCAGGTGGTCGACGATTATACACGCGCCAAAGGTAATCACAGACTCAGAACTATAGGAAAAAACTCTCTACTTATCTCTATATACAGGAATCTCAGCCAGCGGCGACGGTACATCACATAAAAACCTTCAATACGAGAGCAGACACCTATCTCTTTTGATGGGTAATGGCTCCGTAAAGACCAGCTTCCTTGGACTCTCAGTCTCGACATGTCATACAGCTGAGGAGCAACTGGAAGGCTGGAAGTCCACTGTTCAGGATTTTGTCAGTGTATACAATAACAGCCCGAGGGGTCGAGACGCACCGGTTGACTGGTGCGACTTCTTTATAAACCTTCGCGGTATGAACTCCGATCACGCGGAGGACCAAAAAAAATTATTTCGGCTGATGGAGGGGTTCAAGGAGGTTTTAGAGCGACAGAAGAGAGGAGAGAAGGTGATCTTGGGCTTACCATTGGAGGAACAAATTCAACTGCTCACTGATGTAGGCCGGCGGGCAGTGGTTGAAGTGGGTGTTGAGCAGTGGCATGTGCTTTCTGAGGAAGAGCAGCAGGCTGCGCTACGTCGGACCTATGATACAGTCTGTCAGGAAAAGGGATATGAGGATTTTTCGAAGTTATCAGAGGCAGAACGGGATACTATTGACCTATTCCTTTGGGTTGGGTGTGGTATGCATAAAGACCTTAATTCGGTCAAGGGCGGCAACGTACGCATGCAGTTACAGTGGGGCCACCTTAACGCCACGCCGCCGAGGGACCTGCCAAACCGGGATAACGCCGCTATTCTGTCTTCGGGAGATGCTGGTCCAGAGGCGACAGCGCATGCCAAAAAGGCTACGCAACGTGGTGGCATTAAAACGGCTGCTCTCGCGGGTGCTGTTTTCAAGGATAAAGATCGAAAGAAGGGTCAGCACGATGTGTATAAAGCATACATGGAGGACGAACTGGGGTATACCAAAGACTTTCCCGACACAAGCAACATCCGTTATGGTGCATACTGCGCCGCCGCCGCCGACCTGATCCTAAACCGACACCTTTACGTCAAGTTCCTTGAGCTTGTACGGGATAAAAAGGATACCATGACATGGACAAACCTTGAAGAAAACCTTTATAATGCTCTCCACGACCTCCCAACCCTCACCGAGCTTTGCGTTTTGGCACTCTATGGGCAGCTTGTCAGTAAACCATATCTGACAACTGTGCGCAGGGACCCTAAAGCAAATGCGTTATACTTCGGACCATTTCACGAGATCATCAAAGCTTACCTTCGAAAGCTTATTTCCGATCCAAACATTGTCCTGGGAGACGACGCCGTACCTGCGAAATGCACCCTCAAAGGACATCTGTGGGAGCAACCGGAAGTCTTCTACACAGTACATGCAATGAAATCGCAGCTTCCTCACCTTCGGGACATGTTTGTTGCATTTCTTGAAGGGGCTCTCGAGACCTGGGAGCGTTTTACGGCGGAATTCAAGGCGGGTAGTCGTATCTCGAACACCACCGATGCTCAAAAACAGTCAGTGAATATTCCAATGACAAATGATCTCAACGAGTCGAAGCTCGGGGGGCTGCGTCGACGGAAAACGAAGGCCCCAAACGAATCAATTGATAGGCACAATGCACGAACAATGTTCAAGTCTAATGGGACGTCAGCATACATTAAGAATGTACTCAAAGGCAAGGTATACCAGCAATATTTCCGCCGTGAGGCCCGTGTCGTTGGCTCAAGTGGTCGATCGAAGGCCCGTAAATCAAAACAAGCACGATACGACCGTGAACGAGCCGCTCAGAAGGTGGCGGCGAAGGCTGCGCGGGTAGAACAGCTTCAGGAACGGGAACGGCGCGTGCGTGAGGTGGAGGCGGTCCTGGACATCGAGAAAATTTCAAAACGCGAATTCACAGTTCCCATGATCAATGCCCAACTCACCTGGCACCGAGACGTCCAAAATAACACCTCCATTCCACAGAACCTGCAGAAACTAGGGAAAAAAGAGGTTAAAGTTGCCCTATTAACACAAGCCATACAAGACTACCTAGCTCGGCAGGAGGAGGACGTAGTGCAAGATGAAAATGGTTTGGAAGATATTGACCTCGACGAGGGAGAAGACGAAGAGCTGTGAGTTGACAGGTTGTGTCCGAGATTCACTATTAGCTTTCGCCCACGCTGTCAGCCACAACTTTATTTTGATAGTAAATACTGGTAAACTGATGATCGTAATATATGTATCATTCAGAATTCTATAATCCTGAGACGCGAGGGCTCAGCTTACTCTCTGTCACGGTGGTTGAAGTTAGGTCTCGCGCGGTGAAACCGTTGTGAGGATTTGAGATGATGCCGAACCTTCGGCATCTGCTGGCTGGGATTGAAGCAAATTTTCACACGCACAAAAGACCTCGCCCTATTGCCGGTACTCATTGATATAGCTAGCGTCGGTCTCTATGGTCAGACTTCTACATCTGATGGTCTGATATTTTGTGACCATCAACGCTAGCATGAGCCCATATAGCTCTTGTTTTGGTTGCGAGAATCTAGCCTTGTGCTCATTCAGTGTTACTGACCTGAACCAATTAAAGAACTTTTTCCTAGGATCATTGTGATCGCGCTGATATAGGTAGAAACCAACAGCTTGCCACGATGTATCTACAGCCAATGTGAGTCCATATGGATTGTCATATTCAATCAGTCTCAAGGCTGGTGCATTTCTAAGGCCTTCTTTCACTTTCTTGACTGCCTCTTGTTCCTCGGGACCCATCTTATATTCGGCTTGGGGTCCTTGGATCTTATTGAGTGGCTGAGTAATTCTAGCATAGTCCCTAATGAACATACACATTTGTCCAGCCGTTCCTAGGAACGAATTGACATCTTTCTTATCTCGGAAATTTGCTGGATCCCACTTCTGCTAACTTCTCGTTTGGCTTTTCACCTTTCCAGGACACCCAGTGTCCGACAACTAAACCATCCTCAACACAAAGGTACGCTTTAGGTCCGGAGAATGTTACTCCACAATATTTCATTCGCTGACAGACCCGATTAACATTCTGGAAATGTTCCCATACAAATCGTTGAATACCCTTGTTCTCAGGTATAGTTTCATAGTGAGGTTCCTTGGACGTTTCATATTGCATCTTTGGTCCTCCTACCACTACATCGTCGATATATGGTTTACATATCTCAGGAATCTCTTCCTAGAGAATATAGGTCACGTCATCGTGAAATATAGGGACTGAATTAGTCCAACCCATAGGTAGCTTTACCAATCTATGCGGTCCAAATGGCATTTGGAACATAGTTAAGTCTCTTGAGTCCTCGTCAATCAATCTTTCATCGTAACCGACCCATATGTCTAATAGCACTAAACACGAGCGACCTGAAAACATGCTCGCAACTTCTGCAGTTGCTGGTGGTACTCCCGAGTACTGAATTGTAACTTTGTTAAGAGGCTCTAGACTATGTACTAGTCGCAAACTCTTCCCATCTTTCTTAAGGACACAGAACCATTTAGATCGGTGCAAGGAACTTGATGGTTCATATATTCCAGCTTTAATTTTCTCTTTAATGATTCTGCAAACCTCATCTTAGATGCCAGATGGTATAGGAATATTCTTTTCCACCCAAGGCGTATGAGGGATAACGGGAAATTTCACAGGAGGAAAGAACTCTTCTTTGAAGGTTCCACCTTCCAAGGTGTCCCACGCAAATGCTTCTTCTTGCAGACTCATCATATGATGCATTAATTTTCTTTCCTCGGGCCATAGGAACCCCTCTGGATGATGAGCATCTATGATAGCTTTCCTTTCCTCGTTGTATCTAGCGCTCGGAACGAATTCAGGGGGATTTGTCGAGAGTGCTGGCATATCCGCTAGCAGATCACCATATATGTGGTGTTCTACCCTAAATTCCAAGGGCAAAGTAGCTTTGACCAGCTTCACTTTTAACACAACTGGTTTGTACTTCCCATATACTGACACAACGTCCTGCATATAAGTTTCCTTTCCAACTCCATTTTCAGCTTGTGTGCAAGTCGCTGCCTCTTCTACAAGGAAGTGCTCATAGTGCATGACAAGCCACTCGAGTCCTCGTTCTTTCGCTCCTCAGAGCAGTATAGGCCAAACATCTTGTCCATATAACCGTTTCCAATAAGCTAGGAACCCAGGATTCATGCTATCTGCCATCCAGATTCGCCATTCAATATCATCATACTCGTCAGACAGCTCATCGCTATCATCACTCAGATCCCAGGGCACATCTAGTCTCTTGATATCTGTTCTAATTACTCGTAGATATTTTTCTTTCCTAGGAGGACTTGGAACAGAGGATCATCAACTATATGAACTTGCAAGAACACAGTAATGTCTCCAAACTCGAACGGTACATTCTGAGCAATGCCTTTGGTCGATTTCAGCTGTCCATTAGCACTCTGCATATGCAATGTAACCGTAGGATCCCAGCTTACTCCCAAACAGACTGCAACTAGTGTTGACATAACTACAATCTGTGAGCCACAGTCCTTGACGTTTTCTACTTCCTCGTTCGACCCATTGATCTTAGGGAAGACCACTCGGAGGTTGTCAGAATTACTGGCCACTATGATCACATCTTTTCGCTCACCCTCGGGCACATCCTGTTGATATGTCTCAACTGGATCCCTCTGTACGACCGCACCTTCAGGTAATTTTCCCCTAGGCTCAGTCAATACTTCGAACACCTCCTCGAGCGCAATATCCTTGACATCTATGACCAAGGAATGCTCCGAGAGAACAGGTTTATATTCTAGAGGTTCCGAGGAACGTCTATATGACGATAACTCACTAAAGAACGTTTTGGCAGGCTTTCCTGACACCTGGCGATTACGCAGTTTTCTCATCAATATTTTTCTAACGCTAGAAGAAATAGCAGCCACCTCTTCAATAGACAAAGAGACCTCCGAGCGACATAGATCAGTAGCTACGTCCTCGTCTGTGCCTTTAAAGCGTACTTGCTTATTCCCTAGCGCACTTGGTGATGTCCTTGATTTCGGATCATCGGCAACAATAGGCACTCCTCGGCTGACTGCTTTATGCTTTAGCAAGTCTTCTTTTGCCATATCGGGAGTGATATTTTTGGTAGGCACCATATCGCTATGGGCCTTAATATGTTCACTAGGAACAGGTGGTCTAACGATAGGCAGTACCTCATCAAATGGTCGTTTCTTGGAGGACGGTTTTGACATCCTAGGTTCTACGTCTTCATTGTCCAAGAACTCATTGTCAGACTCCTTATCACCTAGATCTTTTAATTCGACCTGACGGGTCTTGTTTTCTTTACTAGTGGGTATATTGGAAGGAAGAGAAACAGAAGAAGATGACAAGGAATCAGAAACAGGAACAGACTTGGGTATATTTCTCTGCGGAGGCGTTGGTATCTCTACCACCACTGATCGCAGTTTTCTAGATCTAGATTTATCCTCAGGGGCCGGTACAGGTTGTGGCACTCTAGACGTTGGCCCCATCCTTGGAGCTTCTAGTTTTTTGACCCTTGCGGGTTGCCTCTTCCCGAGCGACGCTGTTGACGATCTAGCAAGAGTGTAAGAAGGTGTTCTTCCTTCTCCTCTTGTTCCCCGATGTCTTTGTCCTCCATAGCTAATTCTTGGAACCTTTGTCCCATATTGTCTTCCTCTAGCGCAAACATATAGCTGTCTGGGTGATAGCTATCACTACCAGGCCATCCTCGCTGCTTGGCTAACTCTTCAATCAACTCCTTTCTAGTTTTATTCGAACCAGGTGGTATGAACGGCATTTTCAACCCATCTCTCAGGATGCCTTGGCCATCGGGACTGTCGACTATCCACCCTAGTTCTCGCATCTTATGGTAGACCTTGCAACTCCTTGTGAAATGGTCGCTTTGACCACACATGAAACAGTTGTTGTGGGGTGGCTGCACTCCTCGTGCTGTGCTTCCTATCATAGGAGTCCCAGGTCGTCCCACAGAAGGATTATAGAGCTGCTGACTTGAACTAGGACCTCTGCTCTGTGCAAAAGTCGGAGCTCGCATCACTCCTGGTGGCATCTGCCCATTCACAACCATTGACATCCAAGCTTCTTGCTTTTTCTGCGTCTCAGCAATCGAGTTTGTCATAGAACAAACAAGATCCTTCAAATCTTGAATCTCTGTCTCATGCTTATCCACAGATACAGACATCTTGTGAGAAATTTCATCGACTTCAGGTTCCTGTTTTATAGTAACAGTCTTGACATGCTTGGACGACACGCGCAGTTCTAAATTGTCGTGTCTATCCCTCGTACATCTAGAGGCATGGATCCTCGTATATATATCTCCTAGTCTGCTCGTAGCAATGTTTAAAGCAACTTCCATTACTTCATCTAGGGTATATGGATCTTCTAATCGCCTATCCTGATCATCTTTCTTCTTTTCTTTTCCTTTCCCTAGGGAAAGCTTGTCGCTCTGTATGCGTTGGAGCATATTAACGATCTCTCGGATAAAGCCCTCTTCAAACGCCTCGAGGTATCTAGCTACTAGGAATGTATTTGAGACCAACGCGGGTGCTGCTGTGAGCTTACTCGCTTCATAGCGAAACACACAGTTATATGTCCTGAGCACGTCCTCGCTGACTTGCAGCCCTATGGTCTGGTGCCTCTTTACTAGACGGTCCAACGTTGTTGTCGATCCTTGTCCTTCCTTAAAGCCAATTTCCTCTTTAACGTCCTCAATGAACTTTTCATATGAGTCTCCCCGCGAGCTGTCCCAGCCCACACAAGTCTTTCTCAAGTCATATTCCATCTGTCTGATAGCTATGTATATCTTCGCTTCATCTAGGGTAATACCACCTTCGAGGAACATCAGGTCTAGGTCTTCTTCCCACTGTTCAAACATTTCCGCGCGGCTTCCTTCAAGCAAGCTCGCAGGTCGCTTTACTTTACTCAGCTTGTCAGCTTTAATCTGATTTATGCCGTCCTCGGAGAGGTCTCGCCATGATTCTCGCAAAGTAGGTGCATTAGCCATCTTTGTATGAGGAATAGCAGGTTTCTCTCTATAGAGTCTTGTTCTAATGGATTTGTGCAAAAAAGGATTCCGAGGAGTCTTCTTTCTCTGTAACTTGCAAGCGAGTTTTGTGAGAGCTACTCTCAAGTTTGTGGTAAATTCTAAGTGTTCCTCTTGTTGCTTGTGGAGCTCCTCGTAGGCTGCTACTGACGCGTGTAGTCTAGTGACTTCAAGAAGGTGGTCTAGTGGTAACGGAGTATGAAACTCGTCGTCACTATCCAGATTTCTAGGGGGTGTAGGTACTGTTCCTACTGTTCTAGCTTTGCGGGGTCTAGGTGGAAAATCTAGAATGTGTTCCCCAGCTTGTTGAGAGTTTCTAGTAGTACGAGGCTTCAATTCTTGTGGAATCTTGTCTTCGTCCTAGAGATAGTCTCTTTTGGGTTGAACTAAGTTTATGGCCTAATTCAGGAAGTATATGAAAGCATGGGCTATTTAGCCTATGAAGCAAAATGTGTACTAATAAATGTAGAGCTCGCTTGGAGCGCTAGTAAGATTTCTTGTTATCTAGAACCATTCCTCGCGGTGGGCTCCAAATGTGAGGCTTATAAAACGCTTGTGTATGAGCAAAATATATATGCCAAGTTGTGCAAGCGGGGTTCGACGTTGTCAAAGGATCTGTACAATCGACACAAGAAATCAACTAGCACACTAGTTGAACATCTACAAATCACTAGGACACAAGGGAAGTGTACGAGCAATGAATGAAACAATGTAATATGATAAAATAGTCTCGATATGATCAAGACAACGCGAGCCAACCTATAAACCTATCTATAACTATTCCTATATGTTCCTATGACGCAAAATAACCTATGGAACCCGACAAGGGTAAAGACCTATTGTTCCTATGAAGGCTATGGTTACACTAGTCAAACTAGCACGACAACCAAAGGCACTGATTACACTAGTCGAACTAGCACAACAACCAGGCCACCTATAAGCTAGTAGGGCTCCACACTAAGCTTTAACGATCACTGGTGGGGCTCCACACCAAGTGAAAAGGGATCTAGTGGGGCTCCACACTAGTCCTGAAACAATCAATCCTATCCAAAGAGTCTAGATGAACTAGCTCTGTCCTATGGGTATCTCAAAGTTCTTAATTTCACCACTCTAGTTCAATATAGAGAAGGGCTTTTCAAGGTTTTATTTTCTAAGTTATTTTCTAAGCACACGTCGCCTCTATGGTCAACAATAGAAGACAAGAACTCTGCTATTGGTGCACTAGGGCTACGTATATAGTGGGGTAATTGCTTGAGGGCTTCCTAGGGAAAACCCTGCTGCTTATATACCCGCGAGTGTACATATTTTACATATAAGTGAAAGTGGACATGATAAAGTAATAGTAACTATGCAAGAAATGAGAACGAGGAGAGGATTCTGTCCATATAAAGTAAGTATCTACCAGAAAAGGAAGGTTTGAGTATATATTGGTTGGAATTCAACATTATTTTGCATGACTGATGGTCATATTACTTTTTGGTTGCTAGGAAGTGGCGCGCGGAGGTGCTGTTCTGCATGGTACGTTTCGGATATCAGCGCTAGGACATAGTTATTCCGCTTGGAACTTGCTAGGAGTCCGATCTCGACCGAAACACTTCGGATTTGTATCCGAGGAAGGTAGGCTCTGTGCCCTTGTAGTTCTATATTATATTTTCTATGTCCTAGGACAGTCCTGGCACAGAATCCTATCTGTTCCTTTGTTATAGGACTATATGTCCCTTGCTAGTGTCTGTACTAGCAGTAGGAACCCCAACTCAAAGCTCGAGGGATATTCCAATTGATATGGAAAGCTGTTAAGCCCCCATATGGTCCTTGTATTGATGACCCGGTCACTCGGACATTTCTAATCCTGGTAACTCTGCTCTCAAAGGTGACTCGCACCTCCAGCTTCTACCATATTTGGTATATAGCTCTGATTTGTCCCCTAGGGTCCCTCTACGCTGTGGTAGTTGGTCCTTGTTCACTATCCCATCTCATATGTCCCATAGCGCAAGTATAGTGTAGCCATATGACCTACTAGGAAGTCTACCATGTACAGTAGCATGTCCTCGTAAGGTTCCAGCCTGGTAATAGAGTATAGATACAGTCTACAGGTTTCAACTCGTACCCTAGCGCAATAATATAGGGCTAACGACAACATCAACGTCTATGCGCGCATAGCTAGTATTCACTACACAGTGCATGCCTATCTTATTCCTTGTCATATGCGCACTACTAGGTTCCTAGTAGTGATACCAAGTCCATATAGTACTTAGTATGATGTACTAGTGCGATTCTGAACACAACAATTGGTGTCAAAATGACTGTTTTTCAGCGATTTCGTTCTGGTACCCTCACACCGGGACACAAGAAATGACGGCTGTGGGTGACGGTGAAGTCAGAGGTCTTTGCGATAGCGATGTAGAAGACTCCGCTGGGATTCCAACAGTCACGGGTAATCAAGTGAGTAATTCTCTCTATTGTCCTGAATAGAAACTAACTACGAGTGTGAAGGTTGTTGGAATCACAGTGAAAAACCCAGCACAAGTTCCCAAAGCTTCCGGTCAGAAATGGTCAACAGTTCAATCTTCAGACGCTCCTGCAACCCCAGCTGTACCTACTCAAGCTCAAACTACTGCAACTGTGCCACCACATGCTCTTGCTACCTCCAAGCCCAATGCTTCTATTCAGAAGTCAGACCTGCCCAAATTCACGCACACATTGCGCTGCCGAATCTTCACCGAACCCAACCTGTTCAATGTCAAGCGTACTAAGGTGTTAGTTCCGACTATTCAAGACCTTGTGGATCGTCTCTACCCTGAAATATCGTATTCTGGCTGGATCATGAGGCCATACTTGAAATGGTGCGTTCATCGAGCTATTTCACCTCCGTTTAGCTTCTAATTCAACCCTACCAAGTCATACCGCAAAATCACAGAATGTCAAACTAGTATTGCAGGAACATCGTTTGACGTTGTAAAAATGTATCTGAAAGACACATACATCGACAAAGTGGAAGAACAGACACAATACTGCACTTGGGCGCTCCGAAACGATGGCCCTGCTCTGTACTCATCACCGACACCGTCAAGCTGCACAGCAAAGCCTGGAACACCAGGCTATCAGGTCCGTTATTGTGAAATGTTTTGCTGCCGTTTAATGACGTTCTTTCACAGTATCCCGATGGCATGTTTGAGTCATTCTTCATTGTACAAGCTATGCGAAAGTGTAGCACCTCTATTCAAAGCTCAAAGGTAGACTTTGGGCATCCGATTGGTGCGGTCTCTGCAGTAGCTGCAGCCGTAAGTCTCGTCATACTTTCGTCATGATACACATTAACGAAGCTCGTATACAGGTCGAACGAGCTTTCCGGCACTTCCAGCATAATGGCATTGATACCTTATGTGGGGATCAGTTCTAGTCTTCTGCATACTCGTTGGCCATTGATGGATATGCGGAATACCTTAGTGGCTTCAGTCAGCGGAGGTGGAGTCATCTTTGCAAGCTGTACAACTATAAAATTCAACCTGTCACCCCTGTTGCGGAAACGTCACTGGGTCCCAGTTGACGCCAGTTTTATATACCAGCAAGCCCAGCTAAAGGACAGTGAAACAACGTGCTCTTCTCCAATCTTTTGGTATCTTCTTGGAACTTTTACGTCAATTTATTGACGTTTGCTATGGACATCTGCTATGATTTTGGCTTCCTTTCTTGAACCGTCACGAGCGCTACCTCATACACTGTATCAAACTAGCATTTATATTTACTCTCAGCCATACTAAATAACCCTAGATGTATATTATATGCTCTGGACATTGATTATGTCTCTTTTACCTACCCTCGAACCTGGGTGTGATGATGTAGCATCTAACATTTTGGCATTTTGGCATTTCAGAGGGAGGTGCCGTGGGGTCAAATAGTCACGGCATTTCGGAAAACAGGGTCTAGCCTCTGGCATTCGGCATTTTGGCCCCAAATGCCGTGGGCATGCCACTCTAGTGCCGAAATGCCATTTGACGTAACTTTACTGATGTATGGGGGCTTAACAGCTTTCCATATCGATTTGAATATCCCTCGAGCTTGGAGTTGGGATTCCTACTGCTAGTACAGACACTAGCAAGGGACATATAGTCCTATAACAAGGAAACAGATAGGATTCTGTTAGGTCTTTACCCTTGTCAGGTTCGATAGGTTATTTTGAGTCATAGGAATGTATAGAAATAGTTTTAGATAGGTTTATAGGTTGGCTCACTTGTCTTGATCATATCGAGACCATATTATCATATTACATTGTTTCATTCATTGCTCGTACACTTCCCTTGTGTCCTAGTGATTTGTAGATGTTCAACTAGTGTGCTAGTTGATTTCTTGTGTCGATTGTACAGATCCTTTGACAACGTCGAACCCCGCTCGCACAACTTGGCCTATATATTTCACTCGTACACAAGCGTTTTATAAGCCTCACACTGGTTTGGGCTCGGAGTCACTGATGTCGAGAGTCAAACTGAGTGTCTTGCATTTAGCCCCTTTTGACGAGGATGCTACTGGTGGGGGAGTGCTGGCTCTGGGACGAACTGGAGGAGGCAAAGGGGAGTGAAAGTTGTAGTCCTAGGAAGAGGAAAACTATTAGAAAACAAACTAGAAAATGAGTGCCTCTGTCTCCTTGGTACTTGGGGGCCAGGAAGAGAAATCTTTCCTCGCAATTATTCCCGCGTCGGCTGCTATATTGGTGAGACGGTAGAGCTGGAGTAGTACGCTGTAATAGGATTTTGAGAACTCGAACCCGCGATGTTCATCGATGCAGATCTTATGGTACTCGTACTATGAATATCGATGTCAGCCATATGACAAAAAGAATAGAATTAAAAACAAGACGTACGATGTTATCCTTCTGGGCCTGAATAAGCTTGATCACGGTGTGGCCAGTAGGAAGGAACTCGGCCTCCTTATTGAACACAGAGTTGTAGTACACCAAAAAGGCCGCTACAAGGGCATTGGCCCACTCGTACATTGCCAGCTGCAGGTCATAGACCTCTTCTGCGGAAAGTTAAGAGATCTAATCCTCGCACTTGGACTTGGCTTTGCGAGGTTTAGGCTGAGGGAGAGGTGCTGGAGGTGGCGCAAAAGGGTTACAAATAGGTGTAGGCACCCTAGAAAAGAAAATCAGAAAGAAAGCTCAAGAAAAAGACCTGGAGAACTTACCTGGAAGGTACTAGTGGCAACAAGGATGGTGGGGAAAAGAAAGAAAGGATCTGGGACTTGGTTGAACTTTGTGAAAAGCTATATATCACATTCCGAGAATCCTGCTTCTTTTCGATCACATCAGGGAAGCTGAGTCATGAAACCAGCAGTCACCAGCAGAAGTTTGATGACCCTGGAATAGCTATACATGGCCGTTCTCCTACGTAGAAAATGTCCTAGGACATTGAAATTAGATGAGAGATTACTAGCTTCAGCATGAGGGAAGCGCTCGAAGGTCTATTTGGTCATAAGATCAATATGGAAGATGATTAACACTTGAGGAGGTTTGATAACCCCGGCATCAACTGATCGGACATAACACAAACAGAGTAAACTGACCGCACGCATCTCGAATACACCCAGAAAGAAGTTCATATGAACTATTCCAGACCGAGGACAGTCTAGATCTTTTGGTTTGGGAGAGATGTGAGGGTACCAGAATGAAATTGCTGAAAAACAGCCATTTTGACACTAATTGTTGTGTTCAGAATCGCACTAGTACATCATACTAAGTACTATATGGACTTGGTAGCACTACTAGGAACCTGTACCGCCAATGATAGACTTGAGGTCGAGCTTAGAGATGGGCACTAAGTTGTCAGTGCCTTCATCCTCACTAGACTCCTCATCATTGGATTTGTGATGGTCAGAGACCTAGTATAAGCAACTGTGAGCTAATATTAGTGATAAAAAGCAAAAATCACGCACCTCGTCCTTAGAGACAGCTTTAGCCTTGCCTTTACCCTTATTTTTGGTGGTTGGTGGAGGAGGAGCCTGAAGGAAGAAAGGTGTTAGTGGAATAATCAAATATGGGGATAAGACCCTTACCCAGGTTTCTTGCTTGTCGCGTTCACGCTTCAAGACAAGTCTTTTCTTGGCTGGGGGCGCCTAAATAGACAAATTTAGTAACCAAGATACCTAATACTAGGGAAGAAATTCTTACCTCGTCCTGACTCTGGTTGAGCTCGTCGGTGTCGACTTTCTCAACATCCTGAGAGATCTTGGAGGCAGGGCCAACCTAGATATTAGAGGATGAAAGATGAGAAAGAGGGGTTGGAAAGAGATAAGAGGGATAGACTTGCCAAATGCTTGCGCTTAGCACCAGTCTGGACGGTTGCATGATAGAAGCCTTCGACGTGGATGCTTTTGTGGAGCTAGTCTCCTTGGTGCCTTTTGCTTTAGACTTGGCCTCCTTCTTTGACTTACTGCTAGAGGCTGCAGAGGGAGCTTTTGTGGCTTTCGAAGAGCTAGGCTTTTTAGGCTAAGAAATGAAACCAATATATGAAATAGATCAATAAAAAGACCTAATAATAGGCCTACCTTAGGGTTTGCAGCACAGGTACGACCAGCAGGATCGGACTTGGCCCTAATAAAAGGGGTCAGCGATCTAATATAAGGGAAATAAATGAATACATACTTGACTTTGGGTTTTGGAGTTCATTTAGACCCTTTGCGAGAACCATTGTCAGCAGGAGGTTCAGCCACCTGATCAACTTCAGAAGCTAGGTGGAACCAGAAGTGTTAGTGGAACTCTTATAAGGGTAGCAGTAATAAAACGAACCTTTAGTCTTTGAGAGACAACTGGAAGTCTTCGAAGGACCAGCTATTGGAAGCTTGGGGTCTGAAGGGACAGTCTTGTCCACCAAGTCAGCAGAGTCCTTTTGCTTGAGTAATGGGATGACTGGTGGAAGAAGGCCAAAACCCTGGTCTAGGCAAGAAAGTTTTTGGAGCTGGATGCCTTTGAGATAGGACTGGACATTGACAGTAGCCATAACGTCCACCAGCCACGGGCAGCTGTCTTGATAACCCAGAGGCTAATAAAAGGACAAAAGCAATGTTAGAAAAAGACTAGATTGTCAAATAAAAGACCACAGACCTCAATTCCCCATATTTCTATCCAATACCTAACCAGAGCATCGGGAGAAATCAAGGGAGTGATAGTGTTAGGAGGGGGAGATCCAAGCTTCTCCTTCAACTGAAGGGTATAGTGGCAAAACAACAAAATGATGCAGATGTAAGGTGTTGGAAAAACATCAGTCGTCCAAATGGGAAACAGAGGAACCTATAAAAAGAGGTGTCAGACGGTGAATAACCGCAACCTATAAAACATATAACTTACGATGTGCTCATAGAGAGCACTGGCCACGGCTTTATAAATCCCTGCTGATTGAAAGAGGACCGCTTTGATCTACAAATATTGAGAGGGTCGAAAAGTAGTCGAAAATTGCCTTAACATGGTCATACAACTCCAACAGATGAGTGGCGGTGTTGGTGGAAATTTGAGGCATTGCCCGAGGCATCTTCAACTGTTGGAATCTATAAGAGGGATGGCTTAGAAAAGAAAAGAACAGCTACTAAAAGGAAGAGGGCAACTGGCTTACCGTAGTACTAGGTTGAGGGGGAAGGGAAGAAAGAAATTTCACTAAGTCCCCGACCCTCTAGTACTTATAGAAGCCTTTGCTTCTGAGTCACTATTAGAGTGGGCGTGCCAGAGTAAAAAGAAGCTGGTGAAAGGGTCCAGGAGCAGTGCTAAGTGGCATCCGTAGTAATAGGGCTTTATTTGGTTATGCAATTCCGATCAAAGTTTTGATGGAAGAGTTTTGCAAGTGCTAGAGGTTGTCCCCTCTTGATATTGGGATACCCATAGATAGCTCTGAATTTTCTCTTTTGAATGGTGGTCACTACATCACGTAATTCTCCTTGCTTTGCCTGATGCCAACAAAACAAAGGGATTGAGGACAATCCTTTATTTTGTTTGGGGGGAGATGATACGCTGATTTTTATAACACTTTAATTTCGAACGCATTATGCATATTTCTTTATTGTTATGCTATACAAAGGGTTCTGAAGGACTAGTATGAGCCCTGAATAGCTAGTCATTGTCACTGGTACACGGGACTATGTCTTGCTAGCAGAGAACAGTTACACAGTACACCTCACATTGGGTATCTGGCTGCTGCTATGCATATACTAGGGGTCTGCAATTCACAGACACCTACCCAAAACCTGTAGGGGCTAATATAAGGTGGAACTTACCTTGTATAAGGTCACCGTGCTACTAGTTGGCATACTCAAGGGACATTTACGCTTTTATTACTTCTTCGTGACCTACGATAAGATAGAGAGGGCTTTGGGGGATCACCATGGCTTGATTGGAAATGACCAACGGCCCAGGGGCAGACCTATTGGACTTGATATTCTGAAGTGTTCCTTTGAATCGGACACGGAGGCAAAGCTGTTAAAACAGTGGCAACGCCTGAAACACTTAGCATGGAAGCAGATACAGTGGATATACCACTTATGGAAGGGTCCCATATGACTATGGAGACTTATAAAAGATGTGCCAGGTCTAGCAACGGATGACTGAGCATCATTGACGTGCGGACTGGTCGGAAACGACTATCATTGGTGAAAAAGCACCTTGGCACATAGAAAAGAAAATTTTAAACAGGCTAAATGCCAACCCGCAGGCACAGGATTCAACTCCTGAGTCTAAACATAGAAATTCCTATTTATTGGTCACGCTTACACAACTTATATGGACGTTGTGACACTCTTATTTCCCTCATATGTATATTTCTCCTCATATCATCTCTGTTCCATCTCTGTTCCTCGTTGTTCCGTCTATTTTCCGATTTATATTACCTAAAATTCTTGTTTTCACTTCTCGGACAGTAAATAAGCTACCTATCATGTAGGAGAGCGGCAGAAGAAGGGAGACACACTACCTGCCCATATCTATAGATTGTATGTGGCTATCAAACAAATAGACCTCTGATTCAGTTGATCTATTGTTGATCTGTGTATTCAACTTCTACTTCATCAGGATGAGCCCTAGATCTAAAAGTCTAGTTGAGACTTGTATTGCAGACAAGAGCTTGAGTCGAGTTTGATAGAGACCAAGTGTATTGGCTTGTAATCTGTTGCATTTAGCATTGGTTGCAGTGCATCTTTTATTAGAGATTGAACCTGGTACTAGATCGTCAGTTAAAGACCTTCTAGAAGCTTTTGACTATTTGTGTTGAAAGCTTTGTGATGTAGAGAGGCCCAGATCGACCATTAGAGAGTCGGTTGGATTCCTGCTTGCGCACACGTCATTGATTCAGTTCTAGTAAGGACAATCCACTCAAGGCAGTATTAGGTCGCACCCAAGAAAGCTAGTAGTAGCCCTTGGCGTTGTTCATATAGCTTGTATAAGCCCAAACCCACATGTACATACCCTATTAAAAGGTGTATTATAACCTGCTCTAGTCTACTAGAAGCATATTATCACTTGAACTATTAGTTTTGTGTGCGATTCTAAGCATGGCAACTCTGATCACGTCAAACCACACTTGCACACACTGTCCACAGTAGTGCTAGACCTACTATTAGCATCTATTACCTGGTTACTTTCGTACCAGGTTTAGTGGTCATTAACGGTCTACAGGTTTCAACTCGTACCCTAGCGCAATAATATAGGGCTAACAACAACATCAACGTCTATGCGCGCATAGCTAGTATTCACTACACAGTGCATGCCTATCTTATTCCTCATCATATGCGCACCACTAGGTTCCTAGCAGTGATACCAAGTCCATATAGTACTTAGTATGATGTACTAGTGCGATTCTGAACACAACAATTAGTGTCAAAATGACTGTTTTTCAGCAATTTCATTCTGGTACCCTCACAGTGCTGTTCCACATGGTATCTTTCAGATATTGGTGCTAGGACATAGTTATTCTCTATATTATTGGGCTAGGTACGAGTCAAAACTTGTAGACCATATCTATAAGACTTCCTAGTAGGTCATATGGCTACACTATACTTGCGCTATAGGACATGTGAGATTGAAAAGTAAACAAGGACCAACTACTACAGCGTAGAAGGACCCTAGGGAACAAATCAGAGATATATACCAAATACAGTAGAAGCTGGAGGTGAGAGTTACCTTTGAGGTAACTATTGCCTGGATTAGAAATGTCCGAGTGACCAGATCTCTGATAAAGACAACCATATGGAAGCTTAACAGCTATCCATTATCAATTGGAATATCTCTTGACAATGAGTTTGGGATTTCTATGGCTAGTACAGATGCTAGTGAGGGATATATAGTCCTATAATCAAGAGTTAGATAGAATTCTACTCTAGGACTGTCCTAGAACAAAGAAAATATAATTTAGAACGAGGGCATAGAGCCTACCTTCCTTGGATATGAATCCGATATGTTTTGGTCAAGATCAGACTCCTAAGACACCCTGCTAAAGAAAAAAAAAATAGAAAAAGACACTTTACTCATGAATATATTGGCAGTACTAGCAGTATTATCTGTGGATAAAAATAAGTAGACAAAACAATGAATTGATTAATATCTTTTCAACATGAGGAGCTGACAACTAATTTGTTGTCATTTATAGAGGCAAAGATGCCAATGTTGTATTCAAACTATATCTCTCTATGGATAGCACATCCATAATAGCAATAAAGTGTTATCTTTATTGGTTTTATCAATGACTAAAGAGTGGAAACCAGTATATTATGTTAAAGAAAAATTGAAAATATAAAATACATGATATAACTTGTCAGATAAGTACTTTAGAATATTGGAAATCAATAGATCAAAGTAAATCTTTCAATTCTTTAATAAGATTGTCTTTCATCTCTTGCAACAGCTGTACTGTAGACAAAAGTACATTCTTCTCCATTTGTGACCTGTTTTTAGCTACTATTTGTCCAATTTCCTCCTTAATCTCTTGTACAATTTTCTCTTTAATCTCTTGTACAATTTCCTCTTTAAAGGATTCATGCATTTTTCTAACTTCTTGAAGGATCTGTTGTTTGTAGATTTCACAAGACTTTTGTACTTCATCTACTATTGGTGAAACACTCTCTTGAATGACTTCTTTTAGTTCTTGCTTGAAGGCACTTTCCTCAACTTTCAGCTTTCCTTGTTCTTTAAGATACTGAAAATTAATATGTCTTGCTTCTTGATATGTAAGACCAAGACCTCCTGGTACTACTCCTATTTTTATCTGCCAGTTTACACTGACATCACATAAAATAGTAACCATATGGTCAGACCAGCCTTGAAGGCTATCCTGACTTCTGGCATAGTGTCTTTGCTCAGTTGCATCACTATGTCCAGCCTGAGCAGCTTCAATGCTTAGCATGTATGCTTCCTGGAAACAAAAGAAAAAAATAGTTAATAACTGTAGTTAAATTAAATTAAGATAAACTTACTCTTTGTAAAGAGGGAGCTTTTCCATCAGTTCTTCGAAAGGCAGTCAAAACATGACGGAAGCCATTGATTGTTAATCTGCATCCAAGATATACAGAGGAGAGTTCAGCTAAAGTTGCTGATAAATCATCTGATGTGAATAATTTTCCTTTGTCATTCACAAACATATAATGATAGTAAGCATCCATAATACTCTTTCTCTCTCCATAGCATATAAAAGCTGCAAAAGATGCAAAATCCCGGAGAAAGACATTATCTTGTACAGATAGATCTGCTGAAACTCCATCAAGAGCATGTGGAATAAATCTGTCCTTTTGGGTAAAAGCACCAGACTTGTGATACCTTAATAAGAAGGCAATGTGTTTTATAATAGAACACAAGTTACGCATTCTAGTTTTGGAGTTACAGGATATTGCAGAGCATAATTCTGTACCACGTGGAGGAGGGCCACCCTTTCCCTGTACTTGAACCATCATCATTTGGTGAAATTGTGCATAAACTGTAAGCCAATCTCTAAGTTCCTTTTGATTCCATTCTTCAGTACCATTATTTGTGCTGATTAAAAACCGCTTTGAAAGTTCAGGGTTTTCTCGAATAGCCTCTCTTAGTGATTTGTGTGGAGTAGTGAAGCAGATGTTTCGGTCATCAGAAACAAATGAATATTCATCTGTTTCATTTGTATGATCTTCTTGTAAAAGTGTAGACTGCCAATCTACTCTCATTTTAAGGCCACACATTAGCCACTCAAACTTTTGGATAACCTGATCTTCTACATATTGAAATAGCTTTACAAGATCATCAAAATCTATAGGATATCCAAGATATTTGAGTTTGGTAAATTTTACTCGGTCTAGCCATTCAATTCTCATAGAAGCTGGTGTAGAAAAGTTTTTTGATGCAGCATTGTGCTGTAGTGAGTAAAGCTCACTTAAAGTATATGGTTGGTGTTCAGTAAAGTAAGGGCGAAGTTTAGCACATGTTTCGGTATATGGATATGATTCAGGGTCATTCTTATTTATAGTGTTTCTTTCTTGTGCTGTTCGAATAATTTCAGAGAGAAAATATACTCTCATTCCATAAAGGAGCCTGGAAATAAAAGGAGATACAAGTCTTACAGACTTGAAAGACCGGTCTTCCTGCAACATGCTTAAGGCAAGATAAACTATAGTGGGATCACGTGATCTTCTGGCATCTGATCCCCAGTGACATGTCCAAAAGCATTTTAAAAGGCTACTTAAAGCTGATATTAGCTTTTCTTTTGCAGCCTCTTTTTTAATGATATCTTGTTCTGTTTCATTTTTTGCTAAGAGATTAACACCAATACCACCAATGGCATCACCCAAAGCAGTAACATTTTCATCATCTTCTATATCTTCTTCATCTTCTTCATCTTCATCTTCTTCTAATACCTCTCTATTTTCTTCATCTTCATCTTCTTCTTGATCATTTTCATAATCATCATTGTCTTCATCTTCAAGACTATCAGCATCATCAATTTCCACTAAAGCTGAAGTAAAAGTGCTGATGCTTTCAAGAAAGGCTGGTGGTAGGGTTGAAGGATAAGACTCTGGCTTCATATAGATTCTGACAAGGAAGACAACAAATCTTGACATAATTTTAATATAGCCTTTAAGCGTAGACTGTTGCTGAAGTCTTGTAAACATTTTATGGCTTTTTGTTCTGCAAAGAAGAAAAATTAGTGTCGAATAAAGTTTTATAACTAAGATTTGCTCATACGTTTTATCAGCATTTCTAATATCTTGTAGAATGGTAATAGGTACCACCTCCATATATTGATATACATAGCCAAATAAAGCTTTTACAGCAAGTGTAGATCGTTTATCAATTGTATCTTCATCTGGCTTTAGTGGAGCTACTAGAGCTCGAAGAGTCATAGTATTATAGTTGCTAATGAGATCGTCCCATTTAACAGATAGCAACCATAGATTAACACTCCTTGGATTCTTCTTTCTGGATTCTTCCTTCATTTGATTATGCTGCTTTTTCATACGTAGCAGTATTAAAGCATCAGGATCATCAGCCATAGCCTTTACTTTCTGTTGCTTTTCTGATAATCTATTTTATCAATTGAATTAGTTTAAAAGCTCAAATATTTTTAAAATAGACTTACATTATTTGAAATAATCCTCTTTTATGAATGAAAGTCTGAGCAGCAACTATTTCGATTTCTGGATCTCGGGCTTTGAAGCGGTTTAAGACCTTATGATCACCTCTGATATGTTTGTTTAATATCTCCCAATTACCCTTAACTTCTTGACAGAGAGGACATTTAACAGCCCAATAAACTGGCAGTCCAATAATTTCTGAAGAGGGAATTGTAGGAGGAAGAGGGGATATTTGGCTTGTTTCTACTCCATATTGGTTTTTTAAAACTGTTTCAAATAGATTTTTTCGAGGAATAGTTCTTTTAGCATCATGGAAATCTCTGAGATGCTCTCTGATTCCATTTACAGTGATTGTTGATTTATGTATAAGACATATAATATATGTCTTTTTTTTATCATCTTCTTCACTGTTGATGTTGAAGATATTGGTGTTTAAAACCATATTGAATTGATCTAGTATATCAATTCTTTTAATCACTTTCTTAGAAAGATGTGCATATTGCCTCATTATAGCATGATGTCTCCAGCTCCAGACCATTTTATTATATTCATGAAAGGAAATGGGTCTTTCACCTGGGGCACTTTTAAGGTTTTCAGTAGTAAAGTTACTAAGAAGTGCAGGTGGTAGTGGTGTATAAGGCAGTTCTTCAACTTGCTCTGGTTCTGCTGACAGTGACAAGAGAGGTGGTGGTGCTGATAGTAGTAGTGGTGGTGGTGATTGATGACGACGACGATGACTCTTCTTTTGAGATTTACTAGCATGAGACTGTAATGGGGATTGTGTTAATGGCTGAAAGTTGTTTTGCTCAGAATTCATAATCACATCATCATCATCATCATCATCATCATTGGTAAAAGAACAACCAGAGCCAGAGCATTGCTTTTGCTCAGCTAAAAGGCTATTTTTAACTGTTTCAATGACTGTGTCATTTTGAAGAAACTGACATAAGTCAATGAGATTAGGAGATGGAGATGTTGACTCTAAAGATGACTCTAGAGGTGCCTTCTGGCTTTCATCATAAAAATGCAATCCTTGCTGATATGTCAGCAAAGATAATCTGTCAAGTATTTCAAGACGAATATTGTGGGTACATTGTAGATTATCAAGGACTGTTAGACTATCTTGTAATAATATAGAAAGTCCTGACACTGCTACATGTTTTAACATTTGTGCAATATGTGCACCACATTCTGTTCCTCCTTTTTGTTTCCAGCTAAGGAAAATAATAGCAGGTGTTTTTGGTTCATGTCCATGAAGAGTACAAAGAATGTTATAAATGTATGGTCCATCCCATATCTTCCATCGGAGATTATCACTAGAGTCTATACTAGATGAAGCAATGACTTCTTCACCTAATACAGTGACAATATTTCTTTCAAAATCACAGGCCAGCCCAAACCAATGATAGTTATGAAAGACAATAGTATGAACATAGGAAGCTTTATTTTCATTTTGTATATCAAAGTCTTCATGATAATGCTTTATTTCATCAGCATTAACATTCTGATTTTCTTTAGCCTTCAAATGATGATATGCCAAAGGGACATAACGACTAGTATTTGAGTTAGGTGGGTTTTGTCGAAGCTGAAGGTCAAGATCGATCAAGTAGGCATCAATATAGATGTGTTCAATCCAGCTGCCATATTTTAATGTATCGAAATGTTTGGATAATCCTATAAGAACCTCCAGATTGAATAAACTGTCATCTAAAAAAAGAATCAGTATTTAAATATTGGAGATTTTTAGTAAATAAAATTACATACATAGAAGACTTTGCTTTTCAGTATTTTTCTCCACTACATTAGTAGTAGTAGCAGCAAGTGGTGTATATATGTCATTGTTGCTATTATTATCAACAGCAGCAGCAGCAGCAGCAGTCTCCTCTTCATTTAAAGTAAAAGATATAGGCTGATAATTTTGTTTTTCCAATGCTGTTGTATGTAGTGTTGGTGATATTGACATAGGTGATGATGATGGTAGTGTGGATTGTTTATGCTTTTTAGTCTTTGGCATAATACGCTGAGTTTCTGGAGAACCATCACTACCAACAATACTGACACTAAAAAATTAAGATTAAAATTTTAATATATATTGTAGAATAATAGAAATTACCTTTGATTTCTTTGACGCTTTAAATGTGATGTTGACTTTGGAGGAGGAGTTGAAGGCAGTGGTGGTAGTAGTAGTGGTAGTGGTGGTGGTGATGATGGTGATGATAGTGATGGTAGTGATGGTAGTGGAGAAAGGACATCAAGAACTTTATATATGTGGTTTGTTTCATTTATTCCTGGCATAAAATCAACTTGCTGGGCATGTTGAATAAGTGTATGTGTCTGAGATGACTTAATCCTATGTCCAGGATCATTAGGATATGCTGAACACCAGCATCTCCAGTCTCCATCAGCTGTTTCTCGCTTTAAAAGCACAAAATAGCCATTGCGATATTTTAATGGCCATTCTAAAATAGCATATGTTTCTTCTGCATATATATTTTTTTCTGATGTTAAGAAAGGAGAAGGAGGTATAAAGTCCACATGAGGAGCATGGTTGGCAACGGTATTAGTTGCTTTTATAGTATGCCCATCAGGATGTACAGAGCACCAACATGTCCAAGCTGCTTCATGAGATAAACGCTTCAGCTTGACTTTGAAATGATTCTCATATGTAAATACATATTCTGTTGCATGCATTTTTTCATGCTTGTGCACGGCCTGAGAGTCTTTAAGTGGTACAGAGCAAACAGAACACTCTTTCTTAGCTTTTCCCATATTGCTGTCAATTTGATTTGAATATATATTATTGTATGTCTTGAGGTATAGAATGGAAATGGTAGAGTGTAAGGGTTGGGGGAGTTAGGGTTAGGGTTAGTGTGAGTCACCACCACTATGGGAAAGGCCTAGAAAGGAGACCACAAGGAATGGGGATGAAGAGGAAGTGAAATAAAGGAGAAGAGAAGGGGAGAGAGAGAGGATATGGGGATAATGAAAGGAGATCACTTTAAAAAATAAAGTCAGATCTGTTACACAGTTCTGAGATTACTTCAAAGTAAAAATCCAAGGGAAGAAAAAAAAATGGAAAGATGGAAGTGTGGAGAGGGGAGGGGAAGTAATGGAATTTGGTTGTGGTAGGTGGTTTGCCTTCAAGTCCAGTCTTTAGAGCAGTCTCAGTAGATTGAATCCTGTCTTTGTTTTATGTTATTTAATTCTCTCCTCCAAAATAAAAAAAAAAAACCACAGAACACACACACCTGAAAGACTCTCTTTTTTGATCTTTTTGAAACAACAAACTACCTCTCAACAAAAAAAAGACACAGAGCACTGTTGCTTTTTGCTTTTGAGTCAAGAGATAGAGAAACAGAGGGAAATGATGGGGGTTGTGGTTCAACAGCAGGCTGCCAGCTGGCAGCCACACCCCCCTTGGACCTGTGCCGCTTTGGGTTATGTAATTTTCCCACGGTCATGTGAATCACATGATTTCAGCATGTTTAGCCCCTTTTTGACATTGAGACCTTTGAAATGACGTGTTTTTGCACCTCAGAGACGTGTCAAATGTGCTGGAAGTGCATAGGCAATCTTTCTGGACCCTTGAAACCATTGAAAAGTACCTGAAAAACACTGAAAACTGGTCAAAAAAGGACCGAAACCCATCTAGCTCCGTGGGAAACCCGTTTCTGTGCATGAAAAAAATACCGGCAGACAGGCCTCGAGGAGGAGGACGTTTCTGTTTTTCACCCCGAGGGGTTTCCTTGTGATCTCTGCGTGCGAGGCCCCGAAAGCTGGTCGTGCGTGAGGAGAGGAGGCCGCAGCGCCGCGGAAAGGGGTGGAAAGGGGGCGGGGTGCGGCGTTTTCGGAGAGCCCTCGACGTGGGCTTCGAGCGGAGCCTGCACCCCGGGCGATCGGAGCGTTCCCCGCGGAGATCTGGGGGGGTGACCCCGCTGTGGCCCCGGGGCGGGGAGGTTAAGGATGAATAACCCTAAGGACGTGGGATACGGTAGTATTGGCAAGTGAGAGTACCCCTTTTTTTGGTATAAATGCGAACTCGTGGATTCCACTTCAGTCTAGGTCCGAGCTCAGTATTTCAAGGCTTAGTTAGTGGTGGTGGGAGCTTGACTACGCCTGACACATGATTTTCACTCTTCCAAGCCAACAAAGGTGGTACGAAGGAAGTGCATGTTAGATGGGGCGTTAGATGGGGCCTTCACGGTCGGAGGAACCCGTCCTTGAGAGTAGGCATAGGGTTGAGCTCAATGTCTTCCGAGAGTGGAACCTAGGTATTTGGAAGAGAAAGGTGACAAGAAGGGCTCATCACGCAGAATCACATGCACAACTGTGCCTTGTGGATGTGAAAATCAATCCTGCGAATCGATCAGGGATAGAACGTTGACACGAGGACTGCATTGAGATAATTCTCTGTACGTATCACTGCAGAGAACGTCGACTATCATGTACATCCTTAAAGCTGGACAAATGAACATCAGTACTTGAGCACCGAGACAATCCGAAGAAAGCGCACAGCACTTGATTGAGCATCAACCAACGCATTGCACCTCATCAAAAAAGCGGTGCAAGTAGACAATACTACAAGGAAACCATCCCGAGGGGTCAAAAGTGATTGCTAGTTCTGCGTAATGGAGACTCCATAGGCACAGAAGAGAACGCGATTTGAAGAGCTAAACAGGATTATTCTCGTCGTCGGCTTGACAATCGACCAGAATATGAGGTCGTTCTGTCTTCGATCCCTGTTCATGCTCTGAAAAACGTACAGAATGCATGATCATAAAATTGGAAGGCCGAGATGAGACGAGCAAATATCCTGACTCGGAGGAGGCCCCTCTCATTCTATGGCCGCGTTCTTTTATTGAGCCTACCTTTTGATTGGGCTATGTAACATTGTCTGGACTTTCATAGACGGGATAGTTAAGGGAACGTCCTGCGGGGTTTCCTACAAGGACCGAGAGCCATGCAAGTACCCAAATGTGAGAACTCTATAATGAAGTTGGGTTAACTCGAGTCATTGACGATTCGCGTAGAAGCCAAATAGTAGTGATGTCGGAACCACTACCAAAATAGTTGATACGAGCCCTGTCAATCGGAAAAAGCATTCGTAGACATCGATCGGGTCAATATAAGAAGCCCCAAAATGGCAGCCTATACTTATCAGACGTTATCAGGGCTCTCGGTAATCCATTCCTGGGGAACACATCTATTCTGAATAGTATTCATCAAGGGAGCGTGTACAAGGCATGCTGTGGATACGCTGTCTTCGCTACCGGGCAAGCCGAAGAACGTCTTTTACGTATTATACGACACCTTCCTGCAAGACATCACCAACGCCCATATCATAGAAATCAACACGTACATCTATACCACAACGGAAACCACTAGTCAACCGACAACGTCTCCTTGACCGTATGCTCCGCCTATCTGCGAGAATCCGACGATAATTGTCCTGCCTTATCCGGAACGCATATCGACTCTCCGAGCGAAGATGACGCGTTCGATGTTGATCCTCCTGGGCGAGTTTTTTCGGATCTCTGAGGCTTTCATGAGACGATGTTCGAGTACTGGGAACGTGAAAGAGGAGCTAAGGTGATCTTGATGTAGCTCAGGAGTCGGAGGACCATAATCTTCAGACAGAAGGACGTGGGCTAGGTGAAATATTAGAGTTCGAGATCTATTGCATAGCGCGAAGAAGAGTGACGTACCATGATGTCCGTTCTACAGCCTTCATCCTACAACGCTAGCACCTCGACTGTTTAGCCACGCTGATCTTGCGCTTTGGTAACGAAAACCTGAGAAACCGAGACGATACGCTTGCATTAGCCATTAGCAGTTGGCATCGAGCAATGAAGCCTCGAGGTGGTGAACCGTTAAGGGAAATGGGGCGCTGGGGTACGGTGTAGATGAGCCATGCTGTCAAAGTTGTAGTTTCGGAACGACCGATGGTGAGCTCATGATGTGGAAACGGGCTGAGGAAAACTCACCAAGCATACAGGATATCGATGTTTCATGCAGGATGACAGGCGTGTTCTCAAAGTGACCCCCGTAGGCGAAATTGCTCCTCTTTGCCAGTCGGAACAATGAATCGCTGATGCTGTGTATCGGAGGGGACGGAAGCTACGATGTAGGGGTCGGAGAAGAGGAGGTAGAAGGTCGTTGTAGGAGAGGGACGCGTACACATGCGAAGAGTAGCGGACTGTCGATGTGAGTGGTGTTCCGAGTGTAGCTGTGGGTCTGGAGGCATCTGCGGGTCTGTTTGCGGCAGGAAACAGGCAGAGGAGGAGCAAAAGTCGATAGCCCAAAGCCGATCGCTGAGCGGCGGAGCTTTGGCTGAGACCGGCTTGAGATGAGTAGTCGTCGTGGAATGGACAATGTTTTGATGCGGAGGGCTAAGGATCGCCAATTTCTGGGGCATTTGGCAGGACTAGCAAAGTTGGGGTTATTTTGGGGTGGAAGAGCACTGTCTGGACGTGTCAGGGAGGGAAATATCAAAGTGAGAAAAAGCGCTACTCACCAGATAGTTCACCATGCTCTCAGAGAAGTTACAACCAGTCATCCGCGCTAGAATTCTCCAAATGTGTGTCTTTATATCGTATATTTCGATTGGTAAAATCTTCGAGGTGTAAGTGTTTGCGTAAGGTCGAAGTCCATCGAGGTTCGTCGTTGGTGAAGCGTCGAGGTTTGTTTGTTGCAGCCAAATACGGCAAGTTAGGGTTAGGGTTGACAAATTGAGCGTTTTCCAATTGACGCCGACCTGCCCTATCACTTCTTTGCTCCTGATTCCTTCGTCGGGTAGCCTCCGGTGCGTCGATGAACCTATGCTCAGTCAATCAGTCAACCCTCAAAAACCAAGATCACTTCTGACTTTCTCTTACAGGTGCAATCTTCGGCGTTAAAGGATAGAGACTCGGTTTCTGGCTATTGACCGGAGTGAAAGAGAGGTATATCGGCATTCACTTACTTGAGGGGGTATATGGTGCGTTTGCGGCTAACGTCTTTTTTCCTACTTTGCTAACTCGATATCTGACAGCTCCCTCTTATTGAAAGGCTCGTGCTCGGCGGGAACACCCTTATATTACCCTTTTCTACGCATGTCGAAATTGTTCTCCGTGTAATCATGCCCCTGAATACACCCAATGCATTCTTCTCATGCGGAAGCTACCTTCTCTTACATTCCGCGCCACCCTTCCCCGGTCGAACGGTCAGTCCATCGAACTGAAAAACAGCTAGCATCTGGTGAGGCACACGATAATCGCCATAGAGCCCGTTCTCGTCAACTCCACCCATGCATCTCAGAGGCGCCTGGAAATCCTTGGATTACCCCCCAGAGTAGATGGTCCGTTCTAAACAACGCTGTGTACAGGTGCAGTCGTTCCGTCTTTCCGAACTGTTACGCTGAATGTCTCATATTCACGATATCAAGATCCGTTGTATTCTATTTGGAAGGAGAAATACGAAGGTGACATCAAGATCTTCTCAGCGCTCTTGCGGGTATTTGCAGTCTAGCGGATGCATTGTTTTCGTGGTATCTTTGTGTAAAGGCGCTGGCTCACGCTATCCTAGATGCCTTCCATATAACTATACATGATCGCGCTGGTGCTATGGTTTTCAGACCAACATCCTACATGCATTGTGTTGATATTCCACTCACTTCGCCATCAACGCGTGTGGTATATTCCACTAGGTTCATTGTCATGGGGTATGAAACGGGTATACCGGATTGGAAGAGGTACGTTCGCGTGAAATTTTCTCTGAGGTACGCATGGTTCACTACCCTACAGATCAACATCGTTACTCTTAGACTTATAGCTGAGCCTCTTCTCATCGAAATCTCCGTGGCGTCATTATTTCCGGTACGTTCAGTGTTCCAGCACTATCTATATTCCAATCTGCTATCATTGACGTCCAGAGGAGACTGCCGATCAAGGACAGCTATCAATGCAAATTCCCGTCATCACAGTCGTTTTACGTTGTCTATGTATGATCGAACAAGGTAATATACTCCGCCTACGAGCTTACGCTCAAACCTTTTCTCTTCGTGTAGACAAGACAGCATGCGCAAATCGAAACCCCGAAGCTACCTCAAGCCAAGTCACTTAATCCCATGCCTATGCAACCTTACGTATTGACGTGCTTCTCGGTGCCCCCTGAAAGATGGCAAACGGAGCTTGAGTGGATATCATCCTGACGTCGAAATCGCTGTACGTCTACTTACCGGAGGTTCTACTTGCCGTTGCTGACTCTCCAAGCGGTGGTGGAGCTTCCAAAGCTCTACTGAGCAATACAGTTCATGCGCACTGACGGATATTCAACATATCTGTATCTGTGATGAAGCGCCGCGGCATCCCATTTGATCTCGATCATCAGAAGGACGTGGACCATGGGTTCATTGTATTGCATCCCAGCTGCCACCACGCCGAACAAGGCTGTCTGTCCGAGAATACTGGCTGAAAACGTGTTCCTGGTGCGGAAGCCATGCAACAAGCAAAATCACGGTTACTTATGAAAACCTACTCTCTTCGACCTTTCCACCACGACTGACGATGCCCACAGAAGATGCTACGTCCCAACCGTACGTTCTCCATTTCTTCTAGCTCACACCTGTGATTGACCACGGTAACAGGGAAAGGCAACTGGATGTACTCGATTTACGAGTTAAAGGCATGAAATATTGAACATGCTTCACTGGATTGGACTAACAGTGGATCAGGACTCAAAGTTGTTGGGTTTCAAAGTCCCGACAAGAAGAAACTAATTATCCGCGCGGGTTCACCCAGCAGAGGTTACAGGAAGCACCGAACTAATACGAAGAAAGTGGGTGAAGATGGGTGTCCAGTAGATCTCTTTGTGTGCGTTTCTCTATTGGACATTCATATCGGGTATTTGACTCACTAGACTTTTCTTTAGACAACAAGGGGAAAACAAGGAAATGTTAACAGTCGAGGTTTCGAGGTTTCACTACATATGGCCCAATAAACTTCTTGCAAGTGCTGGGATCCCAATGGCCGAGCTTTGCCGCAGTGGTAATGGAGGTATGTATACTGCGCTGCGCTGTACTTGCCCTTTGCAATAACGCACATCGCCTAGACTTCCAGAAGGAGATGGTCATTTACCGGGGGAAGCCGTATTTCGAGAGGCTCCGTCTGCTCGTTCAGGCTGATGGTCACACATGCCCTGATCCCGCAATCAGTACATCTACAACGATGAGCCTCGTTCCATCATCTGGAAGCCCTTTGGCCATGCAGGTCCCTTCAGAGCTGTCAACTTCTGCACCCACTGCGAAAGACGATTCAGTGATACAGACACCTGACTTGAAACCCCAAATTGAAGAGGCGCAGGCTGATGGACACACAGACCCTGATCCCTCAATCGGTTCATCTACAACGATGAGCTCTATTCCATCAACTGGAAGCCCTTCGGCCATGCAGGTCCCTTCGGAGCTGCCAACTTCTGCACCCGCTGCGAAAGATGATTTAGCGACACGGATACCCAAGCTTAAACCCAAAATTGAAGAGAAGAGGACTGCAGTGGAGAGAAATAAGAAGTACATTGAGCTGGGTGATGTGATAATTCAAAGGCTAGAGATCTTATCAGAGGTAAGTTCCTAGTACGAGATTTTGAGCCATTCTTGACCTTGTCAACTAGGTGCATGATATAGCTCGGGTCGCTTATGCAGTTGTGCATAATATCTATAATGTGCGTTGCAAAATTGTCATGCTCCCCTTCCTTCCCTGATAAAAAATCTTTGAAGCTTGTCAAGTCTTCACACGAGAACGACAAAGCAATAGTTGAGCTCTATTATGATATGATAGAAGCCTACGAAATCGCCTTGGATAGAAACGCACTAGAGGTGCAAGGTATCTTCTCCAAGATCTTTGACGAGATCGTGCAGGTATCCCAAGACTGCGAGACATTCCTGTCCAGTTGTCTGTCACGAGGCCGTCTCAGTAAGTCATCCTTGGCAGTCAAAGGATGCAATCCTTATGCTACCATCTCAGAAACCCTCATCAATCCTCAAACTTCGAAGATCACTGAATTCAAGGACACTTTTGGTCAGCTCAGGAGGAAATTCAACGACTTCCAGCTCAAGGTCACCACAGTGACCGTCCTAAAGACGCAGAAGGTTTTGGATTCTATGGGTAAATTCTTAGCTCTTTCAGCAGACCCATACACTAAATGGGCCTCATCAGCGCTGAATAACAGACTCGAAAGCCTCAAGCCAAAGAAAGATATACTACCTCCAAAATCACGATGTTCCCCTGGTACCCGTCGCAAATCCTTAGCCAAGATCTTGGATTGGATCTTCCACGAGGATCAATCTGTTCTCTGGATTTCCGGGATTGCTGGTTGCGGGAAAAGCTCATTGATTGGCACTCTTCACCGAGAGCTGGCAACATGGGGCAATAATAGCCCGCTCGCAGCGTTCATTCGATTTGACCGATCGACATATAACACAGCGTCAGAGTTTATCAAGGCGCTTGCATTTCGACTGGCCAAATTTGACAGCAGATTCGGTGAAAAAATCGCACAAGCCATCGAAAGGAGTCCCGGTATAATCGACACTCCCGACCTAGAAGACCAAGCACAGGAACTTATAATCAAGCCTCTCGAAGACAGCGAAATCACAAGCGAAGGTCGGATAGTTGTCCTTGTTGACGGAATAGACGAGTGTTCACGCCCAGAGCCAAACAAGACTGATTTCCGGAAACAGCTCTTACGGCTGTTTGAGAGAAACACATTTGGAGTCCTTCCATTCCTTCGGTTTGCCGTCGCAAGTCGTCCAGAGGAAGATATTAAACACTTGCTAGACCGAGGCCATGGGCATATCAATCACTTCCCCCTCGACCACACTTCATTTGAAACCAAAACCGACATCAACTACTTCCTCACCATATCCTTCCGAGATTCAGCATTTGATGATCTGGACAGCGCTCGCAAAATCTCTGCCATTGAGCGATTGGCAGAACGCGCCAGTGGCCTGTTTGTCTGGGCCGCCACTGTTGTCATGTTCATCGCAGAGAATGTGATGGAACGTTTGGATCTTTTTACTCAAGAAGAACCACCAAAGGACCCATTATATGCACTCACAATTCTCTATGAGACCGCACTCAATTCCCTTATGAACAGCCACGGGGATGAAGACATAAAGGAGAATATTTGCATAGCATTAGGTCTCATAATTGGGACCGAGTCTAGTCCATCAGTTCAGGTTCTTCACAACCTCCTCAAATACATGTATCCTGCTAAAAAGGAGGCAGGCATACTGGGTGCCTTCCAAAAGCTCCAAAGCCTTGTGATCATCACACAGAGATGTGGGGCATATCAACTTCTTCATAAATCATTTGATGATTACTTGACCTCCGAGGATCGGGCTGGTCATTGGTATATCAATAAGGGGAACTACAAAGCAATTTTGCTAGAAGCTAGCATCATGTGCACCATGGATCACCTTGATAAGGCCGACAAGGAACTCCCAAAGGGCCTCTTGTCTGATCTATATCAATATGTGACATGGGGGCCAACTATGGGTGTGAATCAGGACTTATCCCTCTACCAGAGCCTTCAGCAAAAGCTGAAAAGGTTTTTACTGGGATATGTGGTACGTTGGTTGCATTCATTTAATCGTGATCCCAACGACATGGCAATAGACATATTTCACCCGAACTTTGGGGATGGATGTGACAGACAGGTAGCTTCCCTTACATTCAAGGAGACACTTTCTGACAATGTTTTCAGGCTGAGGAACTCCAACACAACACTGAATTCATGCAAAAAGCATGGGTTGGTGCATCTCGCCTTCAACACATCAGCACATATCCCAAAGACTTTTTCAACATCATGCTATATGACGCCGCACTTGCTGGAAAAGTCACCAAGACAAATTCCAAAGACCAGCCTGAGTCTCTGGAATGGGAAGTCAATAACATCTACATGTCTGTCTTTGTTCAGATGGCCGGCGGATCAAAAGTCTACGAGGAAATTGTTGAGGTACTGGACAAGGTGCGTAAAGTTGGATATTGAGTATATAGCATTTCTCGCTCATTACCCGCGACAGAACCCCATTCCCCCGGTGGTATCTTTGGGACCGGAGATGGAGATGCCGATAAAGATTGTGAGTGGGGGGAGGATTAGGATGATGACTACATCCATAGATGGGGGGAAAGAAGCGTCTACAAAGGAGTTCATTGAATGGGGGAAGTACAGAGAGGGTAAGTGGGTTCCGATTGCAGAGCCTAAGGATTATCGGCCCCGCTGAGGGTGAAATGGTTCAAGTAGTGTAGAGGACAAGGAAACAGTTAATCATGTATTGCATTCTGTGTACGAGGCTGTGTACATGTGGTTTATGACCTCAAAGATATACCGTCTTTATAACTTCACAAACACCCTCCATATCCTATACACCCTCCCCTTATCCTAACCCATCTCTAGGGCCCAGCCGACATTCCATATCCTTCTTCGGATTATCAGGGGTATCAGCGGGCATAATCGACCCTAGAGAAGGATGTGTCAGACATGTAATCCGACAAGAAGAACATGTCCACCCACCGATACACGCCTAAGTACCTGTGATATTGTCGCTTCTTGTGTCTAGAACACCCACAGGAAGTCTTTGACGCAGCATGCTTGATTCCGCGAGAATGGTGTATCGACGACCGGTATACTTGAGAAGAGCGGTCTTCTTTGTGGAAACGGCGGTAGTGGAGCGAGCACGGGTTGGCTATCGGTGAAGGAAGTGGGAGGCAGGGTCATAATGGCGTCTGGGGGCCAAATTGAGCAGAGACGAAGGATAGTGCGGAGTGATGAATGTCGGCGGAGCTGACAGCATGTTGAAGATTTGCGGAGAGTGTGGTGTAGAGTCCCCAGTAGCACTTCAATGGCCCATCCTGAAAGTTGAGAGCTGCAAGATTGGATGTTACAATCATAATTGACTGCCAGCTTAACAGAAGTAAGCCACGTACCGTTGTCCTGCGAGTACAGTGATTATCCACCAAGTAGCCTCAGAAAGTCCTTCAAGCCCCTCTAATTCCAGTCCTCTCCGATTTTCCCCAACATCCTTGGTATCGGTATCGCAAGTTTGGTATGGAGGAGACAACCTATTCGGTAGAAGTCGAGGTTAGCGTGTTGAAAGTTTGAGACTGTGCGGTGCTGTGGGAAAGCTGGAAATGATAGGCTACAATGTCTTGTTCCAACTTTGGCCGAGGAGTTGCGAGTGAGGAGCAAGGAATTGAATCGTTGGGTGCAGATGGATGTTGTTCAACGTTATCGAAACTCGGGCGCTTATCGGGACAAAAATTTTTTCGCCACACCACGTGGGTTTCCCGTTCCTTTTCCACAACCTTCATCATCGTTCCACTTGGGCTCTGTATCCTCTAGACTCTTCATATCTTTGCAGGCATGTCTGTAAGCCATTGGGCTTGTATCCTCCGCCCCATCTAACCATGCACGACCACAAATCCAATTATACCACATCCTCCACAACTCTTGGATCGCTACTCTGATTCACCCGTCGACGACACAGTAGCTACCACAGAGGATATCGCTAGCCGTTGAACCCGCCGAAGTTTCAAACCTATTCACCTGGGACAACCTAATGCAATTCATGGCCCCTCCAAGGACAGAGGTTTCGCGTCACAGGTGGTTATAACACAACGTTGGCTGCGGTAGTGGATGGGGCTTCCCTCAATTAGAAGCTTCGAAAGTGCGTATCTCACATCTACAACCTTGGGGTATATTTGTAATGCATTGATGTAGCCTTCTTCCCATTATGTCCGCCTCCATGTTCAACACAGATCGACTCTGCAAACCTATACCAGTCCTGCACGCGACATGCAGTTTTACTGCATCCTCCCGCCACCCAGACGAAGTCACCTAGGAAGACACAATATACAATTCAACAACGTCTAACGCGACAAGAAAAAACCGTGTTCGGTACCCTCAGATCCAATGCAAATCCGCTCGTTGTTCCGTGGTTAACCAACCCTTATTCGCAGAGACAATGGCTCTGACCCAGGGCTTGAGATCGTCAAATTCATAGGCATGTACTTACCCGTCTCTTTCATATCACTCGCTTTCTGACTCTCTCTCTACCCCGCAGGTAGTGATATGCTAGGTTCTGCCTTATCAATCACGAGTCGCGCTAACCCAACAGGTATTCACCCTTCGCCCTTCATTTTCTTAGAACACGCTCTAACACATCCCTAGACTCTTCTCCGCCTTTGCTCGATGCCCCCGAATACCCCCCGCCTACATCATCTCCGCCGCCCTTACCTCCGACCTACACAAGAGTTCAATACGTCTTCGATGTGCTGCAGGCAGCGGGTAGACTGCAAAAGTAGCCTTACACATCGAGTGTGGTGTTCCCCGAGTTCTAGAGCTACCTCGACTACCATCGTCTATACCGGTCCCTCCGTAGGCTGACCTTCGAGGAAAAGGTATGTCGATTTCATTTTACAGCCAATTTCTTCGATGCTAAGTGCTTCTTAGGTATTCTCAAGCTTACTATGAGGTTGGGAAATGGGATTTCTGGGTGTATGTCGGACATATTTCCTTATCGGATGATCATTTGGGGTGGCTACAGAGGTAAGCGTATTCTTAGAGTTCTAAGCGACGAGCCTGCCCTAACAACTATCCTAGCATTCCCAGTACTCTACATCCATATTCTCAATGACTCGTTCGCTTCAGAAGTCTCAATTTTCCAACAACACTTCGATGTCCGACCTATTGTCCCAGGCAAGTTCTCGTGGTGCGCGATAATCTGCACCCCAAGAATATTATTGATCAATTCTCAACTAGACGGAAGATCCCCAAAGAGCGCATGACACAATACCACGTGTATCGATACAGTGTACTAAAGACTCCCAGTCTGCCGCATGCTCAACGAACGTTGACCTTTACACGGAACTCTCAAACACCACTCTTCATGCCAAAAAGTCCCGTCGCTCGGATAAAGGTCTCTAGTGGTCACTGTGGTATGTCGCTGCACGCCGCATTGAAACGATCTGACGGAATGCCGAATCCTCAACGAAGTTCCAGGTACGTTGATCAAATCCTTCTCTTACCTTCTGTCGTATCACCTCGTGTTCGCCATGCACATCGATGGTATCAGAAGACCAAACACGAGGTTGACGCGTGAACTCTTAATTTCCGCCTCGACTCTGGCATGGCTCGAGCGAAGGTACGTAGCATGTTTCGGTGATTAAAGCGCAGCGCTGAGATGACCTTTGCAGACGTTTCCAAGAGGGGATGTTCCCCTGTTGACTCTTTTACCTGTACGACTCTGCTCGTGAATATATCTGAGTCTTATCTTTTCGAAGTTGTCGTTCCTCATCAACCAAGTAACATGTCTGATACCTTCGCGCAAATGCATTTTGCGAGTGCTGTTAACCTCGATATGCGAGCCGCAAGCAACGATCTTAGGCACTTTACCGAGACTGGAGCGTACACAAGCATATTCTGAATGACGGGCAGCGAGTACCTAGCTATTAAACAGCCATTCGATATGCTAATCACCACCTTATCCATTACATGACTCCCGCGAACGCTAATAGATGTCCTGTAAGGCAGTGAGTACAGTACTATTTCCGAAAACGAAAGCGCGTACAATTCTAACCCAAAATCGGCGAGTATTGAATATTGAATGCCTGATGCCTTTCTCCCATCCCTCGGAAAACGATCCTGGTTGACGGCGAAAACGCAGGACTATTGAGCCAGCTAAACAGTTAGCCAGAGCTGAAGCTTATGCCGACGAAGATCTTCCTGTGGTTCTGGAGTCCGGTGGGACGGTTTTCGAGTATTGCGGGACCGGGGACCTGGACTTGCTGTCGAAGTTATGGGGCTTGAAGAATGGCAGAACATGTATGGTTTCGTTGAGGCTGAGGATTCGAAAGAGAAGAACAATACATTCATGACAGTCGGCGGGTGTCACCATGAGTGTATTTCCAGGACTATTACTGGGGATCGAATACAAAGCGTCGGCTATGACGAGAGAGTGTCAGAGATCCAGGATTCGTTATCGAGTAAATGTTATAGCGCACCATGAATCCAAACAATGATCATAACCTTTAGATCGCACCAAGTACCTATCATATAGGTCCCGAGCTCCACAGAACGAGAACCTCGGAGTCGAACCAAGCGAGCGCAGGCAGCACGTGTACCCAGTCGATCGACAACGTCTCCGTGTTTCCAAAGGTATCGAGGCATACCCCGTACAACGATAGCTTGGCGAAGCTCGTTGGATGCGGTTGCACGGAGTTGCGCCACAGCAAGAGCTTTAGGCCTTTAGGTCCATTTCGTTGGAACTGCGTATGATTCATCAACGAGTGAGCTAAAAGTGACGCAACAATGATCAAGAGTACTCACCAATAGTTTCGGATGATTGCACTTCCCATGTTGTCCACACCACACGCCAAAAGGTCGATTCTTCCCGAGAAGAGTTCCGTTGCAGAAAAAGGCTGACGTGCCATATCGCCCTCGTCCATCCGAAGCCGGCCTGCTCGTATGCTCCCCGTTCCCTAAATCCTTCCCATTGACTTTGACGTGTAGAGTGAGTACATGCCGCTTGGCCGCCGGTAATCCCATAGAGAATCGTTTGGGGAGGACTGTGTGGTCGGATATTGAGGATGGCGGCTTTGCGAGTTGTTGAAAGTTCAGGTAAAAGTTCGGATCTATAATGTTTTCGATAGAGGGGCAGGTGTTAAACGAGCGGTACGTCATACGAGTGATCGAGATGTTGTGACGAGGGCGAGGGTTTAGATGCGTGTGTGCGTTGCCTTGGATTAGGAGCGTTCAGTCGACCCTACAAAGGCTCCCTGTCGTCGCGAATCCGATGGAACAGTGCGGCTGTGCCAGTGGGTTGGGTTGAATAGGGTTTAGATCGGATGAAGGTTTGAGCTATGGCGCCAGAGAGATACTGTGGCCTAGGCGTATAAGACACGAATGAGTAACATTCAAGCAGTAGAGTCGCTGTACTCACCGTGACAAACCCAAGATGGACCTGATGCTGCTCCTGGCGTTCTAACCATACATATCCTTCGAAAAAGTCCACAGAGTCTTGTTTTTAGCTTGCCAGTGCGATAATATACTCCTCTTGCAGGTATGCTCTTGCAAAGCATCGAATCCGAATGAGTTCGTCGGTTGACGAAGGGCTTAGTTTGTTTGTTGGCGCCAAATATAATGCCTGGGTTAGGGTTAGACTTCCGACAAAACTCTTTGCTGATCAGTCCCATCATCGTCTCTCCCGCTTTACGTCTCAGCTGGAAATTTGGAAGCAACCGTAGAATTGATATTCCAAGATACGACAGAAGTACTAAACACTTGTGGCAGCTCAACTCGGACTTCGGCGGAGGTGACTTGTCTCAAAGCCTGCGGTTTGCATGGTGACAAAGGCAGCTTTACTGACCGCAATACGTACAGAGCGGAAAATCGCGAGAACGAATAGCTTTGGTGGATAAATCACGAAGATGTTCATGTCCCGGTGTGTTCCCTATCAAGTAAACTATTTGACGAATTACAGGTTCCGAATGCAAGGGCGCCTAAGCAGCCCAAAGATCTCATACTTTCGTCGGCATACTATCTGATCAGCGCAACCAATTGAATTCTCGTATTCTCATTACCCTCAAAACTTGCCCTGCGTATGTGGTCAAATATCGAACGCACGATGAACGATGCTCGCTTGCCTCATCTTTCTTCTGTGTACGTACTCAAACTTCGTTTGACATTAGATCCCTGTGTTTTGACTTCTTCTGCATCCTTCACCCATGACGGATTAGAGGTCTTGGTCTGATTTATGGAGGACATGTAACGAAAAGGGATTATAGGCGAGTGAGTTACTCTCACCATTACTGTCGCTTCCCTCGTCATTAATGCAATTTGAATACATTGACCTAAAGGTAGCGCTATTCGACTCTTTATCTATCATCAAATGGACATTTCAACCTCCATACAGTAGGTGTTGAAATTTGGCTTTGTCGCCGCAATTCACCTTATACACACCCTCGGCAAACAAACATCGAAGAATTCTGCATTCAAGGGCCCGTCCAAAAAATCCCCGCGATCTAACTTATAACTTTATGCTTAATCACGCGTTGAGACTTGGAACTCGCAACGTGTGACCAAAGTGACATGCCCTGGTTGTTCTTCGATTGCGACCATCTTGAAATTTGCCGCTGAAGAGACATGGTAAGCTATTTTTTTGATTGCTTTCATCGATCTTCACCCATCTGAACACTCACAGGCTCGTTACTCACTTACATCGAGCCAAAGGGTTAATCCCCACCTGAAATTCTTGGAGAGATTCTCAACATCCGTATCGAGCAAACACACATATCCTCGACGGCTTTCTGGCTAAGCAATATCGACGTCCATTCGAACCCATCCGTCCCGAAGTAAACTCCAATTCGATCAAATCCATTCTATCCCTGTTCATGCCGGCGCATCGTCTCGCTTGCTACTCCGTCCCTTTGGGCTTCTAACGAAACTCATTCGTAGGCTCAAAAGCGAAAGCAGAGTCGCGTCCAAGGATGCAAGAAATATCCTTTCCCGTTCGGCTCGCGTGCCGCCCGCAATCGGCATTGATTTGATTTGGACGGCAAGCTTCATAGCGGATATTGTACGGGGACTCATCCGAGATCAGGATTCGCTATCAGATGAGATTGCAGATTCGTCACTCTCATTCCTCCAACTTGTTCTCGACCAATCCGCGTCATTTGTTGTACGTCCCCACATCTTGGCATATATGCTACCTTTGTACTCCTGGTGCTTTTGAAGGAGACTCGTATCTGTCAGATTTTCCTTCGATATCCTGGATAGTCTCATTAGGGACGTTTTGACATCACTCTTCAATATCATCCCACATTGAGCTTGCGGCTTCGTATTCCTGAACCATCGGTTCTTCCTCACACGCTTTGCAGCATTAAACGTTCCCTTTGCGCAGCTCATAAATCTATCGATCCGGAGCATCAACATCGACGCTGTATGGCATCTTCTTCACAAGTGCCGAAATTTCTTATTTCCTGTCCAGATTGACATACCCTGATCCTGTCATTCAAAGGTCCCAGTACAGAGTTTGAAAGCCACTTTCTGCCTTCGACGTGTCTCGGCGCTATCCATTTTCCTGCATTCAAACACCTCTACCTTCGTACAGTCTTTCGAAGAGACGAAGCCGAGTCCGACTGGTCGTTCATCGAGTATCTTCAACCACTCATGATGCCACCAAGGACATCAAGATGCTTGACCTTGATGGCTTTCCTGTGATTTGTTTTGAGTTACTCGATCTCCTTCGAGAGATACCAAACATGAAGACCCTCATACTTCATGAAGTTGATTGGATCAGAGGCTCACTATCGGCAAGCCGAGGAATCCGATTGTGATCGTGGAATTCTTGCACCGCTTGATCTTGCTTGATGCGTACTGATCTTTTCTCTCGGTTGGAGCACGTACGTTTCTATTGGATGGCCATCGATGGGTTAGGCAATGGTGGAAACGAGTAAGTCCAAAAGCACGTACCTGCAGACTAAGAAGATTGAATGTTTGGATGTAAATCAATCGATAAAGCTAGCAAACTATGGAATCGTTGTGATGGTAAAAGGAGATACAGGGGATTAAATCGAAGATGGCATATACTTTGAATGAATGTTGTATGTGTTTCTTTCAGTGTCGGATTTAGCCACTGTTCACATTCACCAATCAAGTACTTTCTTATTGAAACTGAGATGTCCTGGCTAAGCTTCACCAGGGCCGCACTGCGCAGACCGTCGGGTAGATGATGCGGTTCTTTCGATAACGACAACAGCATGGCCAAGGCCATGGTGTCGTGCATTCCATGCCGGTGAGGACAAGTGCAGTCAGCCCGTGCACGAGGCCTTTTCCGAGTCTATGTTACAGACTACCTATATCTACATTATAAGACAATAAACCAAGAAATACCGAGCCCGGTGGCTGCTATAGTATCTCAGCTAATACGGGCACAACGCGAGAGTGATATTTTGATCCTTCAGTTCGGCGAGACTTTCACTAGTAATGTGTTGGATCACAATCCCACCATGACGAACTGGATAGTCGATTATTACTTCCGTCACAACATATCCCGGGTCAGAATTGAACTGTATCTGGATTACAGTAAGATTAATACGCCAGGTGGAAAACAATGAATTACGATGGATACTTACTGTAACCCGACAACCAGGTACATCTTCGTAAAGACCAAAAAGGAATTCGTGGAGGCGAAATGCTGATGTTGCACTGGGTAAGGCCTCTGACGGAAATGTAGGGTAGAGTGTTTTGATCTTGCCGTAAGCCTGGATCAATCCATCCCTAGTCCTCTTCAATGTAGGATAAGACTGTTCATCGTTCGAGGTACGGTACCAATCCAATAAAAGCGATACGAGGAAAGGTTCTTCACTAGATACAGGAAGCTTCAATTATGATTGTAAGCCTGTCAAAACGATTGACATACCTTGTCCATTCATCCTTAGTGCACCTTAAGCATCCTACGCTCTCCACCATCTCCACTGCACGATAACATAGACAGTAAGGCTGTATCAACGGCCCACCTGCTATCTCGCTGTGAAGTATGCGGTTGATACCAACCTCCTCGTAGTGAATCATCCATGATTGCAGCATGAAGAGGTCATCATCTCCTAGATGTGGATGCTCTGGCCCAGGTGTGAAGTTGTCGAGTGGCAGTAGAGGTACTCGCCAGCAGTGCGCATCATTCAGGAATCTCGGGAACATGTGCAGATTAGAATCGTGACTGACTGCTGTGGCGGCATCCACAAAAGATACCATGTTCCATCCCCTTTTCTGGTATTTGCTACATGCAGCTTCAGCCTTCCTTGTATGCACATGGAGTTTGAGGGAGACGAGATCCATAAACGTGGATCGAGGATACAACGATATGGCATTGGAGTATCCGATGAGATTCATCACAACGGCTGAGGATTACAGACGTTGGGACACGCGACTGTTTGTGAAGTAATTAAGACGTACTTGAGTGATAACCAAGGATAACCTCTAGCGGATTTGCTCTTGTCCCTATAACCTCAATCTTCTTCCCGTCGTCTCGGATGAATGTGAACACCCCTGCCATGCCCTTGAGATCGTACCGTTCTGCACGTGTCCTTGCTCCTTCTCTTCTCCCTGTTGCTCGGGTATATGCTATATCAATGGCATCTGCTAGGTCCGTTGCTTGCGTGGAATCATCGAATTGAGCCGGAGTGTACTGATACCCTGCCTCTTCGAGGAATTGTCCGAGAATAGCACAGAAGCGAATTTCGATATAAAGGTCGAGATCGGAGCCGGCATACGCAAACCGTTGAAAAAATGCCAATGCTGTTGAGCCACCGATGAGAATACCAAAGCTATACTGCAGAATTCGGAAATTCCGTATGTCATCTCGGTCGAAGTAAGGGTATAGGATATTCTCAACCCGAAAGGCGCGCCTGTAGAACTCCCTGACAGCGGTGTTCGCGGCTCTGTTGACCTTGGAATAATTGAACAATTCTTTTACGGAGAGGTCGCGAAATAAATGATCATGTGTTGTCGGAGGGCTGAGGGATAATCATTGGCAGAACTAGAGAATATGGATGTTGCGAATACTCACAGATTGACAATACTTGGGAGGATGGATTGGTTCATTGTGGTCAGAGGATAAGATACAGTACAGGGTAACTCGTGTTCCAGTCGTGTTTTGCCGGCACAATAAAACCTATACAAATTATGTATTGCATTTTGCCACACGTAATAAACAGTACGTATCGTTCTAAGAATTCAAGCCCAATGGTAGCAAAATGCGCCTCCCCAGACCATGGTTTCCCGAGCTATGGCGACCTGTACTGCGAAAGGTTATGGAGGAGATACAGGACGAACAGTATTTGATATTTGGCGTGACAAGCATTACAGCGAGTAAGTGTAAGTTAGAATGGCTTATCTGCCGTAAGAGCGACCTGTCAAGCATATCTATAACACCTATAATGTGGCGAAAGAACATCTTAGTGAACATGACGTCTCCGCCGTCCTTCTTGTCCAACACGAATGAAGCCAGCTTTATTACTGAATGGCTACTCAGCTGTTGCTTCCACACAGATTTCTGTCGAATCTATTGAAGTTACCGAATGTATATATACAAGACCGCTGGATCGTATGATTCGTTGCTAAACAAACCTATCGACTGTGGAGTTTGAGACAGGGCTGAACTCTATTTAAAAGACTGACGCTGCGAAGAATTATGTACAAAGAGACAAGATGTGCAATAACCGCTCCTAGGGCCTCGTCTCTGCCATCCAAGACTCACACTGTCTTGCAGAATAGCTTGTGTGAAGGCCAAGCCATACGTTGACTATGATATTGACACATTAGGGTACTATCCTTAGCATGTGTAGGTAACACTTACCATTCCTTTCCACAGTAGAATACTAATTTGCACCTCGAACACTTTTGCAGGTCCTTGTCCCGGCTAACCTTCTCACAAAACGAGCATTGTCTGGGGTTCCTTCCCTTCCAAGCACCGGAGACTGCGGGCCTTCCTTCCTTGGTGCCTAAGACTTTATCCCGAGCGCTTGTAGGGGAACGTTTGCTGTACCTGGACTGGGAAACGACGTTGTCGATCTTCTCCAATTCGCTTTCGAGAAGAGTTGGGATGAATTTATCCGCGGGGACGTGAAAGATGGGGCGACCCGTTGCCATTGTAGTCGCCTCAGGTTCGTGAAATTTACCGAGGAAATCCGGATTCAGTTTGAAGTTGTCGGCCATAGTTGTGTAAGTTGCTCGAACCCTGTAAAGGACATGAATATATCAACGATCTAGAGTTTGACGGAGACTCGCCAAGATGGTGCGTTCCCTTGGTCCCACTCCAAGTGTAAGTATGTCACCAACGACATGAAGCGGTCGGCATGATATCGGGTGAGCGCGTCATAGTCGTGGTGTGAGAGGTTTCCGCAGTTGCATTCTGGGGGGAATATCATGACGATGAGGAAATGGGACAAAGTATTGTCTGTAAACACCAAATGGCCCCAGTCTCGCTAGAGGATAAAGTCGTATGAGCAATTTTTATGACAGGGTAGCTGAGGCTTCACCTCGCGTTTAGCCGAGCTTTTGACTATCTATAGCGTTGGATATGAATACTATCTGTGACCAACCCCATGGTGAAAAACGCACTTCATAGAGATACAAGATCGGCGTCCATTTGTTTTCATGAATGAGCTCAGGCTTCTCCTCCATCTCATCGCACCACTCTTCGACCTGTTCGATCACTGCCTTCCGCGCAAAGAAGTCCATCCGAGTGAGGTCCGATGCATCTTCAGGGTCTCGATGAAACTTTTGGGTGATATCGTTCATGGAGATTCCAAATCCCGTACATTGACTGAGACGACGTGTTGCGCAGGTTTCGGAGCGATTCATCATCATCATCGGGCTGAAGCTGTAAATGCAGATTAACACAAGCTAAGAAAGATTATAGCAACCAAATCGAGTACTGACCCAGGGAAACCCGAGAAAGCTGACGCGAGGCCCTCCATGGTTTAAACAAGGTGACGGTTCAGGACAAAGAAAGGCCTCGGCAAATTTTCTTAGACCGTCCGAGACACGTGCCTGCCGGAATAATTCCGTTGCCATATGTTCCAGCTCGTGGTTACGGGTAATACGACTGCAGTTGAAGTCCAGAATATTGAATATATACTATACAATATGCTCGCACATCTTGCAATCATCTCGCCTCTTCGTATGATGGAGGAATATAGACTGTACCCTGTCCATCTCCTAAGTCAGTAGGTCTCTGACCACTATCTGAATGCTACCGAAATCTACTAGGTCCCTGTGTTTGTTTCCTCTATCCTAGCTTTCGAAGCAACTACAACAGAGTCAAATGTCAAGGAAGGTTGCATAGTCCACGCCAGCGGCCTGCGTTTTTCAACTTTTTTGCAACGCCACCACAAGAGCGGCCCGGGTGACACCGGTAACGGACTTGGAGTAAGCATTCGGGACCGATGATCCGAAATCGTTCCAAGTGCATTGCTTTTCCTCGATGATTTTTTGTACGTACTTCTCTTTAAAAAAAAAACTTGAAAGGTAGCAGACGCGAAGATCCTTGCCCTGAGGAATAATTTTTTGTTCTCAAAGATGCATATGTACCAGAGTCCGTAAGGATAAGCTAAAAAAAACCTTTGGTTCAAATTCGGGATCGCTTTAGGGCAGGACCTTGTACAAAATCTGCCACGTGGTAACTTTCCTTCCTGAACACAATCGTCAACCATGCTCATTTCATTCCTTTTGTATTTCAGCGCTCAGCCCCCAAATCTCCAGATATACCACTGGCACGTTGCTTCAGTAGATGGAACCTAGTCTGAGGAAGACCAGAGGTGGACACCAAGGATACGGGGAATGATCCACCGTGACGGACCATGGCTTACAACTATTCTTGTGGGTGATCCTGTTCTGTATCCCCTGGATTACTTTCTATCCCAAGTAGATGGTTAACACAGTTCCACTGCGGCAGTATGAGCCCTGAGCCTTCGGAAATGATATTTCCGCATCGTGCGTCCTATGCAGTATACCGGAGGCTCACGCCCTTATCTTCAATCTGGTCAGAGTAAGAGGCAACTAAATCTCAATCTCAAACTTGGAGAATGGCATAGAAGATATTTGTTGGTACTTTGCAGTGGTGAGTCATTCTATTCTTTGTGATTTTGTGTTACTCCTCTCTGCCAGATACACGGAGACTGTGGTCGTTGAATAGTGTCTGAGCACTTAAGCAAGGATCATTTCGCCTGTAGTGATAGCACTGATACGTCCTCGGACGTCTAGGAAGATAACACCAAGTGAAGTTAACATGAGTGTTAGTTCAATGTTCTCGTGCAAGGAACTTCTCAGCTAATCTCATATCAACACGACAGAACAAGATGCTCTCAATGACTCGAACCACATGGTTCTATCACTCAGGCTTCATGTAACACTCGAAACGTCCAGTCTGATGGACCTTCCACACCTCTGTCCTTCACTGGATCGCACATCCTGTGAAAGACTACGTGCCATTATTCTCGATCATCTTATGGCTGGGATTCTCAGGGATTCTCTCCTTAACTATTCAGGTGCTTTGATTGCTGCGGAGTCGATGCGGATACCTGCTACCACAATCTAGCGATACCTCTCATCCAGGTTGCGAACAGGAATTCGACAGCCCACAATCCCATTGGAATAAAGACAAGGCATGGATGGATACTAGCCAAGGACTCCCCCGCATCTTATGACTATTAATATCATCTTGTTCATGCCCATTTACAGTGCAAATTCTCGTTTACCTTTTCCCTTTACCATTCTTACAAACTCCTCATCCGTAAGACGGAGCTGCTGCCTGATACTGCCGTTTCCTGTATCCTATCTCATCCCCTTCTTTCTCTTGACCTCTTTATTATCATACTTTTGGATGTGGCTCAGGCTTGAGATCGAACAACGAAGTCAACGTGGCATGCAAGTTAAATGTTCTGACGACGCTCGAGAATGCAGGGTCTCCGAAAGCAAGATGTCTTGGCTAAGATCTCTTCCCGTTCTCAAGAGCCTGAGCCTCCGCCTGGATTTTTCACTCCTGATGCTTTATTGTAAAGCCGTGACTGAGTCATGCAGCGTCTGGTAGATCAAAATGCCCGCCGGTGACAGTGCAGCTTGGACAGTTGAGCCACAATATTTTTGCCGAATATGGAAATGTCCAAGCTCTGAAGGCCCGTGCATTGCTGTATCGTGTGGCCGATTTCCTTCACCACGCGTAGGCTGAGCTACTTTAAAAACTGACGCGGCGCTCGTTGATCTTATCCTCTGCTTTCTCCTCCTTTCGTAGCATATCGCCGCCTTTCACGTCCTTCTCGGAGCATCTTCTCATTTTTCATGATGGCCATCACCCAAGCTACGAAAGCTCCCCGCAAAAAGACCACCAAACCCCCAGGTCATATTCCACGGCCGCCAAACGCGTTTATATTCTTCCGAAAGGACTTTCTTCATGGGCAGCCGGAGGTCCAACCCTTTCTACACCTCGCTATGGTGCCGGAATCCGATCGGGACAACACTCATGTTCAGACCAACATCTCCAAACAGGCCTCGAGGATTTGGGAACAGATGAAATCAGCGGACAAGGTACATTGGTTCAGGATGCAGGAGGAGGCGAAGCGTAAGCATCGCGAGAAGTACCCTAATTACAAGTTCCGGCCTCAGAGGAAAGAGAAGAAGCAGAGGGAGAGAACGACGAGGTTGCCAGTAGCAACAACAGATCTCATGCCACACGTCGAAAAGCCATTTTACACGGCACCTCATCCCGGCGAAAACCTGTACCCTTCTATCAGCGCTTCCAGTACTCCCGTTTCCAACCCTATTACCGACTTCCCCGCCTTCAATACTCAAGGAGAACCTGTAGACTACTTCTCCTTCCCCCATTTGTCGTCACAGCAGCCTCTTGGACCCCCGTCATATATTCTGGACAACCGGTACGACTCGGCCGCTGCAGCGTTGTTCGACCCTCAACAATACGATACTTTCAGTGGACAGACAGCGGAAGTGAGTCTCATTTGCCTGGTTCTTGTATCCATAGTTTATCTTTGTTGTTACAGGCGTTTCACGTCCCAAAACCCTCATCAGCCTATGTGCCTTCCTTCAACCACTACGACAACTATGCAGGGCCTTCACATAACTCCCAGAGATTGGGTGTCACTTGCATTGACCCTCGGCTTCTCACTTTCGATCAAAGCGGCCCATTGATCTACGCTTCCTCGATCTATGGTTTTCCGGGCGAGTGCTCCAATGCAGAACATAGTTTAGAGATTCCGCAGCCATATTCCTGGGATATGAACTTCGGCAATGGACTTTGAAGTGCAGGTGCAGTTTATCGTGGATCCGGACAGTCAGCCATTTGTATACCTTCCGTCATGATGATACCTCTGTGATGAATTCAGCTACCTATCTACGAATATGATTCCTGTTACTGTTATTCATTAATATTGCTAAGTGACTGCCATCTTATTGCTACCTTGTCGTGTTACCTTTCTAATACATGCCGCCATTCACCATCGAGTTTTAACACGAATGGGCTGTCTTTAGCTCTATGTCGATCTTAAGTCGCTCGCTTGGACAAAGGTATGACTGACAACGCCACGCTAGACCAGGCCGACATATTCCACAGCATCTTCCCAATATCTGCCACAAAGGTCCCACGAAAGGAAGGTTTACAACTCTCAACAAAAACCTTTATGGTTGTTCGGCTGCTTCCTTTTGTCCAAATAGAAAGAACATTACAGCCATAGCCACCCTTTCATTGTCCTGATCCTCATTGTACTACACGTGTTCTTGGTCGTCACAGAGGCCATAGCTTCACACGATAATGGCTCGGATATATAATGGAACGGTAGGCATCTTTTCATACCCTAGCATTTTCCTATAACCCGGTAAGCCTCTCAGTTTTCGCCACAGAAACCTTCCCGTACTTACTTTACTTATCTAGACCTCCACAAAACTTCAGAATCACATAGCCAGCCATGGTTCATGATATCGAACATCACTTCTCTGATCCAAGATCCGAGCACGCAGAGTACAGAGCTGGCCTCGAGTCCTCTCAAGACATCCAGTCTTCACTTCCCTCTGCCAATGACGTTCTTGAAGACGAGCCGTGTAGCTCGCAGGAGTCGCAATCGTCACTCTTCTCCATAGACTCGCAAGACCCAGGTTCTCCGCCGAGTTTGCCTCCGAGAGGCTTGTACTCGCATGCAGTCGGTCTCGACTTCTCTGAAATAATTGGTCGGCCTCATGGTGGTTCCATTCCGCGAAATGCCCCAACAATACCCGGCACTAGTTTTGCACCCCCTGCAATTGAATCTCGCATCTATGGGGCAGAAGTCTACGACGAAGAGCTCGCTGATGACGGCTATGAGACGGATGTTCACGACGAGGTTCCTACGACGTGCCGCCCTTCAGTCCATCTTACTCCGAGTTTGGACAACTTTGCCGAAGAGCTTGAAGTAGCTCTCGAAACCAACCCGAGGTCTTCGCAAATGACTGTCTACGAGGTCGAAGAGCTCAGCTCTTCGCAGGGTAGCCAGACACAGTCAGGGGTTGATGTGGATCCTGAAAATGATTCAGAAAGATGCTCGCAAAGCGTACAGACGGATTCGACGGAAGGGAACGAACAGAGCGTAAACGGATACCCTGATGATGACAGTGGGGATATGAAGGAGTTTTTTCTTCCTCTAGACAGAACTCCACCTGCCAACCCTCGACCAGCTAGTCCCCGCGGGACTCCTTTATACGCGAACGAAGAGTCTGTGGCGTACGATGAGCTGGTATGGTCACAAAGGAGTTCACTGTGGAGCGAGGATGGTTCAGAGGAGATCCACTCTTCTGTCTACATGATGACTGAAGAGGATGATGACGACGAAATGGGAGAAGCCTTACCTATGATTCGGCTTCGCTCATGAATATATCTCGAGAATTGCCTTCCACAGAGAACTCATTACATTTTTTATCGTAGCTTCAGCTATCCATGTAACTTCCCTCTACCGTCTCTTGAATTAAGATAATTTCTAATTGAATGCATCATAATTAGCATGTTATGATACAATAGAACGATCACTTACAAGCCGTCGAGGAGGAAGAAACATGATCCATGATGGTTCTGTGCAAGTGATAAACGAGCCACGTGCCGTGGAAAATTTTCGCGTGTTCCTCTTGATCAGTAACCACCAGCAATGCCTCAGCTCTCTGTACCAACGCACCAGCTCTCGCATTCCCTCGCAGCTCTTGAACTAGAAATTCAATGTGCTCCTCCTCCTTCATTACCCGTATTAAAACCAACAAGATCTTTCTGGCTTGACGAGAACCCTTTGGCGAAAGAGGGTAGCACTGGGCCGCTAAGCAGCAACGACGCCGACATCTGCATCATAGGTTCCGGTATCACAGGAATATCCTGTGCTTATCAGCTTGCCAGGACCGGAATTGGCGCCTTTGGGAAGAAAATCATAATTCTGGAGGCCAGAGACTTTTGTCGGTCTTCATTCCGGCTTATCTGATTTAATTTGACGGCAGACCTGGTACAGGTTCTGGGGCAACCGGTGAGTACTAACCCGACGCTTTTCTCGCCCTTTCTGATTATGAGGTTTCCTTAAGGTAGAAATGGCGGTCACCTTACGCCAAACCCATTCCTCGAGTTTCACACACTTCAGAAGACATACAACACAGCAGAAGCCGTCAAAACCTTCGAATTCGAACGAAGATGTGTCAAAACTGTCCTGAGGTTTATCGAGGAGGCTAGCATAGCGCACGACATTGACCTCGTCGAAGGTGGCCATATTGCCTTGTTCGTCACAGAGGAAGAAGAAAAGAGTGCTCGACGAGACTATACTGCGGCTGTTGATGCAGGATTGGTACTTGACGATGTTGAGTGGATAGAAAAAGATGTTATGCTCCAGGTTAGCTCTTTCCAGTATTCGTTAGCGTTAACAGTAACCCCATTTCAAAAATAATTAGCGATACGGTGCAAGCTATCCAGGCGTTCGTTTTCCTGCGCATAACCTATGGCCTCTGAAGCTCGTAACACGCCTCTACCACATCTCGAAGGATTCTCTCGACCTCCACCTGCATACATCTACCCCAGTCACGTCGATTTCGAAAAGCCAAGCCGGCAACCGACGCTACACCCTCAAGACACCTCGTGGCTCTATACACGCGGATTTCATCATCCACGCTACAAATGCTTACGCGGCTTATCTTCTTCCGCACATGCATGGTCCGAAAGGCATTATACCTACTCGTGGGCAGGTGGTTGCTATTCGGCACTCGCCACCGCAAGGTAGAGAGCGGGATGTGCTCAGAAAGGCGTCTTGGGACGCAAATGAAGGCTTTGAATACTGGTTTCCTCGACCTCCCCGAGCTGCCCATGAAGATTTACCACTGGTCATTCTCGGTGGTGGGCGCGAAGCGGCGAAAGACACAGGATACGAAGTCTATGTTTCTGACGACTCCGTGTGTAATGCGGTTGTCGGGCAAGCGTTGAGAGGTTTCCTAGGGAGCTTGTATGAAGGAGAACAAGAGGGCGCAGGCGCAGTTGAACGTGAATGGGTGAGTATAGGTTCTTCTACCTATGATCCATGGCTAATTAGATATGACAGACTGGTATCATGGGCTATACTAGGACAGGCGATCCTTTTGTACGTCACCTAACTACTGCTCTACTTTCCTTGAACTCATACAATTGCGCAGGTTGGTCCAGTCGTGGATCACTCCAGCTCTTCAAACGATTACGAAGGTCAATATATATGGCGGTGTGTTATACAGGACATGGGATGCCGAGAGCTTTTGGGTGGTTAGTCTTCTGTTAGCAGTTACGCATACTTCTAATCGACCTCGTAGTGCCGAACTCATAGCCTCGATGCTGCCTCGACTGACATACAGGAAAGAAGTGGATCGTGCCTGACTGGGTTCCGGATCGCTGGCTGACGTGGAACGAAAGATCAAACACTACTTTTGCTATATGAACGTGTTACATGTATGACGTTGCGCCTCTTTAATGTAAAATGACCCAGATCACCATGCTCTCACTTTCCCACTGACATAGAATTTGCCTGGTATTGCATGAATGGTCAGCTGTTCCGCTAACAATCAAATACGGGGCACATACATGTCTTATCGTCATCCTCCGGACCCAGCAATGCCCAAGGCAATATGTATTTTGCTGCATCTTCTGGAGACCTCCCTTCCTTCATGTACCCGTTGAATTTTGTCTTCACGATGCCAGGACATATACAATTGACCCTGATCTTCTGGTCTCTCAACTCATTCGCCAGACCAATTGTATAAGCGTTGAGTGCAGCTTTCGAGACCGAGTAGGCATTCGCCGTCAGATATTTCCGCCCTTCTTCATCCGTGGTGTTGTGGTGATTCGATCCCAATCCCGAGGTAACATTAACTATAGCACCGTATCCTGGCTTTGCTTTCTTGATGAGTGGCATGAAGGTCGTCGTGACACTGATGACGCCGAATAGGTTGGTATCCATGACTCGTCGGTATTCTTTGTAGTCACCTTCACTTGGGTTTGCGAAAGTGCAAAGGATTCCTAGATAGAACTGGGTCAACTATTTCCGGAGACAAGATCAACCTACCCTGTCACGTACCCGCGTTATTCACCAGAACATCTAACCTATTGTTCTCCTTCTCAATCACTTCTTTCGCAGCTATCACTGATTCCGGGTCTGTCACATCTATCCGAATATAATGTGCATCCAGTCCGTTCTCTGTCAACCTGGAACTGCGGAAAAGGTTACTAAATATCAAACAACTGATATATTTCACATTTCACATACGTCGCTTCTTCTCCCGCTTCTTCTCTTCTCGCTCCGACGTATACCTTGTGACCTTTCTCTGCCAGCTGCTTTGCAATTTCGAAACCAAGACCGTCGTTAGCACCAGTGACGAGGATAATCTTTGGGAATGGGTCAGACATGATGGAGAGTGTTGAAGAAAAGAGCGAAAACGACGCACTTTATATCGATAGCCAGAACGCGTCTTGTGCTGATCCGTCAACACGCCGAACTCCAACTCTTATTCATCATCACCGAGGTTGCCGCAACAGCGCACAACGATACGATACACGCAGAGCAATGATACAATAGCACAGAGACTATACGAAGCTATCACTACCCGTTGACCCTTGAGTGTCCATGTTTAAGTATGTACAAACTGTTCGTCCATCAAAACGAAATTTACTCCGTGCCTATTGCCCAAGTGTCCAGAGAACCAGAGGTATCATAGACCGAGGAACGCCGTCCTCACTATGCTGCGTGATAGCCAGCAACAAGTAGTCCACATTCAACTTCATGCTGCCCCAAAGGCAATCACGAGCCCTTTCGGCGTCTACCCCTTCGTTCCCTGAACCACTTCCACGCACCCCGAAGCTCCATATCATTCCAGATACTCTCCGCAGGTAGCCTGGACGGGAACAGCGGCTCAGACTGCCCATGTCTCTCCTCTCTGCCAAAGTCCTCTTTGTAAGGGGTCAACAACAGCTCCGAATCGGATTTCGACTGTTCCCAATGAGCCGGTATAGTTTCGATCCAAGGAGTACCTTCAAAGGACGTCGACACGACGAGTTCACCCGAAGTAGGCGTAGCCGGTGATAGCGAACTCGCTTCTGAAAGGGAACCAGTTTCCGAGTCTTCAGAAGAAACTGAATCGAGTGTGGGCGAGGTACTGGGCGAAGGAATGGTATGCGGGGTTGTCCTGACGCGTACTAGAAGGGACTGGAAGAAGTTTTGCAAAGTTTCCGTAACCTGGGGCACCTCCTCCTCCTGAACATCATCGTCGAGCGGAACACCGAGTAACGGCGAATCAGGTCTCGCGCGTTCGGGTGCAGGTGACCGCTCTTCTTCCTCCTCAAGCTCAAGATCCACATCCACCAAATCCAACGCCTCAATTAACTCCTTCCCATCATCTTCCTCGTTCTCGCCCAACCACTCATCCAACAACGCCAGCACCTCATCTGCCGCTGGCCTTAACTCCATATCCTCGTCCCAGCACATCTCTAACAACTCCCATATAGAATCTGGACATCGCTTCGGATGAGCCGGCCGCACACCGTTAAGAACATCGATCATGATTTTCATATCAGATTTCTGTTCATAGAAGGGTGCGTTCCCGGTGATGATCTGGAGGTCGACATGTAAGCATCATAAGCCACGATGCACACACGAGGAAAGCAATGCTATACCTCAAGTATCGTACACCCCAAAGCATAAATATCCCTTGTTATTCGACCGCACGCATTACCCAGATCATTATCCGCATCAGAGACACCCGGTGTGATGAGTTCGGGTGCTAGCCAACGCAATGAGCCCCGAACTTCGAAGGAATCGGTAAAGTCTGAAAAGGGAGAGCTTCTTTCGACGACGGATAGACCAAAGTCTCCGATACAGCAGGTTTCATCGTTTGATACGAGGATGTTGCCCTGTAAATATGGACATGGTGAGTTTGCCGTTCATTAGAGTAAACCTTCACATACAGCTTTGATATCGCAATGCACTATTGGGGGTGAATGTCGATGTAGGTAGCGTAGACCTTCTACTACCTGACGAGCCTGTTAAATCCAAAGTTAGCATAAGTCTCGTAGAGATATGGCATGAAACATACAAGTCCCAGCTTTCGTGATATTGAATAGAAAGGCCGCCGGTCCAAAAAGCTCGATAAGCTACCATTCTCCATCCAAGGTGTAACTATCGCGAAACTAGGAACAAAGTCCTCGTCGTTGACGCCAAGAAACTGAAGGATATTGGGATGCTGGAGTTGTCGCCAGAGTAAAACTTCGCTACTGAGATCCTGGAGAAAGGGTGTACCATTAGCCCGCGATAATCGAGACTGAGAGTAGACATACATTCATAGCCGTTCTTCGTCGATATGTCTCGGTGAACACGCGTAAAACCTTCACGCAGACTATTCTGTCGCCTATATGGCCTTTCCATACATCCTGTCCAAAGCCAGTTAACCAAGACAGGTGGTATCACAACGCGAACAGCTTACGGAGAAGCCACCGCAGTTCGTCGGGTACCGTCCAACCGGAGAGACCTTTGAAAGGTAATATGAAGGTGGAAGCACTGCGTGCAGCCAACTGAGATAGCGGATATATGTGATACAGTCTGCTCTCGGTATCGTTGACTGCGGGTTATCCAATTCCTGAAGAGTCGTAAGTATTAAATATCATGAAGTACCTGAGAATAATGCTCACCAATTGGAGCAACTCCATAACACACGGTGCCCATCGACTCTCTAATCCTCTCAGGAGTTCCGTGACGTGGAAGACAGTATGGGTCGAGAGGTAGGCAGAAAGCTCCGTCGAGGTCATGAAAGGTGGCCTTTCGCCGTCGCCATCTTCCTCTGAACAGGATATATAGCCCCTTCCGCAATGAATAACCAGTAGAACATTGTCCACTTCATTCTGGCTTTGGCTGCATGCGTGAACAAGTCGTGTTGTTCCATCCCCAACAGAAAGTAAAATATTGATTTTCTGAACAAGGTGTGGGGCTTTTCTGACGATCTTTCCACATTCTGTGCCCAAACGTATGGGATTCTTTCCTCTGCGGGACCTTTAGCTTGCGCCGAGCGTAGAGAAAAACATGGAACACGCACCCCGCTGCCCAAAACTCCTTCAACACGTCCAACAGATCAGCCAACTGATACCCATCGCATTCGGCTCCACCATTCAGGTGCCTTTTCAAAGCCCTCAAGCTGGCAATACATTCTGGGTTGTTCCATTGACTTGCAAGACGAGATGACGGGAGGCGAGACGACATGAGAGGGTTGTGGAACCCTGGTTGAGCCAGTCGCTAGAAGCGATGAAAAAGGACAGCATCGTTCCCATGTCGTGCAGTGAACTTCATGAGGGTGAGAAGCTCTCAAGGGCTGTGTACGCTCTTCTGATGCATTCAAATTGGAATGATCCTGTGTTCACGAGTGGCTCAACAGAGCTAGACTCGGAGCTGTACGGTGTTGGTAAAATTGATCTTGACTCGGAGCTCGACTAGATGACTCACCATCGGCGACGGACAGTGTGCACTCGACATGGAACGACGAAAAGAGAGCAGAACCCCAACATTCTCACGGCCTTGGAGATGGCAAAATGAACGCCGGGTCGAGGTGACCAATTCTGCGTCATGGCATCAAGCGACAACCCAGGTAACCCCATCAATGCAATCTAACTAGTCGCAGCGTCCCTCTTTAAATCTTCCTCATCGACAATCAGTCTCAAGCGGGAAGCTTATCAGCGCCGTCAAACTTTTTCGCGCGTCTATCATGGCTACTCCAAGTTTCGAAGTAACAAACACTGGTGCTACGTGAGTCGCTCGTATACTTCCAGATCCTTCACTAACCGCCCCCATCTCCCATCATGCCACGCAGTTACACTCTTCCACTCATCACTCTCCTCTCCCAACATCTCTCTCATCCACACAAGACTCCCCGCAACCTGCAAATCCGCAAAGCTAACCTTCTCCTTCATAAAATACCGATCTTCCTTCCCCAACCACGAATCCAAAACCCCATACGCCTCTTCAACCTGGCTCCATACCTCCGTCCTCTTCTCTCCAATCAACTCTACCTCCGTATACGGCTTATTCCTACGAAAATACTCCTCACTACGAGGATTCAAGCTACCCGCCGTCGGAGACATCAACAACTGCAATACCGGAGGGATAACCTTTGCAGAGAACACTTCCAAGAAGGCTCTCTGCAACGCTCCAGTTCCTGGTGGCACTACCATCCGTTCTGGGTCGGGATACGTCTTATCGAGGTACTCGGCGATTTGAATCGAGTCGGCGATGGTTATACCGGTGTTTGGGTCGTGAATAGCGGGAAGGGTGTATAATGGTTTGCCGTTCTTTATAGTGGTGGGAAGCGCGTTGATGGATTTAGAGGTGTCTTCGATGTCGGGGTATTCGGTCCAGATACGCTCGTATGGGATTTGTTTGTAGTTGAGAGTATACCTGTGGATGTTTAGTACGTTTCGTCGACTACTTTGATGGTGATGGGTTCACGTACATGGCTTTTAGAACGTTGGGAGACCATGCTTTGCCATGCTTGTTCGGAATATCGTAGAGACGGATTGGGATTAGCATCGCAGGAGGAGGAGTGGACGAAATCGTATAAGCATGAAGCATAAAGGTCGCCTTCTTATATCCTTCAGCTGTACTATGAGCTTATTCATCGAATTCCAGGGGGTGATGTCAGAATCTGAAAGGAGAGAGATGTAACATCTACTCTGTGTCGATTCGGCCTTTGTATGCCTACGGACTTCTCTGTAACCATACGCTTTCTACTGGAAGAATATCCAGCTGCACTACAACCGGAAACCAATCGCTCGATTCGATACACGAACGGTTGATGATAAACGGAGTGTCGAGAAGTGGTGGTCCGGAGAAGCTGCTAACTTCCAAGCTGATGTACAACGTGGTCGTTTGAATTGCCTTCACAGTGACTGGATATAATATGTAATCGAAAGCTTTCGGAGAGACATAAACGGCGACGATATCACATTCCGCTGAGGATCATCGGTGGATTAGTCAACGAGTAACGTGGAGCTCTGAGTTACTCACCGAGCTGAAGGTACAAACTGGAATCGCGTCCCAAAGAGTCCAATCGACCTGATCATTTGACCCACAGCCTCCCTGGTCGTCGTACTCTTCGCCCGTCTGGAGCCTTTACAGTGACAAGAAGTCCAACATGCCTCGGAAATCTTCAGATCTATGGCCATGAAGAACGAGAAGTTGCCAATGGGTTTCCGGTCCAAAAATCCAAAGCCGAGAGTGATATTAGCGATTTCGCGAGAGATCAGTGAGAGCGCGCACGTTTGGTATTGCCGGTGTTGTTGTAGGAGGAAGAGAGAGTGGACTACACGATGAGAGAGTGATGAGACGCGAGAACGGTGTGTCACGCTGTGACAGCACTTTTTCTCTTACCACCACTATCTTTCTTCCTCCCACAAATGCTCAAGACTCTTTTGGCCACAAGCTCCAAACTAGACAAGACACTTTCTCCATGAGGTACACGCATCAAATTTCACATCTCAATGATGTTGGGGCCCTTACACCTGCAACACAATGTCAACAAGTCGTCGCTGTATCATCCGAGTCACCAGAGCTTAGCTAGTTGGATTTCTATGGACCCTGTGAGTACAGCTATCTCTGTCTTCCAGTCTCATCCCCTCAAACCAAAGCTTTCCTCAGTCTTCCCGTCATGCCGACATTCGACGCGTATAACTACCTGAAACTCTCGGAGCGCGACGACTTCGCATGCCCAACGGCTCATCCGACTCTCGCTTTCCACCAAGCCAAACATTTTACACCATTCCCGACCGGAACCTTTCACATATTCGTAAAAGTCGCGAAATCCACAACAACCGACCACACGCCTACACCCCCAATAGCAGCAGTCTCCCTCAACACGTCAGCTTCGCTCGACTGATTACTGTCTATACGTCGTTCCTGCATCACTCGTAAGCAGCCCAGCAAGCACATTGCTCCCCTCCTAAAGCTGACTTTCCCGTTGTAGTGTCACAGTCTAAGACTCTGACGTTTTCTCCATTGTCCACCTCGATGCTGAAAGCCCCAGTTGGCTCGACCTCACCCCCGAAATCATACAGAACATCTCCGCCGAAGCCGTGTCTCGAACCTCACTCACGGGGGTCAGTCATTCAGAGTACAGACAACATACCCCGTCTTCTTGGTCGTAACATCAGACACCCTGCAACAACCCTCATCCCTCCCAAACCAGGGGGAAGAAAGGGCATAGGTGCGGGTATCATTGGGGGTGCAGCCTTCGCAGGCGTTATGGATCTGGCATAGGTGAGCTCGTTCAGAAACCTCTTCAAAGCTCGGCCGACTAAGTCCGAACCTTTTTTTTTTTTTTTTTTTTTTGCTTAGTCATCATTTTGGCTCATTCCTCAACGTCGTCTCTGTACCTTCGTCCACCATGGCAGTTGCTCAAAGGAGCGTGAAACTGAAACTACATATCCCAAACCTGCTACTTCTTCCATCCCGTCCGCCGAATCGTCGTGTGTATCCCGTCAACACGGGCTGTTTTCTACAAGGTCCGCATCCTTCACGTCGACGTAGCAAGTCCACCTCTGCACCCTGTGTTACGAAACATGAGGAGGTGCATACTAGAGTGTTTCTTGATCTTTTCAAGCCGCGGTTGAGGTCTGGAGTGGTTCATGTCGCTCTTTACTCTATCGCATCCAGACCACACCTCGAGGGCTAGTTGTAGCAGGTATCGACCTGAGCAAGGTTCAAACGACACCCCCATTCCTCCGGGTGGAAAATACCAACACCTAGTCAACTCGCGGCCTCTCTCAAGACTCGGTGTCGTACTCGCCGCTCTGTATGTCCGCTCGTTCAGTAGTCATCCAGTCGACTGAATACCTCTCGTCTAGCCCCAGATAATCAGCTACCCTATCTGAAAGCACTGAAACGTCCAGGATAGAGGCCACCGTGCATCTGTTGCCAGTTTGAGGTATTCTCATTCCGGGGCTCCCTTGACTTGAGCGTCCTTCCGGCACCCCTTTCGCCAGATGAGAACGACGTTCGCGTGCTTACTAGGATCCCCAGCGGAGGTCAATGCATTGAGCTGGATGTTTATTTATGGGGATACGTTTCCAGAGCACAATCACACGCCCACCGAATACCCCCGTCATACCCCAGCAGCATCGTGTCTACATACCCTCTCAAGATTCAGGGCTTTATCCAAGGGCTTACCAGTCCCGGGGTGCTTTACACGAAACCGAAGAATACACGAAGATTCATGCTGTCTGACCGAGGCTCACAAGCTTATGTTCGTTCTCGGGTATGCCACAGGTTTTCGAGGCGCTATATCTATGATTGGGTGCTCCCTGGCATTTCGACGCATAACCCATAGAAGAGTGTTTGGTGAGCTTGTATTCCAGCCCCCATGGAGAATTACCTCTCACCCGACTACACCTAGGACATGCCGCAATTTGATCGTTTCTTGGTAGGAACTCCTTGGGTAAGTCGGAGTTGGGCAAAAGATGATATTCATAAAGGCGTGTTGCGTACAGTAATGACCTCGATTACCAATGTAATATACCAACACTATGGGCAATATGACTTGTCTCAACTCTTCTGGCCCGTGCGCACCCGATCAAAAGATTTATGTCATCAGCGAACTCTTCCTTCCGTACCACCACTATCGCTCTTGATTCCCTTGCTCTTTTGCGCAAAGAGCTTTATGAAGGATTATTCCGTAAATTTCTCGCCCATTTAAATGCCGTCGTCTTCTGATTGGAGTCACACAGCGAAAAAATAGGAACAATGGCGTCTTCTGAGTCCTGACATTGACATGCTCGAAGACCCTGGTTCCATCGTCACGCGTAGAAAAAGTAAGAACACGGTCATAACATCATGAGCATTCACTAATACGCGTACTAGATTCCCCGGGGTCGAGTTCATCAATCACTCAACTCCCCTTCGAGATTCTCGCGGAACAAGAGAGCTTCATCAATCTTGGTCTTGATCGTTCGAGCTTCGGAACGCGCAGTAGCGATCACAAGCTCTCCTCATTTGAGCAAAGAGGCAACCAGTCGGCGTCCAAACCCAGAGGTAGTACCTGGTCAAATAGCATCATCAGTCAAGTCAGATAGCTTTGTTCAAGCTATTTTATATGTATCGCTCGAGCCACAGCAGGTTCTATGACGATGTTCAGTAAGTGTAGCCACCTTGTGTTGTTGCATATAGCTCGCTATAGCTCCTAAGATCAACTTGAATGTTGAACCACTGGACATCTCTAGTTCCGATATATGGTAAGGAATAAAATGCTAAGTATCAGTGTATGTACATGTTCCCGTTGAGTTTACATCTGGCCACGCTCTGATCGTTCTTGTCCACTGTGCAGTACCGGAATTCTGCGCATCATTCTCGAACTCTCTGCGTCTTAACCCTAACGACATCGCACCGTATACGAGGATCTTCGAATACTATATCACATTCCCAGACTCTGGCTAACCTCCACGATTATAGGCCGGGGATTTGGCAGGTGACCATGCCGATCCTATGTTCCTTGATCGAGCTAATCCCCAGACGTTTTCTGTTACAATACATACGGACTCCGCGAAAAGGTACTCAATGCGCACAATATTGTTCACAGACCGATGTAGATTCCCTCACAGGTAATCGGTCACCCATGGATCTTTGCCATATCGGCGGTACAGTTCTGCACGGCCATCTCTGGCGTCTCATTGACGAAGGATTAACCTAGATTAGGTGCAGGTATGAGCCAGTCAAGGCATTTCCGATGCTCTGAGCGTCGATATATTAGCAGAAAAATGTAACATGACACCGCCATCCTTCGTAGCTCGGCGAATGCGGAATATCCGGTTACCTTTCAATAATACTACCACTCCGGGGCACCAGATATCAGCGATAAGCTATGCGCTGTAGAAGGTATCAAAGAGACGTACGCAAGATGGGTTATCACAGTAGTTGGATGATCGGCCTCGTCTTGCCCCGATAGCAACCGAATCACGTCTTGCTTTTGTCCATTGACTCGTATATACGACCAATATACGACTTTTTAAGGATTGAGGTCATTACCCTAGATTTAGTAGTCAAGACGCGGACGATGACGATAACAAAGCGACTCACGCATGATGCGCTTGCATGAGAAATCAATCGACTCGACAAAATGCATCACGTTCAAAGTTCAAGCCCATAGTTTATCATCCAACTCAATCTATGATTAATGAGTAAGTATTTGTGTTGGATCGATCAAGGCTCAGCTATTGTGTCCGGTGTCTAGTTTAAGAGTTCACATATCATTTCAATTCATACTTGGGGACGTAGTCCACAGTAGATACCAGGGATATGGCTTAAGGACCGACGCGCAAGTTGGTGTTACAGTAGTAAGGAGTCAAAAGATGCATTGCAGTGCTTGCCACGTAATGAATGCGGCATGGTTTGCTTGATGAATGGGGAATAGCGGTGATCTGATTGAATTCTCCGGATTGACGTGGGAGCGATGTAAGGTTCCCGGCCGAAGAAGCGACCAGAGAAAGTCTAAAATCTCTAATCGAGGAACATACCAATCCGAAAATCAATATATAACAAGAAGATGATGGAATGAGGGCATGCAACGTACGGTAGTCTCGAAAAAGGGATGGTGGAAGTCGGGAAACAAGGCTCAAGGAAATCACGAGACCGTTGATTGATGCTGTCTATTACGTGAGAGGGTTTTGATGGGCGAGGTGACCGGAGGCGAGCAAATGGTCTCGCCCTTTCTTGTCTCTTTTCAACCACGACGACGACCAAGACCCTCTGCTCACCATTCAATACGACAAGCTCCCGTCCAAAAACAACTTCGACCTCACTATTTGGCCCAGTCTTCAAGCCCATCCTAAGCTTTTCCTTCGTGTCGGGGGGTCTATTTTAGGACGAAAAGCCTCGGACTTTACATTGTGCTGCCCTGAAGTGTACAAGAGAGAACTATGGCTGCAGAGAATGGATCTGAGGATAGTATATGGGGACGAGGTATGTGACTAGAAGTTCCAAGTCAGGTTCCAGACTAATTGGGTGCATAGTTTTAATTTGCGGCGGCACAGACTGGTCGGTCTTCACGCAAACAGCTCCGATGGTATTTGTTAAAATACTTCTGCTATAGGTTGAGACTTGGAAGAAGAGACAAACCTGGGGCTAACGCTAAAGCTGACGAGGAAGAGTACGCCTGGTCAACTTATTTCCGGCTATCCATCATCTGACTTTTCATCCAGACATCCGGATCTTCCTGAACCCCACATCTTACGCTCGCTCGGCAATGTCAAGGCCAAATCCATCCACACTTCGTGTAGTGGGTGTCATTTTGTCGTCTTGGACACCGATGGTGCTGCTTACCTCTTTGGTCGCAATAATTTCAGCTCCCTTGGCCTTGATCCATCCGAGTTCGAATACATCTCCGAAAATGCTCCCATGAAACTATCACCCACTGAACTTGGTGCTTCATCCAATACCAAGTTCATCCACGCTGCCTGTGGACGAAACCATACACTATTGGTTGGAAGTGACGGCAACGTATGGACAGCGGGCGCAAACAGCTTGGGTCAGTGTGGTCAGCCTCCATCCGCACAGGTCGGAGGATTCAAGAAGGTGGAAGGGCTGACCGTTGACGGGCAGAGGGAACATGTAATCATGGCTTCCGCGGGTATATCATTCAGCTTGGTATTAACTCAGAGCGGCAAAGGTGGGTTATCTCTAGTTAGCTATACTAGTCCTCCCAGAATTTGACGTGGTTGAAGTCTTCGCTTTCGGTAGCGGCGAAAAGGGCCAACTTGGCAATGGTACCACTGGAGAACGCATCACCACTGGAAATAAGACCGCGTTCGATATCGTGGATCAACCCCGTGAGTCAATTTTGTTTGTCTTCCTCCCGCCCATGACCTAACAGTCTCCTCAGTCCTCATCAGATCTCTTGCAGAAAAGACGATCGTGCAGATAGCTTCGGGGCAGCAACACAGCGTAGCTCTCGACGACGAAGGGTGAGCATTTCCAGTCAACCTTTTAACTCTAGCTCATTGCCGTCGTTAGATTCGTTTACGTATGGGGCTATAACGGCTACTGTCGTCTAGGCCTAGGCAACCAAGTCGACCAGCTCAGACCCAAAGTAGTTCCGCAATTCATCACCGAGATTACTGTTCCCAAGGGAGAAGGAAACGAAAAGGAGAAGAAAGAAGTCGGGACTGCGAAGTTCATCACGGCTGGTCCAACCAACTCGGTCGTGATTGACAAACAGGGCATGTATTGGTTAGCTGGCAAGGTATGTGTACCGTGATCACCTTGAGGTCATCACTAATGAATGTTCAAAGTGGAAGAACAGCGGCGACGGCTCTTCGGGTTCACCATATACCACCTTCAGGTACCTACAGGATATTATGTGCGTTCCCCGCTGCTCACAGTGTTGAAGAACCTCATGTTTTCACAAAGGGCATGCAAGGTAACACATGCCGCATGTGGTGGTGTCACCCACTGGGTTCTCACCCCCGACGACTCGGACGAAAAGCCTGGCGCTAGTGGCACGGCGGGCGTTATGACTGTCGCATGGGGACAGAACGCGTCGAATGGTAATCGTTTTCTTGCTCTACCTTACTTCGGACTTGTGATAATCCTTCATTAGGTGAACTTGGACTGGGAGTAGATGAACCAAAGAGTGCCACCAAACCTACGAGGCACGTACCCTTGGAAGGAATAGATGTAATTCAGTAAGTTCTTCAGCCGTTCTTGTACTTTTAGGCTTCTCCCCACATCTATCCACATCCACAACCCCGTCTCTATTGTCAACCAACATGTAACCCTAACCCTGCTGCTGACGTCATGACTTAGAATCGCCGCTGGCCAAAACACCACTCTCTTCCTTGCTCGACCTCCCCCTCCAGAAAGCAAGCCTGGACCTACGCAGACGAACGGTGGTGCAAACGAGGAAGAAGAAGGTGACAAGTGGTCGGACTTGCCTCGACACCCTGAAGAAGTTGTTGATACACCAGAATTGTGTCTCGTTTGTGGAAGGGATAACGGAGATGATGACTCACCTCTGGAATGCGAGAAGGTACGAAGCAAGTATTAGATCGTGTCTTCCAGTTGCTTAGTTTCCTTCTTTACAGTGCGACAATCCGTATCATCTAGGCTGCCTAAATCCGCCACTTAAAGCTATTCCAGACGGAGAATGGTTTTGCCCCAAGTGCGAGAAAACTCCCGGAGCGGCTTTGAGAGGATACACAGCACCTTCGTATGCCAAATCTGCGAGTGGTAGTGGTGCTCCTGACTCGAGTGCAATGGACGAAGATGAGGAAGATGGTACGAAGAAGGGCGGTAGGGGCAAACGAAAGGCAAGCTCGGAGGCTGGGAAAGGTACGCCAATCTTCCGTTTTCTAATCGTGGATGCTGAACGGCAGTGTTGTAGGCTCCAAGAAGAAAAAACAGTGAAGAACCGAGAAGGTCTATTTCGCATGGTTTTACCACCAACGGCCGCCGTGGCCATGAATAGTGCAGCTATCGATGCTCAGAATTCCAGAACCAGTGATGAATGGTCACTGTACGTTCAACCTGTTGTCTCATCTTCTCTGTGTTCTCCGTGGTGGTTGCCGTTGCTGGGAACCCGAACTCTGGTCATCAGAGTGTATCTCAAAAATATTGGATTGGACTTGCATTGCACTTTCATTTTGTATAAAGTATCGTTCAATTCTTATTGCATCTTTATCTCGCTGTCATTTGTTATCTGCTTATCTCGTCATCGCGCTATTGTAGTTGTGTTGAATCAAATGAAAGAGTGGTTTATAATTACAGCATCAACAGCGTCGGCATTGCCACTTACTGTTCCCAACTGTATGGTAGCGACGGGGGGTCGAAGCGTTACACCAGGACCATGGGCGACGGGACTAGCGTTACACGTTACCGTCGCAATTTTAGGCAACAAATTGCCACCCCCGAAGCTTCAATATGGTGAAGAACCGCAACCTAAAGTCTATCAGCTTGCGACAGGCCCAGCGTTACGCGTTACAAGGTCCTAAATAGGCGACGAAAATGAGGCCCGTTACGCGTTACCGTCGCTACCATACAGTTCGGAACAGTATGGTACAATCCGCCGGCACAGTTGTCCCGTCGGATGCAAGGTGCCTGCGGCTAGAAGCACTATATAGCCAAAGCTGATGATTCCGACAGCTATCTTTTCTCTCCCCTCTTTCTCAGAGCACTCTCTTTCATGGAAACACATTTACGGAGTAAGCTGCCAATCTTCTGACATTGTGCCACCTCTCACTCGTCCCTTAGATCCGAAGCTTGCAAGTAGTTTATACGGATATATACCTACTCGATGGGTTTGCATTGTTTTTCTCGTTCTTTTTTCTTTATCGACATGTGAGCGCTCATAATCTCTTCTGGACTGGATGTCATTCTCACTCTTTTTTGCAGGCGCACATGTTGGACAAGCTGTATACTTCCGTACCTGGTGGCTTCTCTTAACTGTTGTCGTTTGTGGTATACTGGAAGTGGCGGGATGGTCAGCTAGGCTATGGTCTTCTTGGTCCCCCAGACTATCCACACCTTATGAAATGCAGTGAGTACTAGCAATATCTTGATGATACGTTATAATAATGTTTGCTCTCAGATTGACATGCACCATTATTGGACCTACACCGCTCGTCGCAGCAAATTTCGTCATTTTGGGCACCATAATCAAGAGCCTTGGGACAGAATTCAGTAGGATCGCTCCTAAGTGGTGTAAGTCTGATTCATTCATAGTTGGTGATGGTATCGTTCACCACTGTTATAGATGCCATTATCTTTTGTACATGCGTACGTATCCGTAGCTGCACAGATTACCAACGGTTTCAATGGTCTGAACACGGCACAGGATGTGATTGCTCTCTTTGTGCAAGGTATCGGCGGAGGCGTCGCCTCAGCAGCCGTTGCCAAAGGCAAGAACCCCGAAACGGTGATATTCTTCCTCAAAACATTCGCTAAGCACTAACTGTAACCTAGGGTGGCCACATTATGCTCGGCGGTATCATCTTTCAATTGGGTAATCCTTACCACTTCGACGTTTCCAAAACTGTACTGAACCAGACTCCAAGCTGTCATAACACTCTATGTCGCATGTGCGGTCGAGTTTTTCGTTAGATGGCACCGGAATGCACCTCTTCGCAATAGTCACCAAGTCCAAAAGAGACGTGGCGTCGACGCAAGACTGAAAATCATGACGGCGGCAGTACTCTCGACTAGTTTACTTCTTTGGATCAGGTACGTTTAAGCATTCGAGGGGTGTCCGCGGATTGACGGAGCATGTCTTGTCTAGGGCTGTATATCGAACCATCGAGCTCGTCGATGGCTTTACTGGAGAGGTGATTACTACTCAGATTTACTTCAGTGAGATAAGACTATCCTCTCGTTTTTTACGAGTACTCAACTTGGAAGCAGATGTCTTGGACGGCATGATGGTGCTTCTAGCCATGTACACATTTAACTTCGCTCATCCAGGCCTACTTCTCAGATCGTACATAAGAGCAGTCGATACTGCCGCTGAGAAGCAATAGAAGTTTAGAGGTAGAATACGTATTAAACACCTAGGGCTCTGTAACCGGTCGTTTAATCGGTGAACGTTGGACTATACTCATCTCGGTGGTTTATCATTCATTTGAAATTAAGTGCGTATTCCTGGGTTAACGGACTCTGTTACATACATGATAGAAGACGAGGAAAGCATAGATAGAGACTCTGACACCTAATCCACCCAAGTGACGTACTTGTGGTCGAATGTCGCTTTCGGGACGTACTTCGAGCCGTCTGGATACTCCGCCTCCAGCCTCATCTTCACACTCCTGTGAACCTTTACGCCCTGTTTTCTCTGCTTGGGGACGATCCTTCCACGACCCAAGTTCCATCCCAAATAGTTGGCCCAGCTATTATCCGACTTTTGGTACCTAACCTTGATAGGCCAAAACTCGAGGAGCCACCAGAACCACTTCAACGAGAGCTGATCGTAGATGGGCGAGAGCGCATCAGCCAATTCGAGCTCTTCCTCGGTACGCGGTCTCTCCAAAGTCGATTCTGATCCGGAGAAGTTAGGGAGGTGAATCTCCTGCTGGTTCTGCGTGAGACGAGCTAAAACCGATTTGCTTGGTATATGTTGGATGTGATGCTTGCCGCGCACAATGGGAAGTGCAGGCGGTCTCGGCAAGACCTCCGGATAGAGTGCGTCAGGGTTCATCCCAAACTCCTTAAGGAGATCAGTATGGAACATGATGCCAGTGTTCGTCTTGAAGCACTCGCGAATCATCCACCTGAGCGGAATACGAGCCAAATTAGGCTTGGTGTCATTGTCGACCGATCCACCGCCGATGTCTACGAAAGAGTGGAAGAAAAGCGGGCACGCCAAAGTCAGATGTCCGAGTGCAGAATGACATAATTGATGTACTTACCGCAGTGACAGCCAGCGAACCATACCTGATAGTTATTGTTCATCAGCGTTATTTGAGTGGCCCAGGATCTTGCCAGGATCTCACCTCTTCGATATCGGTATTCATATTCCTGTCTTTGCCGTACTTCTTCTCGAGCGCACGAAGAGTCTTGTTCCTGTCGGAGACGCCATTCCCTTTCTTTGAACCGTGGTCGTGGTCGTGGTCATCATGTTCGTGATCGTGTGCCCCATCATGATGTTTGTGCTGGTGCTTGCACTCGACACCGAGCTTTTCTTCGTGAGCTTGGGGACGATTCCAATGGTTAGCCTTGAACTTCGCTCGTCGCTCGTCGAGGGCAACGGCATGCCGGAAGGTACGGACGATAGTGTTGGAAGTGGTGAAAGGCAAGCGCCTGGGAAGAAGACCGACGGAGTTAACAGTGTCCCTGGGATTCAATATCACGGGTAAACGTCGCACGTCCATCTGGGGAAGCGAACAAAGTTGCTGCTTACCACACGCCAATGAATTCAATGTCAGCATCAATAGAGAACGCCTTCTTGAAAGCATTAGATTGCTTCCATCCCAGTTCGTCTTCACGTGTGAACATCTTGTATGCGAATGGAACCTGTTGGTGGTTGCACGCCGGGAGAATCCCGACCTTGTGAATCATGCCGGCAAGACTGAGATGAGAACAGATCAGCAAATGCTTGCTGCGAATATGAGACCTTCAAACTGACCTTCGGGCCGTGTAAGCTCCTCGAGAGAAGCCGAAGAGACAAATACGATCGCCCTCGGTGTCTACATGAAAGCATGCCATTAGATTTGGCACAAAAAAGGCCACAGCAGACCTACAGTTCTGCATCAGGAATTCATATCCGCCTGTGAGGTTCATTAGACCAGATCTCCCAATCAAGAGGTCGAATACATACCCATGACATGTGCGTTAAGGTTCCATGCAACAGCTTCGTCAAGTGCCTAGCGGGATGTTGTCAGTTGGAGTTACGACGGCGGACTGATAATAGAGTACATCACCTTTGAGAATCGGGCCATCATGGGTGTAGCTATTTCTGGAGTCGTATAAGTGCCAATTCCAGCCTGAGAAGGATAGTTCAGCACATGAGCTCAAGGCTAAACGTTTAATGTACCTGGTAGTACACCATCTGCTTTGAACGATCGTCTTTCTTCAGGAGCTGGAAGAATTCGACGATATTGGAGTTCTAGGGAAAGTTCAGCATAAGAAACCGCCCGAGATATGAATAACGACTTACATCCGAATCGAATCTAAATATAACAATGAGTAAGAATGGAGAAAAGGATATAGAACTATAAAACTCACTGATCGCCTGTCCCATCGAAGCAGAGAACCAGTGTACGGCCACCATGTTCCGGAGGAATGACATTTGCGTCCTTTGCCGAAGGAAGGTGCAACATCAGAGTATCTTCCCGTGCAGGTGGGTGCACCGTGCCATTCTTCTTGAAGTACGAAGTGGTTGGCGACGAAGTGGGGGATTCGACCTCGATAGGGCTGCCGTCGATAAGAGTTGCGCCAGTCTCAGTTCTCTCGTGAGTACCGTTGATGATAGGTTCAGGCATTGTGCAGACTGGGCGGCGAGAAGATTGGGAGAAAGGATGATTCGCTTCGGGTTCTTTGAGCGCAGCTTTATAAACCGTCTACCCGGTTTCGATATACTTGGGTACCGAAGAGAAGACGTCCAGAATGCTTGAGCCTGTCAAGACGGCTGGGGTTGTGATTCCAGTTGTTAGAACCGCCTTCGATTGCCATAATTGTTTGGAGGTCGGGGTCATGAGGTCTAAGAAGCTTCCCCCAGACCAATAAAGCGGAGAGTTTGTATGTCGGAAGATCTCGATAAAGCGCCAAGCGATCCATCAGTTTTGCAATTGACCAGTTGACATCAGGAATGTTGTAGTCTGGCGCTCGCCGCATTAAGGGTAGATGACAGCAGGCTTGTTAGCTGGCAATAGATAACGAGATTAAACCTAGTATCAATAACTAAGCTATGCGTCGACGTGCGAAGAGAAAAGGGCTTCTCGTATATGAGAACACTCGTTATCAAGGTGCCGAGCTGAGAAGGAGGTCATTTCCATACGCGATAGCGAGTAGAATTCCATGATGGCCTAGGTGCCGAACAAGCATCCTCGCTCCGGCGATCATTCATTGTCAGGAAATTGCCATCAGGGACCAAGGAAAAGACCGAAGAGAACACACCTTTGGGTATTTTTATCACGTCAGCGACAACCAGAATGAAAGATTGGCTAAGATTGGACTTGAGAGATTGAGAGACCGTAAAAGACTCCGACCCTCTATGATAGCGATCTACGGTAATTCAAAGCATGATGCGATGAAGACGGTAGGGGGTAGAGCGGACTGTGCACGCTGCCGATAATGTGCTGAACTGATCAATCCTTTTCTGAGAGTTTCTCGTTGGGAGCTATCGCCTTCTTGGGGATTCACTAAGTCCAGATATGCGAGTTTGCGAAAAGTTAGCCATCAGCCAACGACATTTGCCGGTATCAATGCCATCAATGTCGAAGTCTCCGAAACCCGTTCTGCGTTCTGCGAAGTACAAGCGAGGGGTGATATGCTGTGATATGATGGATGGCGATGCACCGGTAAAGTCTCGTCGGTGTACTGAAACAACCCGGAAAGCAATAACTCTGACACTCATAGAAAACTCTACGTCAGCGACATATCCGTGGACTCGGAAGTTGAAGCAAAAGTTACGTACAAAACATCAAGCAGTCATGCTCCCGAACAATGAAGACAAGTCTTCACATGAATACCCTTGAATTCGCTCCAAGTAGATGGCATAATTGTCGAAGTGTCGAAGAGAGTGGGATCCGAAAACAATAGCTCAGAATGACGCCGATGTACTGTAACCGAGCGGTGCCCTTGGGAAAATTCAAGACCGCTCATACTGACCAGGCTTTTTGCTGGGATGCGACATCATCATGGTAGCGAACCAAGTCGCGACGGTCACGCTCTGCCGTACTGGCGATGCCTCGGCTAAGAGTCGGCTTTCCACGGCCCGTCAATTCCCTTGTTTTTTTCGGAAACTCGTCGCGGTCAATTCTTTTGTTGCTGGTATGTCATAATGTCCATGATTTCTCATTGTGGATTGAGCAAAGTGGCCTGAGGCAGGTATTTCTGGTGCAGAACGAGAATGTAGTATTATTAGCAGTACGCTATCGCTATATCATGTGAAACTTCTAGAACCATTAATGACATCAGGGCCATCATCTGAGTCAGCGACAAAAAATCCTGAGTAAGCCGGAAGTGTTCTAAGAACGTTACAGACAACCACGATCCTACCGATATCTTTGTACTTCCCTTCCACCATGTCGAAGCCAATTAAATTCTACGACATTCCGAGCAAGCTCAACAAGGCATGGTCCCCAAACACACTGAAAACCATGTCAGCATACCAGATTTCTTGACCTTGGCGAACTCGACTCACGATTTATTAGGTACACGCTTACATTTAAGGGGCTTCCATATGAGATCGTCTGGACCGAGTACCCAGACATCGAGAGCACCTGCAAATCTATTGGAGCGCCCCCAACCGACAAGAAGGCCGACGGTCGACCACATTACACTCTCCCCGTCATCCATGACCCCAACACCGGTGCATCGATTTCTGAATCCTTCGCGATCGTCGAATATCTCGAGAACACGTACCCCAATCCAGAAAAGACCTTGATCCCTGCCGGTACCCGAGCGCTACAAAAGGCATTCATCGAGGCATACAGGGGCAAAGTATTCCCTTCGTTGGCTCCGCTCGCACTTCCTAGGACAGCGGACGTCTTGAATCCACCTAGCGAGGAATATTTCAGGAGTACCAGGGCAGTTCTGTTTGGGAAACCATTGACCGAGTTGGAACCGAAGGATGATAAGAGGGCCGAGGCGTGGAAGCAAGTGGAAGCAGGCTATGGAGCGATCGATGGTTGGTTGAAGAAGGAAGATAGGTACGTAATGGGCGACAAGGTCAGCTTCGTCGACTTTGTGCTCGCGGGAAGCATCCTCTGGATAAGGATCCTGTGGGGAGAGGATAGCGAGGAATGGAAGAAGGCGACCAGTTGGCACGACGGAAGATGGGCAAGGCTGGTCAAGGACTTTGAGCAGTACGAGAGACTTTCCTAAGAGGCGTGATGTACCAGTGCAGCTAAATGTAATCTGCTCTACTATCACTACACGAAGAATTTCCTCACTGTACACCACCGCAGCAACCTCGCTGGTTTCCGAAAACGCTGTATGAGTACAAACATTCAGACTCCAACTTTGAGTGGGTTTCGGCGACGTACCTCTAAGGTAGACCTGACCGGCCGTTAGGTATGTACATGGCCAACCTTGATCCTCCAAACAATCATTAGCATTTGGGACTGAGTGAATCCTTGGCAGCCGATCGACACCTGTCGATTGTATTGAGGAAAGCTCGGATGGATACTTTTTTAATAGATTATTACCGAGCGGAGCTCCTTGGTCCCTGATACGGATCGAAAAAGGCCTGCAACGAGGCTAGTCGTCGTCGCTGACTGAGTGCAACGCTTCAGTCAGCAGCTTAGAAATACCGAGGGAACCGGAACATACAAGCGACTTCACGTTAAAAGAACTCCAATACATTCACATCTGAGAATCAGCTCCATAATGTCCAAGCCAATACGCTTTTACGATTTCCCCTCGAAACTAGACAGGATATGGTCACCAAACCTGTTGAAGACATTGTGAGTTCCCTTTCGCTCCACAATTTGCAGAGCACTCACTGTCAAGCCCAGGTACACGCTCAATTACAAGGGAATTCCATACGAAATTATCCACGTCGAGCTCCCGGACATCGAAGCTCTCTGTAAATCGATTGGCGCACCTCCGACTCGCAAGAAGCGCGATGGTAGCCCAAAGTACACTGTACCCGTCATCCACGATCCCAACACTGGCGCATCAGTCTCCGAATCTTTCTCTATCGCGCAATATCTCGATAAGACATATCCTATGCCAGATAAGACGGTCATACCACCAGGCACTGAGGCTCTTCAACAAGCGTTCTTGGATGCTTTTTTGGAGAAAGCGATACTCCCATTGATTCCGCTTGCACACTCCAGAATCGTCAATCTCATGAATCCGGCCAGCGCGGAACATCATCGAAAAGAAACGGAACAGAACTACGGTGTACCTTTCGACGACATAGAGCCTAAAGGAGAAGAGTGTGTAAAGTCGTGGAAAAAGGCCGAGGATGGATATGGTGTGGTTGATAGTTGGCTGAAGGACGCCCGATATGTGATGGGAGAGCAGGTTAGCTTCGCGGATTTCTGGGCTGCAGGGAGTGTTGTTTGGATTGGGAGTCTGTGGGGGGAAGATAGTGAGGAGTACAAGCGAGTATGCAAGTGGCATGGTGGAAGATGGGCTAGGCTAGCAAAAGATTTAGAATCCTACGAGAGGCCACGTCTGGCTTGAACCCAATTTGACCCCCATTCAGGTCATCTGGAAAAAAATATCCTTTGTTTTGCCTCATGAGACGGCGACACTACGCAGCTTCGAAAGGAGATGCAAGGGAGATGACTAGATCGTTGATACCGTACGGGGGAATGGATGAGTGATTCATTTGAACTGTGAGGATTTAACGTCGAGATCGACAAGCAGGACGCGCCTACAGACGCCAGGTAAAGGAATCTAATGGTTTCAACACCCGAACTCAGGTGTGAGCAGGCTAGTGCGGAACGGCATCGTTGATGGATGTCGTGGAATGAGTGACACGATGGTTACTAAGCGCTTTGGATGGTCAGCATTCCTGGTTTCCTTTATCCAACACAGTTCCTTCCAACTTCTAACTCTACAGTACTTCTGCACCCTTATATTATCGGTGGTCGGTGAGCTTGGGCTAGGGACGTCTAGTAATATGCATCGACTCTTATGGATCCTCTTCAGCTCACATTTGCATCGGGATTTCCGTTGTTATACGTCAAAAAAAACCACAATTGGTTTAGCAAAATCTAGCTCGCCGGACTCCGTCGATAGCTTAGATTATCTTGGGCATTGGAATTTAGTATGGACTGCCTTCCACAAAGTAGATTAGGGGAAGATACGCAGTTCTTTTGGGTAAGGCTGTTCCTTCTGCGAGTTTGTCCCGTATAAAAAACCCCAGTATCTGCGCTTAACATGGGCGTTTAGCGCAGTGGTAGCGCGTATGCTTTGCAGATGTTGATGACATCGAGTATGTATAAGGTCCAGGGTTCAATCCCCTGAACGTCCAGTTTTTGTCACGCTTCTGCTCTCGACCTTCTTTTCGGTGTCTCAACAAGTGCTACTATGTAATCCATTCCGCTACATACCTGCAGGAGTCGAAAGAATGCACAAGGGAGGCTAGATCGGTGGTTGTTCTATTATTACCACTATGTATTACTTGTGTGGTGCCGCCGTAGCATGTGGTTGGCATCGAATCCTGATGGGCGGGAAGTACGAACCCGAACCCGGAATTTGCTTCGCTCCACGAAGTGGGAACCATGCGGTTCTCAAGGGTAACGATGGTATAAGTAGCCGTCCCCAGATATCCACGGCTCTGCTTCCCCGCCTTCGTAGTTCTGGTGAGTCCCACCATCTTTCAAGGTTTTCTCTCGCTGGAAAGTTCATAGATGACTGACGGACCCAAAATTGAGCGTAAGGCCAGAAACACGCTCATTGGTCTGCTGTCCACTTGCTTTGGAATAGCGTTCCTTCTCATCCTGTGCAAATTGGGCTTAATGTGTAGGCGGCGAATAAAGAAGCGGGAAGCTGGCATAGAGGATGGTCATGGTGGAAGTGAGGGTGTGCAGCTGGAGGTGACCCACGTTGGCAAGGCGACCGAGGCGGCATCCGAGAGGAACTCAAATCCGAACAATGAAGTACTTCCTCCATACACTACTCGAGCGTAGCGAAAAGGCACTTGCAAGAGGTTTTTTGGACATGGGATATCATTGGATATTGTTAGTCTATGTGTACAAGGCAAAACAGTGGGCTTCAATCTGTTAGAACTTGGCGATGGGTCGCCGTCACAGATGTATGCGGCAGGCCGTGGGTAGTCCTTGCTCTCGCTCTTACTTTCTGGGTGAATCCTCTGTGCCATTGTGTAGCCGAGGAGTGAATAGTCATGAGAGATTTTGCCGTTGTGAAGCCCCCATGCCGACGCTGATCAATATCCGGCGCGTGCCGAACACTGCCGAACGTTAGGTACCTATGTCCAGTCATGGCCAGAGTACTCCTCACCCAGCCCGAGCTGCTATTTTCATGCCGAATACAAGACATGATTAACCCATCGCCAAGAACCTATCAGAAGGAAGGGTACAGGTCCAGGAGAAGAGATGGTTTACCGATGCCATGATAAGCAAATGATAAGCATCTTTGATGGTAAACGTGTTGGCACCCGTTACCGTTAGGTTTCTCCTTTTTGGCGCACATTACCAACATCCTCTTCCTGCTGATGTGCAACCCGCTCTACCACAGGAGTGATTCCACCAGCTGTGCAGTGAATAATCAACGAGATATGATTTGATATAGTACTTCGGTATGCAGGTTCGACCTCGCTATTGATAGTTCGGTGATAGCCTTTGACATCCGTCATGAACGAGGGACCGTCGGATAAAAAGCATGTAATGTGGCTACCACCCTGTCATAGAAGCATTCGTGCTGTCGTCGGTACTAGATTATCTCCATTTTTCTCCCAGACTGAGTTATTTAACCGGAAGGTAGGAACCAGTTTAGCAGCAATGTCAACTCTACAGGTTGCACTCAGGATCGTGTTGTTTTTCCTCTCTGCGATTTTCTATGGGATTTGCTCTACTCCCCCACATCCGACACCAAAAGGCTCTATGGCCTCCACTCCAAGCGGACTGCGCGAGTGGTTCGTAGTCATTCGCATTAGATACGTGCTCCCTCTTCAGAAGGTATATTCTAAGCGTCATGACAAGCTCTGGTTTTAATGTCTTTTTTAGATTGGCTTTTACACCGCTGCCTTAAACGAATGCATTCACATCGTTGCACACAGAGACATTGCAAACGTGTCTCTTAACTCCCTATTCGTCGTCGCTGCATTTTTCTCGATTTTCGGTGGCTTGATACGCTTTTTGTGCTATCGCGAACTGGGAGAGTGTTTTACGTTTGAACTTGTTCCCGCCGGGCAGAATGCCATCTCACCTTCTGTCGCTCAAAACCCGAAACTCATTACTACAGGGCCATACAGTTATGTCCGACACCCTTCATATCTCGGACTTTGGATGTGCTTTTTCGGCAGCACAATGGTTCATATGGTTCGCGGGTCATGGATGCGGGAGAGTGGGTTTCTTGATACCTTAATTGGCAGATTGTGCGTGGGTAGCTGGATTTTTGCAGTTGGCTCGGGGGCTATATTGGTGACCATGAGAGTATGGGATGAAGATGAGTTGATGAAAAAGCAGTTTGGAAAGGAGTGGTCGAGATGGAGCCGAGTGGTACAGTACAGAATGATACCTGGTGTCTTCTGAGATGTCTAGTTGTACACAGCCAAAAGAATCATGTAGCTTTCGCTGAGATTAAACCGGAAGTTGCGTGTCCAGGAAGTCAGGGGTGACGGAGAATTATCGTCGGCAGAAGGAAAACAGTATAATGCATGCTCCTCGTGTATGTGAACATTCAACCTGTCAAAAAGCAAAAAGCCGTTAGAAGCGAAGCCAAGTGATTTACCGAATTGGGTCGGCGACAGAAATTCGATAAATAAGCCCCCGCTGATACCTCACCGTAGAATAACCATGATGATCACCCAGAACCTCGAAGTATTGGCAAAGACCTCTCTTATCCTTGCGTCGGCCGTCTCCTTTGGGGTTAGCTTTACTCCACCAAATGGTGGACCAAAATCTCTTCCTCCCAGACCACCAATCACGAAGGCTCTTAGCCAAGAGATGCGTGAATGGGTACTGGTCTTCCTCATCAAATACGCCCTGCCCATTGAAGTGGTACGTGTTGCTCTCTAATCCCTCATTTGCATTCCCCGTCATTGAAGCTCAATGTAGAGGATGTATTACCTTATCTCATTCAACGAGATTGTGCACGTCATATCTTCCTCTATCCCATCTCTCCCAATCCGACCTTACTTCCCTTATCACGTCTCCCCCCACTCTTTTTCCAACGTCCTTATCATCGGTTCACTCCTTTCCACGGCGGGATGTATCCTTCGCATCTTCTGCTACCGCGCACTTGCTGAAGGATTTACGTTTGAGCTCGTTCCAGCCGGCAAGCTATCAAACAATCCCTCACTCGTCAAGTCGCCGAAGCTTGTTACCCATGGCCCATATTCGATCGTAAGACACCCATCGTACTTGGGAAGCTGGTTCAATTTTGTGGGCAGCGCAATGGTTCACTCGTGGATTTTCAGCGACGGATCAGATTCTGCGTATGTATTGAGGGGATTGGCTTACGCATGGCTCATGGGCGTAGGGGGCGGGATTACAGTTCTGTTGATGAGGATGGGGGACGAGGATGCGTTAATGAAGAAGCAGTTTGGTACAAAGTGGGAGGAGTGGAGGAAGAATGTTCGTTATAGGGTGATTCCAGGTGTTTATTGAGTAGGGTTGTATTGGACATTGGAAAACAACGGATGTGGTACAATGTTCTGCGTGATACTAGGAAATGTTAGTCGTTGTCCACACAATCGTATGATGCATACTCAGTGTACTTGAAGGATTCTTGATAGGCTTAGTATGTGTTGGTTGGGGTCCTAGTAAGACCACGGCTTGCGAGTGCGGAAGGCGCGAAGGCTAGTGAGTTGCTGACATGAGATGGGCACTGGGTACCTATGAGACAAGGGTTGCTCAAGTTTGCTCATCAATCATAGTTTTACAACAGACAAATCGCAAAGGTGAGATATTAGTTTGAGTTTTGAAACAAAAGGGCGACACGACGCACTGTTCAGCGACGGCACGCAGCCACCGAGCTACATACTATAGCCACCTGCAGCTCCCTTCCATCTTTCAATATTTTAATCAACAACCGCCGTGTCGAATAGGCGACGAACGCTGGACGCTGAAAGTAGTGAATTTGAACAAGCGGTTGATTGAGAGTCAAGTTGAGACAGCGTGACGAAGCATCCACGTGATAATGACGTTTCCAAAAGTCAAAACTCCGCTCGGATAACGCCGAGACATGTTAGTTACCGCTATCACCTTGCTATCGCTGGCACCCGGACTCTCGGTATGCACTGCTTAACTCTTGCCGTGAATAGTTATCTTTATCAGTAGGCAGAGGAGACAGTACAGCCCTCGAGCCTCGACGACTAGGTAACGCATCTCTTTGTAGCGTATAGAGAAGTTATAGCGAATGTTTTCGCTCTGCTCTTCGATTTTCCGACTAGAGCTCCTGAAATGGGCATCAAAATTCATGTTGAGATGTTGGCGAATTCCTTCTGGCACGGGTGAGTTCAATGACAATAGGGAGGTACTCCTTAGGCCAGCGTTTCCATATGCAAGCTACCCTTCGAGATCGCCCCATGGAAACACTCTGCCCTGGACCGGTCTAGCAGTATAACTCCGTGGGCGATCAAGCCAGATCTGCCGGCCGTGATTGTAACGGACGTGAACGGAAGCTTGGTATTGTTTTATTCCCACAAATGCAGAAGCCATCATCACGGACACTAACCGCGTAGCTCTCGATCCTAGTACGCCATCCACGCCCACATGACTGTGTCCGAATAGAACTTGCCCTTCTTTCCTGAATGAGATCAACCTTGAGTAACTTTCCAAGGTGTGCTCAGAGTGCTGGTGCTAGTCTCAGCCCTGCTACATTAGACCTCCGACTCTCTGGAGCTCACAGGCTGCTGTGGAGAATGTTAGTGGCGTATGGCGTCCCTTCCAAACTCATATGCACGGGGATGAGCGCACAGTTTCATGGATTGGTATTAATGTCTTGTCTGTTCGGTATGATTCACATCTGGATTGGCTGACACCGTTTCAAGGTTACCGCACGTTTGAACATGCTAGACATTTCTACGCGTGAGTAACGATTCAATTAAAACCTCATTATTAAGTGTGAAGGAAGAACCCTCTCGGCCGCAAGAACCCGTTGAAGGATCTCGACAATATGGCGCCTGCAAAGCCGCCATGGCACAGCCACTACACGCCTTTGGTCAAACTATGTCGTGTGGAAACATTTGTGGCGTAGGCTGTAGTTCTTCCTTTTCTGTCTTCCTCGGCTTACCTGCTGAATTTCACAAGGCACATGTCAACAGAATGTGACTATAGGGACACGGAGAATACTGAGGACTTGTATCCATGCGGGTTCTGCTCCAACGCATCTAACCTTCTCAACCTCCCGCTAAATGTCGCTTTCCGTGCGGCGCATCAATCCCAAGAGTCGAGACAAAGACTCAGACTACCTGGGCTTTTCTAGGGTACTACGTATGCTCCGGAAACGAGTCCGCCCTTCACAGGATTATAGTCCAACAGTAATGAGCGGGAACCGGAGTTTATCAGATTCATACTCTATAATTTGTTCCTGAATCTGGGCTCACGGAGAATTATGACCACCATTGACGCGCCGATGTCCTAGGTCATCAACGACCAAAAGACTTAATGACACGAGTGTCAGCGTACCCGCGGAAGCGGTACACCATTTCATCTACCAGGATATGATTATATTGAGTTTCGGTTTGCCCTTAGGAACTGTAGCGACGACAGCAGGCCCAATATACGACTAGTACGTTGAGATGCCATGCAACGCGCAGAATTTAGCTGACATGATGCTAGGTAGTTTCTTTCAACGGGGCATCGCGCAAGTCATCGCGGGTGTGGCTATGAGCGTCAAGGACACCTATGTGTCGGGTTCAACGACTCATTCGACAAAACAGTTCCTGAACGGCGACCAGGAACATGCCCACAGGCCCGAATCCGACTAAAGAGGGATGAGAGAACCGTCTATAAAAGCTACGTCTACAAGCATTAATGCCTCATTAAACTTTCTCTTGAGATGGTCTCTCGAGGTTCACTCTTTTCTTCTCTTGCCATGTACCGTATCTTGCTATTTATTTCTGCTCTCGTCTCGGTTACACAAGGAGTCGAGATAATCACGCGTAAAGGTGATCTACATGTCGCCAACAAGAAGATAGCGCCTAATGGTTTTGAAAGAAGGTACGTGCCTTCGATTCGTTCGATAGCAAAGCCTCTTATCATCATGTCATATAGTGCTGTACTGGCCGGGAAAACGAGCCGTAGCGTAGCATTCCCAGGACCACTCATCAAGGCGAACAAGGTACTTCACATTCATATTCTCACAAAATTCATACTTAATCACATCATCCTCAGGGCGACCGGTTTGAGATCAATGTCATTGATGAACTGACTGACTCTACCATGGACCGAGCCACCACAATCGTACGTTGTAGTAATTTCCACCTGGTTAACTATTCACTCTTGGTTGCGTAGCACTGGCACGGTCTCTTTCAAAAAAGCACGAACTGGGCAGATGGTCCTGAATTCGTCACTCAATGTCCTATCATTCCCGGCAATTCCTTCAACTATCGGTTCTCTGTTCCTGACCAAGCAGGAACGTACTGGTATCATTCCCATTTCGGTGCTCAGTACTGCGATGGATTGAGAGGTCCTCTGGTGATTTATGATCCACAGGATCCCCAAAAGGGCCTGTACGATGTAGATGACGGTTAGGAATAATAGCCATTCACACCACCGTAGCAAACTCTGATGATGTCTTGCAGAAAACACCATCATAACACTTGCAGACTGGTACAATGACACTGGCCCTGCTATTATAGCATCACAAGGAGCACCGAAAGCTAATGCTACCTTGATAAACGGACTGGGCCGTTCGCCAGACGGAAATGTATGCTTTTCTTTTCAGACCATCCATCCACCGCTAACACACTTTCTACAGCCTAAATCACCACTTGCCATCGTTAATGTTCAGAAAGGGAAGCGCTACCGCATGCGTCTGATATCTATGGCCTGCGACCCCAACTTTACGTTCTCTATCGACGGCCACAACATGACCATCATCGAAGCTGACGGTGTAAACGTTAAACCATACACGGTCAACAAACTCCAAATCTTCGCGGCCCAACGATACTCTTTCGTCTTGAATGCCAATCAACCCGTGGGGAACTACTGGATTCGCTCTCTTCCCAGCGAAAGCGGTCCCTTTGAGCAAGGCTTCAAGAATGGCATCAATTCCGCCATTTTGCGATACAAGGGCGCGAAAGAAGTTGAGCCCAACACTACCCAAGCAACCAACGAGATGATTCTCCGCGAGACGGATCTGCACTTCCTCTCGGCATCACAGTACGGAAAATCGCAAGTTCCAGGCAAACCGTTCCCTGGTGGTGCAGATCTAGTGTTGAATCTCACGCTTGCATTTGTTGCTCCTGCGGATTTCTTCATCAATGATGTCAAATTCGAAGTTCCAGATGTACCGGTGCTACTGCAGATTCTCAGCGGTGCTCAGAAGGCCCAGGATATACTTCCTAAGGGTAGCGTGATCGATCTCCCGAAGAACAAGGTTATTGAGATCAACATGTTTGGAAATAACACCATTGGAGGACCTCATCCCATGCATTTGCACGGTGTAAGTGATCATCTCTTGCGTGTATTGATGTTTATCACTCATCACCTCCGTATAGCACACATTCGACGTTGTCAAGAGCGCTGATAGCCCAGACTACAACTTCAAGGACCCTGTGCGTCTCTCACGCTTGTTTATTCTCAAGTACTGACACAGCTTTAGGTCCGCCGAGATACCGTAGCCGTTTCGGGAAGCAACCAGACAACTATTCGATTCGTCACGGATAACCCGGGCCCTTGGGTCCTACATTGGTGAGCTTCTTTCACTGGTAAATCATGAGCACAGCTTCCTGACATCGCACTCATTACAGCCACATTGATTTCCACCTCGTCGAGTAAGCTTCTTTTCTTTCCCGAGTTCTGATCCTTCGCTAAAACAGAACACTAGTGGTCTGGCTGTAGTCCTCGCAGAAGACACCCAAGATACTAAATTTGCTAATCCTGTCCCTCGTACGTTTTCATCACCTGCGATCTGCGCCAACGTACTGAAAATTTCCTGACAGCTGACTGGGCGAAACTCTGTCCAATTTGGAACAGTACCGCTCCTGATGTTCGGAACTAAACATTTAAACCCATTCATTTACTAATCTTCTAACTGGATATTTATTCACTTCCGAGGACATTCATTTAGTCTCATATAACATATAAATTATTCCTAACCTCGATCTCTATAATGTGTACATTGCCTATATCGCTGTATCTAGGTAGTAGTATCTCAAGTTAATCTCAAATGTGAAAGCCAAACGCAAAATCGGAAAGGAACCATAGCTCAACTCAATTTCCATTACAGGGAATCGGACGCTGGCCTATCGCGAGTACTCAGGTGAATCTATGAGAGGCGATGATGTTAGCCACTATACCATAACGGACACAACGGCCGGCGACGGTTTGAATATCGTACGGAATAATCTTGAACTCGTGTTCATTCCGATAATAGTGCAACGCCAACGACAATGGAATTTGGCAATACGTAATCGTGTCAATGAAATCAAATGTTCGTCACCTGTATCTCTTAGGAGCCAACTCCAACGCCATCCTTCCTCTCGATCACATTTCCCAAAGTCCAATGCCCGTAGCTCCTTCAACGAAGACCGGCAGTAAGTGTTGACTATTAACCTTTGGAGATATAAGTCTTCGGCTTTGTGGGCACCATCATCCGCTTCTCCGCGAGCATAAGTAGGAACTAGTTGCGGATGTCCCTTACACCTCCAATGACGCCCATATCTATCCTAGGAGCAAACAAAACCTTCCTAGATCATGAGACGTGTAGGCGTGATCACGCACCCCGACATGCGATACCCCGCGAAGAGAAAGGTGCATTCAGGGCGGAGGTGTAGTTGCGAAAACGTGCTTTATAGGGAATAACAGACGAAGTAGAAGACGGTTGGGAAAGGAATTGGAGTTTGTGTGCTTCATCTTCAACGTAGCTCCATACGCCTGCGATCCTGCGAGCATCTGAAAGTGGATGTAGACAGGGATAGGCGTGGACGTGGGTGTAACGATGTGTAGCGGAGGCAGGGATTCGTATCCGTGCGCCTCGTGATTCATCGTCTGCCATTCGAACCAGAGCTCCAAGACCTTCTGTCGAGCGTGTGAGTGTGACATAAAGTAGGCAGGCAAGTTGGGTAGGCGTTTGAGCTTTCGAGTATACCATTATCCTTGAAGAACGACTTCAGTATAACGAAAATGTGCAAAGAGTGATCACTCACCGCTGTCTTCCCCTGAGCGTGGTAAAGACGGAAACAGGTGAGGAACGGCAAAGTCAACGGAGAAGAATGAGTGACATCCTGTAAGAGATAACAAAATAATCCGGTGATAATGAGCTAACGTCGCCAAAAAGGGAGAAGGGCAAATCAACGCACGTGTCTCTGTCAGTCTGTAACCTTCACAAACGCCGAAACCTAACATTGTCCACCGGTACCCCCATTCAACAACTCCTTATCGACGCCTAGATAACCACCACACCAGCAGCCCAACCCGAGGATCAGTGTCGAGGTAGAGACTGAAGGGATGCGGGAGAATGGAGCCAGAGGCCGGGAACGGTCGTATTAGGCAGGTAGGATACAAATATAGAGGGGTGTGCTCATGGGAGACGTGGAATACCACCCAGAGGCGCTGCCACAGCCTTGCTCGAGAGAGAAATGGAGCGTATAACAGGAGCGAGGGGGTGAATACGTGGGTGTGAACGTGCGGAAGTGGTGGACATTATTGAACGCCAACGTTGTCGTCGGCTCCCATCGTTTTCGTTCTCCCTTTCTACCTCCAGCTCTTCTGTTATCACAAACTACCGATCCGACACTACCAGGCTTTAGGCCACCTCCCTGCAATAACACGAGCGTAACCTGGTTGAATGTCGTGAAAGGACTTTTCGAAGAGAAGTACGCGTGAGCATACAATGACAAAGGTGACGACGTAGCGGAAGAGGACGGAAGAGGAGCTTTGAGAGGTGTCTACCCTCGTGGGGTATAGAGGAAGTGGGATAGAAGAAGGCAGAGAGATAACAGAAGACGCAGGGTGTTGCTGACAATGCAAGCTCCATAGTAGTTTACAGTGGCCCAAAGGCTAGCGTAGCGCATAACAATAGGGAGGAGCATGAAATGTGGTACATTGGAGAACGGATGGAACGACCTCGAACGTCATGTTCGCCTCTGCGTCTGTCTCGAATGGGTACGATATTGATAGCGAGCCCGTCTTTCTCTTTCTATTCCTTGGGAATTATGAATGTGCTCTTGATGGGATGAAACGCCAGGGATGACAAAAGGATGAGGTTGTCGAATCATTAGGCGTAGGCGTACAGGAGGTGTGTGCCTAGAGGAAGTAAAAAGTTGGCGTGGAAGGAGGCGTTGTGTGTAGGAGCAGAAATGGCGAGTTGCAGCCATGGTTGCCCTTGTATGCTTGAAGAACAACGAGAAGGGATGTCGATGAGCTCGGAGTGGCTAGGCTATACGAACAGTTGTTACATACCACAGCCAGATCGTTCCTTCACCAGATAACAAGAGACTCCTTCGCCCACGAACAAAACCAAGCAAGGTTTTCGGAGGTTGGCGTCAGCACATTGGGGAGACAAAAGGCAATGGATGGAGGAATAGGCTGAGCGTTGGGTCGATAATTCCAAAACATCTTCCTTGCAGATTGTCAGATCCAAAAGCTGAAAGATGAGGCTCGCAAACTCACGGTGCTGCATTTCTCCACTCCTTCAAGGTGGCTACAATTCCAAGTCGGGCCCAAACATCAGTAAGATCGCTTCCATAAAATTCCTGTTGAGAACTGGGAATATCATGGCGGGCTGAAAAGAAAGTGAGTCGTATCGTACCATGTCAAAAAAATCGAAACGGGAATTGAACTCTCACGGTTCGGGTGGATAGATATCGGACCCTGGACTACTTATCGATAATCGCGGATCAAACAGTGAGAGACGATAACGTTAGCCATTTCATCAGTTGTAGCTGACTCTACACGTTGGAAAGCCTGTACAAATGCATCGCTCAGGAAGCTTCAAGAAACACCATGTCCTAGAGCTATTGTCCCAAACCCTTGCAAGTTCACCCGTCTTACCCACTAACCTCTTCCAAATTTCCCGTGCTTTACCTCCTTCTGATGCCTTTTCAATGCATCATCCCTCGAATATTTCTTTTTACACGTCTCGCATCCATACTCCTTCTGTCCATGTCCTCCCCTATAATGATCCTTCAATCCCGTAGCTCGGCTGGTACACCCCTTCCATCGACATGCAAACGTTCCTTGTTTCGCATCATAATGCGCCTCGCTGATATGTAGTGTAAGGGGATATCGCTGACGCTTTTTGGTCTGGATGTTAAGGTATTCGAAGTCGCACGCTTTATATGGTTTTCCAGGCGGTGCAATGTTCCATTCGCATCTTTTGACCGTGTCATCAGCGTCAGAGTCGTCGGATCCGTCTCCTTCTGTTGAAGTTTCGCCGCTTTGACCATGTTCAGCTGAATGTTCATTGGATTCGGACTGGCTATCGTCCTGTAGCTCGTCAACTTCAGACTCGGAATCGGAATTCTTCCTGGGAGTCGCTTTGGCTCGAAAGTGCTTTGGTTCAAGAAGGATCCATTTCAAGGGAACATCTCCAGCAAGACGTGCATCTTTGTCATGGTCACTTTCGGATTCAGCTTCTCCGGAGTCGACCCGTCTAACTTTGCTCGCCAGCTTCTCGGGAGAAGGAGCGGTTCTCTTGGGAGCTCTAAACAACGATTAGCATCTTAAAGGGAAAGCAACGATTGATTCTTCTTACCTGACAGTGGATTCTCGGTTTTCGTCTACACTTCGACGCCTCGGAACACTGCATCTAATGACAACAACTCGTTATTCTTTGAACACATCGACCAAGAGGAAAGTTGCTCACCTGGATACGACAAAGGAATCAGAAGACCCCGATTCGGATTCGGAGTCCGACTCAATGGCTATCCTATGCTTTCTTCCCGCTTTGATTCTGGTCTGAGATCAGCTACCACTTCATGGCCAACAATGCCAAGTACCCAGTACTCACATTTCACTTTCAGGGACAAGCACCATATGTCGTTGAGGGTGTAGACCACCATCTCATTACGACTGTTTAAATACTTTCCTATGAACACACGAAGGCCACATAATTTCCTAAAGCAGGATCCATCACGGTCACCATCAATTGATCGACGCACGGGCCACCGGAAATTGTTGCTTGGACCCAGGCTGGTCGGAACTTTTATCCATGTCACGCCCCATTGTTTCATTCTCAGCCTTTTCAATGAGATACCGACGCAGTATCACGTCCCAAAATCTTGTCGAGTGGCGTTATCGCTACGTGTACGGTTTAACACTATAGAATCGAATTCGGTTTCGGTCAGCTGCTAGCCCAACGATCAGGGTTTAACGCAACGCGTACATTGAACAGCCTTCTCAGACAGGGGAGCATTCATGAAACGATTCGAGGGATGTAATGCTAATTCTTGTGTCAGGTTAGGCATTGAGCGAAGGGAACGTTGAGGAAACCTGGACATCAAATTATGAAGATAGTTATAATAACACGCAGTGACGATAGCGATGAACGTCGTTCAACTTGAAATCTTCAAGTTCCCTTGTGCTTTACAGCTAGATGGATAGCGAAATTAAAATATTGGTCACCGTTAATACTAGTACTTACCAATTGCTCTTCTACAGAAGTTGGATTTCAGAGTTTGTTAATCACAGGCCAAAGGACGACACTTTTGATGCAGCGTTCACAATGAGAAAGCAGCAAGGTGAGATCATGACGGTACGAAAGGATCCAGGAAGCAAAACACCATTACGTGTTACACGATCGGAAAGTATACGGGGATCACAAGGATAGTCAGAGATGTTCATTATATGTTGCAACATTGATTTGATCTATCTAAGCCTGCAAACCATTTACACACGCCGGTATCTCGCAGCTCATGGCTTCTTAGCCTTTGTCTTCGCCGCCTTACTGACTTTGACTCCCTTCTTCGGCACCCTCTTTGGCGCGGGTGCCTTTGGTTTAGCCGATGCCGCCGTTTTCTTCCCTTGCGCTGGCTGCTGAGTACCGACTGGCTTAGGCTGGCTCTTCTTGAGGAGATTGACCCTAATTATTGATTCAATTTCTATCAGGGAAGTAGCGTATGCAGTGTGACCCACTTATTGATGATACCGTTCACTTTTTGGTTGTATGCTTTTTGAAAGTTGGTCATTCCGTTGTCCTCGCCAACCAGAGCATTCAAGGCTTTGTTGATTTGACCAGCAACTATAGAGGCATCTTTTTTGACCAGGTTCAGATAGCTCGCCACACCATCCTTGAGACTGTCAAAATAGCCACGAATATAGGAAGCCGTGAGGACTCACCCGTGCTCGCCCTGGCTTAACCTTGGTACTCAAGCTTTTGATAAACTTTCCCTTCGCATTATTTACGTCTCCATCCACGAATGCCAGACCGTTTGGGTCGTTAATGAAATCTATGAATCCTTGTAGCTTCCTGCGATTCGATGGTTTCTGCAACTCATTGCAGGTCGCTGCTTTTGCGTTGATTTTGTTTGCAATGAATTGCAGCTCGACCAGGTGATCTACAGAAAATACTGAGCATGTCTTACTACACAGGAGTTGATGAATAGGCCTACCGCATTGAACGCCGGTAGGTTTAGCTTTTTTGTCTTTGAACTGTTTTAAAGTTATCAGTTTGGACGGCAGCGGGAATGGAAATGAGCGTACTGAAACGCGATGCATCGTTGAATCGGAAGTACTCGTCGGGTTCTTGAATATGATTGCACTATTCCGACATTTGTTGCTGACATCCTTTCGTATGCCGAATTCACCGTTACATATACACGGGGCGGCCTTTCCATCCTTGCATTTTGCAGCAGGAGCACGGGCTTCGAGCTCATGAAGTGGAAGAGGACTTGACAAAGCCAGTGGTAGCAGTCCAGCTGCACCCAAAATAAGAATAAAGACACGAGAGCAGAGCTATGGGCACCAGGCAAGGAATCACGACTTACAATGTCTAACGTTTTATACTACGAAGCCTCATTCTGACCAGTCAGAGCTGCATTGCACACAAGTCCCCGAAGCAAAAGTTCTAGGTCCGGCATACCCAGCAACTCGGGAGTTTCGAATATGTTTGAGATCCTCCGAGTCCTGTCTACGAGAATAGCAGTGCTAGAACCGAGGCTTGTTTGGATACCCGCGTTTGACTCAGTTGGTGCTGAGAGAAGGCTGTGACAGACTCGTTATGATTCTGAATAAAAGCAATGTACGGCTTACCTCTGCCTAGAACTCTGACTGCCGCTGTAAAAATACGCTGTTCGTTAGGATCGACTCATGTACACATGTTTTACTAGAAGAGACTCTTCAAAATCAGCTTCGTCGGTGAGAGAATAGCACACAGATACTGTGACTTGACAGATACACGAGCGGGATGGCTATCATATCGTCATGATCGAATCCCGTGATCATCACTTCAAAGTGCTGCTCAATATCGTGTGAATTTGATGTCAAAGCAGAGAAACACTACGAGACGAGCTGGCATCATTGATGGCCTCAAAGATTTGCCGAGCCTCTGAGAGCATTCAGCCTACTAAATCCTCAAAGTCATCATTTTTTATATCACCTAGGACTAATACTGAGCAAGTCATATGTGCAGAGCTGAAGGGGATGCTACTAGACAACACTTGAATGAAAATGGACTATGATGGAATTGAGACATAGAAAGTAAGTGAACGAGAATATTGTGAATCTTTCAATGGATGTCTTCGGGCCTACTCATATAGCCGGCTCAGTTCAAGGGCAATATCATCATGGCGACAAAAGATACTCACCGCACCACAGACGGGGAGACACGAAACCGGAGGCGACACCATGACAGCGAAAAAGAACTGTACTAGGTGCCGTCATGGACCTGGCTTGGCGAATTCGTCCTGGTACGTGCTGCGAAGGTCCAAGGAACATGTTTTGCACCAAAATTTTGCAGCTTCAACTTCACATTTCTCCCCTTGTTTGGCTGTTCATTGTACTCTGAACACTCCCAGGCGCGCTGGTTGAATATGCCTAGATAACCCTAAGGCCTATACATACTAAATAAAGGGATCCTCTTCACGTAACACACTGCCGTCGGATTAGGCACCGGCAGCCGGCCATGTCACTGGTCTTGGTTCGTCTTCTTCCATCGTTGTCTCAGACCGTAGCACATCCCTCCTCAACTACCCCGTCAGAATAAAATTGATATATAAGATGTATACGCTCCTCGTGTGTATCATCTACCTCTTTCCCCACTTGGTTATGACTGAAAGCCGGTTCCATTGTTTTCTATTCGATACCAGAATCAAGCCCACTCCAATAGCGGCTACTTTAACCTGACACGAGGCCTTCCCTCCGTTTTCGGTCTTTTCTTGTCTATATCCCCCCTTCCTAGTATGGATTCTCCGATAAGTCTCAGCTTTCTATTAAGGCAACTCACTCGCCGGCTTTCGTTCTTCAACTATACAGAACTCGAGCTTTGCCATAAAAACGATACACACAATGTTCGGGGCTAATATATTCAACGTTACGGTTGAGCTCTAACTCATCATCCCCCATAAAAACAAGCTCTCCTGCAAAAAAACCAAGGTCATCTGTCCTCTTTGCTCAAACCGTCAACTGGATGTCGCTTGATGATCTAGTGATTCCATAGTCTCGACATCGCAACTCTCCACACCGAGGGTCGAAGACCTCGACTGAGAGATACTTCACCTAGGTCGGATAACGAATAACGGGGAATGATTTGCGTCGGTCCAGAGACGGATATGCAGGAAGTGAATAGGATGGCTAGAGCAGTGCGTTTCCTTGTTTCAGCGTTCTTTGCTTCGATGAGCTCACTAACTTTAAAGCCAGCAGAATATATCTAACCCTCAGGTATCTTGCATATCCCTCTCAAGATTGTTCCTTATTGCGCATCCACGCATACCCCTCACCGCGAAGCATTCCAATGTCAACATCTTGGCCGGCTCCTATGCTAGCGCATCAATCTCTCTCGACGTTCCATTCTTCGTCATTCTCGAGACCTTGGTCCCCCGTATCTTTTCCCGCGCCTCTGTTACTTTTGCGGAACCGCCTTCTACACTGAACTGGATTTTGTCCACGTTCAAGCGCACATACGCTCGTTCGCAGTGCAGGAGTTTACGATGAAGCCGAAATTTATTGGTGGATAAAGAGATGTAGGACGATCTGACTGTTATTGGGAAGCAAGAGTACGTATTTCGTTATCCGTCTTCGACTTGGCCCGTGTTGTAGCTTGAACTCCCAGGTACCAATATCTATTTGCTTCTTCCACATTATCGCAGCTCGCTGTTCCCGTATATATCACGTTCGAAGATTTACCTCGTTCTCTACCACAAGGCCACGGATAGTGCCGCATGTTATCAGACGTTGAATCCGCGAGTGACGGGATTCACCGAAAGACAACTACCTCGCCGTTTTGGTGACGCAGATTGTTTACCTCCGGTTTCCCGCTAACCACCGTCCGCATTCATACAATCTTCTTATTTTCAACTTGCATCGGAGCTCCTATATTTCCATACCCCTTTGTTCAATGAGCCCAAATGGTATCCCCGAACTTGGGACGCTGATCGAATATCTCTTGATCTTCTCAATTGCTCTTTCCGATTGTGAGGACTGACATATATTACTCAGTTCACCTCGGATTATGGTCAACTATCTACTTCGCATCAAAAAGAGGCGCATTGATCTTCGTGTTTCAATGGCTTGTACGGATGGAGCGTGGACACCATTCCAGTTTTGACTGGTACGCTGTCGAGAACTCTTCGGTTCAGCTCTCGAAGCAGAAAACATTCAAGATGGAACGATGAGGTGTAGCTTGCATGTGGCGTATGTAGCGTTTCAAAGCTAAGTTCATGTGCTTCCATCCCAGCTGTTTTCGAGCGCTTGATCTAGTCAATCACACCCAGACCAGACTTGTTCATAGAGTTACAGGTCATGAGTACAGCTTGAACATTTCTTCCGTGCATTGGATCATTCCAGATCATCGTCCTACTAGTATTGCAATCTCCACGAAGGATTAAGGTCGCCGTTTATTATGTGGAAGTCAGAGGGGAAATGGAACATCATCAACGTACGTCTCATCTTGCAAATCACGTAGATTTCGAGTTGAAATATCTTCAACACAGCCTTGCGTATTGTAGGCATAACTGTGATAGATGCTTCCAGGGACCAGTGGTTGTAGGTGACATAGTAGGTCCCAGAGTCTCCGCCCTTGCCTCATGGTTATTTTTGGCATATACCTTTCATTTACGCAACCGAAAAGAACCAATCTTCGTATGATTGATTGATTGATTGTTGAGGATGACGATTCACTGCCCGTGCTTCTATTCAATATCCGATGCTAACAATCTTTGGTTTCTACTTTATTTCTCGAAGTATCACCAGCTTTCGTCAATGAAAAGCGCTGCGCCGCTACAAAATTCCGTCCTAACGAATGCAAAGAAGGCCTATTGTCGATGCGCGCCCATACTACATCTCAATCGTTTCTCGCATCTATGTATGTTTGAAATTGCGGAACTAGACTCAGGAAGGAGACAACACGGTATAAAAACGTTAATATGGTCGCTAATCCCCATCCTACTGACCAACCTTCAACATAAAGCAGCTGATCATGACTCTTTCTCGTGGTGTTTGTAGGGGTATTTTCTCTCGTATATGCCGTCTTTCTCACTTGGATACGTCGAAGACTTCATCCAGAATGCCGGAGTGGCGCTCGTTGTTGACCTCAGCACAGGTTAGTTGCCTTTACCATTGAACACCCGTGGTGCAATACTGAAAGAAACGGGGAACAGGCTCCTCCCTCGACGGTCGGTGGCTCTTCCATTGAAATCCATTTCCGTAACTCTGAGCGCCGAAAATAATCAGGTACTCCAGTGATTGGATTCACAAAGCACCCAAGTCAGTGGCCCACCTCCACGGACTTGATTGCGTCCAACCAACTTTGGCTTGTTGAACCTGTCGCTAACGCTTCTGATACCTTCACTATCCGTAACCTGAAGACTGGGACATATGTCGACTTGTTGGATGGTGAGATTTATTCTGTCGCGCACTAAGTGCTGCCTACATGTCGATTTGTCTTCAGGAAAAGGCGGCGATCATATCCCAATCCAGGGTAGAAAAGGAACCGGAAAGGACAACCAGAAATGGGTTATCAAACTCGATCCTCAGGGGAAATACAAGTTTGTCATTCTTATTCCTCGCTATACGGTATTCCACTTACAAGTAACCCTAAGGATCCAAAATGTGGCGTCCAAGAGTTCGTATAGCTTTGTTCTGTGTACGTTTTCGCTGACTACTACTGCACATGCATAGCATTTGTGGATCTGCTCAATGGGTAAGTGGGCCTCAACGTTATCGTTCTAGGTGAAACTGATGATGCCAGTGTAGTGGAAGTGCCAATGGTACTGAAATCAATGGATGGAGTGGTGATTGGACATCTACCAATACCCATCAACAATGGGTCTTCCAGCGTGTCAGCCAATCGTCTGAGGAGATCAGGCATGTTCTCTTGCGTAACCCTCTCTTTACGCAGAGTATCCAGAGCTACCAGTTGGACGGAGAGTAGGTCGGCCCAGAGCACACCACACATTTCTGGTTTGACGCCCTCGATTGTTCAGGTACATCATTCTTCCTCAAGGAGTCTGGAAAACTATCTGGAAAGATTCTGGGCTCGGTGCACGTGCTTTGAGGGCACAAATCTTCGACTGGGATTCCTTTACCGTTGGTAAGTATCCGTTCTATCCTAGAAAATTCCTTGACAAAATCGCGGGACAGCCTACAGGACTGCTCTTTCTACTTGGGCTTATGGTCAGATTGGTGCCGATGTCAGTGCTAACCTTCTTTATTTGTTATTGCTGTCACCTCCGCTGACCGGCTCACTCTCACTTCAGAACGTGACAATCTTGGCTGGTGTCGTGTTTGGCCGCAAGTTATCGGATGGAACGGGGATCTCGTACAATTTCTCCCTTAGTGACGATTTCGGAAAGGTTCTATTCTTCGAGTAAGTCTATGATTATCTCTTGTGCAGTTTCGACCCGAATTGACTTGATCATAGTCCCCAGAAGAACACCTTCCAGGTGCGATTATAATAAAATCAAATGTTACATGTCACTGAACTTCTCCCAGGAGAGTACTGAGTATTACCCTGTCCTTGGATTCTTCTGATTTGTCGAGGTTTCAATCGCCCAGTCAATATAACAACATATAGCCATCGTTCTCGTACACCCCATGTGCTAATTTTTCGTAGGATTTTTCCTCACAGAATGGAACCGCTCCGATGTACAATATTTGTTGATAAATAAATCGTATTGACCTGCATAAAGGGTGAGAGGACCGTGTCACTCCTAGGCACTGCAAATAGCGTGCTCATCCGTGAAAGGTACCATGATCAGGACTATCAGGTTTTGACATGGAGTTCTAGTGGAGAGAGCTGTAGCTATACCCGGGCGCTAGGAAGCACCACTGGCAAACCTAGCAGTATACACAACTGTTCTATACATGAAGACGAACCGTATGATGTGCACGCTGCTCTCGGAGCCTGAGCTGGAATGAGGGACCCAGTGCGAGACAAATCGCAAACGTGAAGCATCCTTTTGAACCAATTCAGTGTCGTTAATTATCAAGGTGGCTGACTGCGTACTCTATGCTGCTCTGAAACTCGCGCTCCGAAGTGTCAGGTCACGTTAACATACCAAGCCAAACAGCGGTTGACAAATGACTCGTGAAAGCTGACCCCGGACGTGATTCTTGAAGTGAACTACCCCTATGACCCTTACTGGCGCACATTTGCACCGCCAGTAATAATTCATAAGTTACTCAGCTGTCCAGCAGTAGTCTTTCACCCATGAGCTTTGATGCGGCATATAATATTGTGTCGACGAGACCAACGAGATTATGACATTGACTAGTTCTAATCAACATCATGCGAAAGCATTCGTAGCCTGGAAAAGAAACCATGTATTACAAAGTGAGATCAATTGTGAGATGATGCGAACAAGCACCAAGCATCGCAATAGGTCATTATATGATATTCATACATGGCCCCTATGACCTATCACAAACATTGCATACCACCTCTCATCTCCGCCTTGCAAACCCTTAACCAATGTGCGTATATTTTTCTTTTCCCGGGATCCTCTACTCAGCCTACCTCACATCTGTATCCTTGGATATTATCTGGAATCCATTGCCAGCGCGCCTCGATCTCTTACTCCGTCTCCACGTTGGATGGTACGTGCCTTTGTCTCGAACACCAACTACTTACTGTAGCTCTGACAGCCGAACACAACTATAAACACGACGCTTCGAAACAGGATTGACATCGCAAGGGCAGCACTAGACTTGTGTCAGGATAAGCTCGGCCCCGAGTTGACCTTTGGCGAGGTGAGTGTAATGCCGCTCTTCACGCGAGGTCATTGTTAGTTTTAATTCTACTTTGGCAGGTGAAGGTATGGTAAATTATGTCGATATCAGCCTTTCAGGATTGCTAGCGGAGGCAACCTTCAAGCAAACATACTTTGATGCGGCTGTGAACTCGTTGGAATTCATCCGCGAAAATATGTTCGGCACGCAAAGTGTAGTTCAGACCATCGATAGCCAGGAGAGCTGTATAAATCCTGACTGGAAAAGTGAGGGCGGTTCGTTAGGTGTGTTTAGAGACTCGTCTGTACTTTACTTGGTATGCTCAAGGCTTTGTCACTAGACAAAGAATATTCATCTTACTTAAACTCTCAGGGGCACTTAATTCGGTCCTTGAGTGTGACATGTGATCGGATTACCTCGCCTTCGGATTTTCAGTGGTACATAGAGAGCTATATATCTGTTCAGGTCGATGATAGGCCAATGCAATCTTACAAAATGCAACTTTATCCGGCAGTAACATCTACGGACATTGGAATGGACCGCCATCGTCGGCCTATGATACCGATGATCAGCTTTCCGCTGGCGCGGTGTTGCTTGCAGCCATGTCCCTTCCTGAAACGATTTCAGTTGCTTCAGCAGGTCATGGTCCACCCACGGCTGCAATAGTTGGTGGTGCAGTGGGAGGTGCCATTTTGTTATTGTACTAGGAATCGTCATTTTCGTGGCTGTCTCCCGCCGGACCAGGAAAAATAACTTGAAAACCATACTCGCTATTACTCATCCTTTCACACTCTCGACAGATGTAACGACAGCTAGAATGACTATGTTTGGGAAGATTTCTACTAAACGTTCTCATATGCCTTAATTATTAGTGACCCTGTTACTTCCGGGTCTCTCGGAGACTCTAACCATCCACTGCATTTGCCTCCAGCGTATTCAGATGTAGGATAGGTTTGAATTGATAAAACCCACATTAGATGTTCGTACATCTCTCAAACGAATGTCAATAATAAATGCTTTCATCGAGAACGTAAGGCGCCCGTACACAGATTATACACACCCTGTGCAGGAAGTTGATGCATACGCGTTAGGCTCTGTTTGATAGCGAAATCCGATTCCGGATTTTGTGGCTGTACCTACCATAGATAGTAATCAACCAAACATGACCAATGATGTGGACGGAGCCCTGCGGAGTCTTGACTCTAGACCCCGGAGCATTGCCTTATTAAGCCTTTCCAGAATGCGCCTTCTCGTGCACCCTTCCCGCCCCTTGGTGTCTTCATGAAGGTTGATACCGACAGAAATAGTCAGTAGAAGCACAAAGTGCAGCTTGAATAGCATATACAATGAAATTGGTTACATATTATCATGCAGCAGGGTCTAAGCACGGGTCCAACACGGCTCGGGAGGCATGAAGTGGAACGATGAGCACGTCTTGTTGAACATCGAGCGCAGTTGCACTCAGGCGTCGGGAGGTGCACCTCAACATCACGAACTCTCCGGGGTAGAAGCCTGGATCTCACCCGGGGTAGCACCAGGGCTAGAGCCCTAAAACTCGTTTGGCCGACACCTGCGAAAAAATCCTTCAATAATTCAACTTTTCACTTTTCGGGAAACAGCCTGAGCCCATCAAAAACAACCCAAATCTGTGAGTCCGTCCATCAAAGTCACTCCTCCCTTTTCGTATCTGACATTATTCGATTACGCAGTCGTCCCGTCCATCCCGCCCCAGCGCTAGCCGCCGTTTTCATTTTGGGAAGGCGTCTAGACCATCCCCCCGCCATCACTCTGAGTCTAGTCACACATCGGTTCAATGTCACGGCCAAAAAAAAAAATCTCGCGTGGGACTTTGCTTGTTCCTTTCCCTCTGACCTGTCAATTGATGCCCCTCGTCCTCATTCCCTAAGTTCCGTCTTGAACCGTCTGTTTTGTAGGCATATCATAAATCAAGTGTAATTCCAGCTCATTGAATATATTGAATAGACATATTACTATCCTATTTTCTAGTTCTACTAAGCAGTACCGCCGACCTGAACATCTAAATGCCAGTAAGACATGTGGTGAGGGAATGAGTGAGGGGTCACCTACTTTTTTTGCGAGGTTGACCCTTGTCCTTGCGTTGACGTCTTGGCTTTGCCGCGATCCGGAGGACAGAACCATCAGACCCAGTCACTGCCATGGAATTCACAAAGCGACTCTGCGGCTGGGTACAAACAGGCGACTGCAATGAAGGCTGTTGGGCTTGATCTGGGGATGGATTGGATAGGCTGTCTTCCACACGACTTGGACCAGGAGTTGGGTCCGGAGCTTCGTCGGATGGACCTTGTTCCTGAGGCTGCACAGGTGATTGATTGGCGTCTCCAAGCTGCTGATTGATCTTCCCGGCTAGATAACCTTCTTTCCACTTCGTAAACTCATCAAGAGTCATCTTATAAAATTTCGTCGTCCCTGTCGTGAAGCACTGCATCACAGTCTCGACTTCAACAGTGGTTGTCATCACGCTCGGAGAGCAGAACTTCGGAAGGGGCCAGTTCAGCAGCGTGACGCGATATTTGAGGGTGATATGTTCCTCAAAATTGACGTAAAACATCCGTCCCACCTTCGTCGGGCTCGCCGCTTCCTCTATGGAGTAAAATATTAGGTATTCAACATTCTAACGTGGATGGGTACGCACCGAGTTTCCTGAAAATAAGCCTCTTCAAGTTACTTTTGGCCTCAAGAAGCTTCTGACCAGCCGTGCGAGCAACCTGGCCCACGCCTGCAATTGTATAGCCTTCATACCGTTGCGCAAGCTCCTCAACCGGAAGCTCGAAGACGAGATTGAAGAACTCTAAGGCTCGTTCGCTGGTTCCAAAAACCATAGGTTTGTTGTAGTGGGACGATGATGAACGAGACACGAGAAGGACACTCTCGTCTCCAGTACGAGCATTAAGACGGGTAAGCTTCAAGTTGATTCCATTAGCGCCTGCTGAGAGTATTATTTATTCAGAACACACCTTGTCTTTCACGTCGTCAATGCAAGTACGCGTGTCGTGAAACGCGCTCAGTGCAGAATTGTGAGACCCCACCTCTCTATTTTTTCTATTCTCCAATATCTCCTTCAATGTGCCCGCTGTGAGCGCCTCACGGTCTTCAATCGGAATTGCATTCCATTTGAGCGAAATCTCCTTCATGCACTCGTTGGCCTTCTTCTTAGGCTCGCCCTCGGGTAAAGCTAAAAGGCAATTATTAGACCAAGTTAAACATCTCAGGTAGAAAGCTCGGACCGTCATTGATTGCCTTCAGCTCCATCTTCGTGAACGCATTGAACTGGCTAGCAGTTTTCTTGTTCTTCAGCCGGTGGGTCTGGTAGACGTCGTCAATGATACGGTCGACGGAACGTGAACTGTCCTCGGCGTTGATTTCTTGAGCCTTTTCGACAATCGAACTGCGTAGAGTAGCTATCTTTCCCTGGTATTCTTCCAAGTCGTCCTCCCGTTTCTTCTTGTTGTCGCGTTTCTGTGCCTTCGTTAACTTGGGGCGCACGCGTTTAGTACGTCGGCGCCATGGTTTACGTGTAGTAGTGCCGACTCTACGCGTAGAGCTAAGAAGTCGGTCATTGTTTGACCTGAGTCGCACCATGGCAGAGGGAGAGGCAGAGGAAAAGCAAGGATACCGACTCGATACCGACAGCCACAGCTGCCGAAATTTTCGGACTATGTAGATTGCACCATGATGTTGATTTGATAGGATAATAATTTTATTTTACAAGAAATCAAAATCAAATTATTGTAACGTCTACGCATGAGTAATATCCCAAAGGTACAATGCCGCGTCATATGGAAAATCATAGCGGGAGAAGACCGCTTCTTCAACCCAACCGTCCTTGGATGACTCGAGGAGTAGACGACGCAGGTCAGGGATCTGGCTTTTTTGATACCAGCCACACTTGCGATGAGCTCTGAGATAAATCATTGCTACATCGTCATCTCGATCGGCACGATCCTGGCTGCGGGTAGCTGGAGATGCTAACAATTCCACGTCAGAAAACAGTGCCGCGTGTATGTAACTAATCAAAACACTTACTTAGAACCATTTGGAAACCCTGCGTTGTTGCTACCCTGATGTTGAAGGTGTTACCACCGGCTGAAGGGTTTTCCACTTGAATTTGTGACCTGTCGGCCCGCGACCCACGTGAAGGAGTTGATGGACGAACCGAAGGATCGGTCCTACGAGCAACAGCCTGCTCTATTGCTGAGGGAGGTGCTGGATTGTAGGCAGGTGGTGTCGCCTCGGCGTCTCGAGAGTCTGCACACGTGCGACTAACAGATGGAGTGGACGGAGTGGATTGCGATTGTCGACCACGCTCGGCATTTACTATACGTCTCTGATGTTCACGAGCTACGGTCTCCCCCATTTCTAATGGGTTGTAGTCGAGATAGACATTAACCGGGTCGGGAAGGGAGCCAATGTTCGAGAGGAGAGCGTCTTCAAATGATCGAAAGATAAAAGCTCGTCGAAAGGCATTGCTTCGCGAGGAGTTGATCGATTGAAATGCAGGCACGCTATAATTTTGGTTAGAGTAGATAACGAAAGAGTAGATATGCGACGTACCTGCTACAAAACACACCAGAGTTTTTACCTAGCCTTACATCGAAAAAGAACCCGTTGGGACGGTTCAATCTTTCGCAGATAGTATGATAGTCTTCATGTTCCTGTAGACTTTGTAGCGCCGTCGTGTTCGAGAGCACAGGATAGAGCTCTACAAGGCTGTCGACCCATGGTCCAAGTCGATCCTTGATGAATTGAGCGTCGTCCTCTGTCTGGCAATGTATCACCAACGGAAACGGGTTGGCCCGCATACCACCTTTGCGCCACGGACTGTAAGAGATGAATCAGTGAGAGTAAACCACGGTCGGACAAAAACCCTACGGCATCGCGAACACGTCGGATAATCTGGAGCCCTCTAGCTTCACCCATTTTTTGGGAGGACAGTAGCCGGGGGCAGGAGAGCGAGCAGCGGACATGATTGTTGAACTTGAAAAATCAGTGGTTTGATATCACGATCTTATCAAGGCGCTCACCTGCCGAACGGCGTTTGCCGTTCCTTAACGTCACGTCAACTAGTGGCATGACTTCGTGAGGCTTGCGAGCTTATTTCTTGTCTTCGACCACAACAACGACACTACAGAGCGGTGAGTAATTTTCCCTTTTACACGTATAATACAACGATTCCTTCCCCCCACGACACTAAAACACGCAGTCGAAGCTGGACCTCGCATACTCTGCCATAGGGAATGCGATGGAATGAAGGTCTCGCGTGTTTTGTTGTCGTGGGTTGGCTTGTGTTACTGCTTTACTCGTATTTTTTTAAAGCTTGCAACTTACCACACGTAGGTACCATGGCGCCAAGCCCTCTGCATTCACCTGGCTTTCGGTTCGGCGGCGATCTTTGGAAGGTTATGGCCTCGCCACAAATATCAAATGATGTTGACTGTCAGTTGGACGCAATCGACGAAATCTCTCCAGATGACGGTGCCACCTCGCGACGGGCCAAGCAAATAGCACGTTGCAAGGTTTCCAGTAAACGAAACCGTTCCAGGAAACGCCATGAGAAGTGGTTGTCCAAGCAAGGTACAGTCCAAGCCGAAGCATGCAAGAGCGCCTCAGACATCCCACCACGGCCAGCAACACTAGCAAGTCAAATCGCCCGTGGTGAAGCCATCCACACGGACACGTTCTCCCTACAGCGGAACGCTCCCGTTGCTCGCTCAGGTTGGGTAGGGCTCAACGTTAGCGGCCTTGACACAGAGGGTCATCCTCGTACCAAAGAGGAGCTTACCAATCCAAACGGTAAATACAAGTATGAGTATGTCGATTGGCGCGGCGAGTAAGTGGCGTTTATATCACCTCCTTATTATCATTGAATTATTTCACTGTAGTTGCACTATTCCATTGGTGGATGAAGATGGAATTGCTTTTGTTTATCTAGTCAAGACACCCGGCGACAAACGTTGGCGACAGATGATGGATGCGGCTTCGGAGGCCTTAGAAAAAGAACGCGGAAACTGTTCCTTTCCTGTAGAAGATACGAACGGCCGCTCGATGGGACAGAAATTTAGGCAGCTATCGACAGGTATATCTATTGGTGGTGGACAAGAAGTATGTATATACTTATGCCCTGCAGCAAAGTGATTGACATCTTATCCAGAAACCCCTGAATCTTTCGGCGAACGCGGCTAATGCCGCAGTACTTCACCGCCTAACAAATCACTCGGCGTTTCATCATATGTCGGGATTCGGTACAGGTATGTCCGTCGGTGCCTCATCAATTAATTGATCGTTGATCTTTGTGAAGGTTGGATGAAGACCTGGGTTCCGCGACTGTGGCGTTTTCTCAATGATAATATCACTCTACTGCTCGGGAAATACGGAAAGCTTCAACTTCCTTTCAAAAATAGTGTCATGGCCGCTGCTGCGTTCAACTTCGGACCACAGACCGTTTGCAGGGCTCATTACGACAGCGGAAACCTGCCCTTCTCCTTGTGTCTCATCTTTGCATTTGGTGACTTCGACGCCGACCGTGGAGGGCACCTTGTACTCCCCAATCAAAAGAAGGTGATACGATTCCCTTCAGGCTCGATGATTGCACTTCCGTCTGCCGTTTGCTGCCATGGTAATACACCAATCCAGCTGAACGAAAAGCGTTACTCGTTCACGCAATTCACTGCAGGTGGTCTTTTCCGATGGGTAGATCAACGATTTACGACTCAAAAAAAATATGAATCTAAACGTTCGAAGGCTCAGGCATTAGCCGATGAATCAAGGAGGTTGAAACGGTGGAGAATGGGCCTCGGACTGTTATCTACAATTGAAGAGCTAAGGGCACTGTCGTTGTAAATATCTTGAAGCACTGTACTGTATCACAATCTCAGTTGAACACTGCGCCGTTGTTTTGTAGTAATGATTCTGGATGAAGTGGTGTACATATAAACTTGTATTCAAGCCTGAGAGTCATCTCAGGTCGCGGCGGTACAATAAATGTTGAATATCTCCGTTCCCATTCGAAATGAAGCAGAATCCCGTGTTCAGTATATCCTTAGATACTATAAGAGCATCATATATAAGAATGGTGAAAATTGAAAAGGTGAGGACGCACACTTGGTAGAACACCTTGACCACCGATTTCCGTACAACGTTAAGGCCCAAGAGCACTAGCAGAGATTCATATACAACCGAGTTGCACCCACACCTTCTGTATTCAATATTCCTCATACCTAATATTGGAATAACGGCTTTCATCGAGTTATAGGAGGAGAAGGTTAAGACAAAAATGAAACATTGCTTGATACTCGTCCTTCGACCACAGACACGACCGGCGCCTATTTGTCGCTTATGCCTCGCCGAAAACGTTACACTACCAAGCAGCAGCAACTTGATGCTGCACGTCTCAAGGCTGCTAAATACTACCAAAAGTGAGTCAAACGTCTGATAACTATCCTTGATTTTGACTATCGGACTAGAAACAGGGAAGCTATAAAAGCTAAAAAATGCGCTTATCGAGTGCGATTAAAAGAAAACCAGTACGCTGCCTACCTAATGGCTTGATCAATGACATTTATATTTCAATCACAGGCAGCAAAATCGACTAGAGGCACGACGGGAGCGTATTGAAGAACAACAGGAGAGTCGAGCTGCGAGCTTGCATGCAGCAAAGCGGCAGGAACACCGCAGGTGCGTCTATACTTGTCTGATATCTCTAATCTATCCTCACCATACCAATTAGTGACCCCGTCATCATGGCCCGTAATGTCGAGAACCACCTGAACAACTTTACCGACAATTGCGTGTCCCAATACTTTGATTCAATCTGCCGAAAACTGTTCGTGTGGGATCGGAAGTCCGTCTCTCCATTGAAGGAACCCTTCGCCGAGTTTCATGCTATGCGGAATAAGATGGAGCTCCTCTTGGAAACCATCGGTCGAGAGTACAACCCACGACACCCTGACTACACGGAAGGCTTGAAACTTCTCGTTCGCTTGAACCGAATCACTGATGGCATTGACGAGCTTCAAAAAGTTGCAGGAAATGGGACGATGCATCTATTTTACATGACCAACAGATTGGGATGCCAGAAGCAGTTATGGAGAGCTTGGGTGGACGGAGTGACAGGGCCTGAGGCATTTGAATACACATCTTAGATTGAGTGTCATATGTATCCCAACTACATTGACTATAGTACAGCAGACATAAAATCTACTACACGCCCAACTTCATCTTCAAAGTCATCATCGCCCTCAGAATCATCAAGCTCTGGGACCGCTGTAACGTCCGGATCTAACGGTGCCCTCATCTCTTCATCAAGAGCATCAGAAGCTCCGTTACGGCGTCCGGGACCGCGATTGCCAGTGAATCCGTCCAACTCGTAGATGTCATTAACACGCTCAAGCAAAATGCGATTCACCGCTTTCCGCCGCTGAATATATTCATTCACTGCGCCGTATATTGCTGTACCTTCGCAGCCTTTCAAGATCGTGGGGAATCGCTGATTCTCATCGACGACGGCTGTGTGAAGGCGTCGAACTTCAACATTTAGGCGGAAAACTTCCTCTTGAGCCCGGGTAACGCGGCGGTACCTCTTCATCAAATTCCGAATGACAGGCTTGGCCCACGCCTTATCGAAGACTGCGTGTCGGGTGTCACGGAGAATGTTGAACTGGTCGAGGAACGTGTAGTGTGTAACCTGGTTCCAGTCAAGTGTAGGCCGACCGATGTCCTTTGCTGCGGTGTTGTACGCTGCAACGGCTTTGCGAATTGCCTTCGAACGACGTTGCAAGGCCTTGGCAATGTGTGATCGCATGCGATACCCTGCCACGTGGGTGAGATTTGATTTGCGTTGCAGTGTTATCAGTACGTACCTGTCTGCGAAACGTTCATCTTGTGAAGCTCGAACAGTCGCCAAACTACAAGCTTCTGAAGGTGCTCCAGTTTACGACGATATTGGCACTCCTTCATGTACTTGAGTGTGGCTTGATATTCCTTGGATGACGGTTCCCAACGTTGCGGAATGTTCATCGCATCTTCCATGTTAGCAATTTCAAATGACAGGCGCGCGCGTTCCTCGGTTAGAACCTTGCGTTGAGTTTCCAATTTGCGAGTTTGCGAAAGTTCCTGGCTGTATGACTTGTCAGGTGCAATGAATTGATAGTCCTTTGGAATTTGCATCCGGAACTTCGAATCGGCAGCCTCAACAGCAGCGCTGTATCGAAGTTAGACGTGATAGCTAAAAATACTGGTCACTTACTTGACGTCCCGGTGTTTGATCAATAACTCAACATACGCGATGGCATGCAGATCTTCATCAGTCTCCCGGCCCAGTTCTCTCATGTGCTTGGCTTCGTCATCAAAGTACCTGTCAAGATCGGCTTCGGTTAACTGAAGATGAGCTAAGTCAGCCTTCAAGCTTTCACCGTCCTGGCGGAGAATGTCGAGTGCCTGGACATAATTGTTGTAGAGCATTGTGCCCAGCGCCTGGTACTTTTCACGATCCCAATGCTGGAAGAAAAGATCGATGTACATTCTCCGCCGAAAGGAACTGGCAAAACGAGTGACGGCAGCGAGTTGGTTTGATGATGAGAACACTCGTTCGAGAGTTTCTAGATCCTCGAGTCCCATTCCGAGAATGTTAATAGGGTGATGTACCCGTTGACATTCGGCATCGTGCGAGTAGCCATGAAATGCATTGACACATAGCCGGCAGCCCTTCTCTTTGAATTTGGAACCCAAAGAACTCTTGTCGGTAGTCGAAGTGAACGCACATCCAATGTCGTATCCCATAATCCAGTCTTCACCGATAACGTCAAGGGCCTTGGCTATTATTGCGAGAGGATACTTGGCACTTGAACATAACGTCAATCAAAGGTACACATCGAACTACGGTCCACTCACAGTTCACCACTTCGAATCTGGTCTACTAGCCATAAAATAAAGCCATGACGACAACAACTGGCAAACAGACCAGACTCATGGAAGGAGTCCCACATTCGCTTCTTGGAATCGTCTCCTGCTGCCTTCCAGTTTTGCGTACACGTACTGTACACCCCGGCATCGGCACCGTCGGTTGGGTCTCCGTTGTCATCTCCGTCGTCAGTAGGATCGGCGTTGCTATCCCCGGGTACACTGTGTTCTTCAGGGTTGGCATCACTTGGCTGAGGAACCACTGCGTTGTCACCAGGCGTGATATCGTTGGTTTCGGTGTTAATGGGTGGTGCCGGAGGGGTGTTCGTTGCAGAAGACTTCACTTCGTTAGCAAATTGATTGACAAAATCTTCGGGAAGGAAGTAATCGCTTGCTGTGAATGTCCGCGTATCCGCAACTTGTCTGCCGAAAAATCCCTTTGAACGCTTGAGCAAATTGTTGCCATCCATTACGAGCATGCGAGAGAACACAAGGGGTGGCTCATCTTCAAGCTGGACCAATAGTATTCAGTAACATGCAAGTGATAAACCAGACATGCGTACCTGATAACTACACGGGGGACATGCGTTGAGAACACGATGATTTGGCGTGTTGTGACCTAGTACCTCGGCTACTCGGTTATTGATATCTCGTTTTATTGTGAGATACAGCTCAAAGGCATCACCGAGCGCTGTTCGGTAGCCGCGCCGGTAGGGAATCTTTGTGATGTTTGAGTGCGTTTCTTAGTAGAACAATATCACATTCCCTACCATGTATTCATGGCAGAGGACTTTGGCAAAAGCTTCAACGCTGAGGGAGGGCTTGAAAAGTCGGAGTACACGATAAAGTTCCAGTGTTCGGAAAGATATCGCAAGCGATGGATATGTCGGTGTTGTTGCTAGGTATCCAGCGCGCGCGATTGATATGACGCGTCCCTCGTCAGGTTTTGTGGTGATGTTGACTTCTCTTGCTAGATTGTAGATATCGATGACATCTATAACAAACTGATCACTGTCTGCTGATACAGGGGAGTGGGGTGTTGAGGAGACTGGCGGGGACGTGGAATTTTGCCATTCAAGATATGTATCGGCGAGCAATGGGAGAATGGGAGCCCAGTTCTTCTCTGTCTGTGTGATTCGCTTCTTCCATGTTCTAGTATCTTTGTATTCACGCCGTCCTGCCCAGCTAGAGATCGATTCAAAACACGTCGGAACCTCGACTAGATAAGAGACCGTACCGGTTGTAAAAAACATTCCGAAGATCTGCAGCCATCTCATTCTCATCTTCATTTCCTGCCTTCCCCTCATCCTCGCCATTATCCTCCTCTTCTGAGTTGTCGCTAGCACCTGGATCTCCGATTGAAATACCAGGCACGAAGAATTCGTCGTTGTAGTCATCATCCGGTCGATTATCTCGCTGCTTCACTGACATGTCTCACAACGTCTGAAGGGTGGTCTTTCCAAGACCTAAATGATAACTGATCATTGAGTATGTTGATTTGAGTGAACACCAAAGATCACGTACCTTCGAGTTGCTGTTGGTAACGTTGTTCAGCATCATGCTTCCTCTCTGCCAACTGCCTGGGGCCAACAATTTTTGTATTCATATTATGGCCATAGCGTCCTCCACCGACTGAGATATTAATGCTTCTGGAGACACCTGACTTGGCTTTGGGCATGTGGGATGTAGTGATTGCTTAGAGAAGAAAAAAAGCACACAAAAATAGGGTTATGAAATAAAAAAAAACTTTTGCGTGACTTGGACAATACATCTGTATCTACGGCTTCATTGTATCCTGGGCCTGAGTGGTCAAGGGGGATTCCACATCAACATCGACTTCATCATGTTCATCTGTTGCTCCTGCCTGACCCGACACCTCGCCGTCACTGACATCGACAGTGGTTTCGCTCTCGACACGCTCCTCCTTATCCTCAGCCATCCTTCGCCTCTTCAGTAGTCGACTGGTCTTGTACTCGTCACTGGCGTTGTCTGAGGCGGTATCCGATTCGGTATTGGAGTCGGAGTCGGAGTCGTGGTCGTGGTCGTTGTCGGAGTCGTTATCTTCTTCCTGCATGGCACGAAAACGTTCAAGGTACCTTTCCCATGACTGATTGGTCGAGCGTCTGGCTACATCATCCTCCTCAATTAGCTCCCTAGTCAACTCATCCACCTGTTCACCCCTCTGCAGAGCAAGCCGACCCCATTGTACCCTCATCCTCACTTGGTCTTGGTTCATCCACCGATTACCGCCATGGATGTAGACGTCGACGGGCTATAATAGGTGTATTAGCTAGATATGCGTAAAGGAAATAAGACGTACAGGATAACCATCGCAGTTGCGTATGCGCATAGTCTTTTCGACGGACTTGATTTGTGGTCGGGATCAGTGTGATGGAAAAAAGAGATAAGCCGCCTCATGAAAGAGGCGGCCTATCGTGAAGAGGGCGGACCAATGCTGAGGTGTTCGGAAGAATAGAGAGGGAATGATGGAAGGGAGCAAAGTCCCACGCGCGATTTTTTTTTTGGCCGTGACATTGAACCGATGTGTGACTAGACTCAGAGTGATGGCGGGGGGATGGTCTAGACGCCTTCCCAAAATGAAAACGGCGGCTAGCGCTGGGGCGGGATGGACGGGACGACTGCGTAATCGAATAATGTCAGATACGAAAAGGGAGGAGTGACTTTGATGGACGGACTCACAGATTTGGGTTGTTTTTGATGGGCTCAGGCTGTTTCCCGAAAAGTGAAAAGTTGAATTATTGAAGGATTTTTTCGCAGGTGTCGGCCAAACGAGTTTTAGGGCTCTAGCCCTGGTGCTACCCCGGGTGAGATCCAGGCTTCTACCCCGGAGAGTTCGTGATGTTGAGGTGGGGAGGTGTCGGGCGACAATTGATTGGAAATAAATTAGGCAATGTTCCGGAGTCTAGAGTTGAGGCTCCGCAGGGCTCCGTCCACATCATTGGTCATGTTTGGTCGATTACTATCTATGGTAGGTACAGCCACAAAATCCGGAATCGGATTTCGCTATCAAACAGAGCCTTAAAGAGAACGTGTTACACGCAAGTAATAAGTATATCGGCAAAACTGTAAACAACATTACCCCACTTCACACCTTGGGTCGTCCTCTTGGCTTGGAAGTTGGAGAGTCAATTCCTGGGACTGGGGATCGAACGAGATGAAATACACAAACGATAACGTATCACAAGACAATGGCAGGCCTGCAGCCGCTTTAGGATTCAGATCCTATGAGATCATGTGTCAACAGTTAGGTATTCCAACCGGCTGTTCCCTTGTGGGACCTCATTCGTCCATAGCAGTATTAATATAATTTATAAGGTTTGAAGGCGTGAGTCCCACGTGACGGGAACTCGGTGTCTGTAGGAGAAATTGAGGCCGACAAGCGGTTCCGACTTTCCGACCTTTGCTTCTAACATACAACGTCAACATTAAGAGATTGCTGAATACTCTGAGTGCAAAAGGGGTATTTGATCTTAGCTAAGAAAACCATTCCGCTCCTCTGAGGACGACGGTGAGTGAATACTGTTGTTATCTATCTTTGCCGTTTCTCATCCATTAACATGATGGATAGAAAGGAGATTGAAGAGGCTAAACGGACGAGACAAGAACCGGTTGATCATGATACGTAGTACTACGTGCTTAGGTCAATTGAAAGACAGCACACATTGATTAACTTCAATTCCGACGTGCAGAAGAACGTCTTGTTGCCGATGTTGCCATGTTGTGGGGTGGAAGAACGCATGATCTTGGTCAATAGTGGCACGAACAATCATTTTACCTTGATTTTACCTGGACATGGGAACACGCTGTGTAGTCGGACACACAGCTTCGGAAGCGCGGGGGTGTCTTTTTTGCTTACCGTCAGCATCCGTGCTCACCCTAGTGAGACACCGCTAGCTGTTAACCATCTCGCCAACCGTTCTGGACGCCTGAGAATGGCCGTCTTGCCTCATACCCCTTGAGCCTTGGGAATAAGGGGTACGTCTATCCTCATTATAGCTGGATTAAATATTGATCCCCCTTATACACAAAGAGTGGAATGACTGGCAAGGAATTTTTCGAAGCCCCACGTGTTTCGCTATCGTGCACCTTGTAATGCACATGTCACCGCCGGCAGTGCGCTTCTCTTACCTGAAATAGCGATTGTTATTCACGGAGGGTCACTCGTGACTCGATTTATACACTATTGGATCCCAAAGAAGGATACATCCTGTCGTGCCGTTGATCAAAGTAGTGATCGCAGGAGAGCGGATCTATCAATACCGAAATTAAATCCGTGGTTTGTGGGGTTCCATGCACAGGGGTCGGTTTCTCGGAAACCTTGGTATTTAAGTGGTGGCGAAAGAGGGGGGTAAGGCATTATACTAATGTGTGAGCATACTCCGGATGCAGCCCTCGTTCAGATGATCCTCGTCGGAGTAAGTGTACACTCGCACTTATTAATTATGGGGACTTATGGCTTCTAGATACAGTTTGGTCTATACGGTGCGGTTTCTTCTGCAAGAAAATTGAATTACAATCTCATTCTTGCTCCTTTTGACAGGCATATATATAGCCCTGTTTGGCATTTGTGCCTACATCTTCAACAAACGGGAGGTCACCAGACGCAACCACAACATTATCCTAGCTGCTCTGCTATTTTGTCTCGCCTCAGCAGATAATGTTGCCTGTATCACTTCGGACGTGTTGACATGGTGTATGAGGTACTCCTTGGACTTCTCCGAGAAGAATCAAGTTGTACTAATCCTCGATGATAGTTGTCATTCAGGCACAAAGGCGGGACATATCGAAGGTGCTATCTATTTTCAATGGTACTGTTCGTTAGCTTCGAGGTGAGCCCACGGACACCTGATGGTAGCATCGACTCATCTTTTACGCAGTGCAGTAGCGGACGCTATTTTGGTAAGATATCGGGATTTCCTTCTTTACGGTGGCTGATATTGCACATCAAAGCTATGGCGTTGCTTCACGGTGTGGAGAAGATCATGGAAGGTAATCTTCTTACCGCTAGTTTTCTATATCTGTAGTCATGGCAAGTCTAGTATTCCTAGTTCCATGAATTTTGACGAGCAACGTTCTGAACCCCCTAGTTGCTGCGATCGCCATCACATATTATGTCGTTCCACAGGCAATACGTTTTTTCAACGGAGAGAAAGATCATTCTGCCCCGGGTGTCGCCATGGCCATCGCTGCAATGGCCATCGGTCTCAACAACCTACTTGTTTCAGGACTGATAGGTAGATTGATATTTGTTTGGACAATGATGGTTTCCTTATTCTCATCCCCAGCTTTCCGCATCATTCATATCAGTCGAGAGGCAGTCACTTACCTTGGCTCGAAAGCCAGGAACATGTACAAGACAGTTATAGCTGCAACGTACGCATTATCTTGCAACCTCTGTGGTAAAATGATAACCCTCTATAGCCTCGAGTCCGGAGTCCTGTACTCTATCTTTCTAACTATACCATCATGTATGGTAATCGGGATATTTTGGTCCAAAGCTACTCAAAACGACCCTGACGCGTTCTATATTCAAAGTCAAGTGGTCAAGACATTCGTTAGGGCTTGGCCCTCAGTTGCAGTATGACTCTTGTATTCAAGTCAGCATATACTGATGATTCGCTCAGGGCATTGCCTCAACAATCATTATCGTTCGGGTTACTCTTGGGATCAGCATGAGCGATCTGGAGAGCACCTTGCGATCGATGCAAGAAAAGGGTTTTGGCCCTGCGACTTCTGGAACGGCATCACAAGGAAGAAGGCCATATCTCGTGGACATGTTTAGTGGAAGCAGAAGGAATCACATAGGTTATATTGACCTTACCTAAGGCTTGCCTTACAGTAAGCATACATATTCGACTGCACATTGAATATATTTACTTCCGCAGAACCCATTGTCATAACTCGAGCGTGAAACGAAAAGTTCACACGTCTGCGATTTGCTGAGCGTCACAGGGCTATGACGAGATATGGCGAAAGTACCATCATCGTTACCAATCACCGGCATTTGGCCTCCACATCCCTCGGGATTCTTCCCACCCTCAAGTCTTTCTTTTCCACCACCGCTATCGCAATGTCTACCCTCGATACTGTGTCAGCGAATTTGTTCTACTTCTCCCCTCCATCCGATGGTTCTAAAGCGCGGTCCTATAAATATCCACCGCCTCCTGGTATTCCCGAAATAAATTTCGCCTCGGTGAAGCATGTCGTCGATATTCAGAATATACGTGGTCAGGAAGGGGCTTTTACACTCGATAATGCCGGTTTCCAATTCATTCAGCATACATCTAACCATACGTCATTCACGGATGACACCAAGATTGAAAAGGAGTACTATCCGGAGAGCATTGAGGTTATCAAGCAGCTTACTGGTGCTTCTAAAGTTGTTCTATTTGACCACAGTGTGTCTTGATACCATCTCATGGTCTTCTTGCTTTACTTAATGGATGCTGTGTAGCTATTCGTCGTCGTAGGGATGACAACACTGATCTAGATCCCAAGAAACGAGGTCCTGCGCCTCGGGTTCATGTTGATCAGACCCCTCATTCTGCAATTAATAGGGTTCGTCGACACTTAGCCACCGATGAGGCCGAAGACAGGCTCAAGCGACGATTTCAAATCGTTAATTTGTGGAGGCCGATCTCTCACCCCGCTTTTGATTGGCCTTTGGCCCTCTGCGATTTTAGGAGCATCAATTATAAGGAAGATTTGGTTCCTGCGGAGCTCGTTTATCGTGACATGACGGGCGAGACCTTTGGTGTGAAATACAATACGAGCCACCAATGGAAGTACGTGAAGGGAATGACACCATCAGAAGTAGTTCTCATTAAATGGTGAGTGTCACTCTCTAGATCAGACAAGGTCCTGAGTTATTGTGCGTAGCTTTGACTCCATTCAAGAGGACAGTGTGGCTATTCTAACTCCGCACACCGCGTTTGAGGACCTTTCCGCACCACCAGATGTTTTGCCGAGGGAGTCGATTGAAGTTAGAGCGCTTGTATTTTACGACAAATGACTTGACGGAATCTATAATTAATGAATGTATGGGAAAGTCACATTCCAACGGCAACGGAACGGCGCGGAACAAACCTTCCTTCGGTAGTGACTCGTGCATCGCTGGTTATGTGGGTGTGTTCTCACGAAACAGCTCTTTGTCAACTACACCCACCATCAGCTGTACCTCACCCAATCCGCGGCTTCCATGTATGTTCCTGTAATGTTCTTCAAACTTTTAAACCCCATGGTTGATTTCGGTTTAGCATGTCAAGTGTCGCTCAAACCGTTGTTACTGAGATCCTATGCCAGATCTTTCAACACTGTCACAACACTTACATCCTCGACTTCTCCGATGTACCTTGGACGATTACCAGGGTTTGCAGCACTTGGCGCTCAGTTGCGATTGATTATCCCAAGTTATGGACATCGGTATCCCTTGATCTTGATTCGCTCCACCGGCCCCAGGTGTCAAACATGTCCCGAAAGTTCAACATCATTCCGGAGAAATTTAAGGAGGGATTCGAGGCTAGATTGATGGAGCGACTTCATTATGTCTTTGAAAATGTCAGGACTCGTTCTCGAGGACAGGATCTTGACATCAAATTCATCGACCGAGAACCTGGCCTTAAATACTCGGTGACGTTTCTCGTTTGGAGGGAGCTCGTCTCCTTTACAGAAACGAGCCGTTGGCACAGTCTTGTGTACAAGTGTCTCCATGTCAGGAGTCCTTTGGGACAGCAGAATCACGGAGTGGAGGGCTCACAGTTGCGGAGTTTGACAATCGATGTCGAAGGCCCAGACAAAATAACGGCTCGTACTTTCCTTCGATTAGGAAGTCTTCCCAAACTACGGGACTTGACGATATCTGATTTTCCCTCCAATGCACCGCAGAGCTACCGAGTAGATGTGTTGAACGTGCGAAATGTACCAACAGATCTCGCTCAACGTACGCTTATTTCAGTTCGGTCACTTTCCATGGAAAGGGGCGGAAGGCCAGGGAGCACATTTGACTTACTCTCTTATCTTCCGTATCTTCGAGAGCTCGATCTTCCGATGGAGCCTGGAGTACCCTTAAATGTGATAGTTCTCAATCACGTTCATACACTGTCACTCTCACCACCATTCATGTTCGTCAGCAAGCTAAGCCTCCCGAACCTCCGGAATCTTACTATTCTGGGGCTCAGCTGGAAAACTAATGTCGATCCTCTCTGCCAACTTCTGGCAGAACGTCCGAATATCTGTCACCTTTCGATAGAGTCGACCGTACCTATGGATCAAACATTAATCAGGATACTCTCTCATACACCGAATATTCGGACACTTTGTCTTCGAGGATATACCGGAAACCACCTTCTTTCTGCATTGGCTAGTCACGAGCTTTTGGCGAATTTGAAGTACCTCGAGCTTCACATCCCGCCACTGCATAGCGACACGTCATTGATTAGTCTGTATGATCAACGAGCAGCTCGGTTGTACGTTCAGTGCTTCTATGTTGATGAAGTACAGCCCAAGGCACAAGACAAGCGCTTGGAACTAACGCCCATCCATGAAGTGTCCGCGGAGGCGAGATTCAGGCTCCAAATAGTTGCACTCGGTTTATTATATCGCGTTCCAAGAACTGAAATGCTATCTCAGCTTGTTTCCGAGGTACGTTGATTCTATTAACCTACTCGTAATTGTTGACATTTATTCAATGAAGAATCTTCCACATTTCGACGAGATTCTCTCTGATATTGAGAACTTTGTCTCGGCTAACCCGCCACCGCGTGAGGATGTGCGCCTCTGCTCCGAAGCCCATACCTGGTTCTACAATGTCGGGTTCAATTTGTTGAATACAATGTTAGCCGGGGAAGAGAATAGATGGATTCACGAGAGGGTTGTCGCATTGAGGAAGGATATGATAAATTATATACGTTTTGAGTGACTCTATACGTTGATGGCCGGTTCCTACGGTTGATACAGTCACTAATGAAGTGTATGCCTCCGTGCTCTTTTCTGAGAAGTTTTCGGGTCCGAATACGCAACAGATTGATCATCGAGTGTAGTCATGTCGATTTGAATCGAGGCTGTTGGGCTTTCAAAGCTGTTGATGCTCATTCCGAGAGCAGTTCTGACGATAATTATCGTTGGCGTTATCGCCTAAGAGAAAGGTCATCACAATCAATCTCCGGTGCAAAATAGAATAAACTCACTGCAATGAGAGTCCACATCCGTGTAAACACAATCAAGTGACCTTCTGACCAACCATCTTGTACTTCGTAAGCTGAGTTTCCTGCATATGTGGCCACAACGACGATTAAGAAACCTGAGTATAGCATTCCGGATTCTAAACTGACAGTGCGGGGCATACGCTGTGGTCACACAGATTTGCGACGATAATAGAATAGCCTACGTTATTGCCAACACTACTCGGTACATGTGCGCTAGCTGTTCCCCCAAGTGGCCCCCCGTATTGCGGAAGATGATCCATAGTTTGGTCGCTAAATCAAAGATTTGTGTATTATCAGCAACGCATGAGCTAGAAACTCACCTATAAGCATTGTCAATATGAACGTATTTAGGGAAGCCGCAGCAGGCAAAACTCCATGCGCCATAAACGCTACTGGTCCGGATACCCAGTTCTTTGGTAATGGATGGCCAATACAGAACACGGTTGCGGCGACTAGGAACGTGTTAGCCTTGATAATTTGATGGCAGAGCAATATACCATATGATATAACCATAAGAATGCCGGGTGCTATTACAACTTTCCATTTCCTTCCCCACACGATGTAACATCGCCACACCTACCGCAAGTGAGTCATACATTCCAGTAACCCGAGGGTTTCTTACCAGGATCGTATCTGTTAACGCACTATATCCCGGCCGAGAGGCATTAGCACACAATCAGACCACAGGGTTTGACGAACTACCTGACTGCTAGAATCAGTCCCAGCCGTGCTCTGATCATCTTGCGGCTAACATTTGCGAAGTGAGTATGCAATAGTGCTTGCTGAGAGGAGGATTGGGAAAGTAACATACTACAATGAGGGTAGCCCATCACAGCTCGTTCCCGCTTCTACCGCGATACGAACATCCGAAAACCAGTTGTCATGTATCAATGACAACGTGACGTCCGCGGAAGCCAAAAGGAACAGGAGTAGGATCACAATCAGATGGCATCCGCGTCGAACTCCGATGTATCTTTTTATGACGAGGATATATAAGCTTAGCCCGAATAGAACGGTATAGGTTCCTATGACAGCCTGTTGAGCTCGAAGGCCATCTTCCAGAGATATCTACCCTACCATAAAGAAAGACTTGAATCTAGATTTCATAATGAGCGAGACAAGTAAGCTGACTTGGAAAGGGCTCGCCTCGGTTCCTCGCACGATTTTGCTTGTCTGTACTGTAATGCATTCGGTATTGGTTTCAGGCATGTTTTACACTTTGGGGTATCTGGGTATATATACCTCAAGGTCGTGTACCATCATGGGTAAAATGATAGACAGATTAGTATCTCCGGCGTCAAGAGGTTTACAAGCACCAGCCGAAAAGAAACAGATGGGGGTAACATACCGGGTTTGTGCGGCATTCCGATTTTAAAGGTGATGGCTTCAATTTCGCCAGCGCTTCGTTCCCGTACACTAGTGATATAGAGCCGGACTTCATATTCGTTCCCCGGAGTACCAACAACAAGGGAGTGTCAAAGAGACGGAGAAGACACGAGGCACATAGATGATGATGTCAAGTACAGTGCTACTGTAATGACTCCCTAGACGAGACATCTAGGTATGGTAGCTTAGAGAGCCTTAGAACACCGGTAATCTGGACACTACGAGGTTTTATAACAGCGTAGGTCGAGGTACTGGCCAGGGGCAAGATAAGACTAATGAAGATAAGGATACGAGCTGATTTATATACTAGCGTTCCGGGTAAACGGGTAATGATAGTCCGGAGACTGTATAAATGATGAGAAGCTTGCATAGACGCTCAAGTTGTCGACGGATTGGTTTTTCGGTGAAAGAGCCTGGACGAGGATGCGAATTAATATGATGTGGGTGGAGGTGGCCAAGTGTCGCACTCTATCTACCAAATATCCAGTCGTTCCACTCGCAATAAGGATACCACGTGTGCTCAGGACTCATCGATGACTTCAAACGTGATGAGGTACTTGCCAGCATGCTATAAGTATGTTTCATCACACTGCAATATCCATTATTTTCAGAAGATCCGTCACCGCCTTCCCGACGATCTACTCCCTGTCAGAAATGACATGTGACAGATGGCTTCCTGGGCGCCTCGCTCAGCGATCAGGTTGCACCCACCACATGTCGAGTGCTGTGCAAAGACCACGCAGATTCTCGCCCATGCTCTGCTTCATCCGCATCGACAACAGCTTATTCTCTAGCCATAGTAAGGAAAGAATGATGACTAAAAGTACAATCTATGACCAGGTGAGCCAATCAGGCGCTTGGTGCTTCGGAAGCCGAGATCTTCCGAGTGTAAGGCGACTTGTACGTCGGCGAAGGGCTCGAAACGCGAGGGCCAAAGGCCGAGAGAGCACGACAACTGTTAGATTGTCGTGGGAGTAACACAAGGCCACGGAATCTCTCCTCACAAACTCATTCTTTCCCCAAACGACGATCACTAATGCCACCATCGGCCTACTGTAGTTATCGGTCTCCTCTATGCGACACCGGATCGAAATCAGACATCCCTATTTGTTTACGTGAAAGGAACGCAGTATGATAGAAGGTATGAGGGTGACTCCTGTGAATAACACCGTCATTTATTGGTCCTCTCGGAGTGAGAGGCTCACGTCCGAGGCTTGGAGCTGGGAACGTTGATTGAGCACGAAGCATGAATGTCGGCGGTGGGGGGGCTGTGATAAGGAGAAGATCAAGAGAGAAGAATGACGTAACGTTCATGGATTTGGAGGGGGCTGGAATCTACAACAAAGTAAGTATTATTATCTGTCGGGAGAGAAGGATTAGACATACCTTCATGCTCTGAGCACCGTATCAAGTGAGTGGCCATATGAAAGGCAAAACGGGGGTGATTGTAGGCGAAGAACGCGACCGATCACTTTAACGCCCAACATTCGCTTTGGATGTCTCTACACTTCTTAGCTTCCAAAGCCTCCGAATTCATGGTCAAAGATCGAACGAGTTGAAATCCATGGAAAGGTCGAAAACCTGGGAGTGGGTCGGCTCATAAAGTATGGAAACGAAAGGAAATGTCACGTACCGAGTTATCCTTGTGAATGTGAGAGGAGAAACAACCAAAATGACCTTTGATATTGTGGGAGGAGGTTTTCAAAGTAGCCTATCCGTAGGTGTCATAACATCGATGGGTCGGTTCACGAGTAGGAAGAGTTTGAGAGCCGAGTGACCCGGTGAGCTGTATGGAAAGGGGATCGAAGGAGGATGACGGGTGTTGGTCATGCCTTGCTTTGTCGGGGAGGAAAGATAGAGGAAAGATAGAGAGGTGGAGTAGAGGCATCTTTGGGAACGCGTGCAGGTTAAGCATTCCAGGAAGTGGAGTGTGCCTATGAAAGAGTAAGTACAAGAACGAGTGAGGAGGATCTGACATACCTTCGTCGTTCTTTCGCTGGTGAATAACACAGAAAATGGCCTCTCAAAATCTCCCTTCCTATTCTTCTCCCACATATCCTTTGTTATTCGTCTTTCACTTCGGCGTTGACGCGGGTGTAATCGAGCAAAGGGTTATCTGTCGTTATGTTCCTGTAGAAGGGCTATATGTGCGTAATCGATGAGATATTAAACCATAGAGGTAGATCAAACATACGTTATCCTCATGGTGCCAGCCCTTCCATGGTCGTGGTGACGATCGTTTGTGGGTGCCACGTCCTCCCCCAAATCCGGTTTCCCAATCCAACTCCATGACTAATATGTGATTAGGCAGGAGTAAAATTGTGATTGGGTGTGTAAGTAATGAGCAAAAGAGCAGTAGAACGGGACTGACGAGTTATGCCAACGAACGAGCATGCCGCTTGAAAAGACCTTGGGTGTCGTTGTGGTCAGGAGAACGAATGGTGCAGCGTGTCAATCTCGCTCACTTAGAGCGTCGAGGTGACCCATAGGATGAAACGAGGGGTGGAAGAGTCTTTGGGGGACGATGGTCATGGACGCCAAAGCCAAAAAAGACAAACTTGGAACCCTAAACCCAGTTCAGGAACATTTCCCACGCATCTCCGCGGATCGCCAGCAATGTAGCGAATCACCACGTCGGAATCTGCCCAGCCCGCCTAGCTCAATAGGATAGAGCGTCTGACTCTTATAATAGGCTCTTTGATTAGGATCTGAAGGCTGCGAATTCGACCTTCGCGGGTGGGTTAATTCCGTGGCGTCTTTTAACCTTTTTTTGTTGATAGCCATTCGAAGGAGCAGTCGTTCGATGGCCGGACCTTGCCTATGTACAAGTGCGTAAATCAAGGAATGCACTTCGCCGTCACTGTTAAAGAGCTGTAACGAGTACCTCTTGTTATACCCCTCAATGTCTCTAACTGTCAAGTTTAATGAACAGCGAGCGCTGGAGTCTAGGCTCAGCTACAGTCGCTCAAACGTCACTAGCCATCCTTCAATGCGGTAAACCCTCTTCTATATTTACTCTCGAACTCCCGCTAGAACTACAGATGTGAATGATAGGCACAGTTACCCAATGTACCCTTGTACCTGGACATTCAACCGTGCGATATAAACCCCGCAGACCCACCTCATTCACAAATCACTCGCCACTCGACCTTGCAATGCAATTCAACCTTTCTCTTCTTATACTCTTAACGCTTTTTGTATTCCGTTCAGTGGGTGTTCTTCACCCTTTTCGAGACGTTGAATTTACTCAATTATAACTGTCTAGATGGCTGCTCCTGCAGAGGTGAAAACATTCAACCTGTTTACAGGGTCACTTTCCCTGATCATAATACTTACTAGCATGGGATTCGTACTTCCCTTTCTCAACGTCAATCCTGTGGGGGATATTGCTCTAAGGACTCCGACTGTGATGGGTGGGGTCCTACGGGATGCATATGTGTTCCGTTGCAATCCGGGGGTATAGGTGTAAGTAACAAGTGCTAATTTAGACCCTGAGCGCTGAGCTGATTTGGATCTGTAGCGCTGTCATTGATGTCATTACGCGCCCTAGGTTATCATCACGCCCAACTTTGTATTCTAACATACGAACGATTTCAAACACTATGATACTTCGAGCCTACAAACAGGAGACGGAAGGTAAGGGGAATGGTACAGCGAGATCTCTATCAAGGACATACCACAGCTACATCTTTAGTTGACATTATCGACGTAGGGTGCTCTCATTCGTGTTAATTAGCGTAACGTTTTCGTTCTCCGACGATGATTGGAAAGGCATCAAGATACGTTCTGGCGTTCATCTTTTCTACGTATTATGAGGGTCGTTTAGTGAATTTCCTACCCTACGCACTATATCGACTTGTTGATCGTCTCAGCCCGGTCTTCAAGGAGCGAAAGCAGTCGAACATCAGATCAGAATCACGCCACGATCTGTCCATATAAGATGAACAAATTTTCTATCGTTTTCTGATGACACTGGGTGACCGGGTCAAGTGATTGTTCCCGATGTGATCGTGGTGAGTGTTCTACGGCAGCCATTGTTACTAACGGATTGCTCAATAAAATCCCTCCTGACTTCACAAAGGGTCCGCTTACTACCGTGAGAATGCCTCAGACAGAGACCCTCCTGATTACGCATTAGCTCCGAATGCCGCCAGTTCCTTGTGTCATCTGGAATATCATTACGCAATGTGGCCAGCTGTGAGCAGAAATCTACGGCTGGTATCTATCTTGACTTCTTCACTAGCAGTTGGTCGTCACTAGTAAGCTGCCACTCATAGGCACCAAAGCTAATGCGATATATCCATTCTTTTTTTGCCGTATGACGAGTATAATGGTCACAGCAATCTCTATAATTAGATCGGCCATCGCTGCGAATGATTAATGAGGAGATTGTTTATATAGACCCGTGGAAGAGCTGTCGCAAAGACCTTGATAGTTTCTATGTATTCCATCCCGTATCAATCCGCAGCAAAGTACGCGGTCCGTGTGTGATTCTGTTCGCAGTTGGGCAATATGATCAACGGTTTCCAGTGTTATGATCGACAACCTGGTTATATAAAGATGTTACTTCCATCTATGTCTTTTGTTCTCGCTTCCCATCACACATGTCCAACTCGAGCAAAGAGTCAATCTTGTCATTGAAAGTGGGAACCGCTGTGAGTACTATACATATTCCGAATGGGCGTTTATAGCTGATATGCGATGCCTTTAGTGCCAGTTTCTCCTATTTGGTACGAACATAACCTTGTTTCGATGAATAGCTTATCCCTGTTGAACCAGGGATCTATGTGGAGATGCTAGGCATTTGCGTCTATATTCTCCGAAAGGAGATGCGGAAACATTATCACCGCCTAATCCTCATTCTTATGGTTCTCTTGTTGTTGATCTCTGTCGATGTAGTATTGACAGTAGCATACGACATATTGTCCCCTACAATCGCAGTCGAATCAAACTTGCGATCCCAGTATGTGAACATCCTCAATTATTCCAGGGCAATGTAGTGAATCGAACACAGGAAAAGACTAGATGGCGCGCATTTAACAATTGCCTTGGTGACAAAGTGCGTTATCCTATGCTACCGTGCTGGGTACATTACAAAGGGTTTGTGTAGCGCAATTGCGGAAGCGATCTTGGTATAACACAAATCCCTCATCTTCCGAACTTTTCCTGATGGATTGTCGAGTTATACCGCACCTATGTAGTGTGGGGGCGCCGGTGGAAGTTCATCGCACTTCCGCTATTAATATACGTTGCCTCCCATGGTGAGATCCGTCAGCTCAATTTACGGAAGTAAACAACTTGCTGCTAGTTACGGGGTTTGTTTTTATGGGGACCTTCGACACATCGGGGCTTCCCAATTTTGTTGCTGCTGCCACGGCGTTCAACAACTTGACTTTATCCAGTTTCATAGGTGAGTACATGGTCAGTTTTTTGAAGATCGAGGCCTCTTACTGCATCAAGCATATCGAATTTATAGAATGATTCAAAACACCAGAGGATATCTGGGTTCTAGACCAAACAGCATGTACAGGGCACTCATTGTGATCAGGTAAACTCAAAATAGCCGAACAGAACATGAATTGACCTCTTTGACATCAGTTTAGAGTCAGGAATTCTATATGCTGGACTGTTACTTTTCGTTTTTGGGATGTATATCAATTCGGACAGTCAGGATATCTCGGTGGTTATCGACGCTTGTATTCGATCCTGGTCTGTTCTCGCGGTGCGTATTTTAACTCATACTAGATGTAGCGATTGACGCCTTCTTTTCAGGGCATCATGCCAACCGTAATCATCTTTCGCATAGCCCTGGGAGTCAGCTTTGGCGACGAGGACACCAGTAGAGAAGATAACACAGTTCAAAATGCTACCACCAGTGTCAATGTCACATAGAACTTGTATTTCAGATCATGTCACAGCATAAAGCTCTCTGCGTTGACTTATTCTCACTCCTTAGTTCTAATCTTGCTCAAGCCTTAATATTGACTAGTCGGCTGCTTTCAATGCCAAGGTCCATGCCAAACCTCGAAGGAAGGGGACCTGAGATGCCTTAAGGAATTGATCAAGGGGCTTCGTATCCATGGGTAGTCGTGCAGAGGAAGGTCTGTTCCGGAAAGAGGGATCTGCGTGCGATATCAATGAGATAGAGAAACAGCAACTGCGGAGGCCCGAGGATCAAACATACTCTGTCGTCACAATGCGAGCGTTGTGACAAACGGTGTCTTGACGGCCGGGTACACTCGATGGGTATGTAAGTAATGAGCAGAAGAGCAGAAAGGAACTGATGCGCTGTGCCGATGAAACTGAGAGAGGGAATAGCAGAGCGTGAACTTTTGCCATTGAGAATGTCAACGTGAGCCACAAAGTGAAACAAGAAGAAGGAGAGTGTGTCTAAGACCACAATCCTGGAACCCTAAACCCAGTGGAACATCCCCATCACCGCGGATGTAAATCACGCTTGCCGACGGTATTGAACAGCGAATCTCCCGTTGTTCGAGAACCCTTTCATATTCATTGAGGGAAAGGTCTACTCAAAGGCGCTATAGCCAAGTGGTTACGGCGACAGATTAGAATCAGAGAAGTTCGACATCATAATCTGTTCCTCTTTGAGGGCGCAGGTTCAAATCCTGCTGGCGTCGGTATAAATCGAGGGCTATTGTTTTTAGTCTAGAAGTCTCCTATTGATGTTTTTCAATCACACCTGATACGCATTAATGGGAATAGTGACCTCTGCCTTTACATCGGCCCAACACCCGCGCAATCCACATGGGCGAGAGCCCTATCCGCATCACATCGGTCCAAGCTGTATCTCCCATCAATAACGTCACATTTATATCCCGGACTCTTATTCCGGAGAATATGTTTATTCGGATTTGAGGGCTACGAGTTCGACCCTCGCGGTGGGCTACTTCCATGACGTTCGCAACTCTTTTGTCGGTCGCACCAACTGTATATTTGTTCGATATACTATATAGTGGGATCCTGCCATTGTATGTAAATCTGTGCTCAGATCTAGAAATGAACTCCCCCATTACAGTTCAAAAACCTTAACAAGTACCCCTCAATGTCTTGGACTGTCATGTTCAATGAACGGCGGGCGCCAGAACTAGAATCGCCAACGCTCTTCTATCTTTACTCTCGAACAAACGGTAGAACCACAGCTGTGAAAAATAGGCATTATCTCCGTTTATTGTACCGATGTACCAAATCACCTGATGTAAACCCCGCAGACCAGCCGAACACGAATCAGTCACCTCCCCACAGACCTCGCAATGCAGCTTAACCTGTCTTGTTATTGATGAAGCTCGACGCCAAGTCCACTTAATCATTTTTGTTAGATGGCTGCACCTGTAGAGGTGAATACCCCCAACCCTTCCTAACCCTACCACACTGCTTGGTATCCAAACATCCCTTATTCGACAACAATACTGCGAAGGCGATTGTGAGACTCCGTTCAACTGTGTTGGGTCAGCGGGATGTATATGCTTCGAAGGTGTAAATGCCAACTATTGATTTGAGCGCTGAGCTGATTCGGGGGTTTGTAGGTCTGTCGTTGGACTTGATGTACATGGAACGTTTGTAATATTTTATGAACGAGGGACTTTTTTGATAGATGGGCGCTCTGGGGATCGTGTTACTCGATTCGGGTCCTACATACATAGATATGACTCTGGTAGCTTTGAGCGAGTGGCCATTCCGTTCTATTGCTATTGATTACACGGAACAATCGAGGGATGGTCCGGAAAGAACGTATAATGAAGGGAAAGGGGATGGGGTGGACTTGATCTTCTTCGTCTCCTTAAGGCAGGTACAAGCGAATGCAAGGGGGTCTTGTCTCGTGTTCATTCGCGTCACGGGACAGGTATAGCCATGGCCCGGCTGATCTTCTTAGTTCTCACAACTTGGAACTACGGGAGAAGCGGTGATCCGATAAACGATTGCAATGAAAGAGGGTACGGACTTCAGCTCTACATCCTTCTCTTCCGCAACTTGCATACCGATCACTCGATCAAAGCTCCGATGCGTCTTCTGGTTCAGTTTAGTAGGGAGAGTTGCTACTCGCAGCCGTTGACATGCATAGGCGGCGAGGGTGGATCAATGAGTAGTGGTAGCGTCGAAGGTATTGCAGATTGTGAGGTAAACTGGATGTCGAGTGGTGAGTGAGTAGACATCGAGACGACAGTGAACGGGGGAGATGCGACATACGTCCTTGTCCTAACACTAGGGTTGCGAGCATTCCCATAGGCCTTGGTGCTAGGAGAAGATGTTGGAAGGGTATCATCGAGTGTTTCTGTGGGAAGATAGAGAATGAAGTTGTGCGATCCAAACTGCTGGGGAGTCAGTAAGAGAGTGATGTAACGAAAGATGTTACGTACAATCACTCGCAGCTTTTCATCCAACTCATCCTTTCACCTCTAGTTCGCCTGGGTCTCCAAAATCTGAACGATCTGGGTCGGATTTGTGAGGGCAAAGCAGTAGATGCGGCCACTGGCGACAGGTGACAAGAATAGTTGGTAGGGATGAACGAAACGGGGGTGGTGGTAGCGTCAAAGGTTGAGCAGACGAGTGGGAGGTAGACTGGACGTCGAACGATAGGTGGGTAAATATCGAGACAATGAACGGGAAAGGGTGTCCCGTACGTCTTCGTCTTGAAGTCAGCGTTCCGCGGTTTTCCGCAGCCTTTGTTAAACGAAGGGTGGTTTTGCTGATAGCGTGGATGGAAATCTGCGCGTCTACGTGTGAGTAGGTATGGGTTACGGGACAGGAGCGGGAGAAGACGCACTTTGTCGCCAGGATACGTGCATTTCGGTGGCCGCGTTGAACGAATGGTAGAAGGAACCATTTTTCCAAGCGTCATTCTCCTCATTCATCCAAGTCTGAAAGTATAACCCGGGCCCAAAAGTCGCGTCCCAATCCAAGTTTCGACAAAATTCCATTGCTGAGTGCGTGATTCGATACGGAAGGCGCTGAATCCTCGCTCTACTGCTAACGATAAAGCATGATTCTTCCTTTTGAGGAAGATAGAGAGGGAGTGGCGGAGCCTTAAGTAGAAAGGCGGGAGACGATGAACGTCAGGGTAAGTAAAAGGACAAGCTCGGATTCGGAACCCTAAACCCAGCTCAGATACCGATCCCACGCTTCCAATCTCGTCATCTCCACGGATGTAAATCCTCTTGCCACCAGTACTGTATAAGGGTCAACCCGCTACGAGCGTATATGCTCGTCGGTCGATGCGAAATACGCCATTACATAATTTTTAATCATGTACTCGTATCCAACAATGAATTAATTACCTGCACCATTGCCATTTGAGCAGGAATCTCCCTGATGCATTTATCTGCCTTCAGTCTGAAGGGGGATTCGATCCTTCGATCTCTGATCGGGCCAAGATTATATAGGATAGGCGCTATCCAGGGATGGAGGTTATCTATCCGAAAAAGGAGGCCGATGCAGAACGGTTTGAAAGTATTCAGGACGCATGTGAAAATCGCCGCTCTACGAGGACAATTCTTTGGTATATATGCCTCGTTTGTGCCTCTATTTTCTTTTGCATATATATCTACGTTTGGGCTTGATGAATAGCTATACTTTTATTCCATATTTTGTTCGTGTTCTTCCCGATATGACGAGAGTAGAGGAGGCCAAAGGTATTGATTGCACCCTATTCTCCGAATATTGACTTGTCATATTTGTTTAGATGGCTGCTCCCGCAGAAGTGATAACGCTCAATCTATTTCCAAGGTCGCTCTATCTCAATGAAACAAACATCATTTTACTAGCTTGGGATCCGAACATCCCTTTCTCAAAGTCAATCCTGTGGAGGATATTGTAATAAATCATCTGACTGTGACAGGTGGGGTGCTACAGGATGCATGTGTGTCCCATTGCAATCGGGAGGTATAGGTGTAAGTGGCAAGTACAGATTTAGACTCTGAACTGATTTGGGTTTGTAGCGTCATTGATGTGCAAGGAATATTCCCACGCAACTCCGAGCAAGCGAATCCCTCGTAACAAAATCCAGTGCCGTCATCACAGTCTGCAATTTGACACAGAAGACGGGTGATCGAGCGATGAGCCGAATGATACTGCAAGATGTTCATCATGGGACTGGCTCTGGTTCGCCTTATTGAGGCAAGGTGCTTCGTTTTGTGTTGATTTGCGTAAGGAAGGGAGAGGGGATGGAGCTTGGTCTTGCGTTACCCCAACTTACGTTCTTTCCTTTCCGCTCGCCGACGATGGAAACGTTGGCAATGCATCAAGATACACTTCAGTCGCTCATTAGTTCTATGGATCGTCTTAATCGTTTCGTGCATTTCCAACCTTACACCCTGTATCAACTTGGTGATCGTCTCAGTCCAGTCTTCAATCACGTTTCCCAGAACGAAAGCAGTCGAACATCAAGATCAGAATCACGCCACCATCTGTCCTCATAAGATGAACCGATTTTCTATCGTTCGCTGATGACACTGGGTCAAGTGATTGTTGCCGATTGGTTCGTGGTGAGTATTCAACAGTACTTATTCTCCCTGACACTGTCGGCAATCGGTGCTGGCGTTATTACTAACGGATTGTTCGATGAAGTCCCTGCTGCTTTCACAAAGGGTCCGCTTACTATCGTGAAGATTTCCGTGAGGTTTTCGCATTAGCTCCAAATGCCGTCTGGAATATCATCATGCAATGTGGCCAACTGTGACTCTGAGTAGAAATCAATGACTGGTATCTATTCGTACTTATTCACCAGTAAGTCGCCGCTCCATAGCACCAAAGCTAAAGCGAAATTATTCATTATTTTTTCGCCGCATGACGAGTGTAATGGTCCCAGCAACCTATATAATCAGATCGGAGCAGTCGTTCGATATAGCATCTTACCTATATATCCACCTCTCCATTACAAGAACCTCAACGAGTACTTCTCAACGTACCCCTCTGTGTCTCCAGCTGTCAAGATTAACGAACAGCGGCGCTAGAAATAGAATCGCTCAACCGGCAACACATTTTCTCTTATGTGCCGATGTACCCGAACACCAAACTGCGTGATATAAACCCCACAGACCATCCCAACACCCTTCAGTCACTTCCCCACTCGACCTTAAAATGCAACTCAATCTTTCTCTCTTCATCCTCACACTTTTCGCATTCCGCTCAGTGAGTGTTATTCGTCAAGCTCGACGCCAAGTCCACTTAATCGTTTTTTGTCAGATGGCTATGCCTGCAGAGGTGACTACCCCAACTCGTCGCATTCAATGACGAAAGATAACACCTTCCTAACCACGCCACATAGCTCGGGCTCCCCACATCCGATTTTAAACGTTCGGGTCAAGACTGTGAAGGCCCTTGTGATACCGCATTCGACTGTGTTGGGTTCGCATGTCAATGCGTCCGAGTGTCGATGGGTGTACATGTAAGTAGCAAGTAATAATCTAGACCCTGAGCGTTGAGCTGATTTGGGGCACGTAGCGCTGTACCTAATATTCTAATATTCTATGAACGAAGGACTTTTTTGATAGGATGGCTGTGCATCTTGTGGATTGTGTTGCTCGATTTGTGTCATACATAGTAGCTTTGTGCGAGTAACCGTTCCGGCCTATCGTTATCAATATCAAGAATACATCAGAGCTGTTGAAGGGCCGTCCGGAAAGGACACGAACAGAAGGTAAGTCTTTTGTGCAACGTGTAGCGAAAGGGAAGTGGAAGGGCATGGCCTTTCGGTTTCTCGTGATGTCTCGCACGCCCCACCTTTTCGACCCTTACAGCAGTTCTCGAAATGGTACGATCCAAGGCGGAGCGTAATAGGGACCTGCCAGTGGGTCTTCTCGTTTGGTCAGAGTTATCGCCTTAGCTCTCATAACTCGGGTGCAATCCAAACTGCGGGAGAAGCGGTAAACCAAACGGGTGTAATGAAAGAGGATACGTACGGTTACTCGTATTCGGTTGTTCACCCAGCCCCACCTAATACTGATAACTCCTGGACGGGGAGGGCGTGACGTACGTCTTGTTCTAACGGCTGCAAGTAGTTCTGAGGCGGTCTTTACGTGGCTTCGGTGATAGCGTGGATGAAGTTGAACTTTAGTGGCTGGAATCAGCATGTGTGTGAGTCAGTCAGACAACGAAATGGGAGAATGATCTGGATTGTTGAAACCGTCAACAGCATTTGGCGGGGCTCAAGTATAGCAAGAAGATGCTCTTGTGTCGACAGTGCTGAATGTTGAGCAGTTTTTGCAAAGGGGCTCAACTGCGACGTTCAAGAACCAGCTATGACCAAAACGGGTCTGGTTAGGAGAGCGTACAGTTCAGACTTCATCATATTTATCAAGGCACGCGATTGGGAGCGTGAGTGATGCATAGTAGGCTGGGCATGCTTCGGAAGACGAGCGGTCATGTTTTGACTACTTGAGCGTATCTGAGTAAACTTGAGTAGACTTAAATTCAAAGTACATAAGTAGACTCAAGTAAACATTGACTTGATCTTGACTTCAATTTAACGTGACCCGGCCGGTACTAGGTTAGCGCCCACTGGCGCTAATACGCTATTCTCCTTGTTCCCGCAATGGTCGACGTTACATTGCTGAGCGAGGCTTAATGCAAATGAAAATTTTCTCTCCACTAGATGAAGACTGATGAAGCATAAGTTATGCGGCCGCGAACGGCACTGATATCTAGTAAGAACACTATGGTGCCAACTGGGGATTACAGTGAACAATTCTGCATCTTGATCTCCTCTTCATCGCACAGGAGAACAAGGTCAAGTAGATGAAAGGCAATAGGGTCTATAACTTGAATCAGTTCACACTCAACACTCGATGTTTAGCTTGAAACAACCGTGACGTGTGCGCCACTGCTTTTGACTTTTTCCTGTTGAGTAACCATAGATCCATCTACAAAGCTTCTGTCGCTCCAGTACTAACTATGTATTACTTGTCTCAAGAATCTGCTGTATCTGTCATATTATCTCGGAGCAATGCCTGGAATTAAAGCAAAGTTATTTGACCCGGTAAGACCAAGTCAAAAACAAGCGCAAAGCGTGCTTTAATTGCTCCATGGTGTAGATGCTTGTGCAAGCACTCTGTTGTAGGTGCACAATGAATGGATTCAACACCTAAATGCAATCCACAAAGCTCAAACAACGATGACTGGAGTCGAGATGGGTAGTTCCATTCGAGACGCCCACGGAACGCTCATCGGCGTTCTGGCCGGAATGTGTGGGGTTCTCAATAGAATAATCTGACGTGGTTATCATTACCAACATACTCCCTGTTCACCGTCGAAGTACACACCCACAGGGCATCACCCTACTGCTTTCATTCACGTTTGCCTTCACTTATGTAGCATCATGTACAATTGCTGTTAAACAATGAATAGAATACACTTGCAAGTACAGTCGTATGAGAATCACTATCAAATCGCTCGCATCATGACGATAACGTATATCTTACACCGATTTTGAACTGTGTACAACAGATCCGCCAAATTCAGATTATGAACACCGTTAATCAGCGGCATCCAGTTGAGAAGGGAGAACAACACGCACAAGTACTCCAATACTTGCATTGAAACCCATCTGTCCCTACATTAAAGCTTCGTTAGTATCAGTACCAAGAAGCCGTTCACTTGAGCCATAAGCCAGCATGAGTCGAAGCGTCGACCACCAGCACCTCCTTAACTGTGACGTTGATATGACCTGAGGCCAAGCATAGTGCTTTAAGTAGTGGAGATCGTCAAATTATTGAGCTTGGTCTTGAACTCGAGTTTTCGGCAAAGCTGGGGACCTGACACTATGCTGTGTGTAGAGCGGTTCGTATCGGATTGTGGCAAAGTTGGGGACCTCGAGCGACCTGTAGTATAATCGTCATAGTGCGGGAAGATTGTCATAAAATCCTTGAATGTGATGTGCTCGCCTCTGCTCAGACTCAGAATACTTGAAGGTGGTGCCTTCACCACAAGGGATGAGCTATCCACTTAGGAAATGGGAGGAGGAATTGTGTAGAGACGCTGAAGAACCTTTGGGGTTCATGGCACGGGAAAGCGGTCTAGGTCTAGTGATGTACGTTTGGTTTCATTCCGCCAGTGCATGCAGATTTTACGCAGGAAAGCGATTGATCAGAATCAGAACTGGAGTGTGGAAACTGAATGAAATGCATGTATTAATAGTTTGTGACTAGTTCGCCCTGGAACACGAGTTTCCTTCATCCCCAATTCGAGGGGAGTTCCTTTCAGATTCCAAGTCCACCGTAACTGTCTCTGCGGCACGCATAGATGATAGCTCGGTCTCCAGGTCGTTGAAAGCGATCCCTAAGCTTACACGAATGACAATAACGGACACTGTTATGCCCTGTGTGCAGTGTTAAATATCAGTATATGCTGACCTAACTGGACTAAATGACCTACCGAAACACAGGGCCATGCACTCATGAGGAAGTCGACAGCAAGGACCTCTAGTATCCAATCATCGTAGAATATCGCATCTAATCTCCGGGTTGTATCGATTTGAAGGCTAGCGATCGCGAAGAGATATGCTGTGTAAAATATCCCTGACTCGAGACTGAATCGAGTTATTGTACAGGATTTAGTGCGTGTTCGAGGGCTTACGTTGCAGACATTACGGTTCTATACATGTTGCGAGAATGGGGGCCAACCGAGTCCGCTACTCGGCGACCTATTGAGAAGACTTTAAATGCTAAGGTGTGGTTTGTCAATGTGGAATAAGAAGCGATTTAAAATCCACGGACCGATGAGCGAGGAAAGAATCAGATTGTATACAGCAATAACCACTGGCAATGCAAGCGGTGGCGAAACGGTGATTTTGACCGAGCCGAGGGTCGATAAAGCAACGGTCACCAATGCAATAGCTGTGTGAATTGAGCGTGTACAACTTGATGACAATTTACGCAATATACCGTGTACTCCGACCGCCAGCATGAAAGGTATTATCGCGATTTTCCAGCGTCTTCCCCAAACCGTGTAGTAGCGCGATAGCTATGAATGGTATGAATGAGTCGATGCCTACTCATAGAGGTATTTGGTTGTTTACCAGAAGAGTGTCAGCGATTGCACTGATAGGTTGATTGTAAGCAATTGAAAGACACCAAAAATCGGCTGTACAGACCTGCAAATGTATACTACCACTAATTTGCTTGTACTTTCTCCCAGCGCTAAGTTCTGAGGGCTTGTTCGTATTTTCAGCAAGAAAAAAAAGGTAGTTATAATCTTAAACCTCGTACATCTTCACTTTCAGCAATAAGAAAGCGGTACCCGTCGTGTCAAGGGCGAGGTTAGCCAAAACAAGGAGGAAAATGAGAGTGTGAGCAAGTTGGTAGTACTTGTATGATGCCTTCTTTCGCTTGAGCAGAACATGGGTACAGACACCGAACAACACCACATATGCACCTTCGAAGAGTCAGAAAAGAAAATTAAACCCAAAGATAGGTACCACGCACCGTACAGCATAAACTCCCACTAAAGTCAGTTGGAGACATGGGCCAAAATATCATAGTAAAAGATTGCCACGTACCGCAATCAAAGCCATTAGTAGCAGGGGTGAATCGACTTTGATACTGCCCATCTTCGCGGTTGCGTGTACTATCAAGATGGGAGTGGAACCCGCGTGGCTTCTTAAGTAGAATACCAGTGACATCCAGCAATTCCTAAATCAGTTGTGATTTGAACACGTTCTACATCAGCAACACGTCTGTGATCATCTTGTGGCAGTGATTAATTGTGCATCCCTGTCCGCACTTGGCCGGTATTATTGACTCGAAATACACATCGCGAAATGAACGCTAGACTCACTTTCCTTGTTCAGCTACAACCACTCCCATCACCATTATGCACGGATTTGAAAAAAAAGCTGCAGCCACCCGAGCGGAACACACTACGATCTTTGGCGATGTTGGTTACGCACCCGATGCATTGCTACCCAACGTCCTTGATTATCAGGAGCGCTTTCCTGATCCCATGTCCCAATGTAATTCACATCGTTGGGTGTAGAACTGGTGTATTACCCTGTTTTTCGCCTCGCGTTATGGAGACATTCTTATGGTTTTCAGAAGTCACGAAGGCTAGAATTGATCAAACAAAGGATACTTACCACGCCGGGGACAAAACGAGTATGGATATCGTGGTGCAGGAAACAATGGTAGTGAATCATTAGTGATCGGTATAGCCCTGGGATACAGTTGACATAGAAAAGGGAACATACCTTTCCCCTGGTTGTCGTGGGGAAATAGTGCCGGAAACGCAGGCTTTTGTCGCACAGTGAAACGCCCCGGCAAAGGACGCTGTTCGTTTCCGATCACTGGGGTACCTAATTTTACGCCAGCTGGATTGCGGGGGATACGATTGCGTACTGGGGCGGCGAGCGCCCCGCCTGTCGATGGAAGCGCCTGTTATTGTGGGTTACTTAGTATCCGTGTGGGGGGTTACTCACCGTGCGTTAGGTCACCGACGCGAGCTACTCCGGTGTCCCAATGGATAAAATCTGATGAAACATGGGTATGAACGCCGCTAGGAGAGAAGTCACTCACTCACACCAACATAGAGTCATGATTCGTCAAGGTTTTATATCGATCGAATTGCCTATTTTGTCTCTTGTGCGAATTCGAGCATGAATGCTGAAAGGGGAGAAGAATCTTGGCTATAGACACCGAGAACGACACGGGTTGGATCTGGAACGCAAAACTCCCCGGTTTCTTAATAGCTCTTCTCTCCTATTGACACCGAGTCCGGTTCGTGACTGTTGCGTTTTGATCGCCGATAGACCTCGTACAGAGACAAGAGTTCGTGATCAAGAATCAAAAAGGTAGATGACCGGGAAGGAATCCAAATATCGGACTTGTCGCATCGAACAGATTGGAACGAGTTCTGCATCGTTATACTATCCAATCGATGTATGCGGAGTACTAGGCCATCTGCTGATGATTGCCTGGAATCGGTACATTGTTCACAATACCGATAGCGCAAAGATCAGCGAGAAGCGATGTTTTCTGGATATCCCTGTAGTAACGTGCAGGATGAATATACGTTGACGTGAAACCTTGGACTATGTAGTGGCCGAACGCGATGAGTATGTAGAGAACACAATTTGACTCGTACAACCAATATCCCGAACTTCGACTCTACTCCAATACGGACCGACAATACAAACATTGTCTGATATTCTGCGGGAGATGTCGTAGAGGTGAGCATGAAGACCGAAAGATGACTTGGTATAGATGACGGGTAGAAAGTGATATATTTCGTCTTCTCATTTGCCCTCTACCTTTGTAACCCTGCAGCGCGAAAATCTGAGTGAAAGGACGGGTCCAATGCACGGTCCCTCGCATTCAAGTCTACACCGAACCCCTCGTCAGGTACCAACGATGTCCTAGATTTGACGTGGCTTCTGGTCCGGTTTCGTATAGTAGAGGTCGAGGGAATTGTCTATCGCAGCGATTGACATGCCATAGTACGCGTAATTGGTAAGGGCGAGTGGAAGGGAGTAGCGGTAGCGTCAACGGTAGATAAGAACGACACATTGAGCGGTAGAAAAGGAAGTATGGCGACGACAATGAACGAAAGAGAGTGTGACATAAGCCTGTGACATGGGTCCTCTGACATGAGGGGTGTTGGATAGTCGATGTCTTCGTGTACTGTCTGGGGATGGAGTAAGCATGGACACGGAATGATAGCGAGCAGCACATTGTCCTATGATACGAGCATTTCAACGGTCGCGTTAAAACCTAACGAGGGAGGTTGAAGCTTCCTAGTATGTTGGAGCCGGTAAAGCGTAGTCGGTACGGGTGGGCGGAATGGTAGTCATAAGATAGGGAATGGAGTTGTGTGATCCAAACTGCAGGGGAGTCGATAAGACAAGGGCGTAACGCGTACAGCCACTTGCATTCAATTTCTCATCCAAACTCTCCTTATACCTCTAGCTCGCCCAAGCCTTCTCTCCGGGATTTGGTCAGTAGCGAGAAACGGCTGAGAGAGGAAACCGGTAGAGAAAATGGCCACTGGCAGCCGCTGATACGCATAATCGGGAGGGATAGTCGGTAGCGGACGGAATGATAGCAGTGGTAGCGTCAAATGTAGGCAAGACGGGTGGAAAAAAAATTGGATTGACATATGTGTCAGCGTTCCAAGTATTCCCATAGCAGGGATGGTTAGAGAATTACGTATCTGCGTTGTGTCTGCGTGCCAGTAAGTATGGGTTATATGAGAAGGGTTGCACGTACGTGGCCACGTCGAACGAGACGGAAAAGTTGCCATGACTAACCGTCACCCTATCCATTGTTGCCCTCTTTTATCCTTCACCCATATCCCCCAGGTAGAGCCGAAAAGTCGTTTCCCAATCCACTCGTGGACGAAATTCCATTGTTGAGAGTCGACTCGATACGGAAGGTGCAAAGTAGTCGGTATACAGCTAGCGAGCGAGCAACAATCTAGCTTTTGGAAATAGAGGGGGAGTATACGCAGCGGAGCTTTGAGCAAGTAAGAGACAGGAGACGAATCGACGATGGCACAGCACAAACTCGGATTCGGAACCCTAAACCCAGCTCAGGCACCGATCTCACGCTTACAGTTCCGTCATCTCCGCGGATGTAAAACTTCTCGCCGCCATGGATGTGATCATCACAAGAATCTGGCATCGGCGCTATAGCCAAGTGGTTACGGCGACAGATTAGAATGTTGTATCCTCTGTGATTCATCTGTTCCTCTTTGAGGGCGCAGGTTCAAATCCTGCTGGCGTCGATAACTTACCTGTCGTAAACCTTTTTTCGTTCTCATTTCACAACCAATGCTGGTGAAATATATTGATGAACTCATATCCAACACCGCATTAGTGGTGGTAACCTTGGGTCGAGTCCTTGTCGACCCGCCGGGGGTTGCATTTCCCCTTGATGCATATCCCTTTCTTTTTTGGTTTCTGTGTTACCATGTATACCATCTCTGTCCGAAATTCTCGAAGATATGATATCGGAGTATTAAGTCAAAGCTGTATGTGCATAGAGTGAGTCAACCAAGCTCAATGCCTGCCTGGCTCAATCGGATAGAGCGTCAGACTCTTATCCCGCCAGGTTTATATCCAGATCTGAAGGCTGCGAGTTCGACCCTCGCGGTGGGCTACTAGCAGTTCCCTGACCCATTTTTTGTACTTCCCGACTCAAATGTGGTCGTCATGTACCTATTCCAGTACCCCCCTGCACTCGAACTTCTATTGTTCGACCCTTCGAGGTTGGTCAAGTACCGGTTCTTTAGAGTGTACATGTAGTGGTCACAAACCTCAAAGGACGTCCCGGTGTAGAGCCGATAGCAATATTAGGAAACCGGAGAATCTACCGTCCCGGTCATGCTACCATTGAATATCGAAATGGCTCTACGGTTTCTATATCCTTCTCCACCGGCGTTCATACCGGATGCCACTCCTACACGTTCCATGCAACCTGCCGCCAAACAGGCTTTGAGATCGGAGGATTACCGTTTGGCAAACGATGCACAGGCTGAAATCAAGAAGGGTGTTACAATAGATTATTTGAAAGAGTGATTCGGACGGAAGTTGGAATCGATGCTCGAACACGAAGGATATAGCCGATCTATAAACGCCTGGGTCGTTTAATTAATCGTAGCGTCACGATTGGAAGACACTTGCAGATAGATCTGTACAGATTAGAGTTAGATCCGGGGCGTGAATTCACCGGTTTCTTAATATTGATAGCTCTGCTCCTCTACTGACACCGATCGAATGATGCGAGTCTGATTCTTAACTGGGTGTATTGAACTCGAAGAGTAGCTAACGAACGATAGCCATCGAAGAAGTGATAATTGGTATGACCCCATGAGTCAATGTTTAGTACCAATTGTACATCAAAGCCACCCACATTCTTCAATGAAGAGAAGATAAAAATCAACAGGAGATATGAAGCCAGAACACGAAGGCACCAAGCGAAAAGAACAAGTGTTATAATCCGAAATTTAGAAGAACCCAAATACAGGGTAATAGTCGATGTTGTCCTGCCAATGAAAACAAGTCAGCGGTAAGTAACATCAGCCTGATCGAGAACGCACCTGGAAGGTGTTCTTCTGCGGGCTACGCAAACACTTTAAGCCAAGTTCGCGGGGAAAAAATGCGCATACACTCACTTATAGAACAGAACCTTTCCGAAATCGTCGGTAAGAGAGAAGTTGTACGAAATCCCAGCCCCATCCCCAGCCTTGCGGCCGAATACGATACCAGCCAAAATAGTCACATTCTTGAATGAGGAAAGCTATCAACGCCCGAGCGGTGAGGAATGATTCGTAGAAACACTTACATCTGCACCGATTTGACCAGAGGCCCAGTTCGAAAGAGCTGTCTTATAGGCTGTCATAGGGTGATCTTAACGACTTCCGTTCCTTGTGGACTAGGTTGATACCGTACATACCAACAGCAAACGAGTCCCAGTCAAAGATTTCGGACCTCAAAGCACGTCCATCTAGCCCGGAATCCTTCCAGATGGTCTTCCAAGCTCCTTGTGGAAGAATGATGTACCTGGAAAGGTGTTAACACATGAGAATTCCACTGTCACGGTAAGTACGACATACTCTCCGTCCAATTGATAGCTTTGGATACTCTGCGTGAAGAGAGGACTACGCAAGAGGACGTGTTTGATCTCCTCAGCAGATCGGCTGACGCGTTCAAACAGCCACTGCTGATGATCATTGGTAGATGTTATATCACCTAGCCATCCCATGATTTGAGCGCCGACTGGGGCTCCGCTGTCACCCGCGTCAATTGATTTATTATTCTGTAATGTACCACGTACCCTCCAATATCAACATATGCTGAAATATTAGTAGTCAGTTAGTTAGTAAACCTCTATAAGAGGTTAGTCCATATCAACATACTCTTCGAAGCTACGTTTTGGAGTCTACAATGATCCACTTCAGCTTGGAATCATGTGTACAAACCAACTCGAACCTGTATTTCCCGTAATTATCCCTCTTAATAATCCATTTCTGGCAGTCCTTTCCCGTTCCCTTGCGACATTGGATCGGAACACCACGATCGGCCTTTCCTGGAAGTGATCGTGTACCCATGTAAGCGGACGGAACCCATAGCTCAAGAGACTCACCGTCCAGTAAGTCGACGAAACCCCCAGTTTTGAGATTACGGATAGTGAAGGTATCGACAGTGTTAGCGATAGGCTCCACGAGCCAAAGCTGGTTGGATGCGACCAAGTCCGTGGAAGTGCTCCATTGTGTTGGATGCTTGGTGAAATTGATGACCGCATTACCTGTGTATTATGAGGGATCATGTCAAGGTGAATTATATTATATGCGTGAGATGAACGAACCCTCGGTATCTAATCCTGTGTTCGCGAGTTATCTTGTATCGTGCGAACGACACCTAAGCTCCAACGAAGGCTTACCACCCTTGAGATCAAATACGCGAGCCAAGCCGGCATTCTGGATGAAATCTGTAGCGACATGATCAATAACAGTGCATCGTCGTTTCAGGTTCATCCACTAGAAGCCTTACAGACACCACGCGAAATAGACATGATTCGTCGAGATTGTGCTAGAGATAAGTAGATGGAAAAGATCGAAGATGAGGATTTTGTGCCTGTAGATTTGGCTTTTATACCGCACGAATGAGTAGCAAAATATTACTGGATGTAGGTTCCCAACCTCCGTGCAAGACGTCAGGAGAAGTATAAGATGGGATGTATGTTCCTCTCAAACCTTTGTATGGAAGGGCATGTTCTACTCGACGTCAAAGCGAGAACAGAGATCATACATACAACTGTAGTGACAATATAGAGCTCTACATACACGCAATCTTGTGCAGTATGGATAAAGGATAGGCATCCAACCACTCCAGAAGGAAGCTTTATTTGAGCCTTGACCGACATGCCGCGGGAACGTTCAAGTTCCTTGTCCGATCTATCAACACCCTGGAAGGTGAACAACACATGAGCTGTTCCTATTGAATGGTAGCGCCATAAGGGGAACACCCGTGTAGACAGATCGTTGCAGGTAAGAGTTAGATTCGGAATAGTAAATTCTCCGGTTTCTTAATATTGACTCTATTGCCACCGGAATATCATAATTGAATGATGCGCGTCCGTTTCATGGCCACAGCATCTCGGAGAAGTTCCGGTCTTTGGTTAACCTCGAATGATAGCCAACAAACATTATCTGTTTAAGAACTGATATGATTCTCACAAGCCAGTAAAGATCGATGCTCGGCCCAGTGCAAATCTCACAGATACCATTGTTCAATACGTATTGTACATCAAGGTGACCCAGTTTCTCGATGAAGGGAAGACGAAAACCCAACAGGAGTTATGAAGCCAGATCACGAAGCCAAAAAGTGAAAAAGAATGTGTTTTATGTGTTATAGTGGATAAACGTGCCGCAAGTCCAAAATTTAGAAGAACCCGAATACAGGACAATAGTCGATGTTGTCCTGCCAATCAAAGCAATTCAGTAATGGCTAACGTCAACTTGATCGCAATCGTACCTGGAACGCATTCTTCTGTGGGCTATGAAACCACTTTTAGACATTGTCATGCGCAAACAACATGCATACACTTACTCATAGAATAGAACCTTTGCAAAATCGTCGGTGAGAGAGAAGTTGTACGAAATCCCTGTCCCATCTGCAGCCTTGCGGCCGAACACAATGCCAGACAAGATAGTCACATTGTAACGCCTACGCCTACATCCCAACATTCATGCGTTCCTTACCATCTCCGGTCTCCCATTACCCGTTTACCCGGTCCATTACTATATAAACAAGCTCATTTCTTTACCTTTGTTAGTCTTACTTTGCCCCAGTACTTGTACATACGTCGTTATAAAACCTCGTTGTGTCCAGGTCGCGGGTGATTTAAGGCTCTCAGCTACCATACCTAGACGTCACGTCTAGGGAGCTGTTACACACATTCTTGAATGATACAAGCTGTCAGCCCCAACGAGATGTCGCTCGACGCAATCTGATGCAATCCGATGCTATCTGAGAAATCAGGTAAAATCTGACGTCTGCCGACAATCACTTAACGTAGGACCCCCGGTTATACCCTCAGAGGTCTGAGGCCGATTCGGATGAAAATTTGGGGAAATTTTTGGGATCTATGAGGTGAAATCGGATGAAAATTTGAGGTTTTTTGCAAAGGTCTGAGGCGGCCGTCCGGATGAAAAATCGGACTTCAGGGAAGGTTTGAGGTCAAGTTCGGATGAAAATCTGGTGCTGCACAGGTTCGAACCATCCACTGCCAGCCTATGGAGGTCAGACCAAGGTCAGACGGCGCGCTACCAGTTAGACTACCGTAGCGGTACCATGAATACTTTGCAGAGCATGTCTGTCGACGTTCAGAAAGTATTATACTGAGATGACTCGATTGACGCGTGCTCAGGCGGTGAAAATTTTCATCAAAGAAGGCAACTCCCACCCGGCAAACTGGATATCTTCTGCAATTCTGTTAATTATGGCATCTACGACACTCTTTGATGCCGCACTCATTCTCGATACCGACGATGAAGATGAACTGGTCGAAGAATTGGATACATCGGAATGGATAGGGCAGGGGAAAAAATTTCCAGTGAACCCACCGCCCCCTTTAGTTGTGTATTGTTCCAAAATTTGTCGCGTTCCGCGAGAGATTGAAGCTCGGTTCATCCCGAGTGACAGCTTGACCGTGGAAGAGATGCTGTCAAAGAAGCTTCCCGAGGCAGCCCACGACTTCATCCACGTCACGGCGAGCTCTTGCTTTCGACTGGAGCCCCCCAATCAGGACGTCGACACCCTCGATACCCTCAGGATACCCTCCAGAACATTCCTCGAATCACTACAGAAAGCCCTTGACCAAGCTATCTTGAACAATGCCAAATCAGTCGAGCATCCTTTATATCAACAATCACGCTTCCCCTTATGGACTGTTGGATTGTGGCAGCGCCTCTATGCAGCTGGCGAACGACAGGCAGAATGGCGTGCATCGTTGAAATGGTTGGACAATGCAGCCTGCAACTCCAGTCCTTCAGAGCAGACTGCCCTCGACAAAGCCCGTAAACAGCTCTTGCAGCTCCGTTGGAACGAGGCCGTCAACATCAGTGGTGCACCGAGTCATGCGCGGACTCCTCTTCTCGCGAGATTCCTCTCGTGGAAGTACATGACGAGCGGCCTGATGGACATCATGTTTCAGGCACTCTCGGATAGAGCAGAAGCTGACGAGCTTTTGGATTCACTGGTGATTATCGAGACTACGCGAATTCAGGAGTATCTAGGGAAGGTCGTTTCAGCAAAAGATTTCCAGTCGGATACCATTCCATCTGTTCTCCTCTGTTTGGAGGACACCATCAAGCAATATTGCTCAGGCAGCGTCGCTCTCGTGTTCCCCATTCACAACAGAGATCAAGAGCACTGGTTGACGTGCAAGGTTGATTTCGGCGAAGGTACAATCGCTTTTGGTACGTCTATTCATTATTCAACATAATCTCATACTGATTTTGTTACCAAGGTGACTCGCTGGCTCACCGTGGTATGAAACCGCCACCTGAGACCGTGAAAAAGCTCAAGTCATGGCTCCGCCATCGCTTTAGTGATATCACAACTTTCAAAGATCTCGGAGACGATATGGAGCATGGAGAGCAACTAGATGCGACAGAGTGCGGGCTTGTTGCGGTGAACACGGCAGCTCACGAGGTTTTTAACGACGATCTATGGTCTCCTGTGTCCAAGTTGGGTTACCGAGTGGACTGGTTTTTAAAACTAAGTTCTCTACACATGTCAGAGGTAAGTCCTTGAATTAATCATGGTTTATGAATAGTCACTGATGCGCATGTAGGTTAATATGAATCCCAATGCTGTACCTTATACTCGTAGTCAACGACGACTTTCGTTATCTGCCATCCTGAATTCGAGTGACGTGACTCCGTCAGCCGTTTCATCTATGCAAAGTGATTTGCCACCTAGTGAAGACGATCCAACACACTCGCCACATTCCGAACATCCAGTGGCGCGGTTTGGCTCGCCGGAGTTTAGCTCGAGCTTTGATTTCGCAGCAACTGACGTTGTTACGGTGCCCAACTCAGCTGGTGTTTCTACCGGCACCATGTCCCATTCAATCTCCTTCCCTCGTACTCCTACAGACGGCGAGCCAGCAGTGGCCATTACTCCTGCTGGCCTCGAGATCGCATCAGTCTCCTCGGTAGCCACTCCGACGGAAAAGAACATTGAACCTGGAGTACTATCTCCACCAGCGGCAACGAACTGGCTGACAGAGCACACTAAGGTTGCTTTGTCTAACCTGTCGCAGTTTGAGGGCCCGCTACCTTTCCGATCAAAGAAACGTGTGATGGAGGAAGCAGAGATAGAGGAACAGTTGCATGCGGAGACAGGTGGCCCGGTCAAGAAAGCAAGACTTCCTGGATCCTCCAAAACAGCGATCTGGGAACGACATCAGAACGAACAGTTTCGAGCCGGCACACTCCAACCAGATCCGCTCCGTATGGAGAATTTTCGAAATAGGGTTCATTGTGTCGACGCCAACTCCGAAGTTGTGGGGCCGAAAGCGATTCGCCACTTCAAATGTGGAAAGACTGTATCGGCAGGTGCTCCATACAAGGTCAGCGTCTATGCACAACATGTCAAGACGTGCGATGGCCCTCCAAAAAGCACCAAGCTAAGCAGTGCTGGGGTCGCTGTTACCATTGACAAGTTCTTCGCAAAGCCTTCCTCGGATGCTGGCACATCGAAGACAGGTTCGATATCTTCGAAACGCCCAGTTCTTCCTTGCGTAGGACTTCGGGCAACAGAGATCCCGTCTGTCGCTCAATTGTTAGAGCGAACCATGACCCGTGGCGGAGGTGGGCTTTCCCTCAAGGTTCTGTCATTATCAATGTTTGGCAAGCCATTCAAGAAGCTCTCAGGTGCTCGCCGACGCCGTGTGCGGCTGGCTCAGCGACAGACATGGATGTGGCGGTGCGAACATGACCTGGATACAATCTTCTCAACCAACTGCAGTGGCACGGTATCCTCGTCCTCAAGCACTTGCCACTCATGCCTTTCGATCCTCAAGAAGAAGAAGTTCAAGAACGCAGCAGGCATTGAAGTGCTGGAAGACTGGAAGCGCAAGTTCGTCGCTAAGGTGCACCGTCAGGTCAAGATGGAGGCACTCTACCTTAAAGTGCGTGGGCTGAAGGGTCTATTTGATCAGCTGGTATGTCTTGCATTGTCAGCTCGGACTTGTATGGCCACTGATGTACTATTTTAGGAAGAAAATCGTAGCAGCCCAATCCTGCAATATGTGGACCACGTTCTTTCGAAGAAGCAACGAACAGGAGGTGGCGAGTTGTTTTTAGGTTTGCTTGAGGGTATGGCACTCAAGAAGAAACGCATGGACGACGGAAAAGGGATGCAGAACTTCCAGCATGCACCCAATGTGCGAGAGTTTGCGCACATAATCGCAATGCATAGCCCAGCAGCGTACAAGTTTCTTGAGGAGGTTCTACCACTTCCTCATGTCCGTACAATTGGGTATGTTTTCCGATACCTGCTGTGTCAACAAACGATTGATGTTCCTCTAGAAAAGATCGCGCTAAAGAGCCGAGATTGCCTCTTACAATCAACGAACGCACTTTCACCCGCCTTGCAGAGCATTTGGAACTGCTCTCATATTCTGGTCCTGTTGCACTCGCATGCGACGATACAAAGCTCCTTCCTGCGTTTCGGCCTTACTATGACAAGGACACCGACACGTTCTATATCCTGGGAAACGCAGGGGAACCATTTCAACTTCTTGATCCTGCAAAATTCAAGGAGACTGTTCGTGAAGCTGGGCTAAAGAAAGCTACAAAGGTTAGCCTTCATGATTACTATCCTAAGAATCCTCTGATTGATTTTCCTTCTCTGTGTTATCAGCTTCGGCTCTGGACAGCACAGGTACCCATACCTAAGGTCCCGCCCATTGTTGTTGCGGCACTAGCAATTGCAGACGACATGACTGCGGAGGACCTTTTCCCATACTTATGGAACATCATATCTGGATGTTTATCTAAAGGCATTCGTATCGCGACATATGCCGCTGATGGTAGTACGGTGGAGCGAGCAATCCAGCACCTGCTTGAGAGAAAAGCAACACGCACCCTTGACATTTCCATTCCACATCCCGATGGCGTCTCAGATCCTATCATCCTTCCACTTCATTTCTATGGTACTCAGCCTATTGCGAACATCCAAGATGCGAACCACTTCGCAAAGACGAGTCGTAACAATGTCTACTCCTCAGCACGACTTCTCACTTTGCCAAATGGCGTTGTGATGTATGCGGACATCCACGATATGGCTATGAGTGACGACAGTCCACTGTACAAGCGAGATGTCATTCGACCTGATAAACAGGATGACGGGGCTGCCACTCGATTCCTGTCTGCTGCTGTTTTGTTATGGCTGTTGCTGTACGCCAAGCATCTGCAGGGGTTGATTGTGTATCTGTTTGTGTGTGGCGAAGTGGTTGATGCATATCAGAATCGCAAGCTGAAGCATTCTGAACGGATTCGCATGTTACTCCGTGGCTATTTCTTCTTCGAGATGTGGGCCAAGTTTCTGAAGAAGGCCGGCTACTCCAAGGCAAAGCATTTCGTCTCCCCTCAATTCGTGGACATTCTTCGCATACTCGTCTTCGGTTTCATTCAAACGGTGATCATTTATCGGGACTACGGTGGAGATAAACTCATTCCTCTCCTCCCATGGTTACTATGCACCGAAGTCATCGAGCATGTTTTTGGCATATGCCGAAAGCTTGTTAAGGATTTCACATTTCTCGAGTTCTTTTACATGGTCGCCAAGTTGATATTGAAGCTCCGTCAAGCCATGTTCTCAGACCACCAGTCCGATGGCAAACAACGAGCTAGTGGCTATGATTTCCGGTACATGGACACACGTGATATCAATCTAGTCATTCTCGCCTTGTTCCCGGACAACGAAGAGCTGGAACTCCTCTTCAAACTTGCATATGCTGATGCTGAAGCACTTTTCGCTTTGCTGGGCATCTCGCCTACCCAGCTGAACTCAACAGCCCCATACCTACCCCCAATTGGCTCATGGCACAAGGCTCCTTTACCAGCCGCTGCCGCCGATACTGTCATGGACAGTACCTCAATAGACGAGGAGTGGGCAGGTGATTCTGACGGCAGTTTCGGCTCAGATGATAGTGGATCTGAAGACGAGTCTGATGTGGATGATCCAAGTCAGTCACCAAGGGTACTACGTCACCTGGAACGTCGTTGGCAGCAAGTAATTGATGATACAGAAGACACCACCACTTCGTTATCATCTGAGAAGAGGCGAATGGACCTGACCTTTGGTCTCATTGGTCTTTCCATTGAGCAGCAAATGTCAATGTGTGTTTCTTACCGTTCGTAATAATGCTCAGCCACTGACTTCACAACAGACAAGCGTTGCCAGAACAAGATGAAGACGGCTATTTGGATGCTACAGCAGATGATGCCGCACATATTGCACATGTTTTGGCAGTGTCATTACCAGCTCCTAATCACCCTGACTCCAACATTCATCCTCTTCAAACTGCGTCATCAACTGATTGTCTACAGATTGATCTCGACCAGCTTGTGCAGATCCGCCGTGATCATCAGACACGGCAAGCAGAAACTGGCGTACGGACTGCAAAAACAAAGCAAGTCCTTTCGCCTCTTGCTACTCAGAGGATAGCGATACTAAAGGAGATGTCGGAGATCATGAAGGAGGATGAAGAGCGTGGTGTTGGGACAGGTCTTGAGCGTGCTGCACGGTGGCAAACCACAACTGGTAATGCTGCCAATGCGGCTACTGTAGCAAAGGCAACTGCGAGCAAGGTATGCTTGACTATACTAATCTGTGAAAACACGGTGTTTAACATACCTTTCCGACTACTAGGCACTTAAACAACGTATGCAGGCCACAACAAAAGGACAGTTACCTCCATATGTGCAGAATGGTCGAGTCTCTAGCATCTCTCCACTACGCCGTCGTCTTCCTGCAGATGGTCAAGGGACGGGATCTGGGTGGGGTTTCATCATTCATGGGGCAAAGATCAAGCTGGCTAAAGGTTCGTGGTACCATTGGATTATGTTTTGTTCATGCCTTCTCACCTATAACAGTTCTCGCAGTGAACTCCAAATCAGGTGGAAAGCACGGCAAACATGGATTTATAGAACAAACGGACAACATTGCAGCAGTGTCATACATGTCAGTCCAAGTTTACGAGCACTTCTTCGGCTCCCAATTCCTCGAGAGGCCTCAAGATCAGACCATGCACATAAGCCGCTATGCACATATTACCTCAGCAGCATTCCTGTGTCTGCTTTCGGAGGCACCTTCCGCTGTCCATGGAGGCTTGAAGCTATCCTCCCGTGACTATGCAGACTTTACAGTGTTGAAGGGTAAGGAGGATCATATTGTTTCCGTGATGCAGACGTTAGACAAGAAGAAGAAGGGGGGAGATGACCCGAACAATGAAGATGACGACTGATCTACTGCCTTGTATCTTTAGATTAGACGCTACAATAGATGTATTAATGAAAAAGGGCAAATTTAACAGTTATTGCGCGGAGCGCGAGGAAAAATTTGGGATTTTTGGGGGTATGAGGCATAAATTCGGATGAAAATTTGGGTCCTCGGAGGTCTGGGGTGAAATCCGGATGAAAATTTGCCCTCAGTCGTCCGGATGAAAAATGGGGGGTCCGGCCTCAGACCTCTGAGGGTATAACCGGGGGTCCTCTTAACGTTCTGTAAGAGCTCAAGTTCACGATGAAAATTTCTTGGGCCTGTGGTCCGTGCGCAACTCAGGGTCAAACTGACTTCGAGAAGACTTTCTCCCACGTCCCATTCTTTCCTTCCTACCACCACCATCTCCTCTACCCAACCTGTATCCTGCTCTGTCTGCCCTATCCGTGCTCAAGGACATACGACACGCGTTCTAAATTGAGGAAAGACTGGCTCTGGGTATGTTTTGATTCTCGTTTGTCCTTTGATTCTGAATTCTGACTGCAACGCGACTCGTAGGCTACCTTTGGACCGACTTTGGACACCGGTACTTTGGGGAACTTAGGTGAGTCTAGGGGTTCCTTTCATATAGCATTATCACCCTAACAATATTGTATTACGAAGGTCAGTATATTGCACGAGAAGACTTTTTGCTGGGAGCAGAGATGTAGAGAGCAGGGATTCCGGTGTCTGGTGACGGTAGGGCATAGGGCATGGTTAGGGATCCGGCGGTGGGGTATATACACGGCTGACTCGTAATGCGTAGGGTTGACGTTGATGTGTTGCAATTAGAGTGTGTTCTTTCAATACATATTTTATTTTTTACGCTAATAAAGCCCGAGGGGAACCGAGCCTAGAACCAAGAAATGCCCATACCTAGTACTGCGTCAGAAATCATCAGGTAGCGTCCAATAACGTCCAATAACGTCCGTGAAAACTCCCACTTAAGGACGCTATTCGACACCGTCCGACGTTATTCGACAAATGGGAAGGGCGTCAAATGGCGTCGGATAGCATCAGATAAAACCCCACTGGGTGTCAGCGACCGAGCGGTGAGGAATGATTACTAGAAACACTTACATCCGCACCGATTTGAGCAGAGGCCCAGTTTGAAACAGCCGCTTTATACACTATTGCAGGATGATCTTAACGAGTTCCATTTTCCGCTGGTCAGATTGATACTTACCAACAGCAAACGAGTCCCAGTCAAAGATCTCAGATCTCAAAGAGCGTCCATCAAGCCCGGAATCCTTCCAGATGGTTTTCCAGGCTCCTTGCGGAAGAATGATGTACCTAGAAAGTGTGGACGCATGAGTTGAATTCGATTGTCACGAAAACGGACAACATACTCTCCGTCCAATTGATAGCTCTGGATACTCTGCGTGAAGAGAGGGTTACGGAGGAGAACATGCCTAATCTCATCAGCAGATCGGCTAACACGATCAAAGAGCCACTGCTGATGAGTATTATTGTAGTTCATATCGCCTGTCCATCCATAGATTGGGGTCCCGTTGGCGCTTCCGCTTCACGGTTTTCGTCAATACCTTCTTGATTCACAGAATAGACGCAGGACTTACCCATTGTATAGATCCACGTAAGCTAGAAATTTGTAATGATGAGCACACAATGCAAATCTATTGATGGTATACTCACTCTTCGATGCCACGTTCTGAATTCTGCAACGTTGTACACAATTGAACAATCTCAGGCTGTTTTAGGGCTACGAACGAGCATACCTGAGTTTACCCTGACCATCCCGTTTGACAATCCATTTCTGGTTGTCCTTGCCGGTTCCCTTTCGGCCTTGGATTGGAACGCCAGCATCCGCCTTTCCTGGAAGCGCCGCGTGCGTGTGTAAGAAACATTGACTACCAAGAGCCCATGAGTTTCTCACCGTCCAATAAGTCGAGATAGGTCCCAGTTTTCAGGCTGCGAATAGTGAACGTATCGGTAGCGTTAGCAACCGGTCCAACGACCCACAGCTGGTTGGAAGCGACTAGGTCCGTGGAAGTGGGCCATTGGACTGGGTGCTTCTCATGCCCAATTAGTGGGGTACCTTGTTTGCTCGAGTGATCAAACAATGGAGTGTGCTATGGCAGGAACGGACAAACCGTCTGCTACGGAGCCTGTGTGTGCAACAGTGGATGTAGCTTCAATATTTTGATTTCCACAGCCTGTCTAAACCGTCATTATTTTGATACCACTATATAGTGTGAGCTTGAGGGTCAATATTTTGACGGCTCTGACCATCTCGTAAGGTAAGTAGAGGCTCAAAATAACGACTAATAAAAGCAACGCGGCTGAATTGAACTGTCAACTATAAAATTATGATGCATTACCTTCAACTATTAGTGTCAGACTGAGGTGTACAACTAACTCAGCCATCACATCTGTAAAGGGAGCAGCGCCGAAGGCGCCCAGGTTAGGGGTTTAGGTTAGGGGTTCGGGTTAGGTCACTGCGCCGCAGGCGCTCCGGTTAGGGGTTAGGGTTAGAGGGGGGGTACGGGGGGGAACGCCCCGTGGTTAGGGTTAGGGGATATGGAAGTATTTTTAAGGGGGGGTGCGGGGGGGAACGCCCCGTAGCGGCATCAAAATAATGACGCTTGTGGACAGTCCATGGGTTTCAAAATTTTGAAGCTACATGGACTCCTCGTGTGTGGTAGTATTAGTATCGTGCCGGCGACATTGGTTTGAGAGATCACTGACCACCGGTGAGATCGAAGACGCGAGCTACTCCAGCGTTCTGGATGAAATCTGTGACGAATAAAGTTATCGAGGAAGCACGGCTTGCATGAGAATAGGCCTTACAAACACCGCGAGAAATGGACATGATTTGCTGAGATCAAACTGAAGATTGAAGTGTAACCGTGTGATGGTGAGGTTTGGAAGTACTACATGCGAGGTTTTATACCTCGGTAGGAACGAATACCTACTGAATACAGGTTGCAATGGCGCATGGTATGAATGTGCATCTTCGTTGAGGTATGGCTTCTGTCACAACCAAGATGGAAGCTCTCCACCGCCTGCATAGTGATTGAGATCGAGCCCCCAGCAAGACGCCTGGACTGCAGTAATGTCTTCGACAGTGAGCAGGAAGCATGGGATGAGAGGAATGGTCAAAGCATGGTTCTTTTCTGACCTGCATATGGAAGGCGATGTTTAATTTCGTGTTGAAGCAGAAACAAGGATCACACACGCGGCTGTCGGAGTGATATAGAGTTGTATGGACACACGATCCTGTACAGTATAGATAATAAGTGAGCTAGGGCAGTTAGCCGCACCTAAAGGGAGTGTTTGATACTCACGTTATCACTCAAACGTACGATGGCAATGTTCTTTGCAGTTACTTCCAAGAGAAACGTCGACCCCAATTCCTCTAGAATATGTCAATAAGACCCCCAGAGAAGGAGAAGCCTGGACATGCTCGAACTTCGTTATGGACCATGCAGAAGGAATCTGAGCAAATTCCCGATACTGCTAAGTATTGGGTTTATTATACAGCCCTGTTTCATTCGCATTTTTCGCACCCCCGACCCATGTCCACGTGATGAAAAGCGTGACGGACCACCTGATTTTTCCCACTCTCTCCTCTCTCTCCTGGACCGTCACCATCTGGTTCCACCCAACGTTTGCCCAATGCCCATCGTCTCTTCCTTTTCATCACATACACAACGCCTCTGATGGGCTCCTCAGCAATTCCAGTGTCTTTACCTCTTTACTCAAGGCCCCTATTTGCATAGCTTTCGTTGAACTCTTGCAACCGTCAATCGCTGTGGATTCCTCAAGCAGAACTTATGACGAACCTGCAGGGTGTTCATTGAAATATTAAAAAGCCTCCTGAATGTTCTGTCTCGCTCGATCGGATAATTTGCGGCAAGAGAAATTTACCCGTGCCTGCGAGGAGCCAGCCGGAGGCTGGGCGACGAACAGGCGCGTAGAAATCGCTAGATTCGAACCACTCGCTACGACACTTTGAAGATAGTCGTTCAAATTTCAAAGCCTACTGCGCAAGGGTAGGGCCAGTCTAAGAAAACATGGCTCGCACTCAATTCTTGATAGCCATCACCCATGATTCTACAAGATCAAGTTTTTGAGCATGATAAGGCTGCCTACGTGCTACAAGCTTCATCGTACTCTTCTGTGATAATGTACCAAGTTACTTGGCCTCAAGGATCCTCGCACCGAGGGGCTAGCACTGGGCGACGAACAGGGCATCGGAAACCAAGTACGGTTTCAATTTTTCATGGCTGATAGTTCCAGCCCAATACTATCGCAACGATGTAGCATAAGAATTTCTCGTAACTGAATTTAATTGTATGCGTTCTCTGAACTGAAGTTCGTATACAGCACACTGTTGAAGCAGTAGCGGGCTGTGCCGCTCGCCGGCCACGGACATTATTTAAAGACAGGCGTATTGTACCTGTAGGAACCCGTACTCTCTCTTGGAAAGTTTCAAGTTAGTCACGTGCTCGGATGAATAGGCACAAATAATAAACGTATCACTTGACCTAGTCATCAGCCATTCGTCTGTGATAGAAGAGACACCATTCACAGCAGTGTATGCAACTTGAATTGTCGGAGGAGAATGGTAACGGAAACTTGGGGTCATGATCTGACCGGTATGTTCTTCTAGGCTCGATACAGCTATCTGGCGCTATGCATACAGCGAGGTATGCAATGAAATCATGATTGCCAAAGGAGTTCACCGTGTAATCTCCGCTGTCCGATGATAACTTAACTGGTTTCCGTTGGAAAGCCAGCAGTGTTGATCCTAGATTCACGAACTCTCGTATCGTACATTGGACTCCCGGGGAGACCCTAGCTGGACTTCTCGCTCGATTTCAAATAATTCCCAACATCATATGTACAGCTTGTCGTGTCCAACACCATTTCCATGTCAATCAACTTCCATCAATACTTGTCAAATCTAAGATTACACCATCCCACATGCTGTTCAAATGCTGTGGCCTACTCCTATTTATCATTCCCTGTTCTTGGTTCGTGCTCACCCATATTTCGCCTCCACAGAACCACCATACTTTGACATGTTTCAGGACTGCGCGCACTTCTCCATTCAAGATAGCACCTTCAACCAAGGTCTCGGGCATCAAGTGAATAACAGCATGACAGTTCATGGAGACGTTATCATCAGCTGTGGTCGAGAAACGGCTGTGGTCGAACGTACCATGTATGACCAGGTAAGCAATGTATGTATATGTTAGACCGTCGGACAACTGAACATCTTTATCTGCAGTTCCGTGAGGTTATACTGGGTGACATTATCATGATCAAAGAGCTGTACTCTCAGGAATTCTCACAGTACGACTGGAAATGGAAAAATGGGAGCATAATTGCTCGACACAGGTCGCACCGTGGGCGACGTACTATATACAGCGTTGCAATTATGGACAAGAATGTCACGTTTACTGCCATGAAATATAAGGGAGAGGATTCCTTTAGCGCTTGGAAAGACGATTTTCGCTTCTTCTCTCGTACAAGGTAACTTCTTTTCAATGTAATTATGCTTGTCACACTAACCCGGGGACCAGAACACCGGATACATTTCAGCTATTTGCACTCAATAAAGATGTTCCGTTACTGATATTCCATGGTGGTGAGATTTTTTTTCCCTTGTATTTATGGTTTGATTGACCGTTTCAGATATGGTTCCCCTTGCCCACTTTTATAAGCCACAGTTCTGGTCAAGTTTGTACCTCTCCCAATTGATAGTGAGTCCACATCAATATGCCCTTCAGAAGCACGTTCTCATTCCTTCAGCCAGCGAAAGGCTGGGTCGAACAAAAGGTATGGATCGACTCGAGGGGTAATTTATGCACAGGCCCACTAGGTCCCTCAGTGGATGTTGAAGGAGGAGTGTTCTATCGGAAATCCATCCTTGGACTCCCTGAGGAGGCAAGTATGCTCAAAGCCGATGTTTCCCTTCCATTTTTCGGAAGCATAGGGCCTAGAGCAGACAATATAGTGCTTTACTCTGCGTGTTCAAGGTGCCTATACTTTCAATCCGACTTTGCAAGATACGCCAAGTGTTCCCTGCCATGTGAAGTACAACCTCCTCTCTTCATCACAGACGCCTTGAGTAGGAATGATCTTTGTTTTGGCACCGTGTATTCCCATGCACTGGACGCAGTTGCACGGTGTCAGCAAATACCCGCATTTTCCAGAAAAGGTTTCTTCATTTCGCCAAACCTTTCATCCATCACAGGCACACTAATGGAAAGGAATCAAGGATTACTTCGGTAAGTGCCACCATAATTCTACTCTTTTTTCCCTGTCTCAGACTCTCGCAGTTTTAAAGTGGATCTTAATGAGCCGCCCATCGGAGGGCCTATAGTCATTTTTGACGTTCAAATTCCGTTTCGGGAAGTTTGGTTGTCACAGGCATCCAGCATCTTTAATGCACTCGAGATCTCCCAGAATAAACACGACTATTGTGCGTGTCTTCATTTCTTATCTCATCTACTCATGAGAGTTTAATGCGTTATAGTCATTGTGACCGAACCTTCCTCGCTGTTGACAGCGCTTAGGTTCGAGAGACACCACAGCAATGGAGCATTCTCTATGCGACGTGACATTGAGCCCGATCAGCCAAAGCAGTCCTATGTATACCTTTTCGTTCGGCCATATCCTGTTTCGATACTAGCAGGAAAGGCATGGCATCTAAATCCGTGCTATTGGTCCTACGACGAGAGCGGTAAATCTGAAATGTCAGCGAAGGAATACAAGCGCCTCGATCTTCCGAGAGTCGTTGCAGACCCATGGTCAACTCCTCGTATATGCGCATGGTCAGACGAGGTTTACAAAGCAATTCGCGATTGGCAAGTCGAACGAGGATTCGACCCCATATCCTCGGACTGGGCAAAAAGCATGGGGTATCCGGAGATGGAAATCATTGGTCCAACGCGAGATGTCAGGTTTGAAGACCCTGAAGATGAACTCAACATACCAGGAGCCTGGATCGATTAGTGTGGGATAGTTATGTTTAGGATGTTTCTTCAGCCCTGTTCGCGTAATGGACTTGTGCTTGCGTGCAGTGATTGATCTTCTTTGTTTTAAGCTATGTAATGTATATGCCCCGGTTTTCTTTCGAGGTGTAATTTACATTCTTGAACGCACGTCTACCTCACTATTCTAGTCAGATGCTTCATCCACCTTCACCACCTTCACAACTTCAACAAGAGGATGATTGGATACCGCATTCCAAACATCTCCAACCGTGATCTCGCCACACGCCTTTATCTCCAATTCCGGAATCCGAACTGTCATTTTTTCGAAAGCTTCACGAAGGGTGCCAAGCTCATAAATCGTCTTGACATACGTCACCACCCGTCGTAAAGCTGGAGCGTTGATCATCGGTAACCCCCTCCGAAGAAGGAACTGTCGACACGTAAACAGGGCCAACCGGCTACATCGAATTGGGGGTTCTATACTGAAAATCGCACTCCAATTACTGCGTAGAGAAAGCACCTCGATTGTACCCTGATGTCGGACCAGAAAGTCATCGATATCATGGTGAGTCAACATAACGTCCGTTTCGAACATTCGAAGGTGCGGGAATGTGCATTCATCCACGATCTGGCTGAACCACGCGGAGTTTGAATAGGCGTCGAAGTTTTCTGAGACACCGTATAACCTTAAATTTCGGAGGTTCACCAGTCGGGGTAGAGTTGTCTTCGAAAGTTGTAGAATCGAGCCCAGATGAGCGTTATTGACGTATAGTAGATGGCTTTGGGGAAAACTTGAGAAACAATTAATGGATGGTTAGAAACTAAAGCGTACCGGTGATTGAATCGCAGAGATACAACCTTTTGGGCTGCATCGTCGTTCTTTTTGATGTGAAGAAGGAATTTAACGATGCTCTGAGGAGAGGAGAGAGAAATGTCCTGATATATTTCCTCCTTAGCGAGTGCATGAAATGATTTGCAGCTGAGAAGGACACGGTATAATTCGCTGGCGGGAAGGTTATGGAAGATCTTCAGCCAAATTTCGGGTGGGATTGTGTTTAGGGACATTATCTGGATACGTAAGCTCAATCAGGGATAGACGTCGATAGACACGCAGTGTTGAACGAACGATAACAAACCTGAGGAGATGGCAGATGGTGGTTGTTGAGCAAGCTAAGACGATCGATGTGCGTTATCGATAAGGACTTCATTACAACATTACTCGTCCCCCGAGTCGTGGGCTTTGAGCGCCTGAAATGTAACGTAATTCAGGCATCCTTAAGTATGAGCGATACAGAAACAGATTTAGAGCAATATTGATATGTAAACATCGAGTTCGCTCCACTGAGAGGTGTCCGCTCCCTTCCCGCGATGTCTAAGTCGACATTGAGCACTGGAGGTGTCAAAGCCTTGTGGATGTACCAACTAATTCAAGCCGGATCCATCCGCTTCTTTCGATTTCTTCGCTGCTTCGATTCCCTCTCGGAAAAGGCAAATTGTATTAGGATCGAAGTCTTTGTCACTTGTAGTCTTATCAACCACAGAATCAGGAGAGCGTTGGTTTATATTGTCTTCAGCTTTCTTGGATTCTAGTCATAATGTCAACGGACGTCCTGGACAGATGCACAATTTTCTTATCAGAAGTCTCTTGCGTAGGATGTTGAGTAGGTTCCAGGGAACTAGTCATTAGAGGAGGGCGTAGGAAGAATGTCAGAGATCGCATGTCCGCTTTTTATGCGCGGCAAGGCTGAAATAGTCCGATTTAGCTCTACACAACATCGGCCAGAACTCGCATCGGCGCACCGGCAGCGATGTCCTAAACGAGTACCGTTTCTGGAGTAAAATGGCCCAGCGACGGTGATCGGATAAGGAAGTGTCGGCACAAGATAGGGACGGGACAGGAGAGGTAGCGATTCTCAAAGAATTCAGCTAAGGATGCCCGACGCCGTGACGGGAGAGAACAAAACAGCTTAACTTGCCCACTCAAGTCCACATCTAGGTCATTCCAAGTCCTCCTTCTGGAACGAAACCTCAGATATAGCTCTATTAAACACATCCAGCGATAGTGGATAGAAGCATAGGATTACATCGCCAAATATGCTTACGTAATCATGTGAAATTTTTGAATGACCAATATACAGGTCGGCGGTGATAGGCTTTGAGGATAGGGGAACGCAGATGTGGAGAGCGATGTAATGTCGCAATGCTGGTGGTACTAGGTGGTACTGAGATGGCATTGCTGAATGTTTTGATCCCTAAGCCAGGCGACAGATCTTGGGATACACAAATCGACCGAATGGGGATGGTGCGTTCGCAGGACAGGATGACACTGCCAGTGGGGTTTCAGTGTAACACGCCCGTTACCTATATGGTTAATCATTCATATCTTATCTATTGATATTTGTTTACCTATTCCTTTACCTATAAATACCCTCCGCGGACTTAGGTAGACCAACTCTCTTTTGTCTTGATTACTCTACACACAATCTAAAGGTTGTCGTGCTCTCTCGGCCATAGGGCCTTTGCGTGTACTCGAGTAGTCGAGTCAAGGAAGTCTTACATTCAGGATGCAACACCTCAAAGCAAGAAAACATACCTTCTAAGCCTGGTTTCTCGTTCCTCGCAGAATGACCCCAAGCCAGCTCATTTCCTTGCCTTCAGCTTCACAGACGAGATCCACTTAATGGATGATCCCTCCCCCATAATTCTGTTCTCGATGCAGCGGATAGCGACAGGCAAAATTCAAAGTGGACAATTCGAGTAGAGTGCCTGCGAATGCGGCTTTCCATGAGGAACCGCGTTGAGATTGTGTGGATATGCAGAGGATATTGAAGTTGCGGTTGAGATTGCGGCGAGGGGGTTGAGTAGGCGCAGCTGTCTCCGGAGGACCGGAAGGTGAGCCTGAGTATATCAACGACCAGAGGGTTACTGACATTGTTACTCCTTGGCATCAAGAATACAGCTTTCAACCGAAGTCAATATACTTAGGAACGCGGGGATCCTGTCGATAACCGATGAGGTGAGGCCTAGTTTGCGTTTGCGCCAGTTTTGCCCTTCGCTCTTTGTCTATAACGAGCAGGTGCTAATAGCCCACTTTAGTCGGACGCAGTTATTATGAGAAGAGGATGAGACACCCATAGTCGTTTGTTTGTCCTGTGAGGTCGATATCCTGATGCTTGAGGCCTCCCAGCCAAAACTTATCGGGTAGGAGCGGGCATTTACAGGTATTTACGGGTCTGGCCCGATTTTACCTGAAAATGGCTGTAGGGCCCGCTGGTACCCGATGTTCGAGGGTAATCACGGGCTGCAGCAGGCTGGTCAGGGCTGGCAGCGGTCATTGGGGGTATAAACGGGCTTCGAGTAGCACATTAGCTGGCTGGTACCAATAGTGGGTAGATTTCTCTATATTCACGGCTACGGTAGCATATATACATACATGGCTGCGTTGTACGAATAGCAAATATCATAGACAGGGGAGGTGCCTAAACAGGTCCCAAAATAACACCCTTGGGGAACAGTAGCGGTTGAGGCTGGGTAGGTAATGATGATGAAAGGACGAAGGATATACTGATTGGGTGCTTCTCATGTGGATCGCTAACAGGCAGAAAAGATGGAGGTCAGTCATGCGCTTGCAAGAAAAATGGCAATCACATACGATTCAACACCGTAGGCTATCGATACCATCCCCTGTCGAGTACATGCCAGCCAGTCTTTGGGCCATCTAGAGCTATCGAGCTGCAGAATGAATTAGCGCTGGTTTATATACAAGAAAGAAGGGTAGTACCTGCAGTAAAACTCGTCATAGTGACGCGAAATAGGAGACCAGGCTGTGAAAAGCATAGATGTAAGACAGTATCCTGTAAAGATTGCGGACAGACACGTACCTGTAACGATTCGTCCAGATCTACGAGATGCTGAATAAATAGAACATGAGAATAAGTACTTCTGGGGAGGAGAGGACGGAGAGTAGAGGATGGTGGTGGAACGAGAGGAAGTCGCGTCAGGGCAGAGGGTTCTGGGCGGACCTGTGACGTAGCCCACTTTAGGGCAGGCCAAGATCAGCTACGTAGGGCCAAAAAAAAAATTGTTAAGTCGCGTCTGTCGCGTTAATGAGCTTCCTCTGTTTCATTATTCCCTATTCCCCGTACCGCCATATACCCCTGAGAGCCCGTATTTACCCATATTACCCGCCAATACCCCGCCAGCCCGCTCCTACCCGATAAGTTTTGGCTAGGCTTGAGGCCTGATGCATTGATGCCCCAACGAACATCGTCGTGGGAAGAAACAAAGAATAACCACGTGACATGCATACGTAATACACTTGTATCCGGACGCCTAAACAGTAACGCTCGTCGCTCAGCCAGAATTCGTGTCACCTGTTCAAGTTGGTCACCTGCGGGCCTGCCTCACACAAGCGTTTGTTCTTAACATACAATTCACGCCAGCTTTCGATACACGACATTACATTACCTCGACTCGTAAGCAGGAGGCATATCGAACTCACCCTGCCCATCCGGTCTACTACCTGAATACTCCCTGATCCGTGTCTTCGTTATCCCTGTTTGACGCCTTATAGGTATAGTGCCAGATTCGCAGAATGGCTGAATGAGCATGGTACTCGGCTGATGCGCTTTATTCTTGTGCCTCCACCACAGAAACAATACAAGTCCTGTGCCGCCGATTATAGCAACCACGGAGCCTGCTACGATTGATATTGGAAATCGCGAGGTCTTGTTAGTTATCACGTTCCCTGTAGCTGATACAGAGGATAAAGGTTGTCCGCTCGTGGTTGATATGGTGGAATCAGCAAGTGTGACGCCAGCAAGCAATGCGAAAATAGCCGTCGTTTGCTTGTCGGAACTGAAGATAATGGGAGCTTGCTGAGGCGAGCTCCAGTCTCCGTATATGCTGCCGGAAAGCCATCTTGCGTTGCTCAGGACTGCGTTGTACTGGATATGAAGAATAAGCATGCGCATTTAAAGTGATGAGACGCCGTGCGAAGGCATACCTGAACGGAAAGTAGACTCGATATATATGATCGTACATCATCTGGAGTCGAGCTTCGCTTATACGTGTGCAGTAGCGAGTTTATATAATGCCCTCGCTGAACGGTTTGAGACCAATCTCCGCTTTCTGAGCCATGAGTTGAACATTTTGTCGTACGCTGACAAAGTGTGAGCACCTACTGAGAACCCCGAATTGATCTTGCCACCGTCCATCTGTAGACGCGTGAATAGCAAGTGTTAGGCTACACCGGGACACGATCAAGATCAATACAACGGGCGTATAAGGTTAAGCACATACTTCCCCGCAATATCTTGAGCTTCATGCTCAGCCAAAGATCCCAGCATCGAGATTCCTTCGATCCACTCCCCCACACCCTCAAGACTGGGATCATCAAAGGTGGCCGCACAATTGTTCGATATGCGAAATCCCTGAGGCATCTGTTGTGACTTGATCATCTTCGCTACAAAGAATGTTGCTGATTGGTTTGTGGCAAGAAGATATGTCTTATTTGATGTTGCCTCGGCGAGTAAGCCCGATAACCTAGTATTATTCACGTCGCTGCTAAGTTGGGATAGAATCATGAATTCTCGGTCACATACGTCATATAGAATCTGTCTCAAGAGCGTAAATTATATGTCCGAGCATGAATAGTAGACCTACCCGTTGATATGAGGTATAAACGCGTAATTTCTCTAACGAATTGATGAAATAATGCTGATGTGAAAGGAACAGCTCAAACTTACAGGTTTCGCAGTCAAACCTCCGATGAACAATTTACCTGAGATGGCATCACCGCCGATGCTGAGCTCAGTATAGGCACGACTCACGGTCCTGTTCCGACGCACACATCGGCTGCAATATATCCATGTTCTCCGCTGAAATGGTCTGGGCATACGCTCTGTTCCAGGTTTCTTCCGCCAGCGAGAGGAAACTGACATTGTTGTATGCACAGTATGCAAAGAACGCAGCGTAACCATATCGCCTATGGGGATCCTCAGCCAAATTCCCCGAACATGCAGAAATAACACTTACAGGATGAACTTCGGAACAAAACCGAGGAAATGAATAGTGTATTCTCGAATGTCAATGAAACACTTACATCTATCTTGGTAAGATCTCTGTAGTCAGGATTTTCAGTGTTGGCAGTTCGAATGAGAATGATTTAAGACATACTCGGGGATGGGAAGATTCGCCATCCCAGTTCTCCCTTGCACCGTAAAGTATCTGTTAACCTGATCCTTATACTTGGCTTGATTGGTCCAATAATCGAACATGGCAAGCTGTGCATGTAGATTGATAGAGGTGAAGGGACCACTTTCATTTTCACCGTTACCCCAGTAAGTCAAGTTCGAATCTAGATAGAGAACTGCTTCATCAAGTGCAGCAGACGCGAGATCGATGCGTGCGGCCTTATTGATTGTTATGCTGGAGTTCTGTGGATAATAGACGGTGACAAGAAGAATGCTAAGTATACTCGGGATACTCACCTTCCATATCGCAGGCGGAGTTAAAGATTGACCTAGTCCTCGAGTAATCTCTTCGAAGAAGATGAGGAAGGGAAAGAAGGATGTCTTCATGGTCGACGGAGGCGAAGATTCATTTTTGATTTGCTTTATGTGCTGGACAGGGAGGTGAGTTGTTAGCGACAATCATGATGAAGGAGGGCTATGCCTCAAGCGCTGTGATGAACATGAATGTTGACCCGAACTATAGCGATATGATGCTGGCAAACGAATAAGTCACTGCATAATCTGTTGGCATACAGTGCCTAGTAAAATCCATTGCGTTGTGCCGTTTGGGTGCCGACATGAAACCCTCTTCTCGTATCGCTCTAACCCCAAATCCTTGTATGAAATATGCATAGATATACAAGCTGACAATACCCTGAATGGTTGGTAAATAACCGTGCTGAGAAGTGTCGGGGCGAATAAACGGATCAACACGGCATGACGTATCGATTGTTACGACTGTACCACGAAGATCGTGAACGAACCGAAGCATGATTAACACCAGAACGAGAACCCGTGGCGGTACTTTGTTGGTTTTTATGATCCAGTGAGTTATACTGTTCTTGTGCCTCGTCTCTTGGCAGGCGAAGGATATCGACAAGTTTAATTGACAAACTGGAATATGTCGAAACGATACCAATGAACAATCATGAACCCAAAACCAATTATAATGGCTCCATTGCTCCGATATTGATACATCTCGTCCCATCAGCTTCCGACCAATCATTGTGTACAGTGTTGGTAACATCGATCCAAGTCTGCGAATGGAAATGGGAAACAAGCCGTTGCATGGCTGAGCAGTTGATTCTACACCGTACGCTGGTCATGAGTCGATTTCGAGCTCGGGCGGAGCTCATCAATTGATCCTTGAGCGGTCCTCAGATGAGACCAGTCTGAGCCCAGACTGAGGCGGCCTCCACTCTGAATCGACTCAGATGAAATATCCATCAGGATTGAATTCCGCACAAGTCTCAGCCTGACATCCTAAGCAAGATCAGAGAGCACCGTGAGTTGTGGTGGGGCCGTTTGGGCTCCGTATTATTGATCACATTACCTTTGATACCCTCGCATATCTTACGCTTCCTCGCGTTTTAGTTTATAGAAAGTAATTTTGTAACAACACTTGAAGGACATATGCTCATAGTAAATATGAGGATAAAGTTCCTCATCTCATGCAATTCATCTCATCTGCCTTTGATCTCTGACGTCCGGGAGTCGATGAATTTAAAGGCTGCGAGAACACAATCAGCATCAAAAGGATAGATGGGCGTAACAAAATGGCACTCACATCGACACTTTCCAATCTATGAGAGGTGATTTTAATATATTGTAGCCAGCCAAGAGAGCAGTTCTGAGCAGTCGAGACCAAGCAGAGAAATCTGAGACCAAGCATAGAGATCCTAGAGACCAAGAACGGCTAGATGTATATTCAGCTGGAGTATATGTCAGAGGGAAGCCCTTGGATCCATAGAGGAAAGTAGCACTCAGATCCAGGACGAACAGTGTAAGGGGAAGAGCAAAGGGAAAACACATTTTTGCTGTCAGAATCACTGTATTACTTGTGAGGTGTAAAGAATGCACTAAACTGATGATTCACTGACATCCACCCCGGGCGTGAGAGCTTAGCGGAACGGACACAAACCGTACCTCGCTCTCCGACTGAATAGCTGAGAGTAGAGCGAATGCGGAACGTGGTGGGAACGAAGAAAAAAAACGAATAGGATCGCGCCTGGCCCTCGTTTCTACCATCATGATCCTACTTTCAGTCTCACAAACGACTGGGTAAACAACTTCGGAGACGACGAAAAAAGAGCGTGAAAAGAAGCAAGTAATATTGTCACATCACAATGATGTGACCTTGACTCTTGGATTCGAACCACATCATGCTTCGCTTCAGTTTTACACGTGTCGATCTATGGACAACATTTGGCGGATCTGGTCGTTTTAGCAGCAACAAGACCCAATGACTAGGACGGAAAAGGAGAAGGACTCGGGGAGAGGGAGCGTGTTAGGATAACGTATGTGTTTTAAAAATACTCGATGGTAATTTGCTTCATAGCTTTGGTTACCTTGGTCAGAAGGAAATAGTCTCGAAATTTCAAAGGTAGACTCCTCAGAGCGCATGTTGAAGTCATTTATATTATCGCTATCACGGAGTTAACGACAAGATAGAGGCTAGGGACGGATGCTATGTGAAAATTTCGAGATTCGACTGCGCCGCTAACCCGGGAAGTAATGATTCTTCTAACCTTGCCGCACGCCTGGATTGTTATGATATTTGAAAGCTGTTGTAGGACTGTTAAAGGCAAGGATCAATGCTTCGACGCTTTCCCCGCTTCACGTCAGACCTCTACTGAGGCAATTCGATCCGAGACTCAATTCCCCAAGCCATGACAATCATTCCTTCATGAAATGATTACGCTTCGGAGAGAGAAAAGCCGGTGAGTCATGACTCGATGCGCTCTAATTATATGTCACTCAAAAGAATTGGAGTACACACTAGGTAGGTGTACTGTGGCGAGCACTCGGATAGACTAGTTAGAGGTATAAAGGACGAAGAGGCAATTCTGCGTACTCATCAAAGAGATGCATCATTTTCAGTTTTCCATTCTCTCTCTCCTCTATTTATTTAACCCCTCATTTGCCTCAATCGGACCTGTTGCAGACCTCGTCATCAGCAACCAGGCCGTATCGCCAGACGGGTTCACTCGTGGCGCCGTTGTCGCTGGAGGGACAGTCATTGGACCTCTTATCGTCGGAAATAAGGCGAGTGGACAGACTTCACTAGGTGCTCCAATCTGACTCGAATCCAAAAAGGGCGACAACTTCCAAATCAATGTTGTCAACAACTTGAACGACAGCACAATGTTGCAGTCTACCAGCATCGTAAGGATACCCCGCCTGTTTCTCGTATATGCCTTTATCTGACGTTTCAAAAGCACTGGCATGGAATCTTTCAGAACACGACTAATTGGGATGATGGTACCGCATTCGTCAACCAATGTCCAATAGCCAAAGGGGACAGTTTCTTGTACGATTTTAATGTCCCTGATCAAGCCGGGACATTCTGGTATCATTCGCACCTCTGTAAGTCCGGGCATTTTATGCTTCGTATCATGGTGCTCATTAAATATCCAGCGACTCAATACTGTGATGGTCTTCGTGGACCCCTTATCGTGTATGATGAAGATGATTCCCATGCGTCTTTGTACGATGTGGACGACGGTAGGCTCACCTTAGTAATCTATATCTCGTTAGCTCACTTTATGGCCTACCAGAGTCGACAGTGATTACTCTCACGGACTGGTACCACGAAAAAGCGAAGACTATTACATCAGGGTATGTCTATGGCCACTTATACTTAGCATAGCACCTAATTATCAATAGCGCGACTACTCCCAATTCTACCCTGATCAATGGGCTCGGTCGCTATTCCGCAGGAAATGAGACTACCCTCGCCGTCGTGAACGTCACCCAAGGAACACGGCAAGTTGGGAATGTATAGCTCCACGTCTGTGTCACTGACTCCTACCTACAGGTATCGAATGCGCTTAATCAATGTAGCCTGCGATGCGGCTTTTACGTTTTCAATTGATAATCATACAATGTATGCGCTTACCGATACATCAAAAGAGTTATCTTCTCATATATTCATAGGACAGTAATAGAGACAGACTCAGTCGAGAATGAGCCCATCGAAGTGGATTCGCTCGTGATCTATGCAGGTGAACATAGCTTTGTCGTGGAATCATTGACCAATACTTATCGATACATTTCCACAGGTCAGCGCTACTCCTTCATAGTAAGTGCATTATCACCCGAGTCACTGGTTCGTTCTCACACTTACAACTTGAGCTCAATGCAAATCAATCCGTGGGAAACTACTGTAAGTCTCCGACACATACCTGTTGGCGACTATAGCTCATCACCGTCGAGGTCGCAATGTTCCTTGAGTTTGCGTTTGTAAGTGTCACATGCCATCAAGGTTCCCGACTAATTTAAACACGGATAACAATTCAACAGAGTGATGGGATATTTACTGTGAACGGTGTAGAATACGTGCCACCTACCGTTCCAGTCCTGCTGCAGATCCTCAGTGGTGCTCAAACTGCTGACTCTCTTCTGCCTTCCGGATCAATTATTTCTTTGCCAAGGAACGCAACTGTCGAGCTTTCTATGACTGGAGGAGTGAACTCAGAGCAAGTAAGCCTATCTAATCGGGACTGCAATGCTCCATTGCTGACAGCTAGCTTTTACAGCATCCAATGCATTTGCACGGTGTGAGTATGCCAGTCTCAACCAGCCGATGGAAGTTCTGAATTATCCGACAGCATACCTTCAGTGTCGTACGTGCTGCTGGTGCTAGCGACTACAACTTCGTCAACCCAGTGAGCATACCTCATCTCGAATCGCTTCATCCATCCATACCCCTGAAATCCCTCGCTTTCAGATCCGCCGAGATGTCGTCAACGCTGGTGATTCCACTGATAATGTCACTATTCGTTTCACGACGGATAACCCAGGACCATGGATTTTCCATTGTCATATCGACTGGCATTTGGAGGAGTACGTTGCTCGAAAGTGGTTGTAACCGCCGATTCTGATTTGATTCTTTCTGTAGAGGCTTCGCCGTGGTCTTTGCGGAGAGAACCGATGAATGGAACTCAACTATCCATCCGACTGGTACGTGATCATTGTAGGAAAGGAAAACGATTTAATTTTACACTTCTAGAACAATGGGATAATCTCTGTCCTACCTATGATGCGCTGAGCAGCGACGATCTCTAGGGGCATCCCTCGTTCTGGTCACTGACATAGTATTGGCATCCTTACATTCCTTTTATAATCGCTCCTTCTTTTCTGCTGCGGTCGGACTCTGATTAACAGAGCGAACTTTCAAGTTATATAACCAAATAACCAAATCCAGTCCTTACCTTGTATAATTCTATTGTTCCACTGTACATAGATTGCTTGAACAAAAGTCACGGCAATTCAGCACTAGTGTGCAAAGACCTGGGCCTTTCTATAATTTGTCTATCGACGGTGAATTGAGCCGAAAAACATCAGTACTTCGGGAATTGACTGGAACTTAGGGGATGATTCAGATAGAAGAAGTGTGTCGTTATAACGCGCCGTCCTGACTCTCGACCAGATCGTACGAGTAGACCTCTTTCTATTCTGTAAATAGACGCGATACTATCCTATGAGTACGATGGTAGTGGTAAAAAGTCAAGAAAACGCTAAATAAAAGTAAACAAAGGCGCGGCGTGATATAGCCCGTTACAGTCGTTTATGATTACTGTCTCCGACTCATGGTAATGAGAAGCATTGTAGACACCTCTGTTGATTCATCTAATCAATCAGACATGTCCTGTACATGGTCGACCGTTGAAGTATACCCTAAATCAAGCCACCGGCCACAATCACAATCATGCCAAGAAAACTCGGCCCCTGAGCTAAATGCCTGACCATTCAACCATACTTGAGTATCACCTTCCTCGCATCGCCATCAAGATTGTCCTGATCAAAATGCTGCGCGAGTTTCACAGCCATTCTCCCTTCCTGCAGCGCTTTTAAGCGTCCCCAGTCAAAAGTCCACATCGTATCCTGATCTTCATCCACCAAATGCAAATACGCAGATTCCAGTGGTCGATTCTTCAGACCAGCATGACTGGCTGCACGAGATTCGAGTGACGTTTCGAAGGGAAATTCGACTTTCCAGTCGGTATGGATCCATAAGACAATTCGCCTAAGCCGGGAGAGGAGATGATCTTCCAGAGGATTCAACGTCAATGCCTGGAGCAATTGATCCGTTACCGTGACGGTACTGTTATGGTACCTGGTAAGAGACTGCTCTTGTACATCAAATTCCGTAACTTTCCTCGCATCTCGGACTTCAAGTTCCTCCAGGAGTGGCATCTACTTCAAAAGCGACACTAGATCCACATCCTTTATCGGAATACCCTCGGAGTGGAAGGAGGTGAGCAAGGGCTTGGAACGCTCGAGCATTCGTGAGAGGGAGGTAACGAAAGGCGACTCGGAACCAGACCCTGGATCATGGATCATCGTCCCAACGGATACGTATGCGAGATGTTCCAGGGAAGGCAGCGCGAACACTCCGTGAATGATACTTGTGGCAGTTGGATCAACCACGGCTTGCCAGTATCCCTTGCAAATCTCGAGCGTGAGTGAGCGGAGGTGCGGTAACACGAGATACTCTTGAGTCTGCACATCGTCATCTTCCTCGGCCTCGGTGTTCTCGCTATCCGGTGCAACACCAAATCGCGCCGAAACAAGTGCCGGGAACGACGCGAGACAACGGATACATCTTTTGGCGAACATGCGATCAACCCGCAAATGGGTGATTTCGGATGAAGGAAAGGAACTGAAAAGACGTTTCGGAAAGCCTTTTGGAGTGTTGGAGAATGAGAGACGACGAAGGTTACAGTTGGAGATCCCAAATAGCTCAACGAGCTCGGTTGCTTCATCGCAGTGAAACCAGTAAGGGAGACAAATCTCGACGGACTGAATATTCTGCCATGGATACGGACGAAGAAAGGACAGTGCTTGGGCGCCATGAAGACTGAATGCGAATGAATTATTGCTGAGTAAAGACAACCTTCTCGTACGATGAGATTCGTGAAGTAAGGCCTTGAATGGGACAAGAACAGCACGGTTATTGAGGGCGCACACGGCGTCGTTCGGCGAGCTGAGGTATTCGAGGGCACCCAGTTCACCTAAATCGTCGGTATGTAACAGCTGTTTACGAATCCCTAGCAATTTTTTGCGAAAATCGGTCCTCCTGATGGTATTTACGTCCAAACAAAGAGCTCCACCCGGGCGCGCCGACCCGGCGCTTGTCCAGTATTCAGCAGTTGAATAACGTTGAATGATTGTCATTGTCAATAATTTCCTCACCAACTCCCATGTCGAAGTATTCATCTCCCTGCAGTCCTTGGCACAGAAATTGAATCGTTATCTCTTGAAATCTATACCCTAGCTACCTACCGACCGGGCCATTGATCGACTCTGTCGCTGAAGCTCTGCCTATTCTTATCGGTTTCTTTGACGGGAGCAGTGTCTAGATAGCATGACCATTTTATCGGATATCATAGCTTGTGACTGTGGTGGTGGTATATAGTCTACAGTATGTACGGTTGGCTACTGTGAATGCGACTGCTGCGAGCGCCAGACAAGCGCTGGGTCGGCACCCCTGGCCGGCCCGTGGAGCTCTTTGTTTGGATGTAAATACCATCAGCAGGACTGATTTTCGCAAAAAATTGCTAGGGATTCGTAAACAGCTGAAAATGACATCGAGAAGTTCATTCCGAGAACGGGTCAGGTGAAGGGCGAGGCATGGTAAGATGCCTGTAGGGTATTTGACGTGTTCTGGAGGGAGGATGTTGATATCCAGGAAAATGCGTGCCCAAATCGCGGATATTGACAAGGCTACCGAACGCCAGGTAGAGCAAACCATGCTCAAAGACATGGCCAAAGTGGAACCACGGTCTGTAATGCGGTTCGTGTCTACCACTTCCATAAAGATTTCGGTAAGAATTTCTGCAGGAATGTATAATCTACGGACTGGCTCGTCAATATGTTTTTCATCTTGCGAATTTGAATGAGTACTCACGCCATGTCTGGGGTGTAACGATATGCAGATCGGTATCCCCGCACGACTCCCTTTATATACCTCGAAGCTGCCGATGCCGTAAATCAAAATGATGTCGACAAATGCGGCGAGCGAAAGTCAAGAGCTTTGCTCGCAATCATTGACGAAATTCCTATGGCAAACGAAGGTGTATTATGTATGTATCAACTGTAAATGCTTTGATTTACCTTATATCTTCCAGGCACCATAGTGTTTGTTCACTAAAATCTGTACTCCAGGTTCTACGGTTATAATATTTCGGCATTTGCTCCAGTCACAATTCCCACAGTTGCCTGCCGTGCTCACCTCGAGATATTTTTCCTCTTCCTTCTCGTCGACGGTGGTCAAGGCATCAAGATATGCCCATGCTTCCCTAAGTCACACCGTTGGACAGTTGGACTCTATCTTCGGTTAGCAACATCTTCTGTCGGTCCCTTCTGTCGGGTTACTGTCTCATTTTATGCTTCCAAAGTCTACGCTGAAATAGTTTGTAATGTTCACACTCAAAAGGATGGCTAAGATACGCTCTAATCTGCAGCTCTCAACGCCTGATCCGATATCCTTCTCAATAGTCAAGTTCTTGCTGCGTGAGTGGATAGTGCAAAACATCATGATCTTAGATAAATCGCGGCAGATCACACGCATTGATGCGGCAGCGGTAACCTGGGTCGTTGCCATATAGATGGCTGGTTTTCGCTCGACCCGTTCGATTCCCTCTCAATGCAGTGGGTGTGCCTCACGTGTTTCCTGTTTTTTTCTTTGGACCGTGCAGACTCTATGACCACGTCAACTACCACAAGTCTGATTTACTTCGCGTCAAAAAGTGTACTCTGGTCGGTACCAGAAACTTAGTGTGTTTTACCTCCAACGTTGTTGGAGTATCGACGCGAAATCAAAGCGTATTGCTATTCATTGACATTCTCCACTGCAATGCCTTACCTGTATAAGCCCCGAAAACAAGAACATTGAGATCGTTCCATCTAGCCCTCCAAAGCACGAAACTACGGGACAAATCACCGCATTAACGGGGTAGTGGTCGTCGCCATGGGTGGCCTTCCATTCGCGACCCGCCGAGGGTTCAATCCCCTCTCAATGCAATATCGCAGATTTGATCTTGTTTTTAGACCGGGATCAGCGTCCAGAAATTCCTTAACCCCGCCGGAAGTCTAAAACAGTTGATCACCAGGTAATGAGCAAAATTCTATTTCCTGAGTTTCTCTCAAACACTCCAAAGTATCGACATCAGAGCGTATTGCTTGTCTTACGCCATGGCAATGCGGTACCCGGAGGCAAGACCATTGAGTGTGTTTGTGTGATACCGCGACGAAGTTAACCTACCGCATTAATGGGGTAGTGGTAACCTGGGTCGTTGCCATGCATTAGGTATATGTGTGAACTCGACCCGCCGGGGGTTCGATTCCCTCTTAATGCAATAAGGACCGTGTATTTAGGTTTCTTTTTTATCGTCAGAGGAAAGTTGTACAGGTAATGTAACGAGATTGTGAGTTTAGGGTAAGAGTTTGTACTGTATAATGAATGAACAGCAAAGCCCCTCTTCTCCTATCCGTTCGTTATCGTTTGATCTCCCCACCAACACCCCCTTCCCTCATCTCTCCTCCGTAACGCGAAGCTTGAAGGTTAAGTTTTGGCTTCGCATAATCGGACATTTGCTTCGGGGGCTTCGATATCGAACGTGAGTGAGACGGTGGGTAAACGATGATCGGAGACGTACAGAAGCCCTAGTCTTTCCACGTTGTTGACAGTCTGGAAAGCAGTGGGCGTGACGTAGTCCCTCCCTCTTGTGTCATGCATGGGTGTGGATCGAAGGGTGTATGTTCTTTCGGTAGGTTGTTGGGTATCTGTAGGGGAGCCAAGGCTGAGTGGGATGACACTCAGAGGAGGAATCAGTGCGTACCCTAGGCATGGTAATGACCGTGGTTTCTTATCTGTCTATGGTCGGTTCAGAGGATTAGACAGTCGCTGCAAGACAATTAGTGACTTGGGCGAGCGAGGGAGAATCAGAGCACATACACGTGGAAGTGAATTGAATGAGCTGAACGTTGAGTGTGTCTAAGGGGTTTTTCATGTCGCGACCGAGAGCATTCGCACTTGTAGGTCGATCGGAGTTGAGTGAAAGGATAGGAAGAAGCATGAGTACGTACTTCTATCCATTGATGTCGAATCTTGATCGCAAGGAGCTGAACGGTAGCCAGAACGCCTACGATGGAAATGAGCGACTCGAGAAAGCACGGAACTACTGCGATGGAGACGTACATCTGCAAGGCGTGAGGGGTTTCGGACATTTGGGCCGCAGGTGGGTTTCCAGTCGGTTGGGACGCTGTTGTATGTGGGTAAGTCAGAGAACGAATGAAAGCCATGTGTTGACGTACTAGACCCTACGCGTAATCCCTACATCCACTGCTCTATGGTGTCAAGCTCACAAGATAGGCGTAACTATGGAGTAAAGGCAGCAGGGACAATGAGCTAACAGAGTGGAGAAAAAGGAACAACGACATACGATGGTCTGGCTTTGTTGAAGGTTCTTTCCGAAAGACTTCAGGGCACGTCGAGTCGATGTCGGATACGATGAAATTCCGGGTATATCAAGTTCTAAAGGGAGCATATTTCAGCAACAAGCCAACTGCAGTATCATATACATAGGGACATACCCATTGTCGTCGTAATCGGCACAGTCCTTCGATGCGATGACCTGGATCCATATCAAGTCGAGAATCAGAACACGAAATCGTCCACGGATGAGAAAAACTTGCCGTGCAGAACTGAGAGGCGAACGGACGTGGTGGTAGCGAAGAAGGATTGGGAAGCCCTTGCCGTAATCTCACAGCGTGGCAGCAACGTGCTAGCTAACGTGACTGCCTTTCTTCCTTGCCATCATGATCTCGCTTCTGACCTGTCTTCTCTCAGCTTCTCGTCACATACGGGACCATTCAAGTCTATACAAGGATGCCAGCAGACATTTGACTGGGTACAAGCTTTATCGAGTGTCTTTCTGGGGATCGAGGCTTAGCCCGTTTTTTATCGCCTTCTTGACCTGTACCTCGTTTGCTTTTCCTTCCAGGTCCTCGACAACCGCCATGATCAATCGCTCTACCTTTCCTCGTGATATCTGGACGAGAGGCTAACGTGTTGTACGGTACGTCCGGACATTTCTTGGGATACGACTCTTGCCTGATGCTATATCACATCGGGAAGATTTTCTGGGACGACAGAATGCCTATGGTCTCTACACTACGCCCATCCTCCATCTATACTTGCACGAGAGGCTACCTCGTTTTGAGCGTTCACCGTCCGGTACGTTGTTTCAGTTTCACTGGACCGGTCCTTGCCTGACTTGATATTCCTGTGTCCTGATTCTACCAAGACCATGTCCAAAACGCGAACCGCTGGCGTTGCTTGCTTTCCCTGGCGAAACCGAGTCCATAATTCCTCGATACGTTGTACGTTGCTCTTGCCTGATCATATCTCCTTCCGCCTACCAGAATCTTGAAGACGTTAGCATACAAGCTGTTCCTCCTCTCCATTTTCCTGCTGGTGAACAAGCACCCATCCTTCCCCGTCTTCATCCACCGTTAGTAAATGTCTTTGTCTCAATATATTATCTCATACCTCTCTAACGCCCGAGTTTCTCTAGGCGTATCACACCGTCACATTTTCAGTATTCGTTCGTCTTATTGCCGACATTGGTGTGCCTGGAACACGAGACATGGATCCTGGTTGAGTCTAGGAGATGAGCGGTTCCTAGTTGCGAGTCTTTGGGCATGTCCTTCCCAATTCAAATAATGATGCCCAATCTCATCGAAATCAATAGACAGTATTATTTTTGTGACGCGTGTTGTTGCCTATCACTCACCATCTCGTGTTTCATTCTACATGTACAGCTTTTGAAGCATCAATGATTCTCACTTCCACTGCAACAGTTGCCAGAATCTTGCTGGTTTCGGCCCAGGTTTGCGAAGCAAGCAGATGCACAACATTTGTCAACTCTTGTTAGGTAATATCCTACATCGAGCTTCGTCTCACTGCACTTGCCAGCTCAGCAGGGCCTATAACAATGCTAGATGTTGTAAGCCGAGCGACAGGTTTGGGATACAATCTAAGTCAATGTGCCAGGAACGCGGGGATATTGTCGGTCACCAATGAGATAAGGCCTAGCTTGCGTTTGCGCCAGCTTTGCTCTTCAACGCTTTTCGTCCATCAGGCTCTTTGTCGTAAACTTGCCCTGTGATCCCGATATCGTGACACTGCAACGGTTTTACCAGATAGAAAGGACATCGCGGCACGAAGAGAATACGTGGCATTCATAGTACGTGACACAATTCAAATCTTGCTCGCTATGCGCGGCCTAAAAGATAACGCCCAGCTGCCTTACAAGTGTTTGCCTTAACATACAATTAACGCCTTATCCCAGAATATGAAAGTATTTATAGAAGCATTCAATACGTGAAATTACATGTTTACTGCGTCGATTTGATCGCTTCAATGTAGTAATTGTCCTGGATTTGGGTATTGGATGAATAAGCTAGGCACTCGTCTTTTCTTCATTGTGCCTCCTCTACCGCAGAGGCAATACAAACCCTGTGCCGATTATAGATCGAAACACGTAGCCTACTAGGATTGATATCGGAAGCTGCGAGGTCCCGTTGGTAGTCCTTTTTCCTGTGACTGACACGGAAGTGTCTGTCGGGCGCTGTGCCCATATGTACTGGCCGCGAGACGGTCATCATTCATACGGCCGTATCTATACGCTGTACGGTCTACTCCTACAACAGCGGCGATTCAAGGCTGTTACTAGCATATGGTCTTGATCCGTGTTTCTGGCGGGACTGCGCGACTGAACGTTCTGACCAAGGAGGCAGGAATCAAGATTGGCGGTGAATTTGGAATACCTATTCCATTCATTTCGGTGACCTGTGACCGCCATTCGAAAGTGACCATTTCGGATATTAGCGCCTAAAATTGCCAAATTGGGGCAATTTTCGGAAATTTTTGGCCTTCTGACCGCGACCATCGGAAACATGACTGCGTATCTCGCCAGAAGGGAGTTCAGTTCCTATCTATAATGTGTTTAAAGAAGGCTTCTATCTATAAAGCCAATCTGCTCGAGACACGACGCCAACTCATTTCCCATCATGCCCCAATCCAGTGAAATGCTGCCGATGACTGGTCAAAGGCTCGTCTTGTCTGTTGCACAGATTGTGATATTGGCAGTGATGTACGGTGAGCCTAACTCTGCAACTGTGATCATCTACTACTCACGTTCTGTAATGAACAGGTACACAATTGATCCTTCTAATCATTTTTGTGGCTCTCCAGTAGGTACCCCTTCCACCTTTCTGTCGACCTCTGGTATTTCTCCTCGCTGAAACTGCAGACGAAGATGGACACCCGCCAGGTTGCCAAGAGCAAGAATAATGCTAGTCATAGCGCTTGTCCTCATGCTAATATTGTCAGGAGTGCCGGTGGTTATCCTCTCCATTTTCGTATCCTCTCAAGGGAAGATAGTAGCAGGAGACCTCGAAGGAGACCAAACGGGGTTCGAAAATTTGTGGGCCAGATATTTTGTCATTGTGAGCGCAACCGTGTACATCAATGTACGTCCTACCTACCCCAACCCTGATGATCACTAAAGTGCAAAAAAGTCATTTTTAGGAGACTTCGTCATGTATTGGCGGGTCGCGTCTCTGTGGAAAAGCGGATGTGCAATGGTCGTACCTACGTTGATGTTGTCATGCACAGCGGGTGCGTTGCCAATCTGCACTCCAGTCGACAGCTTCACTCAGAATTCAATATTTTTAGTGTCAGACGTTGTGCTTATTGCGTGCTATCTTGTCGACGGGAATGACCAAACCGGAAAATGCAACTCAGTCAGAATTGTCGGCTATGCGCTCACTGTATGCACCAATGTCACCATAACCATATCGTTATGGTATTATACCTGGTGAGCCCCAAGAATGTTTCCCGTCACTTCCAAATCTGATAATGAGATCAGGTTACACAAAAAGGCAGTACGCGAATACATCAGCGCTGGTAGTCACAGTGCGTATTCAGAGAGAATATTGGTGATAATGGTGGAAAGCGGTGTACTGTACACAGTGATTGCGGTATGTAAGGCTCGAGATGATATACGGTCGGCGAGTACAACTGAGAATCTGTACCTAGATTCTATTTGGCACATTCACGATTATCACAAACTCAAATGTCAAGGACGTCTCCTTTGCGTGGTTGTGTGCAAAAGGCGTCATCGAAGCACTTACGTTGGGGCTCGTGGTGCGTGTTCATCTCAGTCAAGCCTCATGTAAAACGGCTAAACGATACCATTTAGGGACTCTATCCTATCTCATTAATCGTTGTGATTTTTTTACAAAAATCTGTCTGGGACCCAAACGGAGCGATAGTCAGTCAGGAGAGGCGTTCACGTAACTCTCCCATCTGAATTCTATGTTACTCACAACTCCAAGGTTACCGGAGAGTCACGAATAAGTAAGGGGAGTGGAAGGATAGTAATTAGCATTTCGCACTGGGCATTTGGTGGATCAGCAAGTTTGATATCACCTATCTGATAATCATCAAAACAGTGCCAAGTGCTTAATTTCTACCTGGCGGATACGACAGTGATGGCTATTGATTCTCAACAGTGAAGCAATCTAGCCGCTTCTCAGTATGGATAATCACCATGATATAAGGACTTTCAGAATTAACACCTGCCTGACACACGGCCAGTGTTAACTGAGCATGTCACGTCGGTGTAACCGGCATAGCCATTCAAGGTGGTAACCTAGATCCGTTTCAAATTGAGGATCAGGTCGTGGAAATGAGCGAACCTTACCGTGCGGAACTGAGAGTCGAACGGAGGTGGTGGTAGGGAAGAAAGATTGAGAAGCCTCTGCCGTAACATCAAAACGTGTTATCAACATGGTAGCTAACGTGATTGGTCTTCTTTCATACCACCATGATCTCTTCTGACCTGTCTTCTGTCCCTTCTCACTGCGGGCTCAAGACGATACTAGCAGACAGGTGAGCGTCTACAAGTTCTTATCGAGTAAGTCAGACTTACTCATTCTGGAGCGCCTTTCTTCCAGAGGTTCATCACTGGCAAAATTGAACAGTATCAAGAAATGCAATTGAGGCGACGGCCACCGAGTTTTATCACGTACTTGATATGTGCCACATTCGTCTTTATGGCTATGATCAATCGCACTGCCTCTCGTATTCACCCCGCTCCTAGAGTCGACTGATAACTGTACGGCACGTCGGGTCATTTCTACGGGTAGAATTCTTGGCCTGACTCTATATCTGATCTAGAAGACTTTCTTCGACGAGAACCCAGATAAAAAATGTGCCCAGAATGGGTGCGGTCTCTACACTACTATTCCTAAAAATCAAATATCGCACGCGATGCCAGCTCGTTTAGCTCGTTCACCATCCGGTACGCTAGTTCTGTTTCGCTCTTCCCTTAATCTATCTGTTCCAGGCTCTTCGATCCAACTTCTGTCAAGATCATATCAAAGATGTTTCTTTCCTTCCCTAATGAAACCCAATACAGAAACCCTCGATACGTGGTACTTTGTTCTAGTTCTGCTCATTTTACGCTTGCCTGATCATATATCCACCTACGGGAGTCTTGAAGACTTGAACATCTCAGCGATATACGTGAATCAATATACACCAACCTTCCTCTCCATTTTCCTGCTTGTGATCCAGTATCGTCAGCCCCTCCCCGCTACCATTTCTCGTCCCCTAACGCCCATGTTTTTTCGGGAATCACATCGTCACATTTTCAACATTCGCTCGGCTTATTGTCGACATGGGTGAACCTGGAACATGAGGTACGATTGGCTGTTTGTGACTGTCCACATGGATTTCATGTACTTGGTTGAGTGACTCTTACACCAAAGACGCAGGATGGGACGAGGGGTTCCTGATCGCATCGTGCTACCAATCTACCCCTCTGTTTTCCACAATTCTTTCGTGACGTCCAAATTGACAGCGAGTAGCCAGACTCGTAAGTGCTTTATCTACTGACCGGGCGGCGCACTCGAAATAAATATCTAGACACCCTAAATCTGCCAACGACGAGCTATTTTTGGTGATGTCGACTTGAGTAGACGCCCAAGGTGACGGATAGCACTCCGTGAGTCTCGATGTTATGGAGGATATCTGATAGGATTTCAGAAGGAATCCTCCCGAGAGGCGTCTGTTCTTGAGCCGCGCAGTAACAGGGACATTCGCGTACTAACGGTGTCACAGATATCAAGAAAACAGACAAGATATGACTTGATCGCACATCGAATCGTATGTCCATAATGGTATCTAATATAGCAGACCAAAATATATTCTTAGCCTTCCATTGGAACAAAGCGAGTAATAATTTTCATTCTGATGGAATGATCTTATGGTCAAGCGTTGAGACCGGGACATCAGAAACGATTCAATATTGCCAGAGAGCTTGCAGGCCCGCAAAATTCTACACCCTTTCATGGGGCAAGGATCATACAGTATCCACCAGTGGTAGTTGTTAGTACAAATGTTCAGTGTGAGGACCTCGAACGTGCGATAATCTCTTCAATACCATGTTCATCTGCCGAACAGCCTTGGGTTTCGTGGCGCAAAATGCGTTCCATGGTCTCTATTCAAATACAAAGATATGACACATGCCACTCTATTCCCTACTGTAGAATCACTGAGTGCTCCTTAACCGAAGCAAAGGAGTCGTCCACCACTCTAATCAAACGCTTCAGTAACCTCCACCACCTCAACATCAAAAGGATGCCTGGAAATCTCATCCTGAATATCTGCCCCCTTTACTTCACCATACGCCCTAAACTCCAACTCCCGAGTCCCAACGGGCAATTGCCCGATATCCTCCAAAAGCCTCCCAAGCTCGTCCTTCAACCCAACATACACCACCACTCTTTGTAAAACCGGAGTGTCAATCATCCTTAGCCAATAGCCAACAAGAAACGGTAAACCCATAAACGTCACCAACTTGCCACATGTCACTGGTGGTTCTATACTAAATATCCCATGCCAAGCACTACGTAGAGAAAGAACCTCGATTGTATTCTGATGTCGTATCAGAAAGTCATCAATGGTTTCCGGCATTAGCATGACGTCTGTTTCGAATATTCGAAGATGGGGGAATGTGCAGTCGTTCAGGATATTACTGAAATAGTAGGGGTTTAGAGTTGCGTTCCTGTTCCGTGGGACGCCGTATAGTCGTAAGATGCGTAGGTTTACGAGTCGGGGGAGAGTTGTTTGTGACAGTCGAAAGATGGAGCCAAGATGGTTGTCATTGACATATAGCATATGACTTGAAGGTAATACTTGAGAAATAGCCAATCGGTTGGTAGGGATTTATTGCGTACCGGTGATTGAATCGCAGAGATAGGACTTTCTGCGCGACATTGTCATTCTTTTTGATGTGAAGGAGAAACTTGACGATATTCCGAGGTGAGGCAAGAGATATTTCTTTATACATCTCTTCTTTCACCAGTGCGTAGAACGATTTTGAGCTGAGAAGCATAGGGTATAAGTCGGGTGTCGTTTGGTGTTGGAAGATCTTCAGCCAAATCTCGGGTGGGAGTGTGTTCGAGGACATTGTTATCTAGCTACGTAGATGTCAGAGCTAGTAGCCCATGGTGTTAAAGCCATGATCACCAACTCACGATGAATGCAAATGGTAGTCGTTGAGCAACCTGAGGCAATCGATCTGCTTTATCGATAAGAAGTTTATTATGTAAACATTCGGGCGTCTAGTTGGCGTCTAGATGCCAACACGCATCCTTCCTCTGTGATTCGGAACGGTACAGCACAGGACTTAATCAATACTGTGTCATTCAGAGCAGGTAGCATTTATAACACCTCAAAGGAATAGTACCTGATTTGAGGGAATACGCACGATAAAGAGAGGTTTTCTGAACTACATTAGCGACACGTTTGATGTAACCAAAATGTAACTCTAGCAGTCCGGGAGAATTGGGTTTGCGGACACATAACAGCCCCAGCATGGGGTAGTGGTGATATCTACTGCTTGAGTTGCTGGGGGTTCAATTCCTTCTCAATACAGTAGGATTGCAATTTTACCTGCTCGCTCTAGTCCTGAAGGGGGCGACAATTTGAATCGGGACCAGCTCGAGTGCCCGCTCAACTCAGGAATTGTTCTGATATCACAGTAAACTCAAAATCGCGCCGCATTGATGGGGTAGTGGTAACCTGGGTCGTTGCCATGAAGTTGGTCGTGGTTAGTGACTCCTCGACCCGCCGGGGGTTCGATTCCCTCTCAATGCAGTATGACGTCCCTGAGTTGTCTATTTTTCACTTCCGTGGCAAACGTTTACCTTCCGGGTCCTTTGTCAGTGAATAATTCCGTTTCATTCAGTTAAACTTATAAAACACCGATATAAGGAAAGTGTTGTAGCATTAATGGGGTAGTGGTCATTTCTATCCAACTTCATTACCCGACCCACGACACTCAGATCCATGTCTGTGTACAATTTTTTGACACTTTATGCCAAGTCGGTATAAGAGCATCCATTACAAACGCAGAATCAATGGGGGAAATAAAGCGAAACCTGGCCTAGCATTAATGGGGTAGTGGTAACCTGGGTCGTTGCCATTTTCTGGTCCTGCGGAATCCAAATTTCTCGACCCGCCGGGGGTTCGATTCTCTCTTAATGCAATATTCTACACCACGAAACCTTTTGGTTTAGTTTTCATTGGTACGATAAATAGATAACAACTGCGTCAGGGAACGAATGAAGCTGTACAGACGCATAGCAACTCCCCTCGCTGCCTATCGTTTCTCCTCCCAACAAAGAACACCCCAACACCCGATCTCCCTCCTTCCAACGTCTCTCTTGATGTTATTGGTAGGTGGGAAATTGGGAAGCGGAGCTGGGACTTTGAGATTGAGTAGAACAAGCGGAAAGAGAGGAACGATACAGGAACCGCAATCGATCTGCACGGGGATGAGCATTTCATCGGGTATGAAACAACGGCGGAGTACCTGAAATCGATCGCTTCTGCAAACTCTCCCTCGAGCCGGTATTTGGGTTGGTTGGAGGGTATTCTTCACAATGGGCATGTATACCAAGGCCATGTCCTAATATCAGCAATAAGTAAAGCGACGGGAAAGGGAGGAAGAGAATATGTACCCTAAGCACATGCAATTCCATATCCTATGCTCCCTTCCGCACAGTGGGTACCACCTGCAGATTAATCGCTAGCGATGAAGGGCTTGGAAACGTGAACGTGGTAGGTGCGTTTGTTGAGCGGTATTTCCGAGTACAAGATTGATTGATCCAGTACTGGGTAACGGCTGGGTAGAGGGGAATCGTGTGTTGACATATCAATAATAGTGCAATCTGGCAGCATCCTCCACGATATTCGTTCGGGTGGCGTTCTATGCCGGTGGGTCGGTAGAAGGGCTGATATCGAGCATGAGCGGAAGGATAGGGAGGAGAGGTACGGGGACATACGTTCCGTAGATCCAACCGTTCTGTATCCGTCGATGTGTGATCTTCATGCGGGGATCTGAGCAAGGGACATGCCTGCAAGGAGATGATTGATTAGGGCGAGAGACTGAGGTGAACACGAACATCTGCGATTATTTGGTAGGTTGTAGCATTCAGTCGGATTGAATGTGAGTAAGTCTGAGGATGGAGACCCGTGTGTTGGCGTACCATTATCCTTACGATCCAATAGCGCATTCTTCTTCGTATGTAACCTCTCCAATACTGAGCGGTCCGGACAGCTGAACCACCCAAGGATAGGCGAGAAAAGTGGAGGAATAGAGATGTGATTGCACCTCTAGCGGCTAGCCATGGGGTGCGGAGGTGTAGCTTGTTCGGAACGTCTGGGTTTCTCTTGACGGAGGGTAGCATGTTCAGGGATACTGAGCTCGAGGGTAACGTCGAATGCGTGGTAAAGTTGAGTTGGAGTTGAGATCGTTGAGAAGCTAACGTTGAACGTGAGTAAGACTGACCACAGCGATTCAAAATTGCGTGATGACGTACCAGAGCTTCTTCGCATCCACCCTTCTACAGCGTCAGGCGTTGGACCTACGGAGTAAAGCCGGCAAGGACGATGGGCAAAGGGCTGTTTCGATGTCAGAAGTGATAACGCACCGAGCGTATCCAGGCGTAACAGGCTACTCTGTGAGCCTGGTTCATCAACAAGCACTGTGCAGAAGATGAAAACATACCTATTGTCGCTGTAATTGGGATAGTCAATCGAAGTATCATCCAGAAGGTTGTTTATAAAGCCACGGCTTGCAGGGAGCTAGACCGGCAGAGACGATGAGCGACGTGAGAGTAGTGGGGACGTGGTGGTAGCGAAGAAAGAAATTTGTGCCGTAAACTCAAAACGTGTTAGCAACGTGCTAACCAACGTGACTGCCTTTCTTTCATACCATCACGATCTCGCGTCTTCTCTGCCTTCTCACCACAGCCTAGACCGCTCCCCTTCGTTGAACCAGCTACTAATTAGGGATGAAGCGATGAATGTACCATCGGTGATTCAAACGCGGGATTGGGAATTCCTTGTCCACAGGGAATCTAATGCAAGAGACACGACAGAAACCTGACGATCTCAGTTCTTAGTTCAAGCTGTCAGTACCCATGCGGCTCTGTCCATGATGAAACGATAAAATTATGGAAAGTAGTCATGCTCGTATCATCATTACTATAGTATTTTTCTACACTCACCTATCACAAACACTTCTCCCGTTGCCCGCTCAACATCCCATCAGGCCAAGGCATAGTATGGCGCTGGTGTCCTGAAGAGCGCTGAAGGGAGAAGACGCAAGTAAAAACAAAACAAAACATCAATCCTTGGACCATCGCTGTCACTTGTACCGTAACAAGCGATGAGCCACTGCGCCAGTGGGGAGATGAAAGGTTAAGCTCAACGTGTTAAGCATGCCCTTCCTTCATTCCATCTCGATCTGACCTTTTCATCACAGCATAGATCGTTCAAGTCTGTTCGGGGACATCTGAATGGGCACAAATCCTTATCAATCGAATTGAACCACCTTTTTCCAGGCATTTTTTTATACAGAGTAGTTATACCTCCGGACAGGTGATAAGTACAACGAAAAACGTCACATTCCAACACTTCAAATCACTCATACCCAAACAGGACCTTCGCGCGGCTGTCATCGCAAGGACGGCCGTTCGAACTAAAGCGTTGCACAACTTTAACTGCCATTCCATTTTCCTGCAACGCCTTCAAGCATCTCCAATCAAAAGTCCACTTTGTATCCGGGCCCTCGTCGACCAGATGCAAATATGCAGACTCCAGCGGACGAAAACCTCGCATACGAGATTCGAGTAATGTCTCAAAGGGATAACAATCCTCTCTCCAGTCGGTACGGGTCCATAAGATAATTCGCCTGAGCCGAGGCAGGAGCTGCGCATTGGTGGGAGTCAATGTCAACGCTTCAAGCAATTGACTCGTGGTGGTGAATATATCATCCTCGAATCCATGGTCACAGTAAATGTTGTGAAGTATCGAGATTCCATCTGCACCTCGAACTTCGAATACCTCCAGGAGCGGCAACTGCTTCAAGAGCCACACCAGGTACGAATCAATGATTGGTATGCACTCGAGCCGGAAGGACAAGACTGGGTAATTGGAACGCTCGAGCATTTGTGAGAGGGAGGCGACGAAGTTCTCCGAGTGGCCGTCTGATTTGCAGTTGACCATGCGTTTGGACGTATATGCGAGATTTTTCAGTGAGGGTAAGGTGAGGGCATCGTGAAAGAGATAGGTTGCGTTAAGATCGCCATCGATATGGATATTGCCAGGGCATAGATCGAGACTGAGTGAACGGAGATGTGGTAACACAAGACGCGGCTGCTCAGGCTCTTGTACATCTTCATCGCTCTCGTACCCCACGTTTATCCTTTTCCAAATACCGAGTTCCGCTGACACTAGCGCGGGAAAATGGGACAGATAATGAAAGGCCGTAGTGTTCAATATGTATCCAACATGCAAATGGGTGATTTGGGAAGGAGGAAAGGAGCTGGACAGAGTAGTCGGAAAATGCCCTCGGGTATTGGAGAACCGTATACGACGTAGGTTGGGATTGGAGATGCCAAACAACTCCACGAGCTCAGTCGCTGCTTCAGCATCATCATCATCAAAGTCGACTTTGATATCGATAGAGTGTAGATTTTTCCACGTGAACGGTCGGAGGAGAGACAGTGCTTCGAGTTGTGATAACTTATCCTCCGTAGGTAGGGATAGCATCCTGATACGATGGGATTCGGATAAGATAGCCCTTAAAAGCGGCAGAAGCTCCGGTGGATTGATGGTATTGGCAACTTCGGCTGGAGCCCTAAGGTAGCCGGTAACACCTTGTGTTTCGTGAAAGGATGCGATCTTTAGAGTGACTTCGAGAAGTTCACTCCGAGAACGGGTCAGGTGAAGTTCGAGGCGTTGGAGAACGCCGGTAGGGTATTGGAAGTCTTGCTCGCCATCGAAATCGAAATAAGCGGAGATACGTGCCCATATCGCGGATATTGACAGGGCTACCGAACGCCAAGTGGAGCAAACCATGCTCAAAGACATGGCGACGGTAGGATCATGGTCGGTGATTCCGTTTGTGTCTACAGCGTTCAAGAAGATTTCGGTGAGAATTTCTGGAAGAATGTATAACCTAGAAAGAAACCCCGTCACCAACTTATCTTTTGAAAATTTGGGTAATGACTCACGGCATATTTGGGGTTAGAGCGACACGCAAATGGGTATCACTGAACGACTCCCTATATATACCTCGAAGCTGCCGGTAATGACGTAACAGGACCTCAGTGCGTTTGGGAGATTCCTCTTTATCACCTCTCCCCCTGCATCTATCTTGTTCTAAAGCATCCAGATCGGAACATTTTACTTTGTCGCTACAAGAATACGTATTTTCCACACTCGGCAATCACAAACACCTTCGTATTCTCGTTCGACACCCGTCTTTATCTACACTACGGCGTTACTGAAAAGTGGACTACGCAAATACAGACAACACCCTGCCATCACATGTACTCGTACCGTGACCAGAGATGATCCACTACGCCACAGTGGAGGTGAAAAGGTAAGCTCAACGTGTTAACCAATGTGACTATCCTTCTTTCATTTCATCACAATCTGATCTCTCATCCTTCTCACCATAGCCTAGACTGTTCAAATCTGTTCAAGACGATAATAACAGCATACGTGTGATTATGTACAGATCCTAATCAACCATGGCAAATGAAGCAGGACTTGGGAACGTAGACGTGGGGGGTGCGTTTGTTGAGCTGTATCTCCGAGTCCAAGGGTGATCGATTGATCTGGTGCTGGATACTGGTAAGGGCTGGGTACAGGGGAATTGTGTGTTGACATACCAATAACCCTATGATAGCAGCATCCCCCACTGTATTCGTTGGGGTGACTATTGAGCTCTCTTGCAATTCTATGCTTGCGGGTGGCTAAACGGGATGGGGCGCATCCATTCTTCCACAGCGTCAGGCGTTCCGGATAATTGAACCTACGGAACAAGTCAGCAGGGAAGATGGGCAAAGGGAAGCAGAGCAACAGAACGGTGACGTACAATAGCCTATCTTCACTATAGATCCGAGTTGAAAGACATTGCTGGTGGCAGTATGAGAAAGGTACTGTGTCGATGTCAGAAGTTATAACACACCGAGCGTATCAGCTCGGAGCAGGCGGCTCTGTGAGCTTAGTTCATCAACAAGCACGATGCAGAGCAAGATGAAAGCATACCTATTGACGCTGTAATTCACATCGTCAGCCGAGGTATCATCCAGAAGGTTGCGTATAAAGCTATGGCTGGCAGGGAGTAAGACCGGCAGAGACGATGAGCGACATGAGAGTAGAGGGGACGTGGTGGTAGCGAGGAAAGATTGCGAAGCCCGTGCCGTAACGTGCTAATCAACGTGACTACCCTTCTCTCATACCATCACGATCTCGCGTCTTCTCTTCTCACCACAGCCTAGACCGTTCTCCTTCGTGGAACCAGTTACCAAGAACGAATTACGGATGAAGCGATGGATGCATGATTCAAACGCGTGAGTAGAAACTTCCTGTCCACAGGGAATCTCATGCAAGAGACATTACAGAAACCTGACGAGCTACACCTCGGTTTGCTAAACGCAGCCTTGGTTCCAGAGGCCGGTAATGTGCCGTCCTCTTCATGATGAAACAATAATACTATTGCTACAGTATCTTTTTACCAACACTCAGCTATCGCAAACACTTCAACCCGCGCATTTCTCTAGTATTCTCGTTGCGCGCTCGGAATCTTCATAGAACGGTGTTGATGCTCTGAAGAGAGGACACGCAAGTAAAAAGAAAGCAGATCTTCGACGCTATTACCCTCGCTGCAGGGAATTGAACCCTGCCATCACCTGTACCATAACAAGCGATGAGCCACTACGCCACAGCGAAGGTGAAAGATTCAGCTCAACACGTTAACCATTGCCTTCTTTTATTCCATTGCGATCCGACCCATCTTCTAGATCTCCCCCTTCTCATCATAGCCTAGACCGTTTAAGTCCGTTATAAGCCCTTATCGACCGATTCAAACCTACTCTTTCTAGGCATGGCTTTTGTCGCTATCGCATTTTATGGAGTAGAAACAGCCCAGCGACACGGATCTCTGACTAGGCTCCTCCGGCACACCGACGGATTCCGTGTCAACTTCTGGAAGCGATATTGGAGTTATAAGAACATTCATTGAATTGGAAAACTTTTAACTGACTACAGAGCTCTCATTCAGTAATGCCTTTCACCACAGTTGATTGTCACAAGAGTACGCTATACTATTTTATCTATTACCGATTGGACCTGAGCCTTGACGTCCTTGAACAGCGATACAGCGCCGGATATATATGAACCGTCGGTAAGCAATACCCAGATATCGAACAAAGTTTCCTTGGATGGCTGCGTGAACGCGAGCCATTCGAGTCCTCGTCGTTCTGCTACTCATATGCTTGTACCGCATTCCAAATTCTGCTGAAAATAAAAAGTTATCATAAGAGAAATAATGACAGATTCACCATCAAACGTTTCCTGTGATCAATTTCAACACCGATATTCCCTCGATCAACATTCCAGTATGACCCGCCAAGAAAGCGATAAGTACGATGTCCAAGGTTACATTCCAACATTCCAAAGCACTCATACCCAAGCAAAACCTTTCTCGCGCGGCTGTAAATGCAATGAAGGTCGTTCAGATTAAAGAGTTGTTTAACTTTAACTGCCATTCCACTTTCCTACAACGCCTTCAGGCCGCTCCAATCGACATTTCACTTTGCGTCTGGGTGTTCGTCGACCAGATACAGATACGCAGACTCAATCCGACGAAAACTTCGCATACGAGATTCGAGTAATGTCTCGAAGGGATAGTGATCGCCCCTCCAGTCGGCACAGGCCCATAGGATTAATCGGGGCAGCCGAGGCAAGGAACTGGAGTGTGGCAGTTTATACATCTCTCCTCACCAATTCAGATCATTAAAAAAGACAGCCGCAATGCTATAATTTATCTTGTTGTAAAACTCTAACGCAAACACGATCCTCTTCTACACTGATGATACCTAGTGGTTTTACTATGAAGATATGGATAGTTGGATTAAAAGCTATTACGCAGCATCACCGTACCTTGGAGGTACTTCTCTTATACATCCACGGACTGGTGGCCTCCAACCGCTATCTTCGTGGTACAGGACAAGCCCATCAAAAACGTTGCCTCCGTTGATGGGCCGCTCTGCACCTGACGTGGAAGCAATGGCCCGGAGTGGATTCGTGTTAGACAACTGTCTGTTTCCATGCACCGAATGCGAGGGGGTAGCTGGATTCTCGTTCATGCAGTGGGCTTTGCGGGGTCTATGCACACGAGGAACTATATCGGGATAAGGTGAAATGAAGGATTCGATAGGAGGAGCTTCTGTGTGTTTTCCTCTGTTGCGTCGATACCACAACGCCAAGGACGCTATCGTTAGGATGAGTGCAATAACACCAGTAATTGTCCCGGCGATGAGTGCTTTGCTCTTTTTTGGTGCGTAGGTAAAGACCGGGGAATTCGCAATGAGTTGCAAGGGATCTTTCCTAGGGGAGAATATGCGACTTAAAACTGGATAAAGGCTTCCAATATTATACTTACGTATTGTCTCCCGTACGTGACAAGACGTGGTATGCGCACAATATGTAGTCGCTTATAGCTCGCATTAATCAATCGCGAAAACTTCGATAACGAATGATGCTCACCCAGATTTATTAACGGTAAATATCGTGAATCCTTCCTTCTGTCCCTTGGTATCCGCTATCGTCATGTTTAAATCACCAATAATCCCCTTTGCTGCTATCGGATACCCCTGCCCGGGCACACAAATCCCTGGCATATTACCAAACAAAGCGATGCTAATGTCAGTGGGCTCTCCAGAGTACCACGTCCAATTGGCAGCGACAGTGTCCAAGCTGTTGCTATCTGCAGGGTGGTGCGCTTCAATCATAAAAGCGCAAGTCCACCCAAGCAGTAGAGACATTCCAATAAAAACGCTGTACAGGAAGTGAATCAGTCATTTCTTGAATAGTGAAGCATGATACACGTACCCTCTGGAAGAATACATCACTTGCGAATGTTGCGCGTGAAATATACATCGGAAGGAAATGTTGGTCTGCTCGTTAAATAGTCATGCTGGAACCTAGAACCTATGTATCTGAATGTCGATTGTTCGGCTTAACGCCACACGACCATGCAAGTTCATCTTCCACGAAGATCATCACTGTCAGTTTCGACGCTCAAAATGGTGTAATCTAAATTACTGTGAGAATACCACATCCGAGCCCCGATCTTGTCGCAAAGGTCACACCAGTGTTGCCTCATATCGAGGTGAAAGCTCTTCCAAGCCCTCTGATATATGTGCCGTACTTCCCTGGTCAAAGGGAATCCCACAGAAGATACCAGGTATGTTGAGATTCAACCTACAGTAGTCATATTTGCAGAGAAATCTTGACCGGGGGAAGTACTGAACCTACATCAGAGGGCTCGGAAGCGCTTTCACCTCAATTTGAGGCACTGGTGTATCCTTGCGACAAGGCGGGCATCATTAACTTGACATCATGCATATCAGCATATGCCGGCAAATGTGAAATGCGCGTCGCAATGGAAGTATTCTTCAAAGTGAGCACTATTCGACCTTACACCACCTTCTGGCGCAAGGTTGAAAGTGAGTGCAGCTCACATCTCACTGATTTTCCACAGATCTTGGAATATGGGGGGTTGTGAGCTCAATTGCGTGAGGGGGGAGTAGGGGTGCCGTGAGAGTAGGGTGCCGTCCCGTTCCTGGGCAATTGTCGCCCAGACGGCTACAGATGGGCTCCCTTTTCGGGTGTCTATAGCCGTCTGATAAGCGAGACTATACCAGATGGACTGTATAAACGGGAACCAGAATGTTGAAATAGAGCATAGTCATCAAAGGCTATATCAAATTTTGTACAGAGTTAATGAATTGTCCAAAGAGAGTCAAATTGCTGTAAAGTGCTGTGGGGCTCAAAGCACGTCCTTCCTCTCTTCCTTCGCTGTCACTTACCCATCACTAGTCCGCCTAGACTTTCAAAAGTCGAGATATGTTCAAGGAGTGCTCGCACTTTTCTTTTCTGGATAGCATCAGTAATGACACTGGGGGGCATCAAGTCAATAACCATGGCATAATCCAAGGAAATGTTATCTTTGGAGGTACCACCAAGGAAATCATGACAAAGCGCGCTGTGTACGACGAGGTAAGTGATTTAGAAAGTAACCACATTCGAAGCTGAATTGACGTATATATAGTTTCATGAAGTGATCACTGGCGATGTCATTGTGTTGAAAGAGATGCATTCTCAAATTAGCGGGGATTGTCGCGTAGAATATACAAGTACAGGCCCGAAGATCGTCGTTGGCCACCAGGTTCGAAGAACTACATATACCGTGAAGCTGGTCGACAAGAAAGCCAAATTTACCGCAGTATTCTATAGAGGCAGCGGCTCACATTGTGTTTGGGAAAAGGACTTTCGAGAAGCGTTGCATGCGAGGTATGTAATTCTGATTCATTTAAAATGGTTTGAAAGCATGACAGATTGCTTAGGTCCCCGAACAAATTCCAGCTGTTTGGAATCGGTCGATCGAACGTCCCAATGTTAATATTCCATGGTGGTAGGGCATTTTCCTCCGTCACTATGAAGCTATGTCCTGAGTGGTTTTCCCAGAGATGATCCCTTTCAACAATGTGATTCATAATGCCCCGTTATGGGAAAGACTCTACCTCGACCTCATGATAGTAAGTGACAATTCAAAGCTCAACTTTCCGACTCATAACATCATTTGCCAAAGGACCAAAACAATTGGCATTCCTATAACATATGAGTAGATATGGGAGGCACATTATGTACAAGTTCCATCTCTGAAAAACCCACCGATTGGCCAAGATACGATCTAAAAAATATCCCTGAAATAAGTAGTACGGCATGTATCCATGCTAGCACATAGTCTCGCTTACCAGACGGCTACAGACACCCTAAAAGGGAACCCGTCTGTAGCCGTCTGGGAGACAATCGCCCAGGAACGGGGGCAACTGAGTTCGGGGTTTGCCGTGGTCACATCAAGCTCAGCTCTTTTTCGTTGCTTAGCGCTCTGAAAGCGCCGGGGTCAGAGACCTTTTCTTTCGCTCTAAGGTCTCTGTACGTAGAGGTGAAGAGCGTTGGTCATGGCGAAAGGAAGACTATGCAGCCTTAGATGAATGGCAAATAGCACGTGGATTTGACCCAAAAACTTCTGACTGGGCACAGAGCATGGGGTTCCCCGAGATGGAAGTCATTGGTGCAAGAAAGTCGGATCAATTTGAAGAGGTCAATAATACGGTGAACATGCCAGGATCCTGGATAGACTAGTCGCGTCTTTTTTTCTTTAGCGCCTTCATCTTCGATTCCTCGCCGACTTCTCGTGCATCGATTTCTCTAGTTATCTCAAGCGTGTGGAGCGCTCAGAATTACATATCTTCGCTGCCGAATCCTTGACTTATCGCGACGACCTGAATCATTCATGTCTCTTTGATCTGAGCACGGCTAGATATTCACGTGTTTGCGGTGAATGGAATCTAGAATCCAGGTTATCAGCGTTGATGGGATAAATAGTGTTAATATCGTCACCACCAATCTTGCGGTGTCCCACTTGGGGTACTATATACCTTGCACAAGGAACTGATAGCTTTCTAGCCATCGTTTCGACGTGTGCACCAATAAATGTGTCTTCAATAAGACCTTTTCGACCCTTTTTGCCTCACAATCCTTTTGAGCGCTTGAGCTCTCGTGAAGGTACTCTGAACATCTCGCTCAATTTCAATTTAATTTCCAGCGTCATGGGGCATGAAGTGAATAACAGCATGAAAAAAATAACATAACATCACCATCAACGGTGATCGTAAAGCGACCGTGGCCGAACACACTCGGGGGATATTATCATGATCCAAGAGCCACGCTCAGAGAAACTCTCACAATATGACTGAAGATGGCATGATGGGAGCATAATTTCTCGACGCAGAACTCTTGTGCTTGCGCTGATCGACCTTCTTTTGCCTCTAGTCAACGGTGCAGTATCAGGCCATATACTGTACATGCGCCGGTTCTCTCTAGAGGTTTAAACTACGTTCTTGAGCGCACCTCCACAAAAAGAAAAGGAATGCCTCACCATTCTAATCAAATGCTTCATCCACCTTCACCACCTTCAACACTCCAACAAGAGGATGATGGGATACCGCATTCCATACATCTCCAACCGGGATCTCTCCATATACCTGTATTTCCATTTCCGGAATCCCAATAGTCAAATTTTCGATATTTTCCCGGAGAGCGTTGAGGTCACATTCCTCCCCCACATACACCACCACCCGTCGTAAAGCTGGAACGTTGATCATCGGTAACCACCTCCGCAGAAGGAACGGTCGACATGCAAACATCACCAACCGGTCACATCGAAGTGGGGGTTCTATGCTGAAAATCGCATTCCAATCACTGCGCAGAGAAAGCACCTCGATTGTACTCTGATGTCGGAACAGAAAGTTATCGATACTGTCTTGAGTCAACATAACATCCGTTTCGAACATTCGAAGATGCGGGAATGTGCATTCATCCAAAATCTGGCTGAACCACGCCGAGTTTAGATAGGCGTCGTAGTTTCGTGGGACACCATATAGTCCTAGATTTCGGAGGTTCACGAGTCGGGGTAGAGTTGTCTTTGAAAGTTGTAGAATCGAACCCAGATGAGCGTTGTTGACGTATAGCAGATGGCTTCGGTGAAAACTTGAGAAACAGTTAGTCGATCTTAGAAATACGACGTACCGGTGATTGAATCGCAGAGATACAACCTTTTGTGCTGCATCGTCGTTCTTTTTGATGTGGAGAAGGAATTTAACGATGTTCTGAGGTGAGGAGAGAGAAATGTCCTGATATATCTCCTCTTTGGCGAGTGCATGAAATGACTTGCAGCTGAGAAGGACATGGCATAATTCGCTAGCGGGAAGGTTATGGAAGATCTTCAGCCAGATTTCGGGTGGGATTGTGTTTAGGGACATTATCTGGATAGGTAAGTTCAATCAGAGATATATACGCAGTGTTGAACGCATGATAACAAACTTGAGACGATGGCAGATGGTGGTTGTTGAGCAAGCTAAGACGATCGATGTGCGTTATCGATAAGGATTTCATTACTCTCTCGTGGCCCCGAGTAGTAGCTTTGAGCGCCCGACATGTGACGTAATTCAGGCTTCCTTATGAGCAATACCGAGCCAAGTCGAAAGTGAGTAAGTACTGGAGGTATCAAAGCCTTGCAAGAGTAGATATACCAACTAATTCAAACCGGATCCGTCGACCGGCGGTAACCCGGCTCGTTTCCATTTGAATAGTCCTTGCTTTCCTCGACCCGCCGGGAGTTCGATTCCCTCTTAATGCAATACCAGGAGTTCAGCTAACGTTTAGTTTAGTTTTGAGTAATTCCATAATATCCATAGATAGAAATGTTACAGGTAACATGTGTAGTGATCGAGAAGCACGAAACGCGAGGAACAAAATAGCACGGAAGGGCGTACTCGCCCCCTCGCTCCCTATCGTTTCTCATCCGACCAACAACACACCCAGCACCCCCAATACCTCGCTTCCTCCACCCATCTCACTGTGACGTCTATTTGACAGGTCTTTTCATACTAGGTCGGGACATCAAAAGCGGGGCGTGTGGGTGTAGATCAGTTCTTCACGGTAGGCTGGGTGCTAATATCGGTGATAAGTAATGCAATGGGGAGATGAGGAAGTGGATACGTACCTTAGGCGCCGCAATTCCAACCGTTCCCCATCCTTCTGCATACATCTTGGAATAAGAGGCGGATGGGCTGTATTTCCGACTTGCCCGTTAAGTGTGGGTAAGGGAGGGGGATAGCCGCGTTTCGACATACCAGGAACTCTATAATTTGCAGCATTCTCCACCATGGTCATCGGGGTATCGATCGATGGGGTGGGCGGACGAGATCGAGCTTAGATATTGAGCGTGAGCGGAAGGATAGGAAGGAGAGGCACAGGTACGTACTGTCTCTCTGTTCATTGGTGTGGGAGATCTTCATGCGTGCAATGATACAGTTGGAGACGGACATCTGCGACTGGGTTGTCAGATGAATGTGAAGTCTGAGGAGGGGAGTGAAAACCGCTTGTTGGCGTACCATTATACCCATACAACCAGCAGGGCACTTTTCTATGTTCACAATCTCTGCGATGTCGAGCTTTTCCGACAGCTGGAACACTAAGGAGTGAGCGAAAAGAGCGGAGGAAAAGAACCGGGAATGTACCTCTAGCAGCTAGTAATGGCATGCGCAGGTAGAGTCTCTTTGAATGAAAAACTGTGCTTGTCTGAACGGTAAGCGATGTCTACATGGTTGTTGAGTAGGAGCTGTGGTGGGAGTGTTGGGCAGAGTTGGCTGACCACAGCGAGTCAAAATCGCGTGATGATGTACACAGCGAGTCAAAATCGCGTGATGATGTACTGGTAGCCCTACGCGTACGCCTCCACCTCCATTCTTCTACAGCACCAGGCGTTCAGGATAGTTGGATCTAAGGCTTACGGAGTAAAGCCAGCAAGCACGATGAGCAAAGGGAGCGGGGGAACAATACGGTGACGTGAGGTGATCTGGATTTGCTATAGATCCGAGTCGAAAGACATCGCTAGCGAAACCATGAATAAGGTACTGTGTCGATGTCAAAAGTGATAACACCAAGCATATTAAGTCGTAGCAGTCGACTCTGAGCTTGGTTCGTCAACAAGCGCGTTGTATAACAGAATGGAAACATACCTATTGTCCCTGTGATCGACATCGGCAATCGAGATATCATCTATAAGGTTGCGTATAAGGCTATGGATAGAAGGGAGCAGCAGATACGATGAGCGAACTGAGAGTCGAGCGGACATGGTGGTAGCGAAAAAAGATTGCAAACCATCTGCCGTAACCTCAAAACGTGTTATCAATGTGCTAGCCAACGTGACTGCCCTTCTTTCATACCATCATGATCTCGCGTCTTCTCTTTCTTCTCACGGCACAGAAGTTCGTTGAACCAGTAACCAAGAGCCAACTACGGATAAAGCGATAAATTTGTTCGCTGTGATTGGGAATACAATGCAAGAGACACGACAGAAACATGACAACCTCGGTTTGCCAAACGGAGTTGTAGTTCAGGCATGATACATTGCATCATGATCAGTATTCGTCGCTGGTGAATCGAGAGCTCACCAATGATGTTGGTCGCGTAGGATGTCATAAGATTATCATTAGCTCTCTCCCGTTGACTCCATCTTGATTGATCAGGACAACCGGAAGATGGCTCTGAGAACTTCGGGCTGGTGACGCGTGTTTTCTCATACCTCAATCAATACCCACATCGCCCGAACTAGTCTAATTTCGGCAGTCAAGAAATTGAAGAATGTTTCTATTATACATGTGCATTTTGATTTTGTTACTCACATTAAGTAACAGGCGAAAAACAAACACTAGCGCGCGCCAGCTTCAACGCAAACACTGCCGGCTTTTTCACCCACCCAAAAGGAAAGGTTGATGAACCATCGCCGCATTACTGGTTCTCGCTGCGGAGCTGTTCCGTCTCGGGAAGTGAGCTCATCCATGATGCAAAACCCGCGCTGAGGACCGCACCAAAAGGGTGGTAGTGATCGTCTTCCCGATATTGGATAGCACGATATATAAAGCGAGGACTCAGGCATAGCTATCACCAATCCTTTCTTCTCACAATGACGGCAATTCTTTCTGACCTAGGAATCACCTGGGGAGCAACCTTGATAGGTGCCTTCTTTGCGACAGGGTAAATTTACGCTTGATACAACTCTACAGCGTGATCACTCATCACTAGATATACAGCTTATATGGTGTTACGTGTCTTCAAACGTGGTCTTATTTCCAGAATTACAATGATCAAATCTCGCTTCGAATCATCGTGAGTGAGCGTTTTTGTCGTGGTTTCTTCAGGATGTTGACGAAGATATCGATACTAGGTTCTCGTATTAATGTATACTTCACCAGACAATTTTATCCCGACATTGACATCCGTAATACACAGGGCCCTCGGGACCGCCGCTGAGATACTAGCCATTCGTGGGATATACTATCGTCTAATCCTCAATTTTGGAATTGGAGCGCCTTTGAACACGTACACCTGGTTCGTGAACTCGTTCTTTCAAACTCGTATCCGTTACTGAAATCTGTCATTTGTGTAGGAGTGAACTTGTGAGGAGTGACATTCATGCTCAGAGTTTCCACAATTGCTGAATGAGGACAGGCCAGAATACCAGCTACTGTACGATACTTTTCCCTTCCTTTCCTTTGTACTCGAAGTAAACCATCACGATGCCTAGGTTGTGACCGAATTCATCGTACACGCATTCTACGTATTTTGAATTTATCGTCGTAAGTCGCGATCTAGTAACGAGTAAAATCGGATACTGACATGTTGCAGTCAGCTTCAAGAAAGATTGGACGACACCTACATTGGTGGTAAGCACTATCGTTTACATGGTCCATATGCATTTCTCTTGACCAACCTCTACAGTGTGCACTAAAAGTTGCTGAAATAGGTATGTGTGCGAAACTAGTATCTATCTATTTACCGAAAATGCTTATTACGGATAGCTATATGCATCGGTACGTGTTGTACATCCCTATTCAACGCCACGCCCTCATCAATCTTCAGTCGAAGCCATTATCCTGCAAGTCTACAATCGCTATCACCTCCGGGAACGTCCTAACGGTATCCTTCATATAGTACCAGAGAAAAAATGGAGGTTCTCGAAGCTCTTCAATCAAGAGCTACAACGGTGAACCATAGCTACATCCCATACCCAAAGTCAACGAAATTCACACTACGCCATATCAGACATTGCCTCTTACTAAATTGGGGCTTCTTATGGCAAACGATATCATATGCACCGTAGCATTATCATTCTACCTTCACAAGAGCCGCACAGGTATCAAGAGGTACTTTCTATTTGAATCACTGAGACCCCCAAATTTATAACAGCCTCCATCAGCACTGATAGCATCATTAACAAGCTCATCCTATATACGATCAACACCGGGGCACTGACGACGTGAGGACGTAACATAACTTTCAAAATATAATAAACCGAATCGGTCACAGCGTCGCCAGCATTATTATCGTACTTCTCGTACGTCTTGATCCATACATACATAGCTACCTCTGCTGAACAGTCTTCTAGGTCACGCTCCAACCCAACAGTCTCGTCTTTTGGGCGATTTACCAAAATCTGTGTTATTGTAAGAAATTGCGGCTAATGCTCCGAGTCCGAGTTCGCTGATTTTGAACCTCACACTCAGTGTTTATAACCTCTTTACTGTCAACGTATGTCACAATTATCCTCTCTAGGTCCAGGGATAGTATTCATCTCGTCTAGCCTCAACTCAAGGCGTACAACATTCCAATCAGCCGAAGATACAGTGGAACTTGGAACGTTCAGAATAAGGAATACCACCGTTTCAGATACAGATGATACTGAACCCGTGAGTATGTTATTCATTGGGAGGCTGATTTGTTTTTGATCTGCCAGTTAGGACAATTCGGGTTCAAGCAGAACGGGAGTTGAGGAAGTAAGTGACTCGATTGATCTTTATAAATGGCTAGTCATTGCGTTTGAAAGGAACCGACTCAAACAGTGAGAAAAGTGGACCCATCGGGTTTATGATGGGTCACGATATTACCATGGCTTCCTGTTCGACGCAGCTGGTATACCCAAATTTCAATGGCGCGAACTTCAAGTGCCTCCAGGAGCCTCATCTGCTGCACCAGGTCCACATCCTTAATGGATACATTTTCGAGCTGGAGGGACGAGAGCAGGGAATTGGAGCGCTCGATCATTTGTGAGAGGGAGATAATGACAAATGACGAGTCAAATTCTGAGATGTCGATGGGCACGTGTTTGAATGTATGTGAGAGGGTATCCAGTGAAGGTAAGGTGAGACGATCGTGAATGAGACTGGTGGCGATGAGTCCATCGCCGAGATGGTTGCTAGCGTAGATATCGAGAGTAAGAGTGAACGGAGATACGGTAACACGGGTCGTGGCTGTTCCCGTACAGGATTATCGTCATCTCTACCTGTTCCCGAGCTCCGGAGGTAGATGGCTTCAAAGAAATGAGAGAGACGGATGAGCTATATCCCCGACTTGGCTGATCTGGTCTTGAAGTTGAGTGTGACAAGGGAGGAGTAACATGCAGCATCCTCCACCGTGATCGTTAGGTCGATCGAGATTTCGAGAGGCACAGGTACGTACTGTCTCTCTATTCATCGATGTGGGATCTTCATGCATGCAAAGATAATATGTAGTAATGGGCAAGGCTCAGTTGGAGACGAACATCTGCGAATAAAGGGTCGTCAGTTGAATGTAAGTAAGTCTGAGGACGGGGAGTGAAAACCGCGTGCTGGCGTACCATTATACCCATACAGCTCAGCAGCGCACTTGTCGAGCTTTACGGACAACTTTTACGGACAACTGAAACACAAACGAGTAAGCGAAAGGAGCGGAGTAAAAGAACCGAGAAGATACCTCTAGCAACTAGTAATAGGATGCGGAGGTATGGTTTCATTGGATGGTCTGTGGTTTTCTAGCGGTAGGCGGTGTAAACAGGGTAATTGGATGAGAGTCAAGGTGAGAGCGTTGTCAGGGTGGTAGGAGCCGGGAGTCTGTCGTTGAATGCGAGTAGGACTAACGGCTGCGAGTCAAAGTCACACAGTAACATACCATTGGTCATACGCATACACCTCTACGTTCGTTCCTCTATGGCGTCAAGCCTTCCAGATAGGTGAATCTACGGAGTAAAGCCAGCAGGGACAATGAGCGAGGGGAGATAAATAAACCGCAACGTAAGATTTTTTATATGTTCGACTCGAAAGACATTGCTAGTGGAGGTATGAGCAGTTAACCGAATCATTGTGAGAAGCGATAACACACAGAGTATATCAAGCTATAGTAAGCGATTCTGGGAGCATGGATTAGCAACAAGCACGCTGCAAAACAACATGGAAGCATACCTATCGCTGTTGTGATTGGAATCGTCAATCGAGGTATCAACCAGACTGAGAGTAGAGGGGATGTGGGGGTAGCGAAGAAGGATTGCGAAGTCACTGCCGTAATCTTACGACGTGGTAGCAACGTGCTAGCCGGCGTGACCGGCCTTCTTGTATTCCTATCTTCTCTCCCTTCACACCACATCCTAGCCTGTTCAATATGATATCAGGGAAAAGGCGAGTGCGTACAGTCTTATCAAAGTTACTTCTCGCGTTTATTTTGTTAAACCCGTTATTATTCGGCTTTATCAATTGTATACATTGACAAGCGATCAACAACCGCTATCTCATGTCAACTTCAACGCATAACACAAACGATCCCGGCTTTTTCACCTACAGAAAGACGAATATTAGATCAACCATTGCCTGGTTACCAAGTAGTTCCCGCTGTGTTGCCGTTCCGGTTCGGGAACTGAGCTCACATACTATCCAAAACCCGCGCTAGAGGACCGCCCCCGCCTCAAGAGGCTGTTAGTGATCCTTTTCCCGAAATTGGATATCACGATATATACATAAGAGAGACCACTCGGGCACACCCATCATCGATCAGCAATGTCACCTCTTCATTCGAACCTAGGAATCACCTGGGGAGCAAACCTGATAGGTATCCTCTTTGCAACAGGGTAACTTTTCGCTGCTTGGTACAATTCTATAAAGTGATCCCTCAATACTAGATATACAGCTTATATGGCGTTACGTGTCTTCAAACATGGTCCTACTTCCGGAATTACAATGATCGAATCTCACTTCGGATTATCGTGAGTGAGCGTTTGAATTTTCGGGATGTTGATGAACATATCGATACATACTAGGTTCTCGCATTAATGTATGCATGCTTCACCAAATGGCTTTATCCTCACATTGACACCCGTAATATAGGGCCCTCGGGACAGCTGCTGAGATACTATCTGTTCACGGGATATACTACCGACTAATCCTCAATTTTGGGATTCGAGGGCCTTTGAACACGTCCACCTGGTCTGTGAACTTGTTCTTTCCAATTTATACCCTTTACTTACATTTTTGATTTGTGTAGGAGTGAAATTGTGAGGAGTATCATCATTGATTATAGTTTCCACAATCGCTCAATCCTAACAGGCCAGAATACCAGTTACTGTACGATATTTTCCCCCTCCTTTCCTTTGGACTCAAAGTAAATAATCATCATGCCTAGGTCGTGATCGAATTCATTGTACACATATTCTACGCGTGGCGAGTTTATCATCGTAAGCCGGGATCCAATATCTGGTAAAATCGAATACTGACGTACTTCAGTTAGCTTCAAGAATGATTGGATGACACCTACACTGGTGGTAAGTACCATTATTTGCACGGTCCAGATACATGTCTCTTAATTAACTTCTACAGTGTATACTAAAGGTCGCGGAAATCGGTATGTACACCAAAGTAATATCTGTCTAGTAAATGAAAATTATCATTACGGGTAGCTATATGCATCGGTACGTGCTGTACTTTCCTATTCAATGGGCTCTTAAACGCGACAATCTCATCGATCCTCAGTCGGGGCCGTTCTCATGTAAGTGGGCAATCACCATCACCTCTGGGAACATCCTAACGGTATCCTCCGTATAGCAAAAGCATGTCAAAAGCTGCCACGGTGAACCATAGCTACATCCCATACGAAAAGTCAACGAAATTCACACTACGCCATATCAGACATTGGCTCTTACCGGATTTGGACTTCTTATGGCGAACGATATCATATGCACCGTAGCATTATCGTTCTACCTCTACAAGGGCCGCACGGGTATCAAGAGGTACTTTCTATTTGAATCACTGAGACCTCCAAATTTATAACGGCCTCCATCAGCACTGATAGCATCATTAACAAGCTCATCCTATATACGATTAACACCGGGGCACTGACGACGTGAGGAAATAACATAACTTTCAAAATATAATAAACCGAATCGGTCACAGCGTCGCCAGCATTATTATCGTACTTTTCGTACGTCTTGATTCATACATACATAGCTACCTCTGCTGAACAGTCTTCTAGGTCACGCTTCAACCCAATAGTCTCGTCTTTTGGGCGATTTACCAAAATCTGTGTTATTGTAAGAAATTGCGGCTAATCCTCCGAGTCCGAGCTCGCTGATTTCGCACCTCACACACAGTGTTTATAACCTCACTACTGTCAACGTATGTCACAATTATCTTCTCTAGGTCTAGCGTAGTATTCATCTCGTCATCTAGCCTCAACTCAAGACGTCCAACATTCCAATCAGCTGAAGAAACAGTGGAACTTGGAACGTTCAGAATAAGGAATACCACCGTTTCAGATACAGATGATACTGAACCCGTGAGTGTGTTATCCATTGGGAGGCTAACTTGTTTTTGATCTGCCAGTTAGCAAAACTCGGGTCAAAGCAGAACGGGAGTTGAGGAAGTAAGTGACTCGATTGATCTTTATAAATGGCTAGTCATTGCGTTTGAAAGGAACCGACTCGAACAGCGAGAAAAATGGACCCATTGGGTTTATGATGGTTCACGATATTATTATTATGGCTTCCTGTTCGATGCACCTGGCATACCCAAGTTTCAGTGGCGCGAACTTCAAGTACCTCCAGAAGCAACACCAGGTCCACATCCTTGATGGGTATATTCTCGAGCTGGAAGGACGAGAGCAGGGAATTGGAGCGCTCGAGCATTTGTGAGAGGGAGGTAATGAATCGACGAGTCGAAGTCTGAGATGTCGATGGGCACGTGTTTAAATGTATATGAGAGTATCTAGTGAAACGGAGATACGGTAACGCGAGCCGTGGCTGTTCCCGTAAAGGAAAATCGTCATCGATGTTTTTCCGGATACCAAATCGTGCTGACACCAGCACGGGAAACTGGGACAGACAAGCAATTTGAATGAACGTACTGAGTGTTGACTATGTGTCACCCACGCAAATGGGTAAATTTGAAAGATGGAAAGACTAGTTGGGAAATGCCCTGAGGTATTGGAGAACGATAAACGACGGAGATTGGGATTAGAGATGCTGAAGAACTCCACGAGCCTAGTCCCTTAATCAGCATGATACCTATCGAAGTAGACGTCGATCTCACCAGAGTATAGCCTTTCCTAGTCTCCCAAGTCAGACTCCAGATGGATTGCTGCTGAGTCATAGCTTTTACGTCGGGTCGGAGGGCAGCTATCCATCTAGAGTCTGATTCAAAACGCGCCCTCTTACCCGTAGCTCATTTGATTTCCATATATGGGTAGGTCGGTCAACTGGTCACATGCTCAGAGCTTGCACGTCGCGCGACGCGTGTTTCTAATTGAGTTAAGCCTTTCCCACGAAAACAGACGAAGGAAGGATAGTGCTTCGATGTGATTGAGTGTTAACCTATCAACCGTCCTTCTGATACGATGGGATTCAGATAAGATACCCCATAATAGCGGCATAATTTCCGGTGGATCGATGGTATTGGCAAGCTCGTTTGGGGTCCTAAGGTAGCCGATGACATCCATCTTCTTCGAAACGCAACGCCAGTAGGGTACTGGATTGGGGTGACGGGTTGATAACACACTTCGTGGAGCGATGAGCTTATAAGAATATGTCTTGCCTGGTGGGTAAGGCGGAAAACGTTGAGCGGAACGAAATCGAGACGTACTTTGCAACAAACTGCCTCCATCATTGTTGGTCCACGTTTCGACTAGGCGGTTCTAGCTCATCACCAGCGAGACAGAAAAGTGTTGACGGAAGACTAGGCGGTGAAAATTGAAGTCAGGACTCCGATTCCTTGTTTCGTTACACACTTGAGGAAGGTTTGACCACAAGACAAAACAACCACCGCATTGATAGGGTAGTGGTAACCTGGGTCGTTGCCATTCGAAAAGTACTTGCTTTCCTCCAATTGCTTATCATCGCTCGCCGCACACCGTATTAGCATAAACCAGGCCCGCAACTTCGGCAGTTGGGGCCCATTCTGATTCGACATCGTGAGGAATAGGCTAATAGGCTAATGAAGAATAAGGTGCGAGGCACCGGAGAGGCGAAGCCTGGAGAAGATGATGGCGAGGCCATCATGTAAAGGAGGTGCGTGGCACCAGGGACAAAAGGCAAAGCCTTTAGAGAAGAAAAGAAAGATAGAGGAATGGCGAAGCCATTTGATGAGGACTCACGATGGAGCTAGGCAGGAGGTGGGGAGTGATGGCGGCCTCCCTGACGTAAGTGGGCTTGTAAAATGGCAGGATGCTTGCGGATATAGATGTGGAATGCATCTGAAGACCAACGGCCTGCAGCTTGAATTAGATGTGGGGGAACACCATCTTCGGCCAATGATGTAGCACCACCAGATCGAAGAGATTGTCCTGCGAAGGAAGGATCGGGAAAGAGACGGCGGAGCCGTTTGATAAACCAACGTCGTGTGGGAACTTCACCATTGGACTTCAGCCAAAGGAATGGATGAAGAAGGAAACATTGGTCGCGTTGGGACATATAGGATTGTATGATAGGGTGTGGATTGAGGTCATCTGTGCGATCAGGTACGATGACTTTATTACCTTCGAAAAGAGTATCGGTCTTGTGACGTTCAAGCCAGAAAGAGAATCCTTCTGGGAGCCATTGAACGGAGGAACGGAGTGAGTACTTGCGAGAGTTGCGAAGAAGGACGGTATCATGAGCTACCATTTCTCCGAGGCGAAGCAGTGCAAAGAATCCAACAAAGAGGAGTGTTAGGAAAAGACAGTCATCGTATGAAGGTTGTGGTGGGTGGCATAACCTTGCAAACCGAAGCTGATTCTTGGTTAAGGGGGCCTTTCGACAGGCAGGTTTCCCATAGAGGCGACGGCATCCTTTCATTGTTCGACGGACAAGAGGATGATTACGAGAAGTACGGACATCGGGATAGAATGGTTCGAGAAGGTAGCAGATCCCAGAGAGATACTTGTTCACACTCTTGGGATCAATGAAGGAGGACATATAGGCGGTGAAGTAACTGAAGGAGTTGGCATTTGGTTCCATGGGAAAGTCATGTTGTTGTGTAAATTTGACCCATGCATTGAGTCCAGAGCGATAGGTGCTGTTTGAAGTGGCATCGATGGCAAGACCTAGAACGGTGTTGCGTTGCTGATCAAGTTTGGTACGTGACCAGGTCGGTTTGTGGCGGACCCGACGAACCCCACGTGGAGGAGTCATGATGAGGATGCCCCCAGCGTATTCCGAGGGGGTTTCATCATGGAAAGGAAAGGAGAGTGAGAGCTTTGAATGATTGAGCATGAACTGGCATCACGCCGAGAACAACTCTCACAAACGTCGCCAGGAAAGAATGGAGATGGGGGTATACGGAGAGCAAGAAGAGCGTAGCAAGAGCTTTGAAAGATCAAGCATGACCTGGCATCACGCCGAAGACAGCTCTCACAAACATTACATGTTGCATTAGTTGCGCTCAGACTTTGGGAGTGATGATGGACCACCTTTGCAGTCATCACGAACATGGTTCGGAGACTCACAAGAAAGGCAAACATGACGACAACGACAGGACTTGTCATCAGCGCACCGACGGTAATTCCAGTTGCGACAAATTTCCTGGCGGCGTGGTGCATTATTCTGTCGCCGGGAGGAGGTAGTGGTGTTGTTGATGCCCGTGGATTCGAGCCAAGCTTTACGGTTCTGGGCAAAGTGGTGAAAGTCAGTGAAAAGGACCCCTTTATTAGCAGCCAACACATTCTGGCGGTTATCACGGTCAAACGCCACAATGTTCGCATGGAAAGAGGACTGGCGTGTACGGAAGCTAGATAGGAGATAGTCCTCGTACTCGCGAAGTTCGTCCTCTCGGAAAGAAAAGGCATGATTGATGCCACGACGTAGGTACGACCAGGCCTCAGCCCAATCACTCTGGGTCTGTATAGCGGAAGCAGAGTGGGAAGGATGCATACGGGTGAAGATTGCATCAAGATCAGTGTAGTCTCCAGGTAGAACGGTCTTCCACTCATCAAGAACCAGTGGCGGAGCATTCTTGGAGTACATGATGCGTCTCGCGGCCTCCTTCGGATCACGGGAATAGTTTTCGAGTTGCCGACAAATGACTTCGCGTCTCCCGTGCCTCTTGCGAAGCTTCTGAAGGTATGACTTGTTGCCGGACAAAAAGGGGAACAGTCGCTTATCAAGCTTTGGTTTCTTGCGCGAGGAACGGCGGGATGAGTGATGGGATGAGTCGGATGAGGAAGAGTCTGAGCTGCTGTCAGAGGAAGAAGGAGAAGGATCTCGGCGACGTCGTTTATGAGATTTTGGTGGAGGTGAGCGCGACGATGAGGGACTACGTTTCCGGTGGTTACGACGGTGGTTACGACGGCGGTCCCGACTGTCTTCACGGTCTCGGTCATCATCAGATGAGCTAGGAGAGGAAGGTTCAGGGTCTGGATCAGGGCTCTGATAGCGCTGCTTCCCTTTGTCTCCATGTTCAGCACCTTCACCATGGTTACGGCCTCCTTTATCCAGTCCCAGAGCATCTGCGACTGACTTCCCAGCATCTCTCCCACGTTTGACCTCCTTATCATGGTCGTCCAATGATATGAGCCAACCGCCGATGCCGTCCCGGACCTGGTCAGATGACAACCGAAGTCCGAGAGTTTCGCTACTCTTGCGAAAGGTCTTCTCCAGGCTCTTCTCGGCAGATTTACGGGTGACCTTCCCTTCTCGGTACTGATTGACAATGTCATGCATTGATTGATGAGATTCGTTGACGACGTCGGCCTGAGGTGTGAGAGGGGCGATGCCGGAGGAGTTGGAAATAGGGGTCTTAGACGTAGTGGGCCTAGAAGTAGTTGACTGAGTAGTAGTATTAGCAGCGGGAGGAGCAGCAGGTGCAGTGGAAGCCTGCGCTGATGGTGGTGGTTGTACGCCGGTAATGATGTCGATGACTGATGGAGCATTATGACCAGAAGATTGCTGAGATGTCGGGTTACTGGCCATTAAATGAGGCGGCGGATTCGGAGAAGACGGCGGTGATGGAATATGGAAGTATTCAGAATAAGCGCAAAATAAACAATCTCTGGCGACGTTGTGAGAAGAGAAACGGGGAAATCTTCGAGGACATACCTGGCGACGTTGTGAGAAGAGACAAGGAGAGTGTCTCACTCCGTCGCCAGCAGTGATGGGCAAGGTCAACGCGGGGCCTTGACTCTTGACTTGCATCAGCAAAAACCGTAGGAGGTTATACGGGTGTTATGAACTATGTAATTAGGTAGAACATACCTCAACAGTAATTGACGATCGCAACCCGTGTTATAAGAGGGAGTTGGGGTGTTGTGAACCCCAACTCCCGACAGCACTAGTCTTGACGTTTATTCCGAGTTGGACTGTATATATCGAGTAGTCAGTAATATAACAGGTAGCGTAGATTAGAGCACGTACCAGGGATTAGTCCAAGTAGTAAATGAAATAGCATGTGCCAGAGATGATAGCAAAGAACGAAGGAAGCGACAAGGAACAAGGGAAGCGGCGGGGAGGAAGCGTAACAGCACGTAGTGAGGGTTATAAGGGGGTTATAACAGGGTAACAGCGGGTAATAAAAGTAATACCTGGTATCGATATATATCCCTAAACTCCAAATGTAAGAATTACAACACACAGCACATTCCGCTCATGAAAAGATAAGAAAACAAGTGTATTCGCCACTATCTACAACATATTGCGAGCATATATACACATAGCGTAACCAACTCCCAACCTACCCGGCGTTTGAAGTGACTAACCCTGAGTGATACTGTCGAATATTGAACGTTGATACAGCACCTGAGAACGAGGATATTAGTTCACACTAACAGTCTAACACCAGGAGCATACATACCTCCAAGCATCAAATGCGTACGTGCATTATGGTAAGATGCCGGATTCAGTAGTATGTCAAGGGGACAATAGGAGACGACGGATGACGAGTGAGCCGTGTGACAGGCGTTGAAGGCAGAGGGCAAAGACTGTGTTCAAGTGATTTCAGTGGAGCGGTGTGGTCGACGGTTGATGATGAGGTCAAATTGCATCTTCATTGAGACAGAGATCTGGAATAACAGCCTCAGAGTAGTGTCCACAGGGAAATGGAATCGGTTGCGCACCTTTAGCCCAGAAACTTGTGATCATTGTCCCTCTTGCATGCCGAGATCTGAGATGCGGGAAAAACCCACGTCAGCTATAAAAAGTAAGAAGGAGACAGAATAGATACCATGAGATGTCATAGACGGAGCCAACATGAGCAGTGGAATGAAGAACGAGGGCCAGGAGGATGGGTGGACGGTGGTGGAAGGGAAGAAAGGGTAGTTGGGGAAGGAGGAATGTGGAGGCGCGGTTTATATGAAAATTTGAGGTGCGCACGGACCACTTTAGGGCAGGGCGTAGGGCGTAGGGTTTGGGTAGGGAGTCGAAGGCGTAGGCTGGTCAAAGGCTGGTCGTAGGCGTCGTTATTGTTGCGGCTTTGCGTTGAAGTTGTTGTTGGGTTGGTTCAAGGTTGCGTGATGACGCGGCGTTTGCGACCCATGATGTCACAGTCCGGTCCTTTGCCGCCGGATTTTCCCGCGGTTCCGTTTACCTCAAAATTTCAACGACAAATCGCTTTGCACTTTGCGGTCACTTTTAATGGTCTACACCAGACTGCACAAACATTACATTCGACTTTTGAGTCTCGACTTGAATGCTAGCTTCAACAATTCTAGCTAAAGCTGTTTTGGACTGTCAAATCCTGATTTGGCATTTGCTCTTTGGCTTCGGCTTGCCAGCAGGTACGTGATACATTCTATGCTACTTGTAATATACCTATCATGATTCCAGACTACCGTAGTGTGATTTGACGACGAATTTTGGTGTTTATACCGCAATACTATAGTCCCATAGCCTTATTACCTTATATTACCGTAGTAGGGGTGTTATAACCCTTATGCCACCCTGTTATCACACGCGCTACATCTGTGTTATAAACACGGTAGTAATAGGGTAATAACCCTCTACTATGGTAATACAAGGTAATACTAGGGTAATATTATCATACTACGATAATGAAAGGTAATATATATTGTTATTTCACCCTGATATCACTCTTATACCCTTTGACCACCTGTAAGTAACGAGCAGCGGGTGATATAAGCCCTAATTTCTAGTTACGACCTCTTACGCTTTTTGCTGATGTGGGTCAAACCCTTGACCCGAGTCAAACTGCGCTTGACCGAAAGGTCAAAGGTCAAGTTCCATATATAGAATAGGCTCAAGTACTGCACAATTCCAAAAGAAAATCAAATTTTATTTCTCTTCCTCGTCTACGCTGTATGGGAGTACTATTATAAAGGCACGAAGTACGACAAAAAGAAACATTTCAACTAGGAAAACTTTTACGGGGGCCGTGTGAAGCCAGCTGTGCAAAAATAAAAGTCAGTGTAGCTGAAAGCAGTCAGCCAGGGTCTGAGAGTTGTTGCAGATATCAAAGACATATTGAGCAGTATGACACTATTATCGCGCTGTAAATGTGTTAAGTTTAGGTTTGCTCCTGATATGATTCTAGTTCTGTTGTCGAATGAAGTCAAAGTATTTTGCGGAAAAGTTGACGTGTCCATCTGTATGCGATCACACAGATGATAGCGTACAGAAACTTGCGCAGAGGAAGGTCTTAGGTCTTCAGTCAAGAGCTAACCTCAAATCAGAATAGATCATGACACAGAGCACACAGAAAATACGCACAACTGGCTACTTCTCAAGCCAATCCGACCACTGGGAGCTCCCTTCCCCTCCGTAGTTTCTCTGCTTATCCCCACCTGGACAGACTGAATCTCCCTCTATTGCGATACTCGTGGACTTCTGAAAGGCAGGTGAAGAAGGCCTTGATACTGAACTGTGATACCACGAAGTTGTACACGGAGATCTTTGAGCACATTTCATCTCAGCATATGGGACTAGTGACTTATCTTGCATATAAGCTATTGTACAATAGTGATAGTACCATTACAGAGTACATTTTGAGTACATTGTCGAGGAACGGGAGGGAGAGAGAGAGGCCGCGTCATCTTTGACGGTGGCAGTGCTTGACCTTGACCTTTTTCGGGTCAAAGGTCATGACCTCGTTTGACTGAGTCAAGACCCTGGTCAAGCGCGGTCAAGGCCATCACTGGTCGCCAGTGTAACGGATCTGCGGAGAATGCCGTGAGTATGACGAAATCGAGTATGACGAAATCATGCTGACACGATGACAGCACTCACCACTGCTCTCTCACTTGCGACCTCGGCGGTGGAGAGAGCATATCCCACTTACGGCGCGGGGCGCGGGGACGGTGAGTGCTTCGAAAACATGCTGAGCTTGCTACTGATGCAATTAATCTTTTGTAGACTCGCAAGCTCGTCTAAAATCGAGGAATATCAAAGCTCGACCCGCCGGGGGTTCGATTCCCTCTTAATGCAATCCCAAGCGTTACACCATCTTTTTAGTTTCGTTTTCCGTGGTTCGATAGGTAGATAGAAATTGTACGTGTAACATGAATAGTGATAGAGTGAGGAAGCGCAAAATGCGAGGAATACAATAGTACGGAAGAGAACGCGTCGCTTCTCGCTCCCCATCGTTTTTCATTCGACCAAGAACACCCCCAACACTTCGCTTCCTCCATCCATCGTTCCGTGACGTCTCTTGATATTTTGGTGGGTTGTTGCACTTTGGGTGCTGGTTCGAGGTTCGAGAGCGCAGGAAGCCTAGGTGTTTCGGTGATATGGACGGGTGGGTGTAAATTAGTTCTTCACTTTGGGTATGTATACGAAGGCCGAGTTCTAGTATCGATGATAAGCAAGCGATGCGGAGGAGAGGAAGTGGATACGTACTTTGGGCGCTGCAATTCCACCCTTCCCGAGTTCCAGAGGTAGACAGCCCCAGAGAAATAAAAGGCATATGTCTTAGAAGAAGAGACGAATACGGTGACCTGGCGTTGACGTTGAGTATGGTTAAGGAAGGGGAGGAGTCGTGTGTTCGACGTGGTCGTTTGGGTTCCGATCGATCGAGATTTCTTGCAGTTGTATACCGGTGAAATGGGTGGAAGTGATTGAAGTCTGATATGGAGCGTGTGCGGAAAGATAGGAAGGAGAGGCATGGGTACGCACTGTCTCTATTCATTGTTGTGGGATCCTCATGCGTGCAATAATGGGTAAAGCTCAGTCGGAGACGAGCATCTGCGAATGTAGGATGGGCTGTCAGATGAATGTGAGTGGGTCTGAGGACGGGAGTGAAAACAGCGTGTTGACGCGTTGACGTACCATTACCCATGCAACTCCACAGCGCACTTTTCCATGTTCGATGCCAAGCATTCCTGATAGCTAGAACACAAAGAGATAGGCGAAAGGAGCGGAGGAAAAGAACCGGGAATGTACCTCTAGCGGCTAGTAATGGGATGCGGACGTTGAATAGTCTGTCGTAGTCTGAGCGCTAAGCGGTGTCTACGGTTGAAAGCGTTGACAGGGAGCCGGGACTCTGTCGTTGAATGTGAGTAATACTGACGGCGGGGAGTCAAAGTCGCACAATAACGTACCATTAGCAATAACAGAGCATATCAAGTCGTAGCAGGCTGGGACGGAACAAAATGGAATTGTACCTCCGTCGTAGTAATCGGCATTGTCATTCCAGGTGTTCACCTAGACCCTGCGCGTCAAGCAGGAGAGCAAAAGAGAACGGATGGGCGAAGCTCACCATGTAGTGCAGAACTGAGAAACGAACAGACATGGTGGTAGCGAAAAAAAAAAAAAAGAAAAGATTGCGAAGCCCGTGCCGTAATCTCACAACGTGTTGTCAACGTGACAGCCAACGTGACTGCCCTTCTTCCTTACCATCATGATCTCCTGCTTCTCCCTTCGCACCACAGTCTAGAACGTTCAGCCCTGTTGATGAGTGGCGAAATCAACTGAGTGAAGCCTCAGTGAGTCAAACGCATGAGTGGGAACTTTCATACCTTTATCATCGATAACCGAAAACACACAGATAGCATAGATCAGAAAGGAACCGCATTTCGGCAAGGAATCTGACCCCGCCTACGCTTGATGCTTGAGCTTGATGGACCATCGCCTCGTTACTGGTTCCCGCTCTGGTGTCGTTCCGGCTCATCCATGCACGGGAAGTACCAATATTTCCGCTCAACATCCAATACAATATGGAGCTATGTGGAGAATTTCAGCCACTTATATGCCGAGCGTATATATTGGTATTTCTCGCCTGATGAAATCCCGCTCTGGATGACTTTCCCGAAAGGCTGTTAGTGATCGTCTTCCCCATATTGGATAGCGCGGTATATAAAGCGAGGAGTTGCGTACAGCTATCACCAATCCTTTCTTCTCACAATGACGGCAATTCCTTTTGACCTAGGAATCACCTGGGGAGCAAACTTGATAGGTATCCTCTTTGCAACAGGGTAAAGTTGCGCTTGGTTCAACTCTACAAGGCGATCACTTATCACCAGATACGCAGGTTATATGGTGTTACATGTCTTCAAACATGGTCTTACTTCCAGAATTACAATGATCGAATCTCGCTTCGGATTATCGTGAGTGAACATTTTGTGTCGTGGATGTTTCGGGATCTTGACGAACATATCGATATATACTAGGTTCTCGCATTGATGTACGCTTCACCCAATGGCTTTATCCCCACATTGACATCCGTAATGTACAGGGCCCTCGGAACAGCTGCTGAGATACTATCCATTCATGCAGTATACTATCGACTAATTCTCAACTTTGGAGTTCCAGCGCCTTTGAACACATATATCTGGTTCGTGAACCCCTTCTTTTTGCCTCGTAACCGTTGCTTACACCTTTCATTCGGGTAGGAGTGAAATTGTGAGGAGTCTAACTATTGATTAGAGTTGATACAATCACTCAATCTGGACAGGCCAGAATACCAGTTACTGTACGACACTTGCTCTTCCTTTCCTTTGGCCTCAAAATCAAGCATCAGAACACCTAGGTCGTAACCGAATTCATCGTACACTCATTCTACGTGTGGCGAATTTATCGTCGTATGCCGCGATTTAGTAACGAGTAAAATCGAAAATTGACGTGTTTCAGTTAGCTTCAAGAAGGATTGGATGACACCCACAGTCGTGGTAGGCACTATCGTCTACATGGTCCATATGCGTGTCTCTTGACTATCCTTTACAGTGTACACTAAAGGTCGCTGAAATAGGTATGTGCGCGAAACTAGTATCTATCTAGTTATCGAAAGTGATCATTACGGATAGCTGTGTGCATCAGTACGTGCTCTAAATCCCTGTTCAGCGCCACACCCTCATCAATCCTCAGTCGAATCCATTATCCTGCATGTCAACAATCATCATCACCTCTGGGAATGCCCTAACACGATCCTCCATATAGCACCAGCAGACCAAATATGGATGTTTTCGAAGCACTTCAAACAAAAGTTACAATGGTGAATCATAGCTATACCTCATACCCAACGTCAACGAGATTCATACTACGCCATATCAGACATTAACTGTGACTGGATTCGCGCTTCTCATAGCGAACGATATCATATGCACCCTGGCATTATCATACTACCTTTACAAGAGCCGCACGGGTATCAAGAGGTACGCTACACGAAGCACTGACAACCCGAAATTTATAACGCCTTCTTCAGCACTGATAGCCTCATCAACAAGCTCATCATATATACGATTAATACCGGGGCATTGACGACGTGAGTAAGCGGCTTGACATTTGAGATCTAATAGCCTGAAATGGTCACAGCATCGCTAGTATTACTATTGTGCTCTTCGTACGTCCTCATCCAAAGTCACCGTGCATCGCTACCTCAGCTGAGCGCTCCTCTAGTTCACGCTCCAACGCAACAGTCTCGTCTTTTGGGCGATTTCCCAAAACCTTTGTTATTGTAAGATATTTCGATTACTCCAAATTCCGACAAGGCCGAGTTTGCTGATTTCGAACCTCACCATCAGTGTTTATAACCTCACTACTGTCAACGTATGTCAGACTCAGCTGTGATAGGTCTAGCTTAGTATTCATCTAGTCATCTAGCCTCAACTCAAGGCGTACAACCTTCCAGTCACCTGAACGTACAGTGGAACTCGTAACCTTCAGAGTAAGGAATACCGTCGCGGATACAGATGATACTGAAGCCGTGAGTATGTTATGCGTTGAGAGATTGATGCTTTTAATCTGCCAGTTAGCACAGCTCGGGTCGAAGCAGAACGGAAGTTGAAGTAGTAAGCCACTCGATTTATCTTTATAAATGGCTAGTCATTTGTGTTTGAAAGGAACCGACTCAAATAGTGAGAAAAGTGGATCTATCGGGTTTATAGTGTATTTCAGGGCTTTCAATTGCCAGAGTACCATGAATTAAAGTGATTGGCTTTCTCTTACGGTTATAACCTCCGCTTTTACTCCCTCAGTTCGACTGGCCTCGAATTTTGTTGAATAGCAGGCCTAAACCCATGCTTTTGAGCTTGGCTTGTTTATCGCCACATAAGCCACTACGCCACAAATGGAGGTAAAACGTGTGGCTCAAATGCGCTTTCAACGATTGTTTATCAAAGGGTGCACGGACCATCTCAAGTGTGGCCCGAAACCTTTGTGGCCCTTTACGGGACATGGATGAGTATTTAATGGAGCAAGGATTTCAGCCGTCGCAAAACTAAATCGCCCACGACAACCTAAATGCCTGTTACGGATAAAGAAACCGAAATGTGAGTAGCTCCTCAGACGAATCGAGTGGTCTTTTCACTGAATAAATCCAGCTCCACAGTAGTAGAGGTGATTGAAACGGAATCAGACTCCGAATCCGAACCGAGTTCTGCGAAAAGGAACACGGTGTCCACACCAAAGTCAGTACTCCATTCCAGTCTTGTGATACCATATTCTTAGCAAGTATTATAATATCCTTTTCGTAGAACACTCAAACGAGCAGCCAGCTTCACACCATCTCCAAACGGAGGCACCAAGTTCAAACGTATCGATTCCGGAAGCGAAGATGATAGTGCAGACACGGACAGTGAATCGGAATACCCGGATACTGACACGGATGAAGCTCGTGCCAAAGCTCCGAACGCTTCTTCAACCAACACCACCTCGACCCCAGCTTCCCAATCACACATCTCCCAAAACACTCCGAGTCTCACTAAGAACTGTCAATGGAACATCTCCCCACCCGGCCAACCGTACAGAGCTTGTAACGCCCTATACGCCGCTCGTGGTCGTCAACTCGGTGCACATATCAATAAAGCCCATCATGAAGAAGGAAAACCGTTTCAATGTCGATGGAAAGGGTGTACGAGCAAAGCGACGAGTCTGCATGATCATTTTAGGGCGGGACATGGACAGAGGTTGTTTGAATGCCCAACGTGCGGAGCGAAGCTTTCAAGGGATGATGCGTTGAAGAGGCATGAGCAGATGCAGAAGCATGGAAGGTTTGCTAGGCAGTAGAAGGAGTATTTTGATTTGCTCATCTCGTTTGGCTTGTGTATTATCGCCCTATTCCATTCCATTGAAACTCTGTTCTTATAACCCTTCAAACACGAAATATCAGGTGCAACCTACCAATCAATCGTACTGTACCCAAGGATTTCATCAGCGACGGCATCTGCTCCGAGTCGTAAAGCGGCACTAAATCCATATCTCTTACGGGTATGTCCTTGAACGTAACGAAAAGGAGAGGAGATCTCGAACGTTCGAGCATTCCTGATAATGAAGCGATGGATGTGTACTTTTCTCCAGTTGATGCGGCCAGATACTCCAGCGACGGCAAGGTAAGCACGTCGTGCATGAGACTGATCCTGTTGGGGTTAGGTTCTCCCTGCTGTTATTCCACTGCAGATACCGAGAATACGCGAGGCAACGAATACATCTCGTGTCCAATTTATAGTCTATACGCAGATATGTGATTCCGGAAGAAGGGGGAAAACAGCTCGACGGATGAGGCTAACTCGTCCGCAAAATAAGGATCGAAATCAAATAATACAGATGGTTTAGTGTTGACGTGGTGTGTGGAAGCAGGGATCACTTCCGCCACGCGAGGGGATCCAAAAAAGACAGTCTTTAATAGCGGTAGGTCGCTGTGTATCGATGGTATTGGCCGTGACAAGATCAGTTAGGAAAGTAACGTACTAGTAGATGCCGATGTCTGGTGCTTGTGTAATAGGCAATTTGCTGATCTGTAGAGTGATGCTGAGAAGTTCACTCCGATGAAATTCGAAATGGAGCCGCGTGGCTATATGGCGGGTGTTGAGAACGCTACAGAGCGCCAGATAGAGCAAACCACTGCTCTGTAATACGGTTAGAGTCCACAACATTCATGAAGATTTCGGTTAAAATTTCTGGAGGAACGAATGACCTGGAAGTTCTCATGTCAAATCCTTTCGCATCTCGAAGTCTCACTTACTGCATCGTTGCCGAAATCACACATACACAGAGTTTGGCAGTACTTCAAAGTCATTGACTCTATAGTAGGCTTCTTTAACTATCGATGATCGATAACACCAGGAAAGAAGCAATGAACCAGCACTCTGGCACCGGGAAGTTCGAGGTACTAAGCGCTTGAATAGTTTATTTCAAGTGATGGGATTGATGATACCACTGTGGACAGAAGCAAGAGATAGCAATGGCTTATGGGAGGCACAAGTTACTCCAAGGATAAATCCTCAGGTTACTAGATACTGTACGCACTGCGCTGCATGTGTCGTTGCTAAAATCCTTTCGGCTCCTCACTTAAAATATCAACACGATGATATTGGCAGCATCAATTGGAGCCCCAAGGTAGCCAATGACATCTCCTTCGTTTTCGAAAGGCAAACAGTCGATCTGGAGAGTGACTTCAAGAGGTTCACTCCGAGAACGGTTTAGATGAAGTTCAAGGCGTCGGAGGATGCCGTTAGGGTATTGGAAGTATTCGGATCCCAGGAAAGTGATATGAGCGGAGATGGATGCCCATATGGCTGGCGTTGAGAGTGATACTGAGCGCCAGCTAGAGCATACCATACTTAGAGACATGGCTGGGGTGAAATCATCATCTGTAATGCAGTTTATATCCACACTGCTGATAAAGATTTCTGTTAGGATCTCTGGAGAAATGATTGCGCTGGAGGTTGTATTGTCAAGTTTTTTTCGCATCTCGAGGCCGCGAAACTCACTGCATAGTTGGCAAAATCACATGGAGACTGACAGTACTCGTAAGTTGTCCAAGTCCTCGACCTTATATACTCGAAGATACTCGAAGCTACTTATCAGGAAACCGGATCGATCAAAACCTAAGCTTCCATCAAGAACATGTATCATCGATGGTCAATAGATAAGATGTCGAGTACAAAGATCTTGAACGCATTAATCAAATCAATTACGACCAAATCATACCAGTAACGTGCACCATTCCTCAGCGCTTCCATACCAATCACTCATACCCAAATAAAATCGTCCTCGTATCACTGTCAAGATTGTCCTGATCGAAATGCTGCACAAGTTTAACCGCCATTCCCCCTTCCTGCACCGCTTTCAAGCGTCTCTGATCGAAAGTCCACTTCGCATCCTGGTGTTCGTCCACCAGATGCAAATACGCAGATTCTAGTGGTCGATTCTTCGAGCCTGATTGACCACCTATCCGAGACTCGAGGAACGCCTCGAAGGTAGGTCCATTTTTCCAGTGAGTATAAGTCCATAGGATGATTCGCCTCAACCTCGGTAAGAGTTGGTCTTTGGAAGAAGCCAACGTCAATGCCTCGAGCAATCGACTTGTCTCCATGACATCGCGACCAGAATCCCCATGAGGAGACTGCTGCTGTATGGATCTACTCGCCTCTAGGAGCTCAAGTTCTTCTAAAAGCGGCATCTGCTTCAAAAGCGGCAGCATTTCGGCATCTTTTATTGGTATGCCCTCGAGGTGAAACGATGAGAGTGAGGAACTGGAACGTGCGAGCATGTGTAAGAGGGAGTTAACGAAAATCGATGACCCAGACTCGGGATCATAATCGGATACGATCTTGGCTGCAGCGCATGTATATGCCAGATGTTCCAAGGAAGGCAAAGTGAGCGCGTCGTGGATGATACTGGTGGTATTGAGATCGGCCTCGGGTCGTGAGTATCCTTCCCGGATATCAAGCGTGAGTGAACGGAGATGCGGTAACACAAGATGTGTTTGTTCCTCGTTCTCGCTGCCCTCGTCATCTTCATCTTGTGATACACCGAATCGCGCGGAAATCAGCCCTGTGAAATGTGACAGGCAAAGGATGGACCTCCGGTTGAATGTGTGCTCAACACGTAAATGAGTGATTTGGGAAGAAGGAAAAACGTCCGAGAGACGATTCGGAAAGGATTCTGGGGTGTCGGAGAACCATAAATGACGAAGATTGGGATTGGAGATACCGAACACCTCGACGAGCTCGATTGTTTCGTCCCTAGAATTAACACCAAAAGGGAGTTTGAGCTCCACTGACTGCATATTTCCCCATGGGAACAGACGAAGGATGGAGAGTGCTTGAAGGTAATGAAGACTGAAAGTCCCATCTGTGAGAAGGGATATTCTTTTGGTACGGTGAGATTCGGATAGAATGGCCTTCAGTAGGAGAAGGGGCTCGCGGGCGTCGATGACGTTGGCTGAGAGGTGGTCGATGACACGCTGTTCATCTTCGGGAACCCAATTGTCGATTTGCAAAGTAAGGTCAAGAAGCTCGCTCCGAGACCGGGCCAGGTGAAGTTCAAGTCGGGGCAAAAGGCCGGCAGGGTAATCTACATAGTCTGGGCCCAGTAAATTGATACGAGCGGATATGCGTGCCCAAATTGCTGATGCTGAGAGAGCTACCGAACGCCAGGTGGAGCAAACCGTACTCAACGACATGGCCACGGTAGGATCGTGGTCTGTGATGCCGTTTGTGTCCACAGCGTCCATGAAGATTTCGGTGAGGATTTCTGGAGGAATGTATAATCTAAACAGTCTCTCATCAAAACGTTACTTATCTTGGCGAATTTTGGTTGTTTACTCACGTCATGTTGGGGCTAGAGCGACACGCAGATGGGTATCACTACACGAGTGACGACTCCCTATATATACCTCGAAGCTGCCGGTATTGCCGTAACAGATCCATCACCGCAGCAAATTGAATCTTGATTCTGTAGGGAGTTCCCGATAAAGATGAAATCGATGAGCCTGCCGAGCAAAAATCAAGAGCTTTACTGGCAAATTCCCTGTGTGGAGATCTGGGCACTGTTCCGGCGAAATATTCTCTCGGAGACTGTTGATTTCATCCGCGAAAACCAAGTCCACATTGACGGCATCAATGTCTCACTGATTCTCGAGTGACCCCGCTTGATCCTTCTGCACAAGCCAGGACCCCCGGTTATACCGTCGGAGGTCTGAGCCCGATCCGGATGAAAATCTTGGGAAATTTTGGGAATCTATGAGGCAAATTCGGATGAAAATTTGAGGTTTTTTGGAAAGGTCTGAGGCGACCGTCCGGATGAAAAACTGCCCAGGGAGAGGTATGAGGTATGGTCCGGATGAAATTTATGGTAGTGGTAGAGGCTCGAACTCACTACCAGTCAGCACACCCCTCAACAAAGGTAGGCGTGCTACCTACTAGACTATCATGCCATGTACGCCAGACAAGACGTGGTTGAACGTGTTGAGACACAGTTTTAGGGAAATGCTGTTGGCGTGGTTCAGGCGTGCTCAAGCGATGCTCAACAATAAAAATTTATTGCAACTCTCACCTGGGGAGACAGCCTTCACTTTGTTTTAATTTCGGCACTCATACATCTGTACTTGCCACCAATGAACAAAAACCATATATTATTTCCGCAATGAAGACGTGATGAAGGCCTGACCGGTGAAGTAGAGCCGGGACCTGGTAGGAAGACGGTGGCGATGAAAAATCATAGGTGACTTTATGGTTATTGGTGGTTTTTCGAGGGGCAAAAACGGTTGTCGCGCGAAGCGCGCAGAAAATTTGGGATTTTTTGGGGGTATGAGGCACAAGTTCGGATGAAAATTTGGGTGTCCGGAGGTCTGAGGTGAAATCCGGATGAAAATTTGACCTTGATCGTCCGGATGAAAAATGGGGGGTCCGGCCTCAGACCTCTAAGGGTATAACCGGGGGTCCTCACAAGCCCTTCGCTCGCTTGGAACATCAACGAAAAAGCGACATGATGCGTCTTGTCCCACGTGCTGCATTCTACATACATAGAAAATCACCGTATCTCTTTGTGTAAAGCCCCCAGTTACTGTACATCGGTTGTAGTAGGGGATCGGGGATACCGGAGGACATGTTTGGTCTTATTTAGAGTAGATTACGTAGACATGTCAGCCTGTATCTGCACCTTCATCGACGACGACGACGACGACAGTAGCAGCGTCTCATCTAGAGTCCCAGACGGCCTATCCCACGGTGTAATTGGGCTAATACCATCTATTTACTACAACGAGGGAATGTAGGTAGTTTGATTACCATCCTGATACGCCCTTTTGAGCTGCCCTTCGTTAATCAACAACAAGTATTGCGTTGTCAAGTTCTCGGATGTGCCTCCCGACTTACTCAACACGCCGCCCTCACTTTGCCAGTCGGCTACTCGAGTTGTCGAACCTTCGATAGCATTACGAGCTCTGCAACTCTGAGTCAGTATTTTTTAGGTAACGCTACAAGAAATATCCTACATACAATTTAGTCATCGAAGAGTTTCCTGTAGTCGACATCAGGATGGACAATCCTTCCATCCAAGATCCCGTTTCTTCCGTAATGGGCGCATTGAAATTCGGTGTTGCACAGCCCTTCTGGATGTCAACGGTTTGAACTACTCCTTTGGTTCCGAACATGTTATTATGGATGAATGCTGATGATTTCATGGCGGCATCGAGGTACATAGGTCTGATTGGACGTTGATTCAACTAGTAATGCCGAAAGCCTAGTCTCATTTATAGGTCACCAGGATAAACAGCGACGAAATATCGAGGCCACGTACACGGAGAAGAGACTGTATGGGGATGGTAAGCTAAGGTGGAGGTTGTGCCACGCCGACAATGTATGCCAGATGATACGAAAGGAAAGTAACGAAGATATACTTCAAGCTGAAGAAAGAATTCATGGGTAGGTGAGAAGCTTCAAACCAGTCAAAAAGGGTGTTTAAGGCTTGAGGAAAGAAGCTGCGGGAACGGAAACAATGACTATCTGATATATCATCATCTGATGATCCAAGGATCCACACAAATCAGCGAGAGCTGTTCCGCGGGCTCCCATAGCGTCAAAAAAGTCGACTTTATAGCAAGCGACTGAAAACGTGTATATTACAGTAAGGACTCGTACCTAGGTGAAAGTTGAGCGCCAAACCCTGGGAGTAGAAGTGTGCACTGTGATGTGATTATTGCCCCCGTGCACGGAAGTATTATGCCAAGCTCATGCCATCGTCTCAGCTCAAGATTGATTCCGCGTTAAAACAGCTAGGACTTGAATTGAAGACCACAACAATTTGCCTGATTCAAGCCTCCTAGGCGGCCTATATGCGTCCTGTAGTGTTATCAAGGCATTTTGAGGTTGAGAAAACTCTTTTAGGGACTTTGATCCTCAACCAAGTACGAACTCCCAGAGGTAACGAATACGGCGATTAGATTGGACCACCAGCTTCATTCTTCGACTCCTCAAAACGGACATGAGCATGTCAAGCGTTGTTAATCGCCACCGTATCGTTGCCAGAGCAGAGCAGCGCCACCAAATCCACCTCAGACACTCCGGCGACTTAACGTAAAAGCAATCGCGGGAGGTGTTGTAGGTGGTGTTGCGTTCCTCGTCGTGATAATTGCCAGTGTAGTGATCTTGGTTGCATGAATAAGTGCATTGTGATTCTTTCAATGTCACGAAAAACGGGCTCCAAGCTATCCCCTTGAATGGGCCACGACATTTTTGAGTAACGGTACTTGAGTAACGTTACTTGACTAAATTTGAGTAACATTGAGTAACGGTTGAGTAACGTCCGGCAACAACTGTATATTCACCAACCTGTTTCCGAAGACTTAAAATGCCTGAAAGCACTCTTCAGGGTGTCTTTCATCCTTGTCGTTGGCGTTGACAGCTTGGTATGCCTGGTGATCGTCAGTGGCAGTAGTCGGAAAAATCCGAAGTTGCAATCAATGTATTGCCACGCCATTGCCCTCATTGGCTTGCCTCATTCCTTGATAACCACATTGCACCCGCGACGGGAGAGCTTGTAGACTATCCAGGGTGTAATGGGAATCATTCGATGAAAGTCCCTCCCTCACCCAATGTCGATCACAAGTCTTGCTCGAAAACAATCTGCTCAATGCGTCAACGGAGGCAGGAAAGGTAGGTTATTGTCAATGAGGTCTGGACATTGGAATCTATTAAAAAATCAAATTCTCATGTGGCTACTACTATACAGCAATTTCGATACTGAGGGATTAGCCTGAGCGGGAACACGAGGAAGAGCTCACGGTATGTTGCATTGTGCTGATTACAGATATTCTCACTCAAACGTAACTAGACTGCACCACAACGGACCTAAAATGGAAGGGAAAACGACGCATTAAAGAGGAGAATATTCACCCAAACCGCCTCGACCTGTAGCCTGTCCTACAACAAGACACCATCAATACGGGATAAGTAACCTAGACCATTGTTTCAATTCATGTATCAGCACTTGAGCAATACTTGAGTAACACTAAAGTAATGCTCAAGTAGCTTTATATAACAGCTAAGTAACGTTGCATAGTTTTGAGTAACATTTAAGTAACACCTGAGTAACACCTGAGTAACACCTGAGTAACACTTAAGTAACGTTCAGCGGATTTGAGTAATGGTCGAGTAACGTGTAAGTAACATATATCAAATTCAAGCATCACTCGAGTAACACGTAAGTAACTTCGAACAGACTTAAATCACAGTCGAGTACCATTCATGACTTCCAAGTCAAAGGCTTTGAGTCATCTTGACCACGGAAACCGTGTTGGTCACACTCCATGTCCTTAAGGCTGAAACAGTCGTCTCAAGTAAGAGTATTCTTATACACGGTCTATTGGTATTACAGACCGGGGATGCATTTGAATGAGTGGCAAGTGTCCACATAGGGAAGTTGTAGCGCTGAACAAGCGCCTCTGGATCAGTTGGGCAACCCTGGTGTCAGATATTTTGTATCAGAGCCTTTTGGGGGGGGCATACCACTATAACAGACATCCAATTGTCTTAGTAAATCATGCTTGAACCGCTAGATGCTATTTGAGGGAAGTTCACAATCCAAATCGGGCGTGGAAAAGTTATTTGATTTGGCGTCAGAGCGTCGAGACACAGAGTGAGGACTGTTTTCAAACTATTGTAGATGTGGTATTAGATTTCCACTACATGATAGAGTAAAAGGAGAATTCTTAGAATGTAAAATACGGTATTGAGATACACAAAGTGGCATTCAAGTAACAGTTGAGTAACGGTTGAGTAACGCCGAGTCTCTTGAGTAACGTTACTCAACCGTTACTCAAAAATGTGCAGGCCCCCCTTGAATTGGCTGTTAAGTTTGCGAAATGTATGCACTGCCCTCTTATTCATCAGATTGAGAGGACAATGCTAAAATTACAGATGATAAGATCGGAACAAGGGAGACTACAATAGGGAGACATTGTACATCGTGGAAAGTATACTAACAATCTGTCCGAAAAACTCAAGAATGCTCCACTATGTTACATCTGAATAGGCCGGTGGAGGAGCGCTGCCAGAATAGGGTCTATTCCCCCTTGTGCCACCACTGGTAGCAATTCTGCCTTTCACGTGGGAGAAAACGGTGCCGAGGGTAGAGTTTGTCGGCCCGCTTGATGTAGACATTGTGGGTTCTGTATCTTGCGGAAAGGGATCAGGCTGAGTGTTCTCGTCCAATGGTTCTGGGGATTCTACTTTTTTGCGCCGACGATAGAAGAACAGCGCAACAATTCCCAACACCGCTACAACCACACCTCCGACTACACCGCCTATAATGCCACCGACCGGTGGCTTCGATCCACCATCGACGAACTCTACTTCTGGAAGCGAGATTGCGGTGATAAGGACATTCATCGCAGAAGTTTGGTTATCAGATTGGAACACTGAATACGGAGGTCCTGTCCAATAGCCATAGATGTTGCTGTTCGCCGCCGTTGCCCGTTCCAAGATTGCATTATACTGTTTGAACTATTCAGTTGAAGATTCCTGATTGGGCCAGCGCGTTGACGTACTTGTACAGAAATGTAACTCCGCATATACTGGCGAAGATCAACGACCGAAGTTAGCCGTTGGTAGGCGATGCCCAGAGACCGAACAAAGTTCCCCTGAGATATCATAGTCGCCTTGGCCGTATTGACTGCGTGGATAAATAATGAGTGCGCGGCGTCCAAGATAGGCATATGCTCACTCATAACCCCCTCATCGTTCTGCCATCCATTAATCCGAGTAGAAGATACTTGTACCGCATTCCGAATTCTGCTAAAAGTAAGGACAAAGGGAGAGTTATGTCAAGAGATCACTCACAAGTCCACCATTGACGAGTTTCCCGTAATTGAGGTCAACACTGATAACCCCTCAATCCATAATCCAGCATGCTCCACAATCGGGTCGTATAACGTTGGATTGGCGCAGCTCTCCCGAACTTCGATGCTCTGCACTACTCCTTGGCTCCCAAACATGTTGTTCCTTATGAATGCCAAAGATTTTTCGGCCGCATCCAAGTAGGTTGTATTTAGTGTTTCTTCAGAGAGAAGCGCAGAAAGCCTGGACGATTCGATGAATCAGCTGGAATCTCAATGTGAAAAGGTTCAGGCATACACTAGAAAAAGGCTGGGCACTTCAAGTCAATCCATGTATATATAAAGGGCTTTCTGAAACGACGTACCCATTTATATTGCCAATAAAGAACGTATTCGAGCTTGTGTTCTGTCATGAATTAGGTCAAGAATGATGGCGCTTCAAATAGGTCGTGCCGCCTCACAAAAAAAACACCACCAATGAGTTGAGCGCCTGGGAGAAGTTAAATCGAACAGCCTAAATAAGTTCGCTAACTTACTCACTATCAAAGTCGGAACCACATATGTTCCGCCATGTACCCAAATTGCTGTTCGTTACCGTTTGAGCATTACCTCTATTCCATGCGTTTTCCGCAAGCTTCAGGAATAACGAGTCACTGTATGTGCGGTAAGCACTGATCGCTGCATAGCCATACCACCTTAGTAGGTACATGAGAATTGGGGCCAGACGTAGAAAAACTGAAATGTGCTTGCAGGTAATACGTGATCTATGAAAGTCATCTGGGTCGATAATTAAAACGCAGAGACTTGGAAGACGTACATCGCTGATATTACCACTGGCTCGTGATGTGTTGACTTCATTGCTTGCATACGGAATGATTCCAATATATCTACTCACTCAGGAGAAGGCAGATTGGATATACCATCGCCTCGTGCTTCAAAATAGTTTTTGACCCGGTCTTTGAACAATGTTTCATTCGTCACAGAGTCGAACAATGACAGTTCCGCGTGCAAGACTTCAGCAGTCCAAATTCCACTGGGACCTTCCCCTGAGATACACGTTGAGCTCTATCATGAAAAGCATATTGCGAACCTCTCACCTTTGTACCAGGTCAATGTTGAATCAAGTCTGTCATAGGCCAATTCCAATGCCGCTTTGGCAATACTAATCCTATCGCGAACGGCGGTCGTTATGTTGGGGTTCTGGTTTCGTGAGAATAGATGAACAGAGGGTGATTCTGCATGAAAGGTACACTGACTGTCCATGAGGGCGGTGAAGTTAATGTTTGACCCAGGACTATAGTAGCAAAATACCAGAAGGACAGAGGGAAAATGAGCATTCGCATGAATGAAAACGGCAGGATGGTAATGGGCAGGGTGGGAAAATTTAACTTAGGTTAATAAGAAGTACTCCCAATCGGGCGAGCCTGCCTGGTGTGCACCGGAAATCACATACGGAACAGACCACTCCCAAACACCATTTTCAAAGGTGCGGCCTACTGAGAAAGGATATATTCTGTTCGTAAGTATCAGCGGCCGGGACGAGTTGAATCACTCGAACTCCACTCTGGCATCTGCAGAAACGGTGTAAGTTCGTCACCACCCGGTGATCGCTTTTGAAAACAAGTTGGCTAAACAAGCCCAGTCAGTCGCGGAGCGCATCCGCCGCTCACTGCAATGAGGGCGTTGTTGTCTGTATTCACGTTAATGGCATGGTGACAGCTGGACATTAGGAACTCGAACAAGTTTGTCGGTTTCGAAGTCAAGGCGTGTTCAAAGGGGACGCACTCTATAGTCAGACCTACAGAGCTCTTTCAAAGTCCACCCGAGACACGCCAACCGACGGCTGCAATGCGAATGACCACACCGGTTTCTTGACTCTGAATTCTGAGGTGTATCGCGAACCGCGGTGATAGACAAATGCCGTCGAATTTGATTAAAGAAGCGGGGGCGAAGGGAGAAGCAGCATCATGACCGAACTTCATGTGGTGGCCGAAGATCATGGGATTCAAGGCGCTCCGTGGTTCTCAGTTCTGATCACCCGGGGCGATTTCAGTAGCGTAATTTCACACAAAACAAGATCCGTATCCAATATGTTGAGCGCAGAAATGAACGTTTACACCACAACAATGTAGTGAAGGGACTGACATGACTGATCATGAAAAGACCTAGCGCTATTAATATTTGACACTGCAACACACAGGTGTCGATTCGCCCACGGAGTGATCAGATAACACCTAAACATTCCTCCCTTCGACTACGGAAAAGAGCGGATGCGATTGGTGTTAGCGGGACGAAAAGAGCCCCATTGTAGAGATAATCAATGAACCTTCTTCCTTGAACTGATCTACATTTCCTACTCGCTTCTGGTCCTTCTAAGTTGTCACCTCTACGGAGCAATTCTTGGTTCTCAGACTTTGCCGATCAGGCTTCCAAAGGTGTAAACAAAGCCATTTGTCAGGCCAAAAGTTGAAAAAGGAAAGCCAAAACAGATATGCTCTTTGAGAATCTCATGCTTTTTCATACTCAATTTCAGTGTCCTGAGAGAACATAAAGAGGCTCATAATCATGCATATTTAAATTATTAAAATTCACCCGACGCATCCATCTCCTTGAGCTTCAGGAGAGTGACATCATGGAAATGACTTTGCATATATAGTAGGCAGAGGGGAACCGACTCGGTTCCCTCGCCGCCCATCAAAACAATTTCGGCTAAAGAAAAATCCGTCATGGTGAACACTAGTCTCGTTCCCGCCGTGAGTCCATACTGGATGCATCGTGAGCTGATGAGAGATAACGGCGAGATCACCGTAATGACATGAAAGTGCCCGGGATATGATATTGAGGGTGTACTAATCGTGTAACCAAGACAAGTTGTTTAGTGACGATGAATGATACCAGAAACGAGTTAAAGACCTGTGCCTCTCTGAGCCAACGGCAATGCTCATACCATATTCCATCTTCCCTAGCGTTGAGCGACACCGGAAAATACCCGCTCCGAAGGTGAGGGGATATATATCGATGAATAGATTAGCGAGTAATTCCGCAAAGATCCCAGGGCATTAAGGGCGTCATTGTGAGTGTCGAGGATGATCGTGAGATGTGGAAGGAAGATGTGGAAGGTTAACGACGGGAATGAGCTCCAGACAGCGGCTTGTCTAAGAGCAGGATGCTGATGTACCGTTCGTTTCTGGTCAATTTCATGCATGTATCCAAATATTCAGCGTCTACACGGTGTGATGGGTGATAAATGGAGAGGACGGAGCGAAAGTGAGTCGTATCTCTCGACGTTGCGGGTTCTAGCATCGGTTGGAACTATGTCAGTGGAGAAGTGTGATGTATAGTGTTCCTGTGCAATTGTTTGGATCTGAGCGGCGCAGGGCTGTATTACATGGGGACCCTGGACACTGCGATAAGTGACGGTCGAGCGAAGCAGACAACAAACGTACCGAACAGGCCCGAGACAGGGAACAAACAATGTCGAGGGACTAGAGCCAGGGTGTGAGTAACGAGTATCATGATATGGTGATTTGGTGTCGAAGGTCATCATTATTTGCTGTGTCCAGGAGCGAGGTATATCCATGTGAGAGAAAAGGGATAGGTGGGCGGCTTGTGAGGCAATGGAAAGTTTGGACAGTACGATGAGGCGACGAGGGGGAGGCAGGAGAGACTGCATATGGATGTAAGTTAGAAGCGTACCATGTAATTCAACCTACTTCTCCTCTACACTTCCAACGGGAGTATTGAAGTCTACGGGTGTCTAGCGAACAGAATGATAAGAGTGTAGTCCTGTGGAGCCTGTGGGGTGACGGTCAATGGAAACAACATCAAAACTTACAGTGTTGGCCTGAAGAATGGATTGAACGATGAAGATGAAGGTGGTCAACGAAAAAGAAACCGACGACAGTTACGCGTACCCTCCACGTGTCAGCTTCTGACGTCACCATTCCTGCTTCTCGTGGCTGGGCCGTTCCAGGCCGTTCCTGGATGGAACCGAATGCTGTTACTTACCCCCTTCACCTCTTCCCAATGTTCACTTCTTCTGCTGGATCCTGCGAAGGGTAGGTCATTCTATATACCCAAGTCCGTTCAAATAGCTACGGCGACAGATTAGGATGTGACATCGCGGGAAAATTCATGTCGATCCAGGACTCTGGGAGAAACTCTACTTCGAGGTCTGGGCTTCAGAGCGAATACGGGAATATCCTTTCTTATTCTGGTTTACCACATAGAATCAAGCGCTGGAAATACGTTTCTGGTTTTTAGTTTGGCATGCGGCAAACACATGCATGTGGGCGCGCAATTTTGTACCTACAGAGTGGTCAGCTGAAGCTGATAACAATGCTGTGAGTGATGATCATTTCAACGCGATCAGCAACTAATTCTCACTCCGGGATAGGAAACTCGGAGGACAAAGAGCACCGTGAAGCATTCGTATCCATTCTGAACGCCTCTCTGATGGGCTGCCGACATGACAAAGTTGTCATATGGCATCCTGATCAATACCCATGTTCTTCCTGGTCCATTACGGCGATTGCTGTAGGTCTGAGTAATATATTTTCGCCCTTTGTTGGGCTTCGCTGTGTTATTACTCATCGCCGCTTCCCCTAGGTGTCAATCTAAAAATACATGCTCCAGGAGTGCTGTGACTTCGTCGTTGACACCATCACCAATAATGTGGGCGGACATCAGGTCAATAACCACGGCATCATTCACGGAGACATTATCATTGGGCATAATAACGAGGGCACCGTAGCCAAGCGCGCTATGTACGACCAGGTCAGTCATTCACAATGTTAACCCATCCAAGGCTGAATAGATGATATAGTTTCGTGAAGTTATTCTCGGCGATGTCATCATGGTGAAAGAGTTGCGCTCCAAAGACATTGATGCGTATGATTGGGAATTTACAAGCACAGGAATCCTCGCTCGCCGCAAAGCTCGACGAATCATATACACTGTGGAGTTGGTGGACAGGGGAGCCCAATTGACTGCAATATCATATGAAGGCGAAGATGTGAATGATGTGTGGGAGCAGGATTTTCATGAAATGTCACATACTAGGTATGTATTCGCGATTCATCGGGGACTGTCTCAAGGTGCGATTGAATCACTAGATCCCCAAACACGTTCCAGCTCTTCGCAATCAATCGATCAGATGTCCCAATGCTAATATTCCATGGTGGTTGGTATGATTTCATCTCGTTGATCTCTGCATTCAATGGTTTGTTGGGGCCTAGAGATGGTCCCTTTCAATGAAGACTTGTTAGACGGACCGTTTTGGAGAGAGGTCTATCTCTGCCAGCTGAAAGTGAGCTCAAAATTCGATGCGCACCATAAAACTCATAGTTCTGCAGGCTCAGGAGAAAGGCGAATCAAAGTATCGGCCACTATGGGTAGACATGAGAGGCAAATTGTATGGACTTCCTTATCAATTTGGACTACTTCGGGAGCGGATTCCAAACATCCCAGAGCTGATAAAGAACGTGTCCATGCTGAAGTCCGACAGTTCCTTCGAATTTTTTCGAAAGGTCGGGTCAAGGGCAGATCATTCCGTGCTCTGGACCGCAGCAGAGCGTCAGCGAGGGGGTACATATTCAGCACCCGGAAGTTGGATATCCATTGTATACTGCAGGAGTGCAATGGAGGCAGAGGCAACATGTTCACAATTTCCCCCTTTTTATCCAACATTTTACTGTGGACGGTGGCATCCAATGATAGCGACAATGATCATGATGGATGGTGGCCGCACGCGGTACGTGCTGTCAGAGCTAGTATTGCCTACTCATCTCACCTAGTTGCAGCCTTAAACTGGATCTCCGGGACAATTTTATAAGTGTGGATTTTCACGACAAACCAATACCAGCTATAAAATTCCGACTCAAGCTTGAACATTCATTTGACAAGATATGGCTGTCACAATCTTCCAAAATCTTCAATGAGCTCAATGTCATCGATATTGACAAAGAGTGCTATTGTACGTATTCATCTTGCAACTTCCTAGTGAATATCGCAAATCTCATGGACAAACGATAGGGTTGTTTGAGCGTTGCTATTTCATTGAAATCAAGTCTCGTAGCGTTGCTTCTGAACTTGGTAACCCACTATGTGAAGGTCATGTTTACCTATTCATCGAGCCACCTTTCATATCGTTGACGGAAGACAAGTCATGGCGTACCAGACCACATTTTTGGTCCCACAATGAAACTGGAGACCCAAAAATGTCAGAAGAGGAGTGTGCTTGGTTATATCTTCCGGAGGTCACTGTAACGCGGCCCAACTCGATACGCCATTATTGGCCAGAGGAAGTCTACAAGGCCATCGAAGAATGGCAAATCGCACGTGGATTCGACCCGAAGACCTCTGACTGGGCACAAAGTATGGGATACCCGGAGATGGAAGTCGTCGGTACAAGGAGACCGAATCGATTCGAAGAGGTTGTCGACAATACGCCGGACATGCCTAGATCTTGGAAGGATTAGCATCGTTACTAGCTTCGTTACTCATGATTTTGTTCTTCTTTGGCTTCGATTCACCTAATTACTCTTTGCAAAGCTCGACCTCTTCCGTTTCATTTATTCCCAATGTTACCATGTACTATATGCGTCTCGCAGACTCCTCAGTCATCGAGCTCCCAAATATTCAGGGCATTCGTGCCTGATCTGTATCATCTACCTCTGCACCGTCGTCTCAATCATTTCCTTACGCAAATCCGAGTCATCATCGTATTCCCTCACCAATTCCGAATAGAGTTCGAGCATCACAATGACCCGAAACATTCAAATTTCGTTGTCGATCTAGACATGAGATAGAAATAAGAATAACTGGTCTCATCTGGGGCTCGATCTTCCATAACGCCTCTGCGCATAAAAATCACCGAGAAGGAATCATGCAAGCCTCGCGCTTCATCTTTTGATGACGGTCAATAACCAGCTCTGAACAATCACAATAACGCCCTTGAGACCTCCAACACCCTTTGCAACTCTATGTGACATTCTCCCGCAGGGGGTTCGATTCCCTCTTAATCCATGCTGATCTTATCGATATACCATTTTGTTTTTCTTCTATCACGCATTCGCTCATTACGTGGAACTGACAATATACCATTTATCATAGATCGTGATCATTGTACGGTGAAAAACAGCATGTCAAGTACTCCCCTCCCATCTCGAAAGCCAGATGTGGTCTATCTTGCCCTGCTCGTGAAACTTGCTTTCTTTCTTTCTTTTACATACTGTAACATCCGATGAGTAACGGCAAGAAACGCGAGAAGAAGCCGTACCTCAGATGAGGAGTCATACATTGACGATCATGGGGTGTCGTGAATACGCCGTTCGATGAAAGGGAACGAGGCCTCGGGCCGTGGCGTATCTTCTCCTTTTGAATCTCCACCTCTTCGCGAAGTCGATGGGCAGATTCTGTAACGTATAATTAACAACGTGTGCGAGGGGAATGAGAAATGGGCGTACCTCACGACAGGGCGAATGCAGCATCCTGGTTTGGGCACGGTGAGAGGGGCGATAACGGGTGCGAGACCAGAGGGTATAAATCGATAGCGAAACGAACAGGGAACTGGTATTCGCGGTGTGATAAATGGTGGGGAAGAGTCGCGAGGTGACATACCATTTCCCCTTGTGAATCAAGAGCGAGCGCGTGATGGCGAGAGCGAAGTGTTAACTGTAGGGTATAGGTTGCCAATGAAACGAATCCAGACCTGGGTTTTAAGGTAAGATGAATGGTAAAGGCAGTCTGGAGGTGGCATACTCTTGAGAGAACGGGGAACCAGTGCCGGAGGGTATGAGCGGCTATGGAGAGGTGAAAAGGACGACATGTTGGTACAATCGATAACGTACCCTCCATGTTCAGTCACCAGCATAATCCTATGACTCTCAACGACAGACCCCGTTCCTAAAAGCCGATTTCCTCTGTACCGTAGCGGAAAAGGGGCATGCGTTGGGAAAATAGAGCCCTCTCGTCCGAGTCGGAGGGTGTAAGTAACAAGTACAGAAGTGGCGGTATGGAATGGTCATTGCCGAGGAACCCAGCATCTGACGTGTCCTGGAACGAGTCATCTCGTAGGGGTCTTGATGGGCAACAAAAGATCTGGAGAGTACGATGATGAGAAGCGTTAAATGGAATAGACTCGTGCGTACCTTTCTCCGGTCTATCTGACAACGTCGAAAACTGTATCCCGGTTATCACAACGTTGCGCGAAAAGGTAAAATGAACTGCGTACCCCAAAACCGATTGCCTCTTGGTGGGCTTTGACCTCTCCGGCAACCACCCTCGGAAACGGCCATCTGACACATCGAAGGGAGTGTTTAGGGGAGAGGAAGCGATGTGCGTCAAGGATATATAGCTCTATCGTATAAGTTGGTGTCGGTCGGAAGCAAAGAGCCGTGTTGACGTGAGACAAGTGGTGGGCAGCTTGATGATACGATAAGAGGAGAGGTGCAGATAAGGATTGATATTGCATACGTACCTTGCTCAGCATTCATTCATCAGTCTGATCTGTCCTAATCCAAACAACGTCCAACCTAACCTAGCCAACATTTGATCCACCGGAGACGTCATAACGGCTATACAGATGAGGAGGAAGAGTGACCCCAACGAGTCCAGGGTGGGTAGCGTCGATGTTGGAACCGATGGTAGCCGATAGTGTGTTTCGTCTACCATAGGCAGCTGAGGGAATGTTGTGTGGAGGTAATTTGTGGAAAGTGTAAGATGACGAGGGAGTGAACCGATTCGTAGACGTACAGTGTCGACCTGAAGAATGGATCAACGGTGAACGTGGTGCTCAACAAAAAAGAAACGCGACCACAACGCTTACGCGCACCTCTTCCACGTGTCAACAACCAGTGACGTCATGGTCATGAGTCTCCTCCCACTTGCCCGGCGGTTCTTCTGATCTCCGTGCTACTTACACGTGTACCTTTAATTTCCGTCGCTTCATACACATGTAGACAGAAGTCCTGATAAAGAACACCTGTTGTACTCATATATGTAGGTCACAAAAGTACAGCACATTGCATAGCATGGGTTTAGGTTGGCTTTCTAGTTGACTCCATGCATTTTGCCTTTGCCTTGATTGTTTTTTGTCTCGGATATTGTACGCTGATGTTCCCCTTCTTCGTTGATTTCACCACGCAACCGGTACTACTTTGCGCCGAGAGATGGGATCGTTCTACAGCTTCCCACTGTGACCAGAGAGCTCTTTTGTTCAATGCTAGAGACATGTCCTCCGGACCCGACATCAGCGCTCATAGCCTTCCAAAGTCTTCCAAAATTCCAACAATCCATCACGCAAAGGGCACAGCGCAGTCATGCCCATCATGATCAACTCTGTAGGCTGCGATGGGAGCTGCGATGGGAGTAACAGCTATAGGTGTATGAACCGAGGTGCGTTGGGTGGTTGATGCTCCTTTCTTTTGTTTATCTCCCTCTTCGTTGGACATGCTAGTCATGTTTCATCCTGCTTGTCGTGTGGCTACCTGTCCACAAACACGCTCATTTTCAACCATCTCACTGCAAGTTCTTTTCTGTCACGATGCCAAATGTGATGCTCAAAGTCTATTCGCAGCATTTTCCTCTTCAATGTGCTACTTCTTCGTACCACGGCACTCAAGATCACCCCTTCCCCCTACAATAACATGCAGCTTCAGAACCTATCATTTCACACGAGAATCAGGCGATCCTTCTACATTTGCAATTCTTGCCATGAATTTAGATACACCAAGCATTCATGGGAGTCCGATAGCAATAGATGCCAACGAAGATGGAGGAGACTTCCAAATCAGATTTCTCAACGCCGGGTGAGCACATCATCGCATCCTGTTCTCTTTCCATCCCTGATCGGGAACCACAGACAATACCTACTAAAAGGGATACAAGAACAATCGTACGCCCAATGCTCCTGCTTTACTTCTTGGACTGAACGTTATGCAGACTTTCAAGTGGGCAATCTTTCACGCCATTCTCCGCTGGAGCACAAGTTAGTGTCAAATCAAGCGGCTTTACTAGTATCTGCGAGTTTGGCTCGACCAATGTTGTGGATACCAACAACCCCAATAGCCCTCCAAGCTCAGACACCGTAGTGACTACATCTTCGTGCGTATCGTTAGCGGCCTTTTCAGTGGCCTCACCAACTTACAGAAAGCATTGTGACTAGGAGCTCTGCTGTGTCGCTCTCGACCCCTTCTACAGGTACCATCTCATCGACGTAGGTTGTCCTTCCAGTGGGAGGCAGTCAAACACTCAACGATTGCGCTAGGGAGACTCAGACCAGTATAGAAGTGGTGTCTAGCTCTTTGGAGACTACGTCAAGCAGTAGTACCGGCCGAGATCCGCCTATTACGTCGTCAACTACTTCAAGTGATGAAAAACCCCCGACACCATCCAACAGGTGATCATGAAAACTTCAACGTGGTGTATTGGAAGAGACTAATCAGCATTTTAGCAGATCCGATACCGGTACCATTACGCCGTCTTCAAGGTACGATCCATCTCACATTTTGAGGCAACAGGCTCCCTTACTGAGTGGCACCTCAGTTCTCGGCCAACTTCAACATTATCATTGGTCAGTTCTACTACACAAGGAACGACATCAACCCAGAGTTCAACCCAGAGTGAATCAGTCACACCCACTTCTTTGTACGCCTCTTTCAAATTACGATATCCCCGTCATTCATGTGTGCTACCCCCCGCCCCGACAATGATTCTGAGCGCAATAAGAAGAACGGCATGATAATGGGCATTATCGGCGGTATCTTTGTGTTTATCCTTATTCTCATGGCCTACTTCCGTCGTCAACGTCTCGCAACAATGCGGAGAGTGGAATTATGGCGAGAGCGTCTGTTTGGTGAAAGTCGGGAACCCCTACCGGTGCGGCGTAGACCTTCGTGGAGGCCACTGAACTTAAATAGAGACAGATCGTCTGCGAGTACGAACACAAACAGTCATTGGGTCGAGGTTGAAACAAATTCTCCAGTAATTTTTCGACCTGATCGTATCATGCGAGTATAACGGTGACTCGACAGTGACATATTGACAAAGATGATTGTAGTCGTCCATTTCTTCCATGTCATCGAGATATCTCACAATGTCATTGGCGATTGTACACTGTACACAGTATCCGATTCCAGAATCAACGTCTCTTCTCCCATAGTTTCTTGTCAATCAAAACCCTGCCTGCGTCGCTGTGCCTACGTTCTGGTTCCCTGCCTCGGGGCTTGGTAAACACTGTTCTTACTTCTGGGAAATTACACGGGTGTTCCTGATAGAAGAAAACGCCGAAAAGGTATATTTGCATGTTTCCCTCTTGGTATTAACAACGTAATGAAACTTCCATTCATTGCCGCTGCTGCGGCACCACTATGTTTAGCACATTTCATTGTGCTCCATTCATGTACGCTATCTCATTTGCTATCATTGCGGTCAAACAAGGATGAGGTTCAAGGCAAATCTGCGAGATCTAGACATAGCCTAGTACGGGCCATACTCGCCGGGACAGTTTCTATAATTCAACAAGTAGACTTCGTGTATGAGCCTCACACGGGAAGGACCAATATTTCTGCTCGGTATATATCCCTCTAATCCATTGAAAGACGTAGTGAAACATCAACTGATGAACCATACGAAGGCTATATTATCGTGCAATACACCCGATACGGTCCATCAGTACACCTATACGTCAAGCGTATATTCTGGTACCTCCCGTGTGCCTACGATTGAATCGTTCAGGCTCGTCGTACAGACGCTCATTCAAAAGCCCGAATTATTGTGATGATCAATGCCGAACTTTTGAACTTTTGAATTACCTGCTGTCACACGGGAAGGACCAATATTTCTGCTCGGTATATATCCCTCGAATCCATTGAAAGAAGTAGTGAAACATCAACTGATGAACCATACGAGGGTTATATTATCGTGCGATACACCCGATACGGTCCATCAGTACACCTATACATTGAGCGTATATTTTGGCACTTCCCGTGTGTGTGGACCGTTACCGATCAGCGCAGGGTCCCGTACTACATGTATACAGGCAGAATAGTACTAACCTCGCGGCAATGACTGTTTTTGAATAGGGGTAAATCCGAGATGGTGGTGGTTCTTGTTGATTCCTCATGCGGTCTCCACCTTACGTTCTTAGATGCTTCTCCACACCCTGACAGGTGTTCGGTAGGTTGAGTGGAAAACATGAGGTCTCAGAGGGAAATCGAAGTCGTACGTCCACGTCTTAAACTTCTCTACAGTTAAAATTCTCAATAAAACACTGCTTTCTATACTAAACATTCTGCAAGACTTTCATCTACCCGCGGCACAGGATGTCCAAAGCTGTGAGACAGGACAGGATCCCAAGGCCTCGATCATCAGAGAACATAGACCACGGGTTTAACGAATGGCAGCTACAACGTGCATACCGGCTGCAGCATGGTGGAAGGGTGTTCATCAGATAGTACAATTGATTCGGACGGCCTGTGACCTGTGACCTCGCCATCCAGATTTCGAGGCTCGGATGGGGCGCTGGGGGTCTGTGACCGCCGAAAAATTTCGGATTTGGCGCCCAAAAACTGCCGAATTTGGACAAAAATTGGGTGCTTTCCGGACAGGCCTTCCACGGCCTGTGACCATCCGAAAAATTTCAGAAATTTTGACCCTTGTGACCTGGAATCATTCAAACCAATCGAAATACCCCAGTATGGAATACAACGTGTTTGCGGTTTGTCGGAGCTACGCAGCGAGTAAAACCATAGTCAGTCATGAACTATTCCCTCATTCTCCCCTCCACCAAAAATGGCATCTACAGGTGAAACTCAAGTGTCTGGAGTGTACGTTTGTTTTATATTCCAAGTGTACTTCTCTCACCAATATTATTAGAGAAAGGCAGCCAGAATCACCCAGTTTCACGATTGGAGGCAAGAATTATGATTCTCTCCGAAACATACTCAGCTGATACCGTGCAGAGATCAAAATTGTCGGGTTTCCATCCTCAAAAAAGAAGAATTTAATCATCAGCATTCGATTTCCCAGTGGCTCTCACAAAAAATACCGCAGCGATATGAAATCAGTGTCGGAGCATGGATTTTCCCTGGATTTGCAAGTGTATGTCTTCACCGAATGCAACCTACAAGGATCTTGGCTAAAAGCTTTGGATTCTTGATCTGTAGTGAATCTCGGAAACTCTCACAGATATCTGTCGAGGTTTTCCGTCATCGGCCACTTTGGTGCAACACACTCGTGGCCACTGTAGGAATTCCAATGAGTGAAATGAACGCAAGTGGTGCGCTTATGAGTTATCTAATTTCTTTCTGTTAAACTCATGTGCATGAATAGAACTCCAAAGGGAAATGGTCATTTACAAGCAAAAATCCGTCAATGATTGTCTCAAGCTGACATTGAAAACACAGCATTCAGCTTTGCCGTTAGAGTCTTCGATATCAACTATGACTGCTGGTCCCTCTTCTACCAGTCCCGGAGGATTCATCCCTGGGATGGCTGAAGATGGTTCCAAAATAGGTGTTGCTAGTGTCGCAAGGGTAGAAGATGATCCTAATAAAGTTAAGGATGAGGTGGAGAGGGTCAGGAGACAAACAGAAAAGTGTAAATGTATCTATGAGGCCGCTGATACGGTTATTGAAGCACTGGACACTTTATCGGAGGTGAGTGCTCTCAAATACAGAGCTCATCTTATTTCTGACTAAGTTGCTATTGTATCAGATACATGAAATAGCCCGAGCTGCTTCAATTGTTGTGTCTGGGATATATCATGTAAGCTGCTAGCATTTGGGCATGGCTGTGCACATTTCTGACATCAACACAGATAATCAAAGCAAAACACGAACAAGATGAAGCAATAGTTGCGCTTTATGATGTTATGATAGAAACATTCAAAATTGCAGTCGACAAGAAAGTCCTCAATGAGTGGGGTTATTTCACAAAACTCTTCAATGCAATTGTCCAGCAATCAGAGGAATGCTATGTGTTCCTCTCAAATTACATGTTCAAAGGGCTTCTCTGTAAGTGCTACCTTCAATGGTGGTGCAATTCTGAGCATTCAGAGTATAGATCAGGTTTCAAGTTTCTGGAACACACCTTCAAAAATAGCAGAGTTCAACACTGCTTTCGAGCAACTCAAGAAGCAATTCTATGAAACCCAGATAGAATTCACAGCTGTTACCATTATAAATACGCAAAAAGCCATTGAATCCTTAGGTGAGTTCTCTGCAAAGACATGCACTCAGCTATTCTCACAGTCTACTATAACACCAGAACGAGAGAAAACACTTCATGTTCTCCAGCCCTCTGGAATACTTTTGGGCCCAAAGTGTCACTGTCTGCCAGGGACTCGTCGTTCCTCGCTTTCAAGGATACTCAACTGGTGCTTCAATGGAGAGCAATCAATCCTGTGGATCTCAGGTATTGCTGGCTGTGGCAAAAGCTTGCTAATTGGTACCCTTCACAATACATTATCAACATTGGGTTTCCACAGCCGGCTAGCTGCCTTCTTCTGTTTCGACCGGAATACATACAGGAATGTTGGGGAGTTTGTCAGGACTCTAGCCTTCCTGCTTGCAAGCTTTGATGAGCGTTTTGGGAAGCCCATTGCGGAAGTCTTAGAGCGTAGTCAACACATTGCAAAAATCACCGATCTTAATATGCAGGTGGAGCAGCTTCTGGTCAATCCTCTCCAAGATCTGAGTGAAGAAATTGCCAAAGAAGGTCGCATTGTTGTCCTTGTTGATGCAATTGATGAAAGCTCACGAGAAGACCAATCTGAAACAAATTTCCGCCAACAGCTTCTAGAGCTGTTTGCAGAGGATAGATTTGGGCTGCTCCCATTCTTGCGCTTTGTCCTTGCCAGTCGCCTACATGAAGACATTGTTCGGTCTCTACAGCATTGTGGTCACATTCACCACTTTCCTCTAGACCACAACTCACCCGAGACCATAAATGACATCCATTACTTCCTCACCAAATCCTTTCAACACTCGTCCTTTGACAACCTGGACAATGCTCAAAAACACTTTGCTGTTGAGCAATTGTCGAAACATGCTAGTGGTCTGTTTATCTGGGCTTCAACTGCTGTCACCTTCATCAGAGAGAACATAGAGGAACGTTTGGAGGTTTTCATGGAGCAGGAACCACCAAAGAATGCATTACAGGCACTCACAGCTCTTTACGAGGTTGCCCTCAAGTCTCTGGTCAAGGAAGGAGACGACGACATCAGACATAATATTGGCGTGGCTTTAGGCCTAATCATGGCAAACTCCTCAGCTGATCTCTACCCATGCCCCAGTGACATTCTCCATTTCCTTACTAATTTCATAGATCTTGGAAAGAATGCAAGCATCCTCAGAGCCTTCCAAAAACTCCGGGGCCTTGTCACAGAAGAGAATGGATATTATCAACTTCTTCATAAATCATTTGATGATTTCTTGACTTCAGAGGACCAGGTTCATCATTGGCATATCGATGTGAAGAAGTACGATGTGATTTTGGCAGGAGCGATACTCACATGCATGATGGATCACCTTGACAAGATGAATGCAGAACTTCCGGAGGCCCTCTCATTTGATGTATATCGATATGCGAGTTCCTATTGGTTGCCCTATCGTTCCGTATCATCATATCAGCAGAAAGGGGGTACTTTTTTGCTGAGATATGTGCTCCGTTGGATGCGTTCTCTTGATTATGAATTTTCTGGGAGAGACTGGTATAGTCCTCAGCAGTTTTTTGGATCCTCACAGGTGATTGCTGTGACAGTCAAGTTGTTGCTATCTGACAGCATTCTCAGGCTCGATACGACCACCATGAATCCGACTTCATGTGGAAAGCAATAACTGGGGCATCTCGGCTTAAAGATATCCGCGCACAGCCCATAGTTGTCAAAGACTTTTTCAACATCATACTATATGATGCCGCACTAGCCGGGAAGGTCACCAAGAAAAATACTGAAGACCAGCATATTTTGGAGTGGAAGGTCGATAACATTTACATGTCCATCTTCATTCTGATGGCAAGTGGATCTACCATCTACGAGGAAATCGTTGCAGTATTGGACACAGTGCGTAAAGTAAGATGTTGAGCATTACGTTTTCGCTCATTACCCGCAATAGAATCCAATTCCCCCAGTGACACCCTTAGATCCACAGATAGAGATGCCTTTAAAGATTGTTAGTCGGGGGAAGGTTAGGATGAATTCCGGCTCCGTGAAGGATGGGGACAAGGAATCAACAGAAGCATTCATTGAATGGATACCAGGGCATTACGGCTACCATGAAAAGACTCGGAGACTCCAATGGATCCCTATTGGAGAGGAAGATAGTGAGGTCTCAAGTAGCGGATAATGAATCAGACAAGTAAATGTTCAAGTATTGTAATACAAAAGTCAGAACTTTGACATTCGAGTATGTAATACACAACGCATCAGGCTCCTTTTTCAAACTACTTCTCGTCCTGTCTTCGTTCTCAGTAGGAGAGTGAGAGAGCATCTCTCACAGTACCCCACAAGCCAATACAGGTACTTGATATCGAGGACTAGGGCGTTATGAGTAACTGAGGGCTTCGACGGTACAATGAACCTAAATATAGCGAACGTCAGGCAATGATACAAGTATTGGTGAACGTACTCTCTACTTGTCTGCTCTGACTCCAGCTGAGCGGGTGTTTCGTTTCCTAATTGTCTCCGTTTGCCTGGTATGACTTCCTGATATCCCGCCAATTATTCCTGGTCGACGACTTTCTTTGCCAACCACCACACGCCGTCATGGATACCATACGTCTACCTCCAAACCAATCCCAAGGGATAAGTATCCATACAGTAATCAGGAATGAAGGCACTAGGTTGTCAACAGCAAGATATGTGCGCGCTGCCGACACGATGATGTCTAAGGAGATTCCAGTGCAACCGACTCGGAGATGTATCGACGAGGGATGCAGCAATGTAACCCTTCGCTAAAGCTTCCGACAGCGCTACCTCTTTGACCTCCCAGTATGCAGCCCGATACTTCGCGCAGACTATGCCCACTTGCTAGCCAAACCAGGGAAGACGATCGGGGCTAGCAGTGCAAGGCTATATATGAAAAAGCGTTGGGTATTTTCGGAGTCTTTGTTCAGGGAAGGTCATTGACCGCGAACCTTATTCTTCGATAACCATTTATGAAAATTGGCATAGCCAAATTGTGGACACCTTCGATTTAAGTGGTACTCAGTAGACAATCGATATCGGATGGCTTCAATCCTTCAATTCATGTCGTTGGAGTGGTGGACCAGGTCCACCACTCCAGCTCGGGTTTCACCCGAGCCACGTGACCGCCTCCGTAGATAGGCCCGATGTATCGTACTGTTTCCTGATCCTATACCGCCACCTTTGGTGTCAGCTAGCAGCCTCAGGGCACCGCCATAGCCCCTCGGCCCTCTCCATCGTGTGTAGTCAGTATACGTTCACGTGAGTTCACCGTCCAATCATAGATTAGTATTTATCCCGCCGCCTCCACATCAAATACTAGACAAATTATTCGCAAGCGAACAGTACGGGTATTCAATTGAGTCACTTCAAGTACCAAAATGAAGCTGTATATACCACTCGCAAGGAAAAGTGTGTGCTGAAAATCATTGGTGCGCACACGCCAGATTCGAAGAGGTCAGAATCAGTGATATGGAGAGATTAGCCGCATAACGATTCCATTCTTCTCCGGCATCAAGTTACATTGTTCTATCTACTTATCCTTCACACTGTTCCCTGTTTCGTTCAACTTACTACAAATCTTAGTCTTTATGTGCGTTTTGCTTTTGCCTTGATTGCTTCTTCCCACTGATATCGTGCGCTGCTGTTCACCTTCCGTCGCATAGATGCATTTTGTTAGCAACCAACCAGTTCTACCTGGCTAGTACTCCCTCGAGCGTGCAAGACAGTGGAGAGAAATGAGAATATATTACTGGTCAGGAATAAACCAGCTCAAGACTGGCGTACAAAGCTAACTACCTACTGAATATATACTGTGAGCCTCGAGGACGCATGTCGTATCTACTAAATGCTGTCTACATGAGTACGATCATTAATACATGCGTATACAACAAGTTATTGATCAGAAATGTGTCTACGGTGTGTATTAAAGACGGAAATTAAAGGTACATGTGTAGGTAGCAAGGAGTTTCATGACATTACCCCCTTCTTAAGATTCACGTCCTCGTGACCTCGATTCTAGTCCGTATATTTTTCCGTTTTCCCAATTATATAATTTTTTAATCTTTTTTGTATCTATTTCGGTATAGTTCTCGATCGGTATATAATTAAATATCATGGAAATGTCTTTTGGCCTCGGAGCGGCAGGGTGTTTTTTATGGAATTCTTGAATTGCTTCCTTCGCTTTTGTTAATTCTCTTTTTGGAAGCCATTCATTCTCTTCATATGGTTCGTTTTTCCATTTCACCAAGTACTCCAGATGACCGTTTTTTAATCTACTATCTAACACCTCTTCTACTTCGTGTACTTCTTCACCATCTTCGATTTCAGGAGGAGGAGGTAGGGGCTTTTCTTGGATAGGGAATTCAGGGGCATGGTAAGGAGTGAGTAGGCATTCATTGAAGACCGGGTGTATTTTCCATGTGCGCGGTAACTTAACACGATATGATGATGTCCCGATCTTTTCTACTACTTCAAATGGTCCGTAACGTCGATCATCAAGCTTCTTAGCGGAACGCTTGCTTTTGATGTTCGTGGCTTCGACGTAAACCATATCTCCAGGTTTGTATTCTCGAGCTTCGGATCTTCCTCGATCGTAGAATTCTTTCATCTTTTCGGCTGCTTTTTTTAATGCCGATGATGCTTCTTCTCTGATCTGATCCATGACTTTTCCGAAGTCTTCAGCTCTTGGATTACGTGTATGCCTCCTTGGTTCTATTCCCTTCCATGGATGTTGCCCGTAATTAAGGAAGAAGGGCGTTTCTCCGGTACTCGAGTGAATCTTATCGTTGTATGAGAATTGAGTGATGGACAACCAATTGGCCCAGTCATCTTGTCGGTAATTAATATAAATTCTCAAATACTTTTCGATCTCTTGATTTACTCGTTCCGTCTGTCCATCGGTTTGTGGATGATATGCGGTGGACATGTTCGCCTTAATTCCCAAGATCGTGAGTAACACTTTCATAAATTTGGCATTGAACTGCGTTCCTCGATCAAAAATCATTACTCGGGCTAATCCATGTTCCCTGAACACGTTTTCTATGTACAATCGTGCTGTGCCTTCTGCGGTGATCTGCTGCGTAGTGGGAATGAAAAAGACCTTTTTGGTTAATCGGTCTACCACTACCATGATCATATCATAGCCGTTTGACATTGGAAGAGGTCCAATAAAATCCATAGAGACGATTTCCCATGCTCTAGTAGGGATTTCGTTCGGACTTAATGGTGCTGCTAATTTTCCTCTTCTAGGCTTTGTCTTTTGGCATCGATCACATCCATCAGTGTATCTTTTTACGTCTGCATTGATACGGGGCCACCAGTAGTTTCGAGTGATTTGTTCTAGTGTCTTGTATCTACCTGGGTGTCCCTCGATTGGCAGGTTGTGATGTAGGTGGATGATCTGTTCTCGCAGTTTATCGTTTCTTGGTACATAGATACGGTCTTTCCAAGTGACAACGCCATCTTTCTCTTCCCAGTGTTCTTCTTTTCGATCTAATGCCATTTTTACTACTTGATCTCGATCTTTCGATTCTTTGATCTGATCTAATAGCGTGTTATCTATGGCTGTGACTGATCGATAAAGGTGTCTGAATAACTCTGGTTTGAGTAAAATGACGTTTTGATTGTCGTTTACCCCCTTCTTATGACCTTGTCGTCTCGACAATAGATCTGCTTTCGTGTTTTGCTTTCCAGGTTTATGATGCAAAGTGAAATGATAATCTTGCATTATTGTAACCCATCTAGCTTGTCTTCGGTTAAGGTCTTGGGGCTTTCGAAAGTACTCAAGGTTCTTGTGATCTGTCCAGATCTCAAAGTCTTGGGTACTTCCTAAAAGGTATTGCCTCCATTCCTTTAATGCCATAATGATAGCGAGCATTTCTTTGTCATAGATTTCATAGTTCCGTTCTGTTTCGTTTAATGAATGGGATAGGAATGCTACTGGTTTCCATTTCCCATTTTGGAACTGTGACAGGACTGCTCCTATGGCAAAATCCGAAGAATCCGCTTCAACACGAAATTGATCTTTGTCATTAGGGATGACTAATACGGGAGCTGTAGTAACCTTTTGTTTAAGTTCTTTGAAAGATTCTACTTGTTCTTTCCCCCATTTCCAGTCGTGTTTCCCTGTCAAGACGGTGAGACCCTTGGCAATTTTCCCGAAATCTCGAATAAATCGTCGGTAGAAGTTGATGAATCCTAAGAACTGCTGTACTTCACGTTTACACGTGGGTTCCGGCCATTCGGCTACAGCTTTTACTTTATTTGGATCCATCTTCACTTGTCCGTTTCCAACGATTAGTCCAAGGAATTCTACTTGTAGAACTTCAAAGATACACTTGTCAGGTTTTAAGTATAACTTGTGTTCTCGTAGCTTTCGTAGAATCCTTCTAACGATTTCTTGATGTTCTTTTAACGATTTCGTGAATACAAGGATGTCGTCCATGTAGACTACGACTTTTCCTGTATTGATTTCTTCACGTAGAATCGTGTTCATCATCGTTTGGAAAGTTGCTGGGGAATTCGTTAGGCCGAAGAACATCACTAAGGGTTCATACATTCCCCGATTAGTTAGGAATGCTGCTTTCCATTCGTCTCCTTCTTTGATCCGAATGTTATTGAATCCCCATCTGACATCCATCTTGGAAAACCATTTAGCGTCTTTTAGCTTATCGATCAATTCTTGGGACAATGGCAAGGGATATCGGTTTTTAATCGTTTGCTCATTTAGTTTTCGGTAATCCTGAATCGGTCTAAGTCTCCCATCTTTCTTTTTTACAAAGAAGAATGGTGACGCAAACGGTGATTTGGAAGGCCTAATTCTTCCCGTTCTAAGGTTCTCTTCCAAGAAATCATCTAGTTCCTTTTGTTCCGCCGGACTTAATGGATATATTTTAGCGGAATTTTCACCTTTTGATTCGGGAATCAATTCGATGGCATGATCCCATGGTCTTCTTGGTGGTAATTGATCAAATTCCTTTTTGTCGAATACATCCTTGTAGTCCTGATACGGTTCGGGGACGATCTCTTCAAAGGTCTTCTCCTTCTTTTCCTTCGTGGCGTCGATGGCTATTTTGGTTGAGACGTTTTCTTTCGCCCTTATTTGAATTTCTTGTTGAATATCTACTACAAGAATTCTATCTCCGGGTTCAATTTCGTCTTCAACCTCGTCATCATCTTCGTCATCTTCCGGTTCAGAGTACTTTTGGTACATTCGGCATTCGATCGGACATCGATTGAACCTTATCTGACCTGTTACCCAATTAATATCTGGGTTATGACGTTTAAGCCATTCATGACCTATGAACATATCGGTGTCTCCTAAATTCGTGACATCGAAGCTCATGATTTCCACATGGTCATTTATGGTTATTCTTAGGTCTACTTTGTCCGTAATAGGTCCTGCCGAGTTGGGTGTTCTGTCAGCGTTGTATACTGGTATGGGTCTAGCATGTTTGATGGTGTTTATTTTATGCTTTTCGATCCATTTTCGGTTAATCGCGCTTCCAGTACATCCGCTATCTAGTAGCGCCTTGACGTCAAATTTCCTTTGATCGTCGAGCGTGGTTGCAACGAGGTCGATGTCTGTTTGCTGTCCTCGTGCTCTGATCATTCTAGGTGGTCGTCTCATTTCATCTAAAGCCCTTACGGCGTTATCATCATTTAGCCGATTGATTTCTCTTAAGGTTTGATCCGAGACTTCTTGATGTCGTTGATCGTGTACCAATTGCTTAAAAAGGCTTATTCCCGCTTTTGGATCCCTTAGTCTTTGGGCATACCATTCAGTTGTCCAGGGAATTTGCCGTTTGCCTCCAAACCGGGCACCTGATTCGATGGTTTCATAAATGTCGTTCAATTCCTGATTGACTACATTATAATTTACAAATGAAGATCGAATCTGTCCATTCGCCTCCTGAGAGTTGGTGCTTACTCTCGAGGCCATCAAAAATCCTCTTCTTCCAACTTCTTCGTCAAGAGCTCTATGAGCCTCTTGGCTTCATCCTTCGTCATGTCTCCCTTATTCACTTCTCGAGTAAAGTTAGCCGGTTTTGATCCTTTCGGCTCGGGACATTCGAAGAAGCGGTGTCCTGACTTCTTACAGTTGAAGCACAGCCCCTTCTTCTTCATAGCGTCTATGTCCATGGCGTTCGGATCTCTGGTCGGCGTTTTAAAACTCGGGGTCGAGGTACTCGGACTTTCCTTTTTCGTTTCCACAGTCCCCTTTCCCTTGTTCTGGCTCTGTCCTTCTTTTCCGTGGTGATGGCTCTGATATTCCCTGTTCATGCGCCATACTCGGTCCTGATTGGATGCCTCGGTCATCCATTCTTCTAATATCGTTGGTGTTGGACGTAAGCTCCAAACCGAACTTCGTAAGCCGTTGTTAAGACCGTTCTTGAACCAGAATAGAAGCGCTTCCTTGTCGAATTTGCACCCATCCATGATTCCCTTGAACTGCACGATGTACTCGTCGGCAGTCTGCTTTCCTTGTGTGAGCTTGACCAACTTAGCCTGAAGCTCGTCTTTAGTCGAAGAGTATTTGAAGTATTCCGTAAATTCCTCTTCGAATTCTACGTAATTGGTGACACGCGGCGGGTTCTCAGTCGCCTTTGCGATCAGCTCCTTCCTTTTCAGGTCGGCCCAATTTGTCGCCATGTCGTTGGTTCCACCGGTGATTAGACTTAGAGCGACAATGATCTTATTATGATCTTCGAGAATCTGTCGTCCCAAAAAGTAGAACTTTAGTTCGTTCAAGAATCCTTTGGCTCTGTCTCGATCGCCGTGATACTCTTTCGGTTTATCAACGTCGATCTTCCTCGCTTTCTCCGGTTTATCTTTAAAGTGCTCGGCTACTTTCGCGATTCGATCAGTGGCTTCAGCGTTTGTCTTTGAGTATGTTCCGAGGTTAACGAGCCAGACGATGATGGCTCTAGCCCATGCCCAAAAGAGAGCGAAGAATCCCTGCTCTTCTTTGTACAAGGGAGCCGGAAGGTTCCTCTGTTCATCTGAGAGGTAGATGGTGGTCGGATCGATATCCATGGTGAGATCAAGAAATCAATGACTTTTATTTCTTAATCAATGAGGGAAAGGAAGTGATACAATTGGTTATTAGCCAAAGGGTGAATGTCTATAGGGCCTTGGATCCGGCACACAACCGAGACTTTGATCCTTAGGCGGGTAAATACGTAAGGTAAGGTATGTAGTTCTTCGAACTCAATAAAGTCGTAGGGACTCTACTGATCGGGTTATATCGTAAAGTATAGTAACTAACTAAAACCACCTATCCTAGTGTGGTTCTTCGCCAATCTACACTCTAGATCGCGGGTTGTATGGTAAAAGTATATACGTAACTACGGAGGCCGAGAACTAGTATGGTTCGCAACTGCGCAGCCGACGTCTCAGGTTTTCAATAGAACCCCTGATAGCCGAAGTCTTCCTGCGAAAGGGAGTTGACCCTTAAACGATCCACAATGAAGCGGTATCGTCAGAAGCTCGTTCCAGGAACTAGTGCCTTCTTCGTATGCTCGGGTCACAACTAGCCGACGCACACGGACCGTTAGCCAACGGAATTCTACCCGGATCTGTAAAAGAAAATGCGGGAGGGAATAGTGGTTAGGAAGGTGATGTGGAGAGTATAGGGTCAAAGTTTTCGGGATAGAAGAAGGTTTGGTAATGAGGAGCGAGAGAGTACAAGAGAGGAGTAGAGCAGTCTTGAGCTTTTGTTAGCAACCAACCAGTTCTACCTGGCTAGTACTCCCTCGAGCGTGCAAGACAGTGGAGAGAAATGAGAATATATTACTGGTCAGGAATAAACCAGCTCAAGACTGGCGTACAAAGCTAACTACCTACTGAATATATACTGTGAGCCTCGAGGACGCATGTCGTATCTACTAAATGCTGTCTACATGAGTACGATCATTAATACATGCGTATACAACAAGTTATTGATCAGAAATGTGTCTACGGTGTGTATTAAAGACGGAAATTAAAGGTACATGTGTAGGTAGCAAGGAGTTTCATGACACATTTCCTCCACACTACTTCGTCAATGGAATCTTGGATTCTGGTCGCCAGGACTCCAGACACGCGTGATTATCGATTACCCCTTAGGAGTCATCCACGCACGTTGACCATTGAGTCAGGGCTTCAAAGTATAGGTGGGAACTCCATTTCCTATTGGTGTCTATTATAGAATACGCGCTGAGAGTTTGCTTCTTCTGCTGCGCAATCACCACATGTTCATGAGCACTTAGCTCTGTGGTCAACTGAAGCTTATAATGCTGTTGAAGAATGTTGATTTCATCACCGCGCAAGGCAGCGTTACTGGTTTGCGCCGAGAGATGTGATCGCTCTACAGCTTCTGACAGTCCACAGAGTCCGTGCTGGCTGCCCACTGCATGGCGCATGTCAAGTGGCACCCAACGCCCATATCATTGCTGTACATCTGCATCAACCGTTCAGTCAGCTTCTATCAGTCGCGTGCCCATTGCTGTGAAATGCTGTAGGGCTCAAAGTACATATGTTAGCCCTGTCTTGGGCTTTGCTTTGCTGTAGCCTGTTACTCCATCACGCTTCCTCTCGACGTGAATCCGAGAATCGAGATATGCTCGAGGAGTGCTCTGATTTCTTCGTTGACACCATCACCAACAATGTTGGCGGGCATCAGGTCAATAACAACGGGTCGATTTATGGAAACGTTATCATTGGACATGATACCGAGCGCACTGTGGCGAAGCGCACTATGTACGACGAGGCGAGTCATTCAGAACATTAACCCATTCAAGGCGAGTCATTCAGAACATTAACCCATTCGAGGCTAAATAGATGTATAAGCAGTTTGTCGAAGTGCGTCTCGGCAATGTTATCATGATAAAAGACTTACAATCCAAAGACCTTGGCGAATATGACTGGGACTGTACGAGTGAGAGGATGATCGCTCGCCATAAAGCTCGACGAACTGTATACACTGTGCAGTTTGTGGGGAGTGGAGTCAAGTTCACTGCAATATCATACAAAGGCAAAGGCTCGCATTATTTCTGGGAGAAGGATTTTCGGGAATTTTCACATAACAGGTATGTATAGTTGTGATTTGTCCAGGATGTAGTGGAGGTCTGATCCACTTTCAAGATCACCGGACACATTCCAGCTTTTTGCAATTAATCGATCAGAGGTTCCGATGCTGATATTCCACGGTGGTAAGGTTCTTTTGCTCGTTTGTTGGTTTATGCTGACTGGTTTGCCCAGAATTGGTGCCTTGGGATTGTGATATCAGCAGAGATCCGTTCTGGAAAGTAGTCTCCTTTGAGAAACTCGTGGTAAGTAAGTGTTTGGATGTAGAGCTGCAGTATACTGACCAAAGCCTTGTGGCCTCAGCGCCAAGAACGGTGGGCTGGTCGGGAGATATGGGTTGATATGCAAGGAAAGCTAACTCAGGGCTTGGAACTGCCGGATAGATGGGTCTACTTCATTACGAAAACTTCACGGAGTAATGTATGCAGTACTCCGGAGGGAATAACACATGTCCAGATACTGGAACCCGACATTACCTTGGAGTCTCTGCGAAGAATCGGGTCAAGGGCGGATTCTTTCTTGCTATCAACAGCGGAAGGACGGGGTCAATACACCCAATTATCAAGCCTTGTTCACGACTGGTCACATGTTCAGGTCGGCACTGTTTACTCTAGTTTAACAATGGAGCCAGTCGCCAGGTTGTCGCATTTTTCCTTCGATAAGGCGAACGTATGGGAGTGCATACCAAAGTGCACAGCGGTTGACGGACGTCTTCGGTGCGTTGTCATTGGGGTTCGCTTACCTGACTCATCCATTTGCAGCTTCAAGCTGAATCTCCGCAATAATACAATGGAACGCAATCTTGGGCACACGCTCGCATCATGCCTCCGAAGGGCATGGTTGTCACAATCCCCTAAAGTTTTCAATGAACTCAATGTTACAGATATAGAGAAAGAGAGATACTGTACGGATTCCTCTGCTTGTATGTCTGCGGTTGACAAGCTCATAGGGCAAGAGCAGTTACGTGTAATGCAGATGTTCACATTACTATCGAGCCCCGGTGGAAAAATGGATGTAGATTCCGTAGGATACCCTACGAGGATGGACATCGTTCGGTGCGTACACCCATTCAGGATGATGAAGCACCCGGGGAGGCTCGCCCCAAACCATCACACGTATACCTGTTCGTTGAACCACCCCCCATAAAAGTGGGGGAGTCCATGGCATGGCGTATGAATCCATATTTTTGGTCTCTCGACAAGACTGGAGAATCCAAACTGTTGAAAGACGAGTGTTATGGGTGGAATATTCCGATAGCCTATGCATCCTACACTCCTTACTGCTATTCATGGAGAAAGGACGACTACGCAGCTCTCGAAGAATGGCAGGTCGCACGTGGATTCGACCCTAAAACCTCAGATTGGGCACGGAGCATGGGATACCCTGAGATGGAAGCCATTGGTACTAAGAGACGGGATCGATTCGAAGAGATCGTCGATGATACGCCGGAGATGCCTGGATCGTGGAAGGATTAGCCCGAGTATTACTTGGCACATATATGCTTCTCGCAATTTTCTCGTTCATCGAATTACCTTGATATTTAGTGCCGTCATGTTTGCTATGTATAAATTCTCTCTGCTCTATTGTCTCTACCGTTTTCTTACAATTAGGATCACATATATCCATATTCATACCGCCTCCTTACCGATTTCGAAACAACCAAAGTTTTGGACCCTGCTTGACTTGTTGGTACACAACAGACACGGCTTCAAATCAACGAAAACCATGTTATATCCCGTCACGTCACTTGTCTATACGGTATGTACGTGGATCTGACTGTCTGACTGCGAGTAAAGAACAGCGAGTCACCGAAAACCTCGTTTATTCGATATAACCACTTTATTTCGAGAGTCGATGCGTATGCATACACTTAATGTTCCAAGGCCCTGTCGCCCAAGACTCATCTCGATTCATTATTCATCCTCAGCGCGTTAATAGTTTAGCGGTAATCAGTCAAGTGCCATTACCACTTGACTCCGATTATTATCCACTAACGCTACGGATAAACCTTGGCCATCTCGTTTCTTTTGGTTTGATTCCCACCAAACTTGTTCTTCCCACCAAACTTGTTCTTCCCACCCTGAAATGCATATTTTGTATTGGGGTTTACAAAAATAGACTTGTGGATCAAATAAAACGACCAAGCTGAGCGACCGCATTAATGGAGTAGTGGTAGGGTCGTTGCCATTCCAAGCTACTACAAATTCATGGCTCGACCCGCCGGGGGTTCAATTCCCCCTTAATGCATCATAGTTCCCCATGTTTTTCTCCTCAACTTGCATATTCGGATCTCAGGATTGAAACAAACTATTCATAGAGCATTGAGCTAAGTCCTGAAGCGCCCGCGCAGAGATTGGGGATTCATGTTAGGGCTGGGTGAGATTGGATTTCCGCGAGGTTACTTCATTCTCTTTATAGATCCTTGTCCATGCTTCGTTGACGGCAGACATGTACCCGGCCCATTCCTTCCATTCTTGACTTTCCCTATCCGTAATCGTTGAATTGACAAGGTCAAGCAAGTTGCCGAGGTTGATTCCGGCCTCCCCAGACTTGATGAACTCTTGAGTGAGGGCGAGAAACTCAGCGCACTGTGCTTCGGTGATCATTCGAGTAGTTGCTGAATTGAGACGAACAGTTCTAGAAGCTGAAAGAAAATTTCACCGTGTGAAAGCACTCTTTCAAAGCCATCAATCACCGAAATCTCACAAGTAGTTTCTAACAGTTTATCACAACGCAAATTTGGACATTCGAGGTTAGTAACGTTATATTACAGTTATAAACACGGTGAGAAACCTAAGGTTAATAACATAGGGCTTTCTCACCCAGCCCTAATTCACGTGTATTGATTGTATAGTGATATACAGATACGCTAACTAGAACGACACTTCGTCTCTCCGCTGGTGCTCCGATCACAGAATGTTCATAGGTTCACTTCGTGGATCCTTTCAAATTACCGTATAACGAGTCACGGAAACAAGGGGTATGAAAGGAGGGCATACCTGGAACGATGAAAGGGGTGACAGATGCACCCACATCTTGCTCTGAAAGATTGTGGGGGGTAAAAACGGGGAGTGTGTTTGAAAAATCTTCGAGACGAGAGGATGTATGCCAATCGCTGGACTAATGGAGAGCTAGTGGTGAGATGAATGATCAGCACGAGTCATGAGGTGACGTACCGTTCGCCTCTCAAAGATCACATCACTACACTCATCCTTTCCGAAGGGTTCAAGCCTTATGCTGGATAATGAAGAACGGAACGATGGTGAGGTTCATGCGAGCAGTCGTAGAGGGTATAAGCGGTTACAGAGCGGGTAGGTATGGATTCTGTAGGATTTGCAACATACCCTGGCTTCAAACAAGGTGGAGCTGGATCTTCCTAGAATGGTAAACGCCAGGGTAAGACAAGGAGTGTTAAGTGGAACAGATGGAAGACGTGCCTAAGAGCCTACGGTCTCAAACATTCGATGACATCCCCTGGAAACGGCAGCGATCAGGAAGCTGCTGAATGTGAAAAGCAGAATTGGTGGGCGGCTTGACGAGCGATTGGGAGACGAGTGGAGAGCTTGAAGGGTCAAGAAAGGGTGCGGCGACGGGCGGTCCCGGCGTATCTAGAGCCCTCTTGGCACTTGCTATGCAGGGTGGGAGTAACGACTAGGACAGCATCGGTTGCGGTAGGTAAGAAGATAAAGAACCCATGCTCACCAGCTCAATCTAACCCACATTGTAATCAGCGGAGATGCCCCAGCGGCTACGGAGGTAGGTTACAGTGAGCGGCGATGATCCAGGGAATAACATGACGGATTCAAGTCAAAGCTGGGGGGTTGGTGATTTGTCGGATAGTGTGTAGCGTGTCAATGTTGGAAACGAATCATGATAGTGTGCTTTATCTAACATAGGCGACTGAAGGATTTGATCAGATTCATGAAAGTCATATAGAACAACTCGCAATCGTACCTAGTCATTCGACCTCCTTCTCCCTGTAGTGCCATCTAAAAACATACTCATCGTCGTTGTAATCGGCATTGCTGATCGAGGTATCAACCCAAAATGTTGCATATCAAGCTATGGCTGGATGGAGATATCAGGACATGAAATCATCAACGGATGAGCAAAACTTACCCTGCAGAGCAGAGGGGAGAACGGACGTGGTGGTAGCGTGAAAAGATTGTGAAACCCTGTGCCGTAATTGTGAAACCCTGTGCCGTAATCTCAAAAGGTGTTATCAACGTGGTGGCTAACGTGACTGCCCTTCTTACTTACCATCATTGATCTCGCTTCTGACCTGTCTTCTCTCGGCTTCTCATCGTATCCAGGATCGTTCAAGTCTGTTCAAGACAACACCAGCAGACATGTGAGTATATACAAGTACTTATTGAGTGAATCAAACTGACTCTTTCTAGGCATCGAGGCGCCTTTCTTGCAGGAGTTCATCACTACCAAAATAAAATACCTGCCAGTGTTAGGTGTCCCAAAATACGATCAAGGCGAGGCCCAACCGATTTTATCACCTTCTTGACCTACTCGCTCTGCCCTTGCTCGTGATGGCTGGACGAGACGTCAGCGTGTTGTACGGTACATCGAGACATTCTCTTGCCAGAATGCCTATGGACTTGCTTGACTTCATCTTCCCGTCATAGGATCAATCCGAGCGCTCCGATCTCACTTCTGCCAAGATCGTATCAAAAAAACACCACTAGCAAAAACAATTCCGAGCAGTGAAAGACACGATAAGCAGCAAGCATTGGAGAAACAGCACTTCACCGAAGATTACTCAATCCATCTATGTTCGCTGGTCCTCCTCATGTCGAAAAAGGGTGTTGTGATCAAAGGAAGTAATTGAAATGCATGAAGGAAATGGAAAGAAAATGTACCTCTGATGAACGGGTTGTATGATCGAGTCGCGTACGATATTGCAGATAGGTCAGACGACGTCCGCGCTTTGTACGCGCGCTTGCTATTCTTCTCCACCTGTTAGGCACCGTAAATTGCCCGGCCCGGGCTCCGCCTTTCTATAACTTGGTCGACAATGCCAAGCATTAGAAGATCTTCCCATATGCATCGTCACAGGTCTACGTGGCCTCCCTTCATTGTGCTTCGCTCGCTTGATCCTTCACTCTTACCTTCCTCCCATTCTACGACCCATCCCCTTCGCACCTCAGTAAACCGATCACATCAACGGCCCTTGAACGGCCCATTAGCTCCGATAAGAGTTGTCTTGTTACAGCTTCAACTTGAAGAGCATCGGTGCTATCGCACCTCCGAATCTACACGTATAGAACTCCACACATTCAAGGATATTGTTAGGTAGCAAACGGTGACACTAAAATGCCACACGACGCCAAGTTGTAGTATGTATTCCGGAGATGGACTCTCCTATCAGTCTAGATTAGTCTATTTGACTTGAAAATGTTTCTGACTAGCGCATACCTGGGTATAGGAACCTAAACCATTTGCCCCGGAGATATCAAATCCGATCAAGAGAATCCACGACAACTTTACTTTGAAGCGTATGCGAGAACCTCATTTGTATTCTTGTCAACTTCATAGGAAAGCCGCCGAGAATCAGCTTTCAATCCCCACTTTGTAATGGGTGTTCAATCCTCAATCCCTGGGCCTACAGAGACCCAGTTATCTGGGGCCTATATCACTTGTCGAACGATAGTGATCTTGGTAGCAAAAACACACCCATCATCCTTCGCTGCCTCCGTGAACCCGTTCTCGTCTGAATGGAGAGCAGTTCGGTTGAGAGGGAATCGAACCCATGGTGGGTCGATCCAATCTGCGTCGGCACCAACGTATGGCAACGACCCAGGTTATCTAACCCATCAATGCGGTAGCAGTGGTCAATTGGAAAGTATTCATGTCTAGATTTTGGGCCCAATTTCAACTTTCATGTCAAAGCCAAATGTACATTCTCAAAGCTGTCACACGCAGCTATGGAATGGATATGCAAATTCACCACGAGTAAGGAGCTTGAGGGGAAGAGAATGGGTGAGGCGACGGGCGGTCTAATTGCCAGCCCTCTTGCTATGCAGGGTGGGAGTAACGATTAGGACAGCGGCAGTTGTGGTCGGTAAGAGGATAAAGAATCACTGCTCACCAGCTCAATTGAACCAAGATTGTAATCAGGCGGAGACGCCCCAACGGCTGCGGAGATGGGTCACAGTGAGCAACGATAGTCCAGGAAATGACATGAGGGGTTGCCTGCGCAGGATGAGTAATGAATCAACGTGACGTCGCGTATCATTGTATCAGTATCCCAGCTACCACATCCCAGCTACCACATCAATGGGGTACTGGAAATCCGTGTCGTTACTATCATTGTGTCGCACTGGTGTTTTAACACGCCGGGAATTTGATTCCCCTTTAATGCGCTCAATCATACATTTTAGTGTGCATTTTTGGTTGATTTCGAGACAAAGTGCTTCATTTTCCTCTGCTAGTGTGCTAATGTGAATCCACATATTGAATAACAGCAGCGTGCAATGGAAAACGAGACCATACAGTAGCGCTGCTTCTCTAGCCCGATATAACCTCACTACGTCAACGCCGATGTGATCCCTGTCAGTGATTACTCTCGTGGAATTTGTCCAATCACGATTGCTGTGAAATGTTGTAGGAATAAAACGATATTCTATCTCTTGGAACGATCAGTCGAAGATCAAAGTGCCATGAAATGATTTTGATTTTGTCTCTACGAGACGTAACAAGGGGATCACACATGAGAATTACCAAAATATACAATCCTGCAGAGATCTTAGAGCATGCATTCAAATATTTTGCTTGGATTGTAACGTGTTGTGGCTTCGCTCATCTCACGATCGCCGCATGCCCCTCCGAGGGACCACCAATCGTACATATCACACGGAGCTTGTATCACTATCCCGATACACCTCGATTGATTGCCCAAAGGATCTGCCTTGTTCTCGACTTGATTGTTGTTGGGTACTGCGGGTTTTATGGGATATATTTCATTCCATTCCTGTTCCTCCATTCCACTTTGATTTATTGTTACCCCACCACTACTCCCCCGAGGCGTGACCCAAAAATTCAAGATATGCTTCAAGACTGCCAAAATTTCGTCGCTGGTACGATTAGCAATAACGTTGGCGGACATCAGATCAACAACCACGGAACAATCCATGGCAATGTTATCATTGGACATAGTACCGAGGGCACTGTCGCGAGACGCACTATGTACGATCAGGTGAGTGATGCAGAATAATGACTCACTCGAGGCTGAATACATGTGTATAAAGTTTCGTGAAGTGATTCTCGGCGATGTCATTATGATAAAGGAGATACAGTCCGAAGACCTTGGCAAATATGACTGGGACTGTACGAGTGAGGGGATTATCGCTCGGCATAAAGCTCGACGAACTGTATACACTGTGCAGCTTGTGGGTAGCAAAGTCAAGTTCACTGCAATGTCATACAAAGGGGAAGGCGCACATCATTTCTGGGAGAAGGATTTTCGGGAATTTTCACATGACAGGTATGTACAGTCGTGATTTGTCCAGGATATACTGGAGGTCTGATATTAGATATTAGATCGCCAGACACGTTCCAGCTATTTGGAATCAATCGATCGGAGGTCCCAATGCTGATAGTACATGGTGGTATGCCGCTTTGCGTCTTTTGGTGATAGATGCTGACTGGCTTGCCCAGAATTGGTGCCTTGGGAGTGTGATTTTCACAAAGACCCATTCTGGAAAGTAGCCTCCTTTCGGACACTCATGGTAGATAAATGTTTGGATTTAGAGCTGCAGTATACTGACCAAAGCCTGGCTGCCTCAGCGCCAAAAAGGGTGGGCTGGTCGGGAGATATGGGTTGATATGCAAGGGAAGCTAACTCATGGTTCGATTGCCTTGGACCGATCATCATCCCCCTTCTATAATTTATGGCGTATTCCGGAGAGGATAACACATGTACAGATGCTGGAACCCGACATTATTATTGAATCTCTCCGCAAACTCGGGTCAAGGGTAGATTCTCAATTGCTAACAATGGCGAATCAACGGCGTCAAGGCATCCGATTGCCAAACCTTGTTCACGACTGGGAGCATATTCAGGTCGGCACTGTTTACTCTAGTTTAACAATGGAGGCAGTCGCTAGATTGTCGCAATTACCACTTCCTTTCTTTGATTTGATGGACATAGAGAAATCCAAACCAGAGCGCACAGTGGTCAAAACTGATGGCGGACATCTTCGGTACGTTGTCAGTGGGGTTTCCTGACCTGGCTCATCCGTTTGCAGCTTCAAGTTTGATCTCCGCAATAACAGAATGGAACCTGACTGGAATGTTCTCCGTTACTCGTTCGGAGCATCTCTCCAAGACACATGGTTGTCACAATCCCCTAAAATCTTCAACGAACTCAATGTTACAGATATAGAGACAGAGAGATACTGTACGTATTCCTCTTATTCTATGTCTGTTGGTGACAGGCTCATAGAGTAAGAGCAGTCACGTTTTTTGCGCATGGTTCCATTTCGATCTATTCCCGATCCGAAATCGGATATAGGAACCGTAGCATACCCATTCAGGATGATCAGGCACCCGAGGAGGCTTGTAAACCACCGCACGTATACCTGTTCATTGAACCGCCACCCTTATCAGTCATGGAAGCCCGGACATGGATGGTAAATCCATATTTCTGGTCTTTTGATGAAATTGGAGAGTCCAAAGTCTCGGAAGACGATTGTTATCGGTGGGATCTTCCAAAGGTCTGGGCAACCTACTGCCCTGAATTCCAAACATGGAGCAAGGACAACTACGCAGCTCTCGAAGAATGGCAAGTCACACGTGGATTTGACCCTACAACCTCAGACTGGGCACGGAGCATGGGATACCCCGCGATGGAAGTCATTGGCGCAAGGAGACCGGATTGTTTCGAAGAGGTCGCCGATAATACGCCGAACATGCCTGGATCTTGGAAGGATTAGCTTTGTTACTAGCCCCGTTACGATTTTGTTCCTAGGTACTCTTAGCAAAGCTCGAACTATTCCGGTTGTTACCTTGTACATACATATATGTGTCTCATAGACTTTCCTTTCATCCAGTTCTCCCGATATTTAGTGCTGTCATGTTTGCTATGTATAATTTCTTCCCGCCCTATTGTCTTAACCATTTCCTTACGATATATCCGCCAGTATACTACCTCCTACTGATTTCGAGTAGAATTTGAGCATCTCAGCGCCACGAAACATCTACACTTTTGTTACTGATTTACATATGTGATAGTAATTGGCTTACCATCGTTGTTTAACTACCCTATTTGACCTTATTAACCGTAACGCCTCCGAGTTCGTGTACACTGAAAAATACTTGGACTCAATCAAGCAAACCTTAGGCCATGAATCTTTTCATGAATATCGAAACCTCGCTCTGAACACTCGAAACTTCCAACAACCTCTTCAACTCTATGTGACATCATTTTAACGTGAAACTGGGTTCAGAGCATAGCATTCATCAGTGGTGCAGTGGAAAACACCTGCACTCGCCGTACCGCGGGGTTCGGTTCACCTATTTTTTCCAATGCGACGCCATCGTTGACGATATTTAACGCCCCTACATATGCCCGATATTCATCAATTTCCACTCAAAGGGTTCATTCATCGTACTCAGGCAATAAAGAATGTAGTTTCTCTTTGTCGTGCTGTCATGAATCAAGCGGTTCACGCTCTGAGTCCAACTGTCAACCCATAGCTCCAATATCACGCAAGCGGACGTCGGGCAAACACGGTCACTGCATCAATGGTTTAGTAGTAACCTGAGTTATTACCATACACTGGAATCGACTCGCTGGGGGTTCGACTCCCTCTTGATGCATCCAACTTTCCGAAATGCTTTTTTTGGTCAAAAAGTGTGAATACCTACACGAATACTCGTCACCTCTGGGGTCTCTTCTTTGTGAATTTGATGAGTGCAGCTCCTGTAGCCCACGATGAGTAATGAATGTGATTTGACTGAGAGGAGGACGTACCGAATACGGCACTCAATAGCTACTGGATGAAAGTATCTTCTCGTAAATCTCCTCTTATTTGCGATATGATGGGCAACAATGAAAAGGAGAGGTCAGGAGAACCTACCTGATTCCCTTTCAAACGTCTACATCGATCATACCCAGGCAATGAGGGATATGATAGCTCTGTCTCTTTCACGCCATACAAATGAATCAAGCAGCTCAAAGCTTTCACAAGCGGTACGATGTAGGTCTAGTCTCTTAATGGGTAGCTTCTGTAACCTAAGATGAGATAGAACCAAGGAAGGTGTACCCTCGACGAGTGGTAGATTCCTTAGGTTGGGCGAATACGGCTGTTCTGTGGCAGGGAAACAGGGCTTGGGGTAACCGAGGGTGTGTGTATCCTCCCCTTCTTCAAGTTGGCGTAACGGTGGACTCTGTAGTATGTAGAAGGGATCGATGCAAGAGGATATGTAGGTTCAGAATCGACAGCTGGGGAGAGGTGAGATGAAGCGTAAAGAGGAGTGGTCGCATGACTTACCGTTCGATCTTCCTATCCTGCTCCAATGCGAACGATAACATACCCTGCCTTCAAACTCGGAGGAACTGAATATTATGGTGAGGGTAAGACAGGGAAGGGTGAGAAGAAAAGACAGCAAGCGTACCTGAGAGCCTAACGGTTTGCAACCGTTCAAACAGACTATCCAGAAAGCGTCGGCGGACGTATCGAAGGCAGCCATCGTATAGGACAGTGAAGACACGCGTTGCGTTGAGGAAATAGAGCCCTCTTGTCCGGCTGACATTTGATGCAGCAGAACGAGTATGAGTATAACAGCGGCTGTTGGTGTCGAGAGAAAGGAGCTAGCCATCTCGATGCGCGAAACGGATAGAGGGGTGTAATTGGCAGAGGAAAACGACGTCCTAGTTGGGTTGAACCTTAGACGCAGGGTTTGAGTAGCGAGTAGGGCGGTAGACGATGATTGGTGATTTTTGGGTCGAAGGAACCGTCATCTGCGTAGGGAGGAAAGGGAATTCCATGCGTAGCTGTGCACCTCGTGAGGCAGGGTGCGAGTACTGAGCAAAACAGTAACGGTTGGTGTCTTTGGGAAGGAACGAGCTATTTTGATATGAGAAGGGGGCTTTAGGGGTCTGGATTATACGATGAGGACGCAGATAAAGAATACATGCGTACAGCATCAAAGAGCCAGGGTACCTGCGCAGGATGAGCCGTATTCATGTCACAGGTGGAGGTCGCTGATTTGTATGATAGTGGGTAGTGTGTCGATGTCAGAAACGTTTGAGTCTACGATAGGAATCTGAGAGACAAGTTGATTGGTTGAACGAACGCCGAGAAGCAAGAACTCGCAGGCGTACTTTGTCATTCGACCTTCTTCTCCCCTCTAACACACTCTCAACATCATCAAAATGGCCAACGAAGGAATGTTCGTCAGTAGAAACGCCTCTAGGAAATCTGTCAGTCGACCAGAGATCGAGTTAGCTCTGAAACGTACAATGTCGGCTTAGGGAACATGTGCTGGTCAACGACGAAGATGGTGGTCGGCGAAAAAGAAACGACAACGCTTACGCGTACTCTTCCACGTGTAAACCACTGACGTCACTGTTTCTGAGTGCCTGCCGTCCCTCTGGACAGTCTTCAACACGTTCTCCGCTACTTCTCTTCTTCGTGTTCGCTTCTTTCCAACACGCTGGCCCAATGAACCCCATGATGACCATAACGGAAACATCTCGTGGCATAGGCGCTACAGCCAAGTGGTTAGTTCAACGAACTTTGAGGCTGTTATCTGTTCCTCTTTGAGGGCGCAGGTTTGAATCCTGCTGGTGCCGTGTGTGTTTTCGATGTGTGTTTTTAAGCTTTAAGGTTCAAGGTCCCCCGTTACCCGCTACCGTCCTACCCAAGCCACTCTACCCGGCTATGTGAACGTGTTCCGTGACTCATGAGCAGCATCCAACTCTTATCCTTGGATGAGGCGACGGTTAGCAAAGACCATCATCAAAAAAATGACAAATTTGAGCCACCTGGTGATCCCTTGCCTTTTGAGTGGCTGGTCAAAAAGCCACACCACTTGGTCACTCTATTGCATTAAGAGAAAATTGAACCCCCGGCGGGTCGAGATAAGCCATGTATGCTTACTTTATGGCAACGACCCAGGTTACCGCTACCCCGTAGCGGGAACGGAATACAAGGTCGCTCTCAATAGATTTTATGCTTCATAATACTGCGTAAAAACTGAATGGATACTCCTGCAGCTGTTACATGCGAACAGAAAAACGAATAGTCATCTTTCGAATTGTTAGGCGCGAAGCGTAAAAACTCGAACAGTCAAGCTCTACCTCCGTGCCTTCTGGATTCTTCTATCACTCTTAGACTTTTATCCGCAACTTCCCCGAGAATCGGTATGTAGCTGAAATTCTGCGTTACATCTCTTTCTTTTCGTTCATGGATAACAATTGCACATTAGCGCTTATAAACACTACAACCACTTGACCCCGATTCCTCCTTATTCCTATCGCTCAAATACCGCGGAACACTCTGAACTCGATCCCAGCCAATGAGCTGCACGCGTTGTATCTATATATCACCCGTCATTGTTCTCGAATGGCAACCGCACCGCCTTCCTTCCACTTGGCTTAACTTGGTTCCACGCCTTCCCTTCTTCTTGCTTCTCTTAGTCCATTAGATCAAAATACCACGAAAACAATGTTAAAAGGCTATCTTACCTTCGATCGCACACACATCTACCATTTATCAACAACATATCAAATACACGTCAGGATTCTGCAATACACATCGACAATCTCTGCACCGAAGGTATCCAAACGCTACATCAAGATGGTCTCCGAGCCCGATTCTATTCTTGTCTACATCATAAAGTAGGCGCTGGGAAGCCGCCTCGATGCTGGCGTGTGACAAACACATGTTCAGTGGCACTCGATCCTGCACTTACAGCAGGGTCGGCTGAGGGAAGTTCATTTCAGATGCTTTCTAATGATACTGAGTCAATGTCAGCGCGATCAGAGATATCGACTCTCAATTGAGTCAACTTCAAAAGGCCATGCTATTTTTCTTTCATGGCCCCCGAAACGCGTGATTACTGGCTTCATGCGTCTCGAATGAACTCTGCAGCAAAGTCTGGGCTTTCGAGCATATGTGGGAACGTCGTTTTCCATTCTTGTTCCCTTCATGGAACTCCTATTCAATACAGGTCATGCCGTTTGATCGCCGCCATAGTACCATCTTAATGTACCACTCAAACCCAGCTCCAAACACTCCCTTTTCTCGGCTTAGTACGCATAAATGTACACCTTTGCCGGAGCGTTGATAAGCACGATATACACCTTACTGATCAGTAAGAACTTGTGCCGAGAAGTGTCGGGGGAATCAACGGATCAAAATGGCATTGTGGATTTGTGGACGCGATCAATCCTGTACACAATGGTCAGCTAAAGCTTATAGCAACGTTATCTGAAAGCGAAGAGGTGATTCTCACTCCGGAACAGGAACTTCCAACGGTTATCTAGAGCATCGTAACGAATTCAATTCCCTACTACCGTTTAGTACCTACATCTTTCCGGTGCACTTTAAACGCTTGCGGCTCACCGAGATACCAAAGTAGATAACAGTTGGCATATGGCATTAGAATCAACCCTATTCACTCTCACTCAATTGATCCAATTACGGCGATTGAACTGCTTTGGGCCTAATAGGATAACTTTCCTCTCTCTCCTGATGACTGACCAGAGGATCAAAGAGCATGCGTTTAACTATGTGCTATTTAGCCCCTCATTGCCTTCATGTACCGCTTTAACCCCGAATCTCACATTCCTCGCATGCTTCTTTGAGGTATCACGCTGAACTAGTATATATTGCATGCAATCAACACCGACAGCATTCCTGTACAACCAGAGTGATTGTTGAATCAAGTTGCCCCAATCTGGTGTTGATTGTTGTTAGGTGCTGCGGGTTTCACAGGATATATTTTACTCCATGCCTGTTAACTCTATTCCGCTTCTGTTCACTGTTACCCCCATCACTACTTCCCCTACGTGCAAACTCAACTTATACCGAGACATGCTCCAGGAGTGCCAAAATTTCGTCGCTGGTACAATTAGCAATAACGTCGGTGGGCATCAGATCAACAACCACGGAACGATCCATGGCAATGTTATCATTGGACATAGTACCGAGGGCACGGTGGCGAGACGTACTATGTACAATCAGGTGAGTGATGCGGAATATTAACTCACTCGAGGCTGGAGGCTGAATACATGTATATACAGTTTCGTGAAGTGATTCTTGGCGATGTCATCATGATAAAAGAGATACAGTCCGAAGACCTTGGCAAATATGACTGGGACTGTACGAGTGAGAGGATTATCGCTCGGCATAAAGCTCGACGAACTGTATACACCGTGCAGTTTGTGGGCAGCGAAGTCAGGTTCACTGCAATCTCATACAAAGGCGAAGATGCACATCTTTTCTGGGAGAAGGATTTTCGCGAATTTTGCCTATCAAGGTATGCAGTAAGTGTTCGTAAAGGATATAGTGGGGGGCTGATCAGCTTCTTAGATCGCCGAACACGTTGCAGCTTTTTGCGATTAATCGATCGCAGGTCCCGATGTTGATATACCACGGTGGTAAGGTTCTTTTTCTCTTTTGTTGGTCTATGCTGACTAGTTTGCCCAGAATTGGTGCCTTGGGAGTGTGATCACACAGACCCATTCTGGAAAGTAGTCTCCTTTGGGAAGCTCACGGTAAGTAAATGTCTGGATTTAGAGCTGCAGTATATTGACCAAAGCCTGGCTGCCTCAGCGCCAAAAAGGGTGGGCTGGTCGGGAGATATGGGTTGATATGCAAGGGAAGCTAACTCAGGGCTCGATTGTCGTGGATCAATTTATATCCGCCTGTTACAACGTATGGCGTGTTCCAGAGAGGATAACACATGTACAGATGCTGGAACCCGACATTATTATTGAATCTCTCCGCAAAATCGGATCAAGGGTAGATTCTCAATTGCTAACAATGGCGAATCAACGGCGTCAAGGCATCCGATTGCCAAACCTTGTTCACGACTGGTCGCATATTCAGGTCGGCACTGTTTACTCCAGTTTAACAATGGAGGCGGTCGCTAGATTGTCACAATTACCACTTCCTTTCTTCGATATGATGCACATAGGGAAATCCAAACCAGAGCGCACAGTGGTCAAAACTGATGACGGACGTCTTCGGTACGTTGCCAGTGGGGTTTCCTGACCCGGCTCATCCGTTTGCAGCTTCAAGTTTGATCTCCGCAATAACAGAATGGAACCTGACTGGAATGATCTCCATTACTCGTTCGCAGCATCCCTCCAGGACACATGGTTGTCACAGTCCTCTAAAATCTTCAACGAACTCAATGTTACAGATATAGAGACAGAGAGATACTGTACGTATTCCTCTTATTCTATTTCTGTTGTAGGCTCATACGGTAAGAGCAGTTACGTTTTTTGCGCATGGTTCCATTTCAATCTATTCCCGGTCCGAAATCGGATATAGGGACCGTAGGATACCCATTCAGGATGATCAGGCACTCGAGGAGGCTCGTCACGAACCACCGCACGTATACCTGTTCATTGAACCGCCACCCTTATCAGTCATGGAAGCCCGGACATGGATGGGAAATCTATATTTCTGGTCTTTTGACGAAATTGGAGAGTCCAAAGTCTCGGAAGACGAGTGTTATCGGTGGGATCTTCCAAAGGTCTGGGCAACCTACTGCCCTGAATTCCAAACATGGAGAAAAGACAGCTATGCAGCCCTCGAAGAATGGCAAGTCGCACGTGGATTCGACCCTAAAACCTCAGATTGGGCACGGAGCATGGGGTACCCGGAGTTGGAAGTCATTGGCACAAAGAGACGGGATCGATTCGAGGAGGTCATCGATGATACGCTGAACATGCCTGGATCTTGGAAGGATTAGCTTCTTTACTAGCTCCGTTACGATTTTGTTCCTCCTTGGCTTCGTTTCAACTATGTACTCTTTTCAAAGCTCGACCTATCTATTCCGATTGTTACCTTGTACATATATCCGTTCGTAGACTTCTCTTTGATCTAGTTCTGTCGATATTTAGCGCTATCATGCTTGCTATGTATAATTTCTCTCTGCCCTATCATCTAACCAATTCCTTGTGATAAATTCGTCATGATACTTACTCCCTTACCAATTTTCAGTAGAATTTGAGCATGTCACCAACCCAAAACGTCCAGAATTGCGTTATCGATTCGGACCCGGCTCGACATCGATGCTCCTGTGGTAGATGCAAGAAATAGATATCGCCTGTAGCGTTTATGGGATAGTAGTCCTACCACCAGCACTTGACTATTCCACTTGTGGTTCGATCTTCTGCATGCACTAACCCCTCGAGGCTTCCAACAACTTCTGCAACTCTATGTGGCATCCTTTGAATGTAAAAGTGAGTCTGGAGCATAGCATTCATAGTACAGGGGAAAACACCTCCTGCACTCGCCGCATCGCGGGGGTTCGGTTCCCCGTAGTGCCATTGCCAGTAACAACAGCTATTTTTGCCAATGCGACACCATCGCTGACGATGTGTAACACCTCTACATATGCCTGATTCATTGATTCCCATTCGAAAGGTTGATTTATCGTACTCAGGCAACAATGGATGTAGTCTCTCTTTGTCGTGCTGTCATGAATCCCAACTGTCAATCCGCAGCTCCAGTATCACACAAGCGGACGTCGGGCGAACACGACCACTGCATCAATGGTTTAGTAGTACCCTGAGTCGTTGCCATCACTGGAATCGACTCGCCGGGAATTCGACTCCCTCTTGATGCATGTCCAGCTTTACAAACACATTTTTTTGGTCAAGAAGTGTGAATACCTACACGATTACTCGTCATCTCTGGGGTCTGTTCTTTGTGAATTCGATGAGTGCAGTTCCTGTACACTTCGATGAGTAATAAATGTGAGGTGCCTGAGGAGGACGTACTCAATAGCTATTGGATGAAACGGAACGAAGCCGAACGGTGGATCTTCTCGTAAGTCACCTCTTCTTCGATACATGGGTGCGAAGGGAGAGAAAAAGGACGTACCTGATTCCCATCCAAAGGTCTGCATCGATGGTACCTAGGCAATGAGCTCTCTTTCACGCTGTTAAAATGGATCATGTAGTTTACGCTCGCAGCCCGACCTTATTCCTCGAAAATGAAGAAGTATTATCGCGTTAACGGGGTAGTGGTTACCCGGGTCGATCGTGTATTTCTTCGACCCGCGGGGGGTTCGATTCCCCCTTAACGCATACCGATTCGACGTGTTTTACCACATTTGTTTCTTGTTAACTATCACGCACAGACATCGATAGACTGGTAATCAACGAAAGCAACATCTTATCTCGCTACGTTACTTGCCTATGTATGTAGATGGATCTGAATGCGAGGTAAAGAACAACGAGCTGGAAGTGTAGACTACTTTTCAAAGCCCTGTCACCCGACCCATTGCCACTCGATTTCGATTCGCTGCAGGGGTTTCAGCTCCCCAGTAACGCAACGAATGAACCTTAGCAATCTCATTTATCTTGTTTTCATTCCCACAGTAACACCTATATACTCATTCTCCTCACTCTTTTGTATCATGGTTCACAAAGATCGACGTGTCTAATAATCAAAACCACCAGCTACCCACATCGCATTAATGGGGTAGTGGTAACCTGGATCGTTGCCATTAGTGATTTCATTGAGTCATTTCGACCCGCCGGGGGTTCGATTCCCTCTTAATGCATTAAAAAGTGATTGAATATAGCTTTTCGTTTTTCTTCTATCACACGTTACTGAGATATATTATTTATAGAACGCAGATAATAACACTGTTGTGATAAGGACGTGACTATGTAGACTAGCGCGACACTCCGATCCCATCTCGCAAGGTTGATGTGAGCGACGAGGTGGTGTATCCTCTTCTTCGCGATGTGATGGGTAGTCCCTGTGACCGAATGCGGGGATATTGGAAGGGGGCATACCTCAAACGGTGATACATAGCTTGATGACGGTAGGGAATGAGGGCTTGGAGTAGTCGAGGGTTGCGTATTCTCCCCTTCTTCGCGTAGTGGTGAATTCTCTGGTGTACAATAAATAACGAGAACGAAGGAGAGTAGGAGCGGAGGGTGTACCGTGGATGACTGGGGTGTACGCCATCCGCATGTTACATTGAAGATTGGCGGGGGACAGGTGTAGAAAGGGATCGATACCACAGGTATATGAAGTTGATAGTCGAGAGCTGGGTTTTCGAGGTGAGACGTAAGCGTAGGGAGGAGTTACAGCATGACGAACCGTTCTTCCTTCCCATCCCACCACTGCTCTAACGTGCACCCTATGCAGGATAATGAAAAACGGCCACGGCAGGGCGGGTATCTAGATGTGGTATGAGTATTATACGAGGGTAAACGACAGGGTAAGACGAAGAGGTTGAGTGAAACGGATGACAAGCATACCTGAGAGCCTACGGTCTCAACCGTTCGAACAACCTCTCCAGACGCATCGAAGGCAGTGGTTGGATAGGAAGGCAGTGAATATGTAAGACGATGTTGTGGTGAGGAAATAGGGCCTTCTTTTCCGGCTGAGATTCGAAGCAGCGGTCCGAACAGCTAGTAGAACAGCCGGTGTCGGTGTCCTAGCCATCTCGATGCGCGAAACGGATAGAGGGGAGTAATTGGGCAAGGAAAACAACATGTTGTGAGGAATATTTCCTAGTTGGATTGAACTTTGGACGCAGGGTTTGACTTAGGCGCTATGACGATCGAGGAAACCATCATTGGGGAGGAAGGGAATTTCACGCCTAACTGTGCTCCTTGTTAAGCAGGGTGCGAGTAACGAGTAGGACAGCGGCTGTGGATGTCGGTGGGAACGAGCGAGCAGAAAAGGGAATTGATGGAAGGCTTGAGGAGGTCTGGATGATAAGCTGAGCGAATGAGCGTTGGATAGAGATTGCATGCATACCTTGGTCGATCTTGATCCAAACAACATCCAGCTCAACCTAACCAACACCAGATCCAACGGAGACGGACCAATGGCTACAAGAATAATAGCAGTGAGCACCAAAGAGCAAAAGTACCTGGGCAGGACGAGTCATAGGTTCATGCCAAAGGTGGGGGTCGCTGATCAGTCCGATAGTGGTCAGCGTGTCCGACGTCGGAAAAGTTTGGGTCAGCAAAGGTATCTGAAAGAAGTTGATCAGGCAAACGAACACGGAGAAGTAAGAACTCGCAAGCGTACCTGGTCATTCTACGTTTTTCTCTCCTGTAACATCAAACTGGGCATCGTCAAATTGGCCAGCGAAGGAATGTTGGATCGTAGAATGAGCTGACGAGTAATGGAATCAACTCGGAAACATACAGTGTCGGCTTGGGGGACAGATGCGGGACAACGACGAAGGTGGTAGTCAACGAAAAAGAAACGACGATTACGCGTACTCTTCCACGTGTAAAACTCTGACGTCACTGTTCCTGAGTGCCTGCCTTCCCCCCGGACCGTCTTCTACACGTTTTCCGTTACTTCTCTTCTTCGTGTTCGCTTCTTTCCAACCCGCTGGCCCACTTCACCGCTCCATGTACACAATTGATAGCCTCGAAGTTATCGGCGCTATAGCCAAGTGGTTACGGCGACAGATTAGAATGTGCATGAAGTCCATCTATCTGTTCCTCTTTGAGGGCGCAGGTTCGAATCCTGCTGGCGTCGTTTATCGAAGTAATCCATGGTTTTTTTTGGTGTCAAGGTCACCCATTACCCCTCCACCGTCCTATCCAAACAACCACATCCGGCTCTTTGACTGTATTCTCAAGTTTTATGTGTTCCACGCCACCCACCTCGGCTATATTACCCTGTCTTATCTTCCAATGCGGCGACCATCATCAAAAAAATGCAAGCCACCTTGTGACCGCTTGCCTTTTTAGAAAAAATTACACCACGGGGCTCTGATTGCATTAAGAGGGAATCGAACCCCCGGCGGGTCGAGAGACATGAAGATCCATCACCCAATGGCAACGACCCAGGTTACCACTACCCCATTAATGCGGTAACAGTGATGAAATGAAAAAGATGTAGGTCTGGATCTTGAACTCCATAATAATGCGCTGGTATTTCCCACTTTCACAACAAAACCGAATGTACACTCTCAAAGCTGTCACACGCGAACAGGAAAACGAATATCAACAACCGAGCAATTCAAAAGAGGGTGAACCTAAGTCGGCTCGTATCCACTCGTATAGCCCACGCTAACCAATGCATTAATGGTGTAGTGGAAACATGGTTTGTGGCCACAGTCCATAACACGCCTGGACCCGGGGGTTCGATTCACTCCTAATGCAATTCTAGACGAGACTCTATGCAATTTTTTTGGGGGACAGATTATTTCCTCACCTCAGGCTTCTCTTCTTCCGGCACTAGCGCATCAATGGGATAGTGGTAACCTAGGAGGAACTACTGACCCGCCGGGGGTTCAATTCCCTCTTAATGCAATGCAGGGTATTTGTTGATTTTTTGTTGGGTTGGATATCCATGATATGACTTATCATTTCCTCGTCCTCAGGTTTTTCGTCTTCCTTCTCCTGGTTCCAGTTTGACGAGATAACCTTCATGTTGGTAGGAAGCAAGGCATTAATGGGGTAGTGGTAACCTGGGTCGTTGCCATATCTGTACTTTGATGAGACTCGACCCGCCGGGGGTTCGATTCCCCCTTAATGCATGTAGATGCTTGGATGTTTTTGGCGTACTGTGACCAAATTGTTTCTTATGCATCAAAGGTAACCACGAAACTCAGGCTTGTCCTAATCTCGTATGTCAGCCATGATTGAATGATCTACAACGGGCTAGTCGATGAATTCCCTTGCCTTACACAGGTACGACCGGTACCGTCACTACCACGGTGCCCATACCTATTCGCGTTCTGGATATTCGCTCCACGGCACTTCAAGTTGATTATGTACATGTAACGCGCCGTTCTGACTCTCAATCAGATCGTACGAGTAGACAGAGGTATATAGTACCGTATCGACAAGATATCATAAAAGAATAGACCCATTACAGTACACGTATTCGTCCATACACAAAAGCCATCTACACCTACACCTGCCGTACCTCGTTTATCATATCAAGAAACCTCTCCAATACCTGTAAATCACATTCCGAGCACTGAAGGAACCCCATCACTTGCTCTCGTTTCTCAAACAAAATCACCTGTTGATGAAACCCATCGTTCTTCACTTCCAACCCCGACACCTTCGCTTTCTCTCCCAACAAAGATGTCCAAGTACTTGATCTCTTTTTCCTTACGCACCAACGCCTCTCTTGCATCTTTGAGTCCCTGGCCAATATCCCCGAGCTCATCAAAGAACTCAATGGCATTATTGGGGTAGTTGTAACCTGGGCCGTCATAATACCGGAATTTAACCAGTTCTCGACCCGCCGGGGGTTCGATATCCCCTTAATGCATGTCCAAATTTCTAGGATTTTTTAGCGCCAAGGTAACCACAACATCGTATGTCAGCCGTGATTGAATGATCTACAACGGTCTAACTGAGGAATTCCCTCGCCTTTTGATTCGGATGACACTATCCCATTTCGATACCAACTCCTGTGCGGCAGGTCGTTCTTTGTATCGATGGTCTTTGCTCGACGGAGTCATGTCAGAAGCAATACATAACACGTATCCATACACAAACGCCATCTACACCTCCTGTATCTCCTTGATCACCTCAAGAAACCTTTCCAACACTCGTAAATCACATTCCGAGCTCTGAAGGAACCTTATCACTTGCTCTCGTTTCTCAAACAAAATCACCCTTTGCTCCAACCCATCGTTCTCTACCTCCAACTTCTCAATCTTCTTGTCCTTTCGTACCAACTCCTCTTGTACATCTTTCAACTCCCGCGCAATGTCCCCGAGCTCATCGAAAAAGTTGTTGACGTTGTCTCGGATTTTAGCCAGTTTAGAAGTGGCAACTGTAGGTGGTGGTACGATTCTTTGCCGGAGAGGCTTTGGCTTTGGCTTGATATTTGCAATCGGTGGAAGACGCATTGCTAGTTGTTGTTCGGTGCCACTTAGGATAGAGGTTAGCTTTCTCTCTTGAAAGTTTTGTATCTCCGTACTCGTCACTGGACAGCTTCGCTCTCTTCGCCTGTCTCTGGCTCTGGTGTACCATGCCCTTCAGGATCCAATGAGCGTTTGACGGTTGGTGTACTTCGCATCTCGATATGAGGGAAAGTGAGATGAGAGTTCGATGCGAAGAAGAGTTGAAGAATCCGTCAGCCCGAGACCTGGTGACCTTCTTTTTTACGTACAATGTCCTTTGGGTTACTAAATTGCATGATGGTTCCAAACAGGATTAACGTCAAATTAGACGGCTCATCCAGCATCTTTGCTCGACGTCGATTGCGCTAACACACTCTACATCTTCACCCATACACAAAACACCATCCCTACACTTCCTTTGCCTCCTCAATCACCCTCATAATCTTATCCAACACCCACGAATCACCATTCAAGCCATGAACAAACCTCGTTACCTCCTCTCGCTTCTCAAACGCCTTCACCAGTTGTTCCTTCCTCTCCAATTCGTTGATATCATACATCAACACCTCCTCCTTGATCTTCGCTTCCTTCAATGCGTTTTTCAGGCTCTCAATCTCCGTTTCCTTGTACACCAACAGCTCTTTCGCGTCTTCCAGCTCTTGCGCCATCTCCCTGAGCTCATCGAAGAGATCGTCGACTTTTTCAAAGATTTTATCGACTCTCGCGACCGTAGGCGATGGAATGTATGGTAGTGGTGGTGTGCGTTCTGTGTTTAAGAGAAATCTGTGTGTCCGAGTCGGTGGCGGAGTTGTTGATTGTTCTGGAATATATGGTAGTGGCGGTGTGCTTGGGGGCATGTATCGAAGCGGTGGTGTACGTTCTGTGTTGAGGAGAAATAGAGGAGTTGTCGAGCGTTCTGATTCCATGTCACTGCGGTCAAATCTCAGCTCGTCTCACAAAGAACCAAAGATAGTATTGTTGATACTCACTCGTCACTATCCATCTTCATTCTCTTTGGTTCAGGCTCAGCCTCTGGTGTCAGGTCGATCGTCATCCTTGATTTTCGTCGCATAGGGGAGATGGGAGTTTGACGCGAAGAAGGGTTGAAAAATAATGCAAGCGCCGCGGACCTGCTGACGTTCTTTTGTACGTACATCGAGCTCCTTAGACTGACCTGTCAACCACGCAATGCTTCTAAATAGGATCCACATCCAGCCTTTGGGTACATCCAAACGTGGTATATCCACGCTACGCATTCTGAAAAAACACTACCGCATTAATGGGGTAGTGGTAACCTGGGTCGTTGCCATACCCGTATTTGGCTATTGGATTCGACCCGCCGGGGGTTCGATTCCCTCTTAATGCAATCGTTGTATTAGAATATACATTTTTTGCAGGCGATCCGGGTAGATGTTCGATGTGATGTGATTAGTTTTAACGTTTCATTTTGTTCAATGCCTCTAGGCTCATGAATGAGATCAGGACAAAGGAGCTAACCTCCTAGACCGTATTCCATCGTTTGTTTTTGACAACTTCGAGTTTAGCTCTGCGTAGACCAGAAACGGATGAGCCCTGGAGAGGATTCTGTTTGGATCAAAGGCTCAATGAATGATTATAGCATTGAGAAACTTGACGCGAAGAAGGTCGACAGCCATGGACCTGGTGACTCAATTTCCTTCTTCGGGTTATTACACATGATGGTTCCGAATAGGATCAACGTCCGATTAAAATGCCCATCCAGGATCTTTGCTCGACGTCACTTCCACCAAAGCGTGAATAGTATATATCACGTTCTACTTCTTCACCCATACACAAACGCCATCCCTACACTTCCTCCGCCTCTTTAACCATCCGCAGGATCTTCTCCAACACCCACAAATCTCCATCCAAGCCATGAACAAACCTCGTCACCTTCTCTCGCTTCACCCGTTGTTCCTTCTTCTTCGACCCCATCAACTCCTCCTCCCTGATCTTTGATGCCTTCAACGCGCTTCGCAGGCTCTCGATCTCCTTCTCCTTGCATACCAAAAGTTGTTTTGCGTCCTCCAGCTCTTTTGCCATCTCCCAAAGCTCATCAGAGAGATCATCGACTTTTTCAAAGATTTTATCGACTCTTGCAACCGTAGGTAGTGGAATGTATGGTAGTGGAGGCGTGCGTTCTGTGTTTAGAAGAAATCCGTGCGTCCGAGTCGTTGGTGGAGTTGTCGATTGTTCTGGTGTCATGTCACTGTTACGGTGATCAAAGGTCAGCTCGGCCTAATGAAATTAGTTCTTAGTGCTCACTCATTGCTATCCATCTTCATTCTTTTTAGTTCAGGCTCAGGCGTCTGGTTGGGTATTCGCCGTTGCATAGAGGATATCGTCCTATTACGATGGGAGTTTGGCGTGAAGAAGGGTTGAAAAATCTGTCAGCCAATGCCATGCTGCGGACCTGATGACTCTCTGTCGTACGTACATCAAGCTTCTTTGGGTCACATTAGACTCACCTGTCAACCACGCGATGCTTCTAAATAGGATCCTTCTCTAATCTTCGAGGGTACAAGGAGGCACATGGACCGCATGCATTCTGCTCACACTAATGCATTAATGAGGTAGTGGTAACCTGGGTCGTTGCCATTCAATAGGTCTATCGGTTGTATCGACCCGCCGGGGGTTCGATTCCCTCTTAATGCAATAGATGGGAATGTTGCTCGTTTCTTTTTGAAGGCGATTCGGGTAGGTGTTCGATGAGATGTGTTCGGTTGAACGTTTTATTCCGCTCAATACATCCGAGCTCAAGAAAGAGAGTAAACGAGCTAACGTCCTGGATCGTACAACATCATTCGCTCCCGACAACTTGTTGCGCACTGTGTAGATCAGGTACGGATGAACACGTCGGAGAAGTTTCTGGGTGAGACGAAAGTGTCAATAGGTGATCATACCATTAAGATATAGCTCGAGTGCTCGCTCTAGCCTCAACGCGCAACTTGCATTCTTGGTTTTAGGTATCGATGTCAACGTTTTGATGGCTTGCTTTGTTTCATTCACTAGGCCTATGGACTAAAATAACGTATGATAGAGAAACTGTCCGGGATTCATTTGTCGTTCGCATTAGGTACGAAGGGCCCAAAAGACTCCAAACTCCTGACTAAATACTTGCACATTCAGCGGGGAATCCAAACGACCCCATCAATGCGTGTATTATCTATGATGTTGGCTCAATTTAACAAGTACAAAATATTGACAAGGGAAACCAAATTTGAAAGAGAAAGGTTTATTTAGGTAAGGTAGCATACAGTCGGCATCATCGTCTCTGAATAAGGTGTTCATGTAGGGGTAATGAATCGTTTCCTTACGATTGTATGCTAGATCAATATCCTGTTCCATTCATTCCAGAACTGTATCCGAATATGCTGGTGGTGGTGGTCTTTCCCCGGAATGATCCCGAGCTCTATCTCTTCGAATCACGTTTGGAGCCCTCGGGAATGGTCTCTTGGGTAGCTTTGGTGGCACTGATGAACCATACGGGAATGGACGAATCACCACAACCTTTGGTCGCCTCCGACAGGTCGTTATAAAATTCACGTAACGCATGTAAGTAACGTTACTGACATTACTTACTGTTACTGACATGTTACTTACATGTTACTTACATGTCGCTCACATCGTATAAAAGTTGACTATAAATCATCTATGCACACTCTTCCAAGTCTCCCCTGTCCAATGTCAGGCTCCAGGCGTGTTCCAGTTACAATTCATCCACTCCGAAGGTGCGTGTTCAATGTTTCCCACGGCCTGTAATTCCCAATCATTGGTGAGGGAATTCATATCAGCTACCACCAGAGAACATATTTCCAACTTGGTTGAACATATAGCTGTGATATCGAGCATGGATCATCATCTGTTGAGTATAACTAGAAAAGCTTGAGCCGAGTTTCTAGCCAAAGGCAATAATCCGCCTAGTTCAAGCCTCTTAGGTGACCTATCTGTGTTCCTTAGGTTGAGTAAAGCATTTTGAGGTCGAGAAAGCTCTTTGAGGGACTTTGAATGTCATAAAATAGTCACTGACATGTTACTTACCATTACTCGCATGTTACTTACTGTTACGCGCATGTTACTTACCGTTACGCACATGTTACTTGCACGTTACTTACACAGTCCTTACAGTTACGTACACGTTACTGCATCCCCTGACACGTTCCTTACAGTTACTGACATGTACCGTACAGTTACTCGCAGTTCACTCAAGTTTGCCTAAAAATAAGTAATGTAACTTTCATTATCAATGATCCAAACTGAGCCTATGAGTCCGAACTAACACCCTATTTAGTCATTGCAAGCAAGGAAAGAACCTCGGCTAGTCTGAACCATAGTCATCTTTACGAGTAGAATTCCTTGTGAAGTTACAGCATCGAATGACCATCAAAACTATCGGGTACTTCCCTCGTCTACATTGCAAACCCTTTTGGGCGGAGATTGGGTTTGTACAACTAACCTTGACGATCCGGTAGAGCATAGGTGAGTAGTGTCAGCCGTTAATGACTACATTTTATTTTATTTTATTTGGGGCCTTAGACCGTCAGTGATAGCATAGAAGACTTTTTTAGATAAATCTATTGCGCAATAAAACTTTCTATCCATGGCCGCGACCTAAATCCTCGTCGCATCGCAAAGAAAGTCAGCGCTAGTTCAGCGCTTAACTGACATAAGTAGCGTCACGTCACCGCAAGCGGGAGTAGGGGTACATTGGAGGGCTCTAGATACGTTTAGAGATGTTTGTACGCTCCTCTGAGCGACCTCCAGTCAATTTTCAGATTATTACACTGCAACTCTCTTTTAGTACTTTCGAATGTCAGTAACGGGCGTTACTGACATGTTACGTACATGTTACTGACATGATGTCAGTAACGTTACTTACATGCGTTCCTTGAATTTCATTTCGACCCCTCCGACATCGTCGAATCAAAATCAGCAACAATATCACCATCAACAACGCCGCAGCACCACCGATTGCACCGCCTATGATTTTTCCGATTGGGAGAGTCGATGTGGGAGCGCTCCCGAAAGAGCAGCTGTCACATTGCGGTTCTCGACTAGTGTCTGCGAGCAAGATCCCTGCAATGAGCACGTTTATTGCAGATGTTTGGTTAGCTGAGCTAAATTCCAACGCTGGTGGACCTGTCCAATTTCCGTAAATGTTTCTACTCGAATTGGTTGCTCGCTCCAAGATGGCGTTGTACTGGTCTTGCCGATTAGGATATGCGTTGTAGGGGACAATATGACATACCTGTGTTGAGATGTAGCTCTTTAAATATAGATTGATGTCGGGATATGACTGTAGTTGTTGGTAAGCCTTGCCCAGTGACCGAATGAATCTTCCTTGGAGTGTTATGTCTCCATTACTGCCTGTAATCAACACTGATGGGATGAAGATGCGAGGCGTAGATGAGGTATACGCACTCATAACACCATCATCGTCCTGCCATGTCCCAACTCGAGTAGTAGCCTCTCTTATCGATCGTCGAGTTCTATTCAAGTATTAGGTGAACATAGAGCAAAATTCACGATTGAATCGTTCCTGGACATGGATGACAAGATTGACAATCCTTCAATCCAATAACCAGTATCCACAACGAGCGCTTCTCTGAACTCCGGCACCAAGCAGCTGTTTTTGACATCCATTGACTGCACGACACCCTGAGTACCAAAGAGATTGTTTCCTATGAAAGCTGATGTTTTGAGAGTATTATTCAGATAGGTTTCGTTTGAAGTTTCGTTTGCGAGTAAAGCGGATAGCCTAGCGCCTCTGATGGGTCAGTATATGCGCTGGAATTATCGACGAGCGAGTACGCACACTAGGAAGAGGCTTTAGAGGCAAAATGTTACTCATTACTCAAAAGAAAGTGAAGAGCATACCCATTCACGCTACCACTAAAGTATGTTTTCGAAGAGATATTCTTGAAGCTTCACGATAAGCGGAAACAAAGTGTGGAGCTCACGTTGACACTTACCCAGTATACGCCACCAATTAATCGAGGGCCTATAGTATGTGAATCGAAGTCATTTGAGTTCCGCAAGATTACATACTATCTGAACCGCAAACGCTGTTCCATGATTCTACATTGTCTTCGCTGACCGTCTGATTATTCGCTTGACTCCATGAGATCTCGGCGAGGTTCAAGAAGAACGGGTCATAGTAGGTGTAGTATGCTTGCATCGCTCCGTAGCCATACGATCTTGAGTTCGATATATCATAAGTTTCCAAGCAATGATCAGTTGATGTTCGTACAAATAATATGATATCTGGTGACGAGATGAGTCAGTTATACCAAGATTGAGAATATAACAAGCACATCAAATTGATCCCTACATAAGGTAACAAGGTCAATGCATAGCCAGTCAAAAACCGAGAAAATCCACTCACGCGGGAACAGAATCGTTGAGGGAACCATCGCCATGCAACTGGAAATACCTCATGACCTGATCTTTGAACGGTGTATCATGTGCTACACGATCGAACAAGGACAACTGAGTGTGCAGAGCTACGGAGGTTAGTATACCGCTGAAGTTTTCGCCTTTATTATTCCGAGTGAAAACCAGCTTGTTCTCGGCATACTTCATTTACTCTCACCTCGGTAGAATGACAACTGCGAATCGAGCCTGTCATAAGCCAAGTTCAATGCTGCTTCGGCGGTAACGATTCTTTCTTCAACCGTGGTTGTGATATTCGTTTTCTTACGCCGGGTATAAGAGTAATGAATTGTTTGGAATAAAAGAGGGGCTTACCTTCCATGACGGCGACGGATTAACGATTCCGCTGTGCACGAATGTGAGGCCAACCATAAGATGAGGAGAAGAATGAGCATATGCATGGTATGATAACAGGAAATAAGCAGAGGAACGAACCAAAGTCCAGATGAACAATAAGGTTTTAAACACTTTGAAAGCAGAGATTAGACCGTAGATGCATCAACATCACCAATTCTGTGCATGGACAGATCACGGTCGTTGACACCGCCGTCCCGAATTTCATAGTGTTTGAGTGACGTAGTGCTAGGGGTCCGGAGATCTCGGAACACCTTGTCTACCATATCATTTGTGTCTCAACGCTAAGGTAGAGCGAATAGTGGCTCTTGAATATCAACGATTTCGTTTGCTTCCGATGGTTGCAGTCATATCCGAAACCTCCTAGTGGGCCGCTAGCACAACTTCTGGAAGCTTCTAGCATTTTTGGGCGTCAATTCAGATAATAATCATATAACGATACTCTGTTCATCAGCCACTGCGGTTCTGCTGCGGCCTGCGCAGCTATAGTCCGTAGCAACCTCCCTTGTTCTTTTTGTTTCCATGCATACTGTCTCACTTTTATACCTCTCGGTTGAATGAAATTACTACTGAGTCGGTGTCAGTGCTTTTGATAACATGCTGGTAATTTGTCGCAGTCAGTATGTGACTCTTTTCGAAATGTATTCAGAAAATGAAGCCATGCTCCAAAACCGATTTGAGGGCCAACGACACCAGCTTTAGTTCTCTCATTATCATTCGTGCTAACATGTTGGGATGAGTTGAACCATCGTGGGAAGAGTTCACTCTATATTTGGAGAACAATAAAAGTACAGTGGCAGCAGGCCACAGACTCGCTGTATAAAGCCAGTGGGATTCGGCAACCCTTCAGAGGAGAACACACAGTCACAGAAATGGTATGTCTCTCGCCTTTCTCTGCTAATCCACAGTCTCATTCAACAATTGCTCAGCATCACAGTTCAACCCGTAACAAGGGTTATATAGCCGCTCGTCGAGGAAGCTCACCGATATCTAGAATCCCAGTCGAAATACTTGGCACCATTTTCATACATTCTCGCGATGTAGAGCTTGGATCTCCCCAACTCAAAGACAACAAAATATCCATTCCTAATCCTCTCAATCCATTATCCCCACGTGCTGTTCCGTGGATCCTCTCAAACGTATCTAGGCATTGGAAACAGGTTGCGGAGGACACACCGGAGCTTTGGAGAATTGCTATGGTTGAAAAGTCAGAAAACGTGGATCACAACTTGCGCTCAGCAGACGAGACTGTCAAGTCCAATACAATTTGTGTTCTTCGCGATAGGTTGGAAACATGGATGCGGAATGGGAGATGTCATAGGATTCTCACTGACAGTCATAGTCGCGGAGTCCTCTATATATCCTACCACAATAGGGACTCCTCTGTTGACGAATGGGATGCCACGACTCTCAAAACACTTTTCGAATATGCAGAAGCCGCACATACTTTGGACATAACTGCGCCCATGGATCTAATTCGCCATCTTCCCCTTCTAAACGGCCATCTCTCGCGCCTTGAATCTCTCAGAGTGGAGGTTCTCGATATGCCCATTACCACACGTCTTGGGTTGCACATATTTTCCAATATACCTCGTTTGCGCTGCTTCGAAATCGCTGGAGTGCCAAGCTGGTGGCAGACCATTCCGATCCCCTGGGCTCAAGTCAGGAGATGCAACATCCATGAGTATCTTATCACGGACTCGTTTAATATTTTAGCTGCCATTGCCGACTTGGGGGTCCAATCCGTTAGAATTCACACCGCTTCGATCACCCAGAATCGCCGAAACGAGGTCCTACAAGCCTTGGAATTGTTCAGCCCAATAGTCCTCTCTTCCCTGCATTCAATCGAATATATCTCTGGCCCAGATTACCACAGAACTGTGCTCACAAAGCTCGTGGTACCGAACTTGAAGTCATTAGTGCTTCGTGATCACCATCATGCTGCTTGTCACGATGCAGCTGGTATGATAGAACATCTCGCGATGCATCATCCGTACAGGAACAACCTGGAATGTGTTTTAAAGTTGTTATCGTGCACGATGCATACCATCAGGAGTCTCATAGTCAACATCGATTCCAATTACACCTGCAGGAAAGACTTCTCGGATTCGATGGTTCGGTTCATAATCGAGAAGATCGAAAATCGTTTAGGATTTCCTTGCCTGGAATCTGTGCGGATCAATGCGACCTGTTGGTCAAATCCTGAATCCAACAGGTACAGTTCAGATATGCTCGCCAAGCTTTTGGAGGTTACACGCTCTGACACTCGATCTCGGAAGCGATTGCATGTGGAGATTCAAGTTCTTGGTGTGGTTTCAGAAGAGTTTGGTCGTTTGAGTAAGGTTTTATTGTCGTCCTCACGTCTCAAAACCGAGAAGTGGTCAAAGACGCGGATGATGAAGATCTTTGAGTCATGGGACTGACTCGGATGATAATCATACATGTACAAGCGCATCACACTATATCTACTATATGGGTTATGTCATATTGTCATACAGTCATGAGCTACCGATAGTTGGGATACTGTTGATATTCATGATGGTTGAAAAAACGCGCCCTGACCCTGCCCTCCCAGTGATCATGAATTCTCATTTTCACCGATTTTGGCTACCACGGTCGTACGGCAAGCACCGAGAAGCAATTAGACTGATACAGGAATCGAACCGCGCTGTATTATCTCAACAGTGTATTGGAATACTATATGCTCGACGTATATAGTTTATTCATTGACATTCTAGTACATATGTCAATGGGTTTGAGGGCTTCTCTTTTATGTACCCCAATATAGAGTTCACATGCATGCAATCAAAGCGAGATCTCGGACACAATGAGCCAAAAACGCAAAAGCGGGCTTCGCAATGGGTGGGGAACTCCGAGTTTTTGTATTGTCCTTCACGTTATTGGGATCAGAATCGAGCTGATATGGCTCCGGAGTAGTAGATCGTGTACCTATATATCAAACCTTAAAGGACAGATTTGACGAACGTGTTTATAAGTTACAGGAGGGATGGAGTATTGGTGGAAGTTCCATCCTTACCCCTGCAAACCAATGACCATGTCGTCAAGGGACAACTCTCCACGCTCTCTCCCTATTGAGCTCATTGACGTGATTCTAGGATTTTTCGCCAGTAGCGACGATGGAAATGCCCTTCTGTATCCTTGTAGCCTTGTTTCCCCGTCATGGTCGACGGTATGTATTCGCTATTTGACCGAAGGTACAAAGATACGCCTGTATCCACATCTTCGAGAATCAGATCCTCTTTACACATACTTCAACCATTACCCTCTTCATTCCATCCGCAACATCACTATGTTCATCCAACCTATTGACGAAGAAGATGGTGAAGACCCTTCCGAGTTCAATCGCCATTTACAGTCGCTCATCGAGATCGTTCAACGGCTACGCGAGAGGACAAACACGGAGACATTGGCATTCATCATGGACTTTTCCACATCTCTCCTGACTCACCAACATCACCGTGCCATTCTTCAGGCTTCCTTCTCGCAGATCGTTCGCCTGGACGTCGACCTCCGAGTGGAGACATTCAATTCACTCATCCTCTTCGTTTCCTCGTTTCTTCAATTAGAAATCCTCTTCATCAGCTGCGAGGCCCTCCGAGATGATCCTAACGAAGAGCCCCTTGACGTCAACCTTCCATCACACCTTCATACCCTGCATCTCAACATCGCCGTGTTTCATGGCCATGCTGCTGATGAGCTCTGTGAATGGCTTAGTGACCAGACGCCATTGTCCAGCCTCAACACATTTCTGTTCTCAATTGCGACAGTGCATCAGGGCCTGAGGAGAGGGTACCGATATACCTATCTCTTAACGATGCACTGAGTTCTTTGTATCTCAGCTTCCCCAGCGATGATATAGATCCGCTGACATACCTCAATGAAGAAACGTCTGGATGTGAGTATGTCTTTCCGTTCATACTCGGAGGTTCGCTCAATTGCTTGTAGATGAATATGATCTCTCACACCTCTCCTTACTCGAATCTCTCAGCATTCATATCCCTGACTCGAAGATGGATACATTAGCACCACTCCCTCAACTCGACGTCATCCTCTCTAGGCTGACAAGGTCTCTCGAATCTATGCCATTAACCCGGTTGAAGAAATTCAATCTCATCATCGGACGAAATAACCTGCCAGTGAGCTCACCATGGGATAAACTGGATAGGTTACTCTCCGCAGGTCGGTTTGTCTCTGTGCAAAAAGAGGTCTTCGTTCCAGTCTCTGGCTGTGATTCCTCGGCGAAGATGATGTACGCACAACGTGCCTTGCATCTGTTTCCCCGATGCGAAGAACAAGATGGTCTAATTGTTAGCCTTCTTGAACGGTACCAACGCACTGGCTCCAATATGTTGGAGAAGGATCCAATATAGATATCTCGGGTGTTCTGGTCTTGGTGAGTGCATGTGGGCTTCTGGGATCGATGACGAACACGCGACACTAACGAGACTTCGGTTATAAATAGGGTGTTTATGACGGGAATTTGAATGTTTGGGCGCTGGTTTATGTATCAAGTAAATAGAAGAATAGAAGGAATGTGAACGTGTGGCAAAAGGTCACTTCAAACGAGGAATGACTTTGAACAGTATGTGAGCGAAGTCACCCTGGGTCAGAGACGCTTCCTCTCATTGTTTCCTTCCTTCCAAAGGGTACCCGAGGGTCTTCTATGGCATGATTCTTCGTTCTGGGAGCGTCGGAAAGTTACCGAAACACCTTGCAAGGCCTTTTGTGCAGAAATTTCTGCCCCATAAGATAGTTTTCGGCAGGCATTGCCTTATAATCTAGCTTATTAGGCCATAAATGCCACCAAACAATTTCGCCGTGCCGGCTATTGGGCACCTTGAGGGGCCTTTTAAGGCCGACCCTATAAGGTCCCAGGTAAATTTGCGACCTAAGTGAATTCGGCGAAGGTACAGGGCGTGTGTCTTCATTCACATAAATATAAATCTAGTATACAGTTTATATCAAGCATCTCGTAACCAAACGTCATCTGCAACATACATGTAAATGCCTGTGAGGATATCTTCTTGCAAATATTCCCGGGCCTCACTTAGCCTCACGTACGTTTTTTGGTGGTGCCAAGAGTTGAGAACTTTGCAGTATTCGCAACACATGCGTCCATCTCTGTTCTGACACGAGTCATACATCGCTAGCTTCCAAGCTGTCCATGTCAAACGTCAAACAAACACATCGTGTCCAAGTTCTACCGACTCCACATGACAGAATCCTCGTTGAAGAACGCTATCTGCCTTTCCCTAAAATCATCGGCGATAGCTCTCGTCTTCCCGCCTTCCAACTGTAAAATATGCTACAGGCACACTCATTAGCAAACAAAGTTTGTAAAAATAAGCAGGCCTACCGTGACATTTCCGACCTCTTCTTTAGAATAAACTGGCCAGATCGGTCCTATTTGTCATCAGCCACGAGTAAACGCCCCAAAGCCACGATAATGCAGCACTTACGCGTTAATCCCTTCGCATCGTTCGGATCCAGTGAGCTCGCGAAGGAGATCCAATAATCCATCATCATCTCACTAAGATTCCCGCAGCCGAACTCGCAACTTTGGTGTTATTCTCCTGGGCTATCGTGCCGAAGACAGGTAGGGAATCTCCGCAGCGTGAGGTACTTGATTCTTCGAAATCAGTACGTGGAAATCAAAGCATATATAAAACGAAATGACCTCCAAATGAACCGGGCTTAGGCGTCTGAATGATGAACTCTGGGGGAAACACCGACGCAGCGTCCGGATCTGTAAAAAGGTACGAGTAGGTTTTGATACCAGCTTTGTTCAATTTAGTCAGGAACATCCGGCGATTGGCGTGTACTAAAAGGTCCGTCACTATGAAAATCCGGTCAGGCACGCACTACCCCAGAGCTTGGATCGCTCACCAATCGCAGCGTAGCGTTTATATGCGGATTTCAAGCCGAAAATTTCGTTCCCGGTTCCGAATGGCGAGCCGAGGGATGCAATGTCGGGGTAGAGATCTAAGGTCTTGTCGATGGATTCGGAGAGAGCGTCTGTGCCTCGTGGTGAAGGTGAAAGCAGAGCTGTAAGCATAGCGCGAACTTGTTCCGTTGAGGATATTGCTTGAGGTGTGATGAATGTTGCTAGAAGGGGATTTTTGTTAGACTATTCCTGAACTGTGATTCGGAGAGAGAGGTACCTTCATCAAGATTAGCACCAACCATTACTGATATACCCTTAGCTGACTCCGTTTTCATAACGGATGGATAAGTCAGGATCAGTTTGTTGTCGAGATTTGGGAACCAGTTTGTGCAGGTGGCTAGTGTTATACCATTGTTGACATATGCGTGGAGTAACTCCTGCGTATCAGTGTCCGAAGACAGTCAAACTGACCATGCGAGACGTCGGTACATTTTGTAGAATTGATGAAAGCGTTCCAGACACTATCTCGCCCTGGTATAGTCGGTGGCACCGTTGGCACTGTCACAGAGGATTGAATGATCTACATACGTAGAGAATGAGGATCCGCGTTTGTTTGATAGAATGGACACGGGTACGTACTGCACCTCGAACGAGATCCTTCAGGTGTCCATCCAAGAGGAGGATCTCAATTGCTCGAGCACCGGCACTCTCTCCAAATACAGTAACCTGGAAATAATGTTCAGTTTCTTTAAATCTTGAGGTTCTTTGATGCTAACCTTATCTGGATCGCCACCAAACTCGCGTATATGAGTCTTTATCCATCGCAAAGCTACTAGGATATCCTTCAATCCAAGATTCAAGATGCCTTCTTTCCATGCTTCTTCGCCTTGCGGAAAGCCAAGCGGTCCGAGACGGTAATTGATCGTGACGATTATCGTTGGCGTACCCCGGAGTAGAAGTCAGAATCGAAGAATATAAATCAGTACAGAGAACTTACCCTTTCGATGCTGCGAGACACGAGAGGTATCCCATTATACCTTGATGCATAACCAATAACAAAACCTCCACCGTGGATCCAGATCATAACCGGTAGGTTATCGTCTTTTACAGTTCGCGAAGGGCGGTAAATATTCATCGAAAGGCAGTCCTCTGTTATCATTGACGTCGGTAGTCCCTGTCCGGAGCTTCGAGTGAATGGGGTACTGAAAGTTCTATTTCTCACACTTACCACTTGAATGCATGCTTTTGCTGAAGTTCGGGCATCCAACCGTTGGACGTTAAAGGATGTTTCTCGACTGGAGGCCGTAATCGCAAGTACCCTATCGGTGGTTCCGCGTAAGGAATTCCTAATTCGTAACATAAGATGAGTGAGATCGCATTCCACGTAGCCAACAACCTCGTACCCCCAAAGAAATCAACACCATATTGAGAATGTCGGTAACCCAGAATGGTTGTGTTGACGAGTATGACTTGAGGCCCATTGCTTGAGATGTGAGCCACTAGAAAGGCCGCGCATGCTACCATCAAAGAGACCAACAAAACCGCGATACTTCGTGTAGCCGGAATTTGTGAGAGATATCCTGGTGCATGTTCCTTTGGCAGCGCTGGGGAATTATCCTTTTGAGCAGAAGACATTGATATAAGTACGACTCTGTGCGTCTAATAGCTAATCTTGAAGGGGGACGATTTCCCTTTTTATACAGCCCGACCTCGTCTACCCTCGGTTGGGGAACCACGCAAGATGTCTTGGGGTAATACTTCTGCTGTCAATTCCAGTGGCACTACAAAAGACATTGAAGCATCCTTTTGAATTTGTAGAAGGACACTTGGCTGAAGTACGTATTACATTCAACGAGCAGCTTGAACGAGTGGTGTAAAACAACGATACGTGTCGTTCACAACAACAGCATAGCTGATTTTATGTGGAATTAGTGGAGTAGGGTATGTAGCGTAACCTTATTGAGGCTTACCATATAATGGAAGTTGGTTGGGTCAGATACCGGGCAATCGTTAGATCAATTTGCTGTAGTTGAGTGAATGGTCAAGATGCCATGAGTAAAGGCGGCGCCAATAGTAAGCGCCTTCGCAAACTAGGCCGGCAAAGACCGAATGTCATGTGAGTGCGAGTGTGACAACGTGACCAAGGCTTTTTCGCGTTCAACGTTGACCACGACGTCTTGAAGAGTGTTTTCCCTTGTCGTTTTCCGCGACATGCGCACTATTATATTATTCTCGTATGTTTTCTCTATAATATCTTCGCTCCTGCAAGCTAACAATGCGGCCTAGTCGCTTACTGGTCTCCGGATTCCGATGACAGGAGAACCTGATTATGTGTTGAGCAGCATGGGCAAGTCGTACATTTCACCTTCTTTCTCAGCCACACTGACGAGTTCTGAAACGTCCAGAACATACATGGCCTACACAATCAATAAAAAAAATCGCACTCTCGCCTTCTCCCGTTCCAATGAGGCTGAATTGATTCAGTTCGGTACGTCTTATTTTGCATGATTCCACGTACGACGTTCCAAACCTTACTGCTGTGTCCTTAGCGGTCCTGGAGCTCATATTACTCCGTGATCGGAGACGGGAAATCTTTGGTAATGCAGTGTGTGTGTCAAAGCGTCCTCTTCCTATTTCTTTTCCACTAAGAAGCAGCCCAAAGCCCTTCCCAGCGGTTCTGACCTCGCGCCCAACTTCTCCTTTCCATTGCAACACCCACGGTTCAAGATGGGGCGAGGATCGAACATCATCCGAAGAGGCTAGGTACCGTCCATCACGTCCCCCATTCCACGCGTATACCCGCCAATCCACGCTTTAGAAGTCAAGCTACTCGACTACATGAATAGACACCAGCACCGAGGCGGTAAATCGGGGGTTTGTGGGTGGGTGTGGATTATAGAGCATGCAGACGACGCGAGCGATCCAGGGGAAGGAACGAGAAGAGGCGAGGGAGGGGATGGTTGCAGGGAGGACATCTGAGGATAATTTTGAAGGAGACAGAGACCCACGAAAAAGCTTCCGTATGCCTCTCAGGTCACCCACGTCACAGCTTTGAAATTGTAGATCTCCCCCCCTTCCATTTGAAGATAACGGCATTCTCTTCTCTTACAATGTCCCACTTTACTCTCCGCAAGTTCTAGAATCTAGACGCAAGGTTTCGCAAGGAGATTCATTCGTTCCGAGATGCCATCATTTTCGAATTCGTGACCCAGGCTCGGGATCTGTTAGATATACACGTATGTTCTCGTTCGCGCCGTCGTCTCCCCTGCGCAGGAGATAACATCACATGATAGCCAAGCGAGGAACGGGCTGGGATATTTGCTCGCGTGGCAGTCACACCACCCCAACGTCTGGAGCCAAGACTAATACATGCATCGCATTACATCTTTTCCTATAGACCGATCACCAGATCAATGTTGTTAATCTTCCAACACCGCCTGCACGGCGATAGGAATATGATAGTGATCTATACAAAACTCCGCCGTGGAGTAGGGTCTAGTAGTGTGCGTTCGAACGGAATACCAGGGAATACCTTGGCGCTTCGCTGATTAGATCGTAGTAATAAGGTTTCATTCAATGTGAGTAACGTGCATCACGGAGGATGGTGATGAGCGGTGAGGAGGTAAAGAAGTTGTTCTATATGTTTAAAAGACTCAGCTGGACGTCGTAGGTCAACATATAATGCCTCATTGTTCATCTCTAGTCTGGTTGACGTTGGTCTCCCAAGTTCTCCTTGTCTCCGCACAATCTCTGGTCCCATCTTCGAGCTGGAGGGTATGTAACCAGTCTCCAATCATGCATTTCTCATTCGAGCCTCTACCTCAACCAGAAACCCAATATCACGATCTCAAAACAAGACCGCGTATCAATCGCAGCCTCAGCATTAGATTTAGCCATCGTTTCTCTCGGACCCGACTTGACTTATCTTAACAGTAAGTGAATCGCTCATACACTCATTCTCCCTTGACCGGTATGATTATCAGCTGAGAGCCCCGATGCTGGACTTCGCGGTACGGCTCGCCTTCACATGCAGCTCGCTGCTTTTGATAGTGCATCAAATACGACCAGATATCAATATCGCGTCCAGCAGTTTTATAGTCAACGAGGAGATGGCACGGCTAATCTATCTGATCCGAGGTGAGTCTAGATCATCAACATCAGGATGCTTCTGAGCGGTTGATTAGCGCGGTTGGTCCGGCTGGTGTGAGTCCCTGATCATCACTGTTCAGCCTAAAGGCAATATCCTTACCTATCGAGAGGCATAGTTATTATACTTTCTGTGAGTAATATTATGTTTCTACGGACTTACAGTTCTTACATTTGATGTAGACTGTACGGCTACGGAGCGTGTCGTGCATACATGACCTACAAAAACCCGGCCTTCCTGCTAACCGCCGAAAGTGTTTGGTCGAGGTTGAACAACCAAACCGTTACAGATAACCTTAACTGTGATACTCAACGTGAGCCTTTTCCCTAAACCCCTTGCTGAACGAATTTGATACAATGTCCTGATAGACTTTGCGTATAACGGCGGACTTATTGGGGTAAGATAACGATGTAATCTGGCAGAAGGCCGAGTTACTAGAAAACGCGTTACCATAGACTTCAACGGAGAATGGTACATTATTCCGTGGCTATGAAAATGGGTAATTTCTTTCTCCAGTTCTTTGTTGATCTAAATTGTTGAACGAGTGTGAATTAGATTATATCTCATGTAAGTGCTTCATTCTAGCCACCGGATTACTCACCATTCACCATGGTATTATTATCAGCCTCTCTGGATTGCTCTCGGATATCACTTCCAATGCCACGTACTGGAGCGCTGCTCAAAGCACCGAAGACTTCATCCAAAGAAACATGTATCCCCACCCGGGTACTGTAGAGCCAATCATTATAAGCAACTGTTCTAAGCGGTTCAAAGATGAATTACTCTCCACTGAGGATACGGCGATCGTGATACAAGGGCTATCGATTTTCGAGTCAATTCAGAGGAAACGTGGGGATTCTGGATCCGATGATACAGCAAAACAGTGAGTACCTACGCTGTGTTTTGGGTTTATTTCTTTCACTGAGAGGATGAAGACTCAGACAGGCTGTTTCAGCAGCCACGACTAGGGTCGGATCTTGGATACAAGAGGATGGTGTTATGAGTGAGTCTATATTTCCATGTTGAAAATGATACTCAATCTTGTAGAGCCTAGCGCTGGTTACACCGCTCACGCGCTGGGGTACACCTACGAGCATACGCCCGATACAGAGATGAAGTCGTACATACAGAGTTTCCTTTCCGTACAGGTACGTTTACCTTTACTTTACCGACAGGAAGCTAACCCCTACGTGCTCAGTACAACTCCATCCTCGACCAGGCGCGAACTCCCGGAGGTAACGAATACGGCGATTGGATTGGACCACCAGCTTCATTCTTCGACTCTTCAAAACAGACATCAGCATGTCAAGCGTTAATCGCTGCCATATCGTTGCCAGAGCAGAGCAACGTCACCAACTCTACCTCAGACACTCCAGGGAAATCGCGCAGATTCAACGTAGGAGCAATCGCGGGAGGTGTTGTAGCAGGAGTTGTGCTCCTCGTCGTGATACTTGCCATTGTAGTGATGTTGATTCGAAGGCGTAAGAGGAGATTTGAGGAGTCTGGTATTTCGAGGCCTTTTACGGCGCGAGAGCCCACAAGTGTCCAAACGAGTACCAAGGGATTTGGAGGCAGTTCTGGGCAGCCGTCGAATTCAACAAGCGAGGCACACAGTAATGTTTCACCGCCAGCGTACGAGGATTTGACAGGGCGCATGTAAATGGATATGTTTCAATGATATACCTTAGACTCATACTAACAATGAAGTGGTAATTAATGCTGCGATATCCTGCCAGATCCACGTCCCATTCCAACACCCACTTACGCTTCTCCTCTCCGAGATCAAGGTCACTGTATATCTAAAACTTGTCAGTTCGTCAAAGCTCGCTGATAGGGAGAATACCTTATCCGAAATAACCCCCGTCGATCTATGTATTGCGTAAATGAATGTCTTCGATGACTTGATCCTGATGATTCTTATACATTTAACCGGGCCTGGGCGGTGTTCCTAGGAATTCGAGATTGTGCAACGTTTGATCTACTTCTTTCAAGTTGCTCTTCGTGATAGGCACAAAACCAGACATCGCCATGAGAAGCTGTCACCACGTTTTCAAATCAATTAAGAATAGATAAGCGATACTCAACAGAATGAAGCACGCGAGCGATCGCAATCCCGAAGGGTATGAAAGTAAACAATGTTCATTGTTCACCGTTTCAGTCTCAATAATAGTCCTACCGAAATAATTAGAAACCTCTGGCCAGACAGCTTGCTGGGCAACGTACATTGTAAGATTGTCAATAGGTATACGCAGGATCGCACGCCACATTAACTAAACGCATGCGATAACTGGGAATGTTAGCAAGGTTTATGCACACATGATGAACGTAAGGTCTTACTTCTTCCCTTGAGTTACAGTGATGACCGCAAGGTCAGTGGCATTACCTTCAGACCAACGACCCAGACCGTTGATCAATATAGAATCGGGAGTGCTAGTTGGACAGTACTTTGCGGTATTGTAATCGAAGAACCACTATCGACTTACCCAAAGACAATTGTTTTAGCCTTGGAGTGATACCAGTCTGCGAGAGTGATAACAGTTGATTCTAATGTCATGATTGAGCTCATGTACGCCCTCGACATGTAGTATCTGCTCACCGTCATCGACATCATACAAATCCTGATGAGGATCATTCGGGTCATATATGACCAGCGGACCACGAAGTCCATCACAGTACTGCGTTGCTCAGTGAGTGATCACAACTGAGTATAACATACAGAATAAAAGCGCAGTAAGACGTACAGAGATGCGAATGATACCAAAAGGTACCCTGCTTGATCAGGAACGTTGAAGTCGTACAAGAAGCTATCCCCTTAGGAATGGGACATTGATTTACGAACGCCACACCATCGTCCCAGTTGGTCGTCTTCTGGAAGAATCCATGCCAATGCTTTAGAGTAGGTTAGGCCTATACACTAGGATGAACGAGCGGAACCCTTGCAATGTTGGTCGACTGTAGCATTGTACTATCGTTCAAGTTGTTGATGAGATTGATTTGACTGTTATCTCCCTATTAGAAAGTTAATTAACATAGACTTTTGGAGTGATAGTAAACATCAGATTCGCCTTATTCCCAAAGATCAGAGGACCAATGGTATTACCACCTGCGAGTACTGCACCGACGTGTAAAGCCATCGGGGGACACGTCCTCATTGGTGATGACAAGGTCTGCAACAGGACCGATGGCGGCGAGGGCTTTATTGATGATAAAAGGCAGTAAAGTAATGAGAGCGAGAGCAGGTTGAGTACGCGCCATGGTTGTTGACGAGTGAAGCATAATTGTCTCAAGAAACCTGCTTTTATATTGAATTCTCTGTGAGATACTCGCGAGAGAACAAACACTCTTTAAGGTGTTTGAAATATCGATTGATGAACCCGACGTGATGGCCTGAATGGTTAATCGGCATGATTTCAGTAGCCGAGCATATTTTTTGGTACTGTCGGTGTGAGATCCCGCATCTGAGGTGCTGCTTCAACAAAAGTTGACGCACTCTGTCCGGAACTTTTTGCGAGGTCTGTGATGGTGATGGACATGGTACATACAACAAGTCTCATCACTGATGCCTTCCCATACCAGGTATGTCATGGCACCATCAGGAGGAGAAATATACAGGGTAAGCCACATAAATAAATAGAGCAGACCTGTCATACCAAAAATACAAACGAACCCCATCATCCCACGCCTCTATTCATCCTGCCTCACGATGGCACAATCACTAATTCCATCTCAGAGCTGGAGGGTATGTACTTCTATCCTGACTGTTGCTTTCGAATCACTCTCTCATCCGTCTGCCTAGGAACCCAATATCACTATATCGACCAAGGACAGAATATTATTAGCCGCTTCAGCGTTGGACTTCGCCATTGCTCGCCTTGATCCAGACTTGACTTTCATGACTGGTAGGAAATTTCTCATTTCCTTCCCTTGAATAGAACATGGAACTCATGGTTGTAACTAGTTGAAGGCGTCAGCGGTGGCCTTCGAAGTACAGCTCTCCTCCATATGCAGCTCTCAGCGTTTGATGATGTCTCAAACACAAAGAAGTATCAAAACCAAGTTCAAACCTTTTACGAAAGTCTAGGAGATGGAACTTTGAACCTTTCCAATCCATCGTAAGTGATGCGACATCGAAATCACCATTTTGACCAGACCTTTCACCAGAGTATTCGATCCCAATGATGTAAGTTTCCGGGTACTCATTTATTGGCAAAGGAGTTTCTCAATCATGGGGACATATAGCTTTTCTACTTTCTGTAAGTATATCGTGTTTATACCACCATTTTGCTGAAGCTCTGCACAAAGCATATACGGATATGGTGCTTGTCGTGCATACATGACCTATCAAAAGCCTATATTTCTAGAAATAGCGGAAGGCGTTTGGACGAGGTTGATGAATCGCACTGTCTCCGACAATCTCACATGCAACCCAGAAAGTGAGATTTGATTGCATCTTCAGGTTTCTATGAAGCGCCCTGATGCAAATCTTGCGTCGCCCAAATCAGATTTTGAATATAACGGAGGTCTCATCGGAGTACGTGAAACATATTGCTTCAACATCATTGATGTCTGTTCAAATGATGATAGGACTCCACGAAGAATGGGCCTCTATTTTACGGCTATGAAAATGGGTGATTTATTTCAGGATTATCGTTTATCACATTATTGATGTTGAGTAGGCTTTATCTCGTGTAGATCATCCCCGTGTCCGATCTCTCGACCAGAGCATTGACGTTTCATGCAGTTTTTCAGGCCTACTCTTCCAACTTACTTCCAATACCATGTATTGGAGCATCACTCAAAGCACTGCGCGGTTTATCCAGCGGAATATGTTTCGCATGCCGGGCATCATTGAACCAATCATTATTGATGTGGATTGCTCAAAGCGTTTTCGGGACGATCTCCTTTCAACCGAAGATACCGCAGCCATGATACACGGACTTTCAGTCTTGGAATCAATCCAACGGGGACGTATGGAATCGTCGTCAAATGACACCGCGAACCAGTAAGCTACGAGATTATTTATCCCGTGCGTTTTTCGGAGGCTTACGCTGCATAGAATTAGACAAGCAATATTATCGGCCACTACCCGAGTCGGAACATGGGTAGAAAGATGATGGCGTCATGAGTGAGTTGAACTCTTTGAGACAGGCTAATTACTTGAAAACTCACTCACGTAGACCGTAATGCTGGCTACACCGCTCACGCACTGGGAGCCGTGTATAACAGCACTTCCAGTCAAGAGTTGAAATTGTATATCCAGAGCTTCCTTTCTGTCCAGGTAGAGAACTTTATCTCACTCATCTGGAACCATTTTGACTGTTCAATATACGCACAGTACAATGCAGTTATCGGACAAGCGAGGGCTCCAGAGAGTAACCAATATGGCGGTGATTGGGCAGGGCCGCCGTGGTCTGTTTTCGACTCATTGAATCAAACGTCGGCATGCCAAGTACTGGTCGCTGCCATCTCCCTTCCAATAATGGTATCGAATGAAGGCAACAGCACCGTTCCCAGTAGTACGGGTCCAGGAACGCTTCTTCCTTCTTCCTCCTCCTCCTCCTCCTCATCATCATCATCATCAACAGTGGTATCGAATGAAGGCAACGGCACCGTCTCCAGTAGTATGGGCCCAGCAACTCCTCCTCCTTCTTCCTCATCATCGGCGTCTAGACAGGCAAACATAAGCGCTATCGTAGGGGGGATCGCAGGCGTTGTTGGCCTCACCATTGTAACTATTGGTGTGGTTATTATTCTTCGACGGCGTGCAAATTGTGTAGGAGATTCTAGTATCATTTCACCATACATGGTACAGAGTTCTAAAAGTGTTAAGATTCGTCGAAAAGGCCGGGACATTGGCGACGATTCTCATAGACAACCATCAACGAGTGGCGGACCTAGGGACAGTTCTCAGAACCACCGGCATACGAAGAGATTACCATGGGGGGTTAAACTCATGCAACCAGGGCGCATATAATTGGTTGAACTGTCCTTTTTGACTTGGATATGTACGATAGATGGAATGTAACGCCTACGCCTACTTCTCAACATTCATGCGTGCCTTACCATCTCCGGATTCCCATTATCCGTTTACCTGGACCACTATATGAACAAGCCCATTATTTTACATTCAATAGTCTTATTGTGCCCGGTACTTGTAGACACGTCGTTATAAAACCTCGTTGTATCCAGGTCTCGGCTGAACTAATGCTCTAAGCTACCATACCTAGACATCTGTCTGGGGAGCTATTACACCTTTTTGGACACAGTGGTACACACTTGTACTCGTGCTCTAGCTATTATAATCACTACCACTACCTACTCCATCACTAGCGATCCAGTTAATCACAAAAATCCCCGCATCACCAGCTACCTAGCCAATAATAAACAAACCCACTTATCTCGCACACTGAGACATCAGCTCACCGAGGTACACCGTGGCATCCACGTTCACCTCGTCTCACATCGCCAGGCACCAGAGATTACGGGACACGCTAATAAAATGTCAACTATGGCCGTCAAACCTCCAAAACAGAGTCGACTCGGGCTCGGAGAACTCGACGACAAATTCGCCGCGATAATGGCAGCATTATCGCGCATGGGCTGACGCTATTGAAGAAGATATTCGTAGTTGAATTTTTCCAACCCCTTTAACCACATATCTCCCAAGTGGCGGAGATGAGCAACTTGTACCTGACAAGGAACCCAGCTTTCCAGCAACCTCACCTCATGAGGAGGAGAAAGATGATCAGCTTCATCTTGATGCATGAGACAGGTACAAATGATCATGATCAGATTTACAAAAGTCGCATTGGCAATTACAGAACAGAGCGTGTCTAACACGCCCAAAACTGAGGCTCTTACGCCTCATGACATGTCATGAACTTGGTAAGAACTCCATCATTTACTCATTACAATTCCAACGTCACTAAACTTGATTGTGGTCGGTTAACTCGACGGAATGTCTCACGGAATGCCAGCATGAAGCTCAAATACCCATATATAAATGCCAACCACTATACAAACAGGCCCCCTCGTTACTTTCGATAGTCTTATTATGCCCAGTACTTGTACCTACGTCGTTATAAAACCTCGTTGTGTCCAGGTCTCGGGTGAACTAAGGCTCTGAGCTACTATACGTAGACATCCGTCTTGGAAGCTATTACACTCAAGTTACCATACACGGAGAGTAACAGGAAACAACGTGCTTAAACATTGTGGGTGAGCGAAGGAACCGAGAATCTCAAACATGACGAAAAGCGCGGCGATACTCCCTGTAGCTGGAAAGTGGGAGAGATATCCTGGTGCATGTTTGTCTGCGGGAACTGGGTTGCGACTGTAGTCAACGAATAACCCGTGTAGGCCGACAGAACGCGGCGTAAAGGATCTTAGGACTTGGCGACCTAGAAGTTCTAATACGAGGGGACTACCACCCAGGGAAATGCTTATGCACGACTGGTGTGGACAGTGTGGGACTTAGGAGGGAGTGGAATTTGTTCCACTGTTATAATAGCCGTTGTAGGGCGTGACTTGGCGAGAGTTGAGTATTTCGGGAATAGTGTGTGACCGTACTTCTCGCAGAGATATTGGTGTCGATGAATATTAATTGCGATACTCGCCGCTGTAGCTGTCGAACTAAGGTCGGTTTAAAATTGGTGGATGTTGCGAGGCAGCTTCATATCCTATGGTGGACTGCATGTTTGTCTGCGAGAAGATCTGTATGCTTTTATCCTTCTTATCTGTAGCCATGACTTCAGTTCCAGAGTCTGTGTGTTGAGCTACTGGCATGAGGGTACAATGCTTTATATACAGACTGACCTCGTCTACCCTCGGTCGGGGAACCACGTAAAGTCACAGGACAATGCTTCTGCTGTCAATTCCAGTGGCACTACAAAAGATATTGAAGCATGCTTTTGAATTTGTAGAAGAGAACTTACGTGATGGATGGATTGCATTGGATGAGCAGCTTGAACGAGTGGTGTACGACAAAGCAAACGATGACAGGTGTCATTTACGACAACGGCATAGCTTGATTTATCATTTATGTGAGAGAGTAGGGTATGTAGTGTAACATTATCTAAGCCTACCTCATAATGGAAGCTGGCTGGGTTAAATGCTGCACAATCGTTCGATCAATTTGCTGTAGTTGAGTGAGTGGTTGAGATGGACGTTTTGTGTGAAGACAATAAGCGCTAATAGTAAGCGCCTTCGCGAACCGGGCCGACAAAGACCGGATAACACGTGAGTGTGAGTGTGACAGCGTGACAAACGCTTTTTTTTACGTTCATCAACGTTGACCACGACGCCTTTAAGAATGCTTTCCCCCGTCATTTTCCGCGACATATGCTCGATAACATCACTCTAGTATGGTTTATTCGTGATTTCCATACTTCTGCAAGCTAAATATGTGGACTAGTCGCGTACTGGTGTCTCGATTCTAATGATATCACCCATACTCTACTGACTGTGTTGAGCGGCATGAAATCGTCGTACGTTTCACCTTTACTCTCAGCAATACTAATGAGTGCTAAAACGTTCAAAGCAGATATGATCTACACAACCAACGCAACACCCCTCACCTTTCTCTCGTCCTACACCATTCCACGTACGACAATTCAAACCCATACTGCCGTGTTCCTTAGCAGCTCTGGGCCCATATCCCTCGGTGATCGAACACATGAATTTGCCGGTAGTGCGGTATGTGCCAACGCATCCTCTTCCTGTTTCTCCTCGACTAATAAGCAACCCAAACATCCCTTCCCAGCCTTTGCGACTCTCCCCCTAACTTGTTCTTGTTTCTGCCATCACTACACTACGGCATCTAGGCTCGAAGATGACACTGGGCGAATCACACAAATCGGCTAGAAGGCACTACATGCACCCTCGTCTGCATTTTCGAGGATAGATCGGCCCTAACATTGGTAGGGAGGTGCGAGGCCTGATGTGTGGCGTAGGGGTGTGGGAATAGAGGGCATGCAAAAGACGAAGGTGAACCGGGGGAAGTAACGGGAAGGGGAAGTAACGGGAAGAGGCAATGGAAAGGATAGGTATGGCAAGGACATCTCAGGATGAAGGCAGATAAATCAAGAAAGCGTTTCAACGCGGACATTCCCTTCAACACGCCCACGACACATTTTCCTACACCTTTCTCTCCTTCGTTTCAAAACACCAAACTGTGTTTCCCTCCGCCCTTCACCAACAATGACCTTCTTTACTCTCCGCGAGTTGTGATCGGGGGAAGACGAACTGTGAACTCTCAGTCCCGAGATATCATTGTTTTCGGATATGTGAATCAGACTCGATATTCATTTTGGACATAGTGCCTCCGCAAGTATCAGCTATATATATATACGTATCGCTTTACATCTTTTCTCTATACAGTGATCACCAGAACAATGGAGTCAATCTCCAACCACCGCCTGAGCGGTGATAGGAATGTGATAGTGATCTATGTCAAATTCCAACGTGGAGCGGGTGCGTTCGAACTAAATGTGTTGGCGCTTCGCTGATTAGCTCTTGGTGATAAGGTTTCATTTAAATGTGGGCAATGTGATCAACGCGCAACACGGAAAATGACGATGAGCGGTGAGGAAGTTGTTCTATATGTTTAAAAGACTCAATTGAACGTCGTAGGACAACATATGATGCCCCACTGGTCGTTTCTAGCTTGGGCGACGTTGGCCTTCCAGGTCGTTCTCGTCGCAGCACAATCTCTGGTCCCATCCTCGAGTTGGAGGGTATGTAGCCCGTCTCCAATTATGCATTTCTCATTCAAGTCTCTACCCTGACCAGAAACCCAATATCACGATCTCAAAACAAGACCGCGTTTCGATCGCAGCCTCAGCATTAGATCTAGCCATTGATTCTCTGGGTCCAGACTTGACTTATCTTAACAGTAAGTACTTCACATTCAACTTCTCATACACCTGCTACTGTATGCTGATGTCGATCATCAGCTGAGAGCCCCGATGCCGGACTTCGTGGTGCGGCTCGTCTTCACATGCAGCTGGCTGCTTTTGATAGTGCATCAAATACGACGAGATATCAATATCGCGCTCAGCAGTTCTATAATCAACGAGGAGATGGAACGTCTAATCTCTCTGATCCGAGGTGAGTCAGATCATCAACATCAGGATGCTTCTGAGCGGTTGATTAGCGCGGCTGATTCGGCTGGTGTGAGTCCCTGATCGTCGTCACTGCTCAGCCTCAAATTTCCTTACGTGTCGAGAGGTATAGTTATTATACTTTCTGTGAGTAACATTATGTTTCTACGGACTTACAGTTCTTACATTTGATGTAGACTGTACGGCTACGGAGCGTGTCCTGCGTACATGTCCTATCAAAACCCGGCCTTTCTGCAAACCGCCGAAAGTGTTTAGGTCGAGGCTAAACAATCCAAACCGTTGCCGATAACCTTAATTGTGATACCGGACGTGAGTTTGTTCCCTATATCCCTCTTTTAATGCTTTGACGCGATTTCTTGTATTAGGTTTTGGGTATAACGGTGGCCTTATCGGGGTGAGAAAACGGTCTAAATCGGCGTGGGTGAGAAGTACTAAGGAATCGCGCTACGATAGAGTTCAACGGAGAATGGTACACTATTTCGTGGCTATGAAAATGGGTGATGTCTTTCTCCAGTTCATTGTTGATCGAGATGGTTAAACGAGTGTGATTTAGATTATATCTCGTGTAAGTGCTTGATTCGAGCTACCGGATTGCTCATCGTTTATCGTGGTATTATTATCAGCCTCTCTGGATTGCTCTCGGATATCACTTCCAATAACACGTACTGGAGCGCCGCTCAAAACACCGCAGACTTCATCCAAAGGAACATGTATCGCACCTCGGGTATCGTGGAACCAATAACGATAAACAACTGTTCCAAGCGGTTCGAGGACGAATTGCTCTCCACTGAAGATACGGCGATCGTGATACAAGGGCTATCGGTCTTTGAGTTAATTCAGCGAAAACGTGGAGATTCCGGATCAGAGGATACTGCGAAACAGTAAGTACCTACGCTGAGGTTTGGGGGTATTTCTACTGAGAGAATGAAGACTCAGACAGGCTGTTTCAGCAGCCACGACTAGGGTCGGGTCTTGGATACAAGAGGATGGTATTATGAGTGAGTTTACATCTCTATATTGAAAAAAGGATACTCAATCTTGCAGAGCCTAACGCTGGTTACACCGCTCACGCGCTGGGGTACACCTATGAACATACATCTGATACAGAGATGAAGTCGTACATACAAAGTTTTCTTTCAGTACAGGTACGTCTACCTTTACTTTACCGACAGGTTGTTGAAGCTAACACCTAGGTGTTCAGTACAACTCCATCCTGGACCAAGCACGAACTCCCGGAGGTAACGAATACGGCGATTGGATTGGACCACCAGCTTCATTCTTCGACTCTTCAAAACAGACATCAGCATGTCAAGCGTTAATCGCTGCCATATCGTTGCCAGAGCAGAGCAACACCACTAACTCTACCTCAGACACTCCGGCGACATCACGCAGACTTAACATAGGGGCAATCGCGGGAGGTGTTGTAGCAGGAGTTGTGCTTCTCGTCGTGATACTTGCCATTGTAGTGATGTTGATTGGAAGGCGTAAGCGGAGCGTTGAGGAGTCGGGGATTTCGGGGCCTTTTACGGCGCGAGAGCCCACAAGTGTCCAAACGAGTACCAAGGGATTTGGAGGCAGTTCTGGGCAGCCTTCGAATTCAACCAGCGAGGTGCACAGTGATGTTTCACCACCGGCGTACGAGGATCTAACAGATCGCATGTAAATGGATATGTTTCGATGATAAACCTTACTTATATCATTCCTACTAATAATGAAGTGGTAATTAACTCTGCGATTTTCAAGTGCGTTTGTTTGCGGGAGAATGGTTCTGGGCTCAGCATGCCTGTTTGACTACAGATAAAACGAATAGGTATTTACAATATGGAATGTATCGTTATTATACTTAGTTACTATATGTCCTACTACGTTACATCCGAATAGGCCGGTGGAGGAGCACTGCTGGAGTACGACCTACGCTCTCTTGTGCCACCGGCGGTGGTGGGGAAATCTGCCTTTAACTTGGGAGAAAGTAGAAGCTGTCGGCCCGCTGGACGTAGACAAGGTAGGTTCTGTGTCTTGAGGAAAAGGATCCAGTTGAATGTTTAAATCCGGTGGTTTTGGAGATTCTATCTTTCTGCGTCGACGGAGAGCGATCAGCGCAACGATACCCAGCACCACTACAACTACACCTCCGACTACACCGCCTATTATACCACCAACCGATAATTTCGATCCACTATCACGTGAATCTACTTCTGGAAGCGAGATTGCAGTGATAAGAACATTCATCGCAGAAGTCTGGTTGTCAGATTGGAACACTGAATAGGAAGGCCCAGTCCAATAGCCATAGATGTTGCTGTTCGCCGTCGTTGCCTGTTCCAATATTGCATTATACTGTTTTAGCTATTCAGTTGAAGATTCCTGATTGGGCCGGCGCCTTGACGTACTTGTACAGAGATATAACTCCGCATATACTGGCGAAGGTCAACGGCCGAAGTTAGCCGTTGGTAGGCGATTCCCAGAGACCGAACAAAGTTTCCCTGAGATGTCATAGTTGCCTTGGCCTTACTGACTACGTAAAACATCAATGAATGCGTCTCGTTCAGGATAGACAGCTACTCACTCATAATCCCCTCGTCGTTCTGCCACCCATTGGTCCGAGTAGTAGATACTTGTACCGCATTTCGAATTCTGCATGAAGATAAGGTAAAAGGGAGAGTTATGTCAAGGGTGCACTCACAAGTCTACCATTGAAAAGTTTCCTGTAATCGAGGTCAAGACCGATAGTCCCTCGATCCATAATCCAGTATGCTCCACAATCGGGTCGTATAACTGTGGATTGGTGCAACTCCCCCGAATGTCGATGCTCTGCACTACTCCTTGGGTGCCGAACATGTTGTTCCTCATGAATGCCGAAGATCTGCCAGCCACATCCAAGTAGGTTGTATTTGGTGTTTCTTCAGCGAGGAGTGCAGAAAGCCTATACACCTTGATGATTCACTTGAAATCTCAATGTAGAACAAGTTTCATACGCACACTAGAAAACGGCTGAGGACGTCAGGTCAACGTATGTAGAACGAGCTTTGTGACATGGCATACCCGTTTATACTCCCGGTAAAAGACGTATTCGAGGGCATATTCTATCATGAGCCAAGTCAAGGACCATTGTATCTTACATAGTCTGTGATGCCTTACGAAATAGACCCCGCCAATGAGTCTGGAGCCTGGGAGGAAGTGATTAAGTGAAAAGGTGGCCTCATGGGTTCCGAGTCACTTACTGTCGAAGTTTGGCCCACATATACTTTGCCATGTACCCAAATTGCCATCAGTTATGACTTGAGCATTAGCTCTATTCCATGCATTTTCCGCCAGGTTTAGAAATAGCGATTCGTTGTATGTGCGGTAAGCGCTGATCGCTGCATAGCCGTACAAGCTAGACTGGCAAATGAGAATTGAAACAGGCGTAAAAAACGAAATGTGCTTGCAGGTAATACGTGATCTTTGAAAGTCATGTGAGTCGATACAGAGCAAGGAGGCTTGGAAAACATACATCGCTGATATTACCACTGACCCATGATATATTTGATTCAGTGCTTGTGTGCGGAATGATTCCAACGTATCCACTCACTCGGGAAAAGGGAGATTAGATGAACCATCACCTCGCGCCTCAAAGTAGTCTTTGACTCTGTCTTTGAATAATGTTTCGTTTGCCTCGTAATCGAACATTGAGAATTCTCTGTGCAAGCCTACAGCGGTCCAAATTCCACTGGTACCTTCACCTGGGACAAACGTGGAGCTCAGTCGTGGACAACCTGTTGCGATTCTCTTACCTCTGTACCACGTCAAACTTGAATCAAGTCTGTTATAGGCCAATTCTAAAGCCGCCTTGGCGATATCAACCCTGTCGTGGATAGTGGTCGTTATATTTGGTTTCTGATTTTGGTGAAAGGGTGAAAAAGGGCAATTCGGGGTACAAAGTACACTGACCATCCATGAGGGAGGCGGAATTAATGATTGTCCAAAGGTTGTAGTTGCACACCAGAGGTACAGAAGGAAAATGAGCATTCGCATGAAAGGAAAACAGGATGATCTTAAATGGGCGGGGTGGGAAATTTTGATTGAATTTGGGTGCCTAAGAAGTACTCTCATTCACTCCCAATCGGGAGTGCCTCGTGTGGGGAACGCACTCCAGCACCTTCCAGCACCACTTTCAACGGCACGGACTACTGAGAAAGGATAGATTCCGATCAGGAAGTAAATTACCATGTGAAAATAATCACCACAAAAGTCTTGGCCAATATACAGGTAATTGCATCCCGCAGTTGAAAACAACTTGGCTAATTGTCTACATCAATGGTGCTGGGAGTTTGGATGAGTTTCGCAGTGTTGAAGTCAAGGCCTGCTGGGGCGCATAACGCACTTGTAGGCTGTCTCCTCCAAGTAATAGAAAACGCAAGCGTTCATGAACGGGTACTGCGAAGTCGCGGAACAAGGTGATATCTTCGGAATGAAGAAGTCGATACCCGAATCCGTCAACCACCGGATGATGGAGAGGGCCGAGGGTGCTATGGCGATGCCCTGAAGCTGCTAGGTAGCTAGCACTGAAGGTGGTGATCTCAGATGAGTATACGGTATACATTAGACTGATGCGCAGGGACGGTTACGTGGCCCGGGAAGAAGAGCCGGCATGGTGGAGCTAGCCAAACACTAATGAGAGGCTAACAAAAACGAAAGGCCAATGCTTCTTCCATTTGAATTCTGAGGTGTATCTCGAAGCGCGGATAAACAGATGCTGTCGAGGTAAGGAAGCAGAAGAGTAAAGGGAGAAAAGCATCATGACTGAAGTTCAGGTGGTGACTGAGCGTTTCGTGTTTCTGATCATCTGGGGCGGTCCGTTAACGTGCCACACGTGTCTAATCCGATCAAATCGCGCTACTAACCTCGCCAAGACCCCCTCACTTCTATCGCGAACCGAGAACCGATCAGCATTGTGTAGTCCTGAGGAGAGAGGTTTGGCTTCCTAGACCCCTTGCATACAATCCTGTCGACTAGTCGGATTGAACGTGGTGAGGTGCTTCGTGGGTGTGACCACTGTAAAGGTCGAGTATGAGGTGTTTCCATTCAACGGGCGTATTGGTGGGTAGTCACTATCGGGGACGGATGCTCATGAGCGGAAACGTCGCGACATGGAGTTGCGGATGGGGAGTAGTTGACTTCGAAGGTACGCAGCCGTGTTGCATTGGCGAGAATGTATCACCCAAACAAAATTGAGTGTTGATACGTGAACCATGGACCCCCAGTTTCAGATTCTCGAGGGAGGTGATTTGGAAGGTAAGAGAGGTAACCTGCGACGTCAACGTGTGCGGCAACCTAAATGTGTGGGCAGCTGGTACATATGGAAAGAGCGATTTCAGAGTTGACCTGTCCCAGTTACGGAAAGACTAGTGGATGACTCCGCGACACTCGTCATTGGTGAGGATGGAGTCGAATGCTTTACTAAACCTAAAGGACACATATACGTCACCTAAGAGGCTTGAATTAGGCGGGTTATTGCCTTTGGCTAGAAACTCAGCTCAAGCTTTTCTAGTTATACCCAATAGACGATGATCCATGCTCTATATCACAGCTATATATTTAACCAAGTTGAAAATATGTTCTCAGGTAGGCTGATATGAATTCCCTTACCAACTTGAATGATTGGGACTTACAGGCTGTGGGGGCCGTGGGAAACATTGAATACGCACCTTCGGAGTGGGTAAAATGTAAATGGAACACGCTTGGAGTTTGACATTGAGGAGGAGAAACTTGGAAAAGAGTGCATACATGATTTATAGTCAACTTTTATATGATGTGAGCGACATGTAAGTAACATGTAAGTAACATGTCAGTAACAGTAAGTAATGTCAGTAACGTTACTTACATGCGTTACGTGAATTTTATAACGACCGGTCCTTCCATTGTTCAAATGCAAAACCCAAGCAAATACTCGTAATCCTCCAGACTAGCTCTAACCACTTCCTCGATGTTATCTGCCAAATCCACGTCCCACTCCAACACCCACTTACGCTTCTCCTCTCCGAGATCCAGGTCGTTGTATATCTTAAACTCGTCAGTTCATCAAAGCTCGCTGATATGGAGAACCATACCTTATCCAAAATGACCCCCGTCGATCTATGTATTGTGCCAAGGAACGCTTTCCTCATATACTCGGGTAGGTGCGAATAGACCCTACTCTTGTCCCAAGGTCCATTTTCACGTTCCAAAGCCTCCCACGTGTACGCAACGCCACCTTCATCGACACCGATCACCTCACACACCCTTCTTATTTGTTCTTTCGTATTCCTTACCAGCTTTTCTCCGTCAATCACGGTTACCCTTCGGCCAGCAGACGTATAGGATTCGTATATCAACCGTTCCCAGCGATAACTCGCCATCACTTCCATACTGTGCACAAACCACTCTCCGTGGAGTGGTTTACCTATCAACGCCATACTCCGGATCCAGGACGGTAGCATTAACGCGGGGTGTCTGATTGTAATGATGGGATGGGAGATATTAAAAAAGAAGCTGTCAGGTAGGATAGTGTGGTTGATCTTCTCAGTATGTGCGTAGACTTGAAGACTCGGATCCGTGAGCTGAACTTCCGCCCCAGGGGCATATTTTGCACCACTAACAATGGCACAAGGCAAGATCAGGTAAGGATGCTCCATCATCAACGGGATCGTATTCTATACTTAGAGATATTTGAGTCTCTTCCCAGTTTGAAAGACATACACTCACTTGCTCCTCTATTTGGGCAATACTCCCCAAAAACTCGTCGAAACATCTCTGAAACGTAACCATCGAGCGATATTCCTCCGGCGCGGAGTCACGGTATCCAGAGTCTGGACCATAGAATGCAGGTGTCATAAACGCCAAAGGTCCTGGAACCGTCGGTGAGAACAAGGGATGCGTCGTAAGTAGCTTGTAGAGTAGATTGCATCTTGTGCGTGGGTGAGAGAAGATGAACACTCGTCGTTTTTGGTGATGCATCTGGAATGAGGTTTTTAATGACTTGATCCTTTTGATTCTTATACATTCTCGGCGTGATTTGTGGTAACCGGGCCTGGGCAGTGTTCCTAGGAATTTGAGATTGCGCAATATACGTCTGATCTACTTCTTTGCTCTTCGTGATAGGCACAAAATAAGACATCGCCATGAGAAGCTGTCGCGTTTTCAAATCAATTAAGAATAGATAAGCGATAAGTCAACAGAATGAAGCAGGCAAGTATCCGCAATGTCGAGGGGTATAAAAGTAAAGAACATTACGACCAGTTTCGGGCCTAAAGGTCACTATCGCTCAATGCGTCGTATGTAGGACACAAATTATCCCATTGATCTGTCAACCAAAAAGTCATCGTCAGTCATCAAACCAGCTTCTCGGTCGTATAAGAAGCACGCACCGGTCGGGTCGATAGTCGAATTCCACGCATCCGAGGCCTCCGCGAATACCACGGCAAAGCCACTACGGGTTCCCATTAATCAGAGTCAAACCTGAAGTAGAGAAATTGAGAATCAGACGTACTTCTCCAAATGCCAGTCAATATGGCAATGCATGATCCATGGGCCTGGATTATCAGTCCTGAAACGAATGGTGACATTGTCGCTTGTAGCTCCGGCGTTGACGACATCTCTGCGGATCTGTGGTGTGTGATGAGTACGCGAAATGGGCAAACAGGAATCGGAGGCTTACGGGATTGACAAAGTTGTATTCACTCGCCCCAGCTGCCCTAACAACATCGAAGGTATGCTACAAGTACGTAACTGTAAGTTCAGGTTGAATTGCTTATGATGCATTGGAAATGGGTACTTACACCGTGCAAATGAATGGGATGCTACATTCAACAGATTCCCTTGTCAGCTTTACGGAGAGATTGTTTAACAAAACTCACGTCAAGTCCAAGTAGGCCCCCAGTAAACGACAACTCCACAGACGCATTTCTTGGTAACGAAATAACCGAACCAGTAGGTAAAAGCGAATCGACGGTTTGAGCCCCGCTGAGGATTTGTAGGAGGACAGGAACGGTTGGAGGGATATACTCGGCGCCGTTGACGGTGAATTTTGCAGCGCTTGTCTATCAGTGGGACGCCGTTAAAACAGAGAATGAGAAGTAGAAAGACGAACTTACGAATGCGAATTCGAGATGCATGGCAACGTCTACACCGCCGACGACTGGGTCTCCGGGAACGCCAGGGGTGTCAAGAGGCTGTTAAAAAAGATAGTGTAGAAAGCTCGTTCAAGAAATACTTGAGGAATAAGCTTACCACAAGGGCGGATTGATTAAGTGGATTAGTACTCGTAATGTTGAGAGTTGGGGGTTCGGCCTCCTCTGCTCCTACGTATCGAAGAATCGCAGAGTTGATACCATTGGTAAAGCCAAGGGTGCCAGCGTTAGGGTTGGCGCGGATCCCTGCCGAGAAAGTGAGTGTTTGACGAAAAATACAAGAATTATACTGACAATAGTTTCCGATTGGCTGGTCCGCGTTCAGCTAGCATTCATTGATTAAGAGCGCAGAAACGACCCAGTATAGTTGACACGTACCACGAACGAATAACGTTGAGCTATGTAAGAGTATGAATGACTGATTGATCAGCGCAGAAGGGAGGTACTTACCAACATAGATCATCAATGAGTCGACTTCGAGGGGTACGTTGTTAACCGTTTCAGTCTCAATGATAGTCCTACCGAAATAATTAGAAACCTCTGGCCAGACAGCTTGCTGGGACGTACATTGTATGATTGTCAATCGAGAAGGTATACGCAGGATCGCACGCCACATTGACCAAACGCATGCGATACCTGGGAATGTTAGCAAGGCTTGTGCATGCAAGATGAGCGTAAGGTCTTACCTCTTCCCTTGAGTTACAGTGATGACCGCAAGGTCAGTGGCATTACCCTCAGACCAACGACCCAGACCGTTGATCAATGTAGAATCGGGAGTGCTAGTTGGACAGTACTTAGCGGTATTGTAATCGAAGAACCACTATTGACTTACCCAAAGACAATTGTTTTAGCCTTGGAGTGATACCAGTCTGCGAGAGTGATAACAGTTGACTCTAATGTTATGATTCAGCTCATGTACGACCTCGACATGTAATATCTGCTCACCGTCATCGACATCATACAAATCCTGATGAGGATCATTCGGGTCATATATGACCAGCGGACCACGAAGTCCATCACAGTATTGCGTTGCTGAGTGATCAAAATGAGTATAACATACAGAATAAAAGCGCAGCAGGGGCTTACAGAGATGTGAATGATACCAAAAGGTACCTGCTTGATCAGGAACGTTGAAGTCGTACAAGAAGCTATCCCCTTTAGCAATGGGACATTGATTTACGAACGCCACACCATCGTCCCAGTTGGTCGTCTTCTGGAAGAATCCGTGCCAATGCTGCAGAATAGGTTGGATCTGTACATCTAAATTATAAAGCAAGACTCTCACAATGCTGGTCGACTGGAGCATTGTACTATCGTTCAAATTGTTAATGAGGTTGATCTGAATATTATCTCCCTATTGGAGCGTTAGCATAGACGTTCGGAGCGATGGCGAATATCACACTCGCCTTGTTCCCAACGATCAGAGGACCGATTGTATTACCACCTGCAAGCACTGCACCACGAGTAAAGCCATCGGGGGACACGTCCTCATTGGTGATGACAAGATCTGCAACAGGACCGATGGCAGCGAGGGCTTTATTAACAAAAGGCAGTAAAGTAATGAGAGCGAGAGCAGGTTGAGTACGCGCCATGGTTGTTGACGAGTGAAGCAGAATTGCCTCAGGAAACCTGCTTTTATATTAAATTTTCTGTCCGATACTCGCGAGAGAACGAACACTCAGAATGTCTGTTACTCAAGCAGATGTGTTTAGGATGAGTCAAAAATGCTGAGATGGACAATCATATTTACCGCAGCTATTGAGCTGTCTTCCCGTGTAATCATCACAGCGGGGAACGTTTATGGCAACTGTGATGTCGGGAAAACGGGGACAACGATCACGGAATGGCTGCAGCAGTGTTTAGAATGGTTCTTCAGTAACATCAAGCAGATGCCTTGGTTCAATATGTGCCTTGTACTTAGGAATAGATTCTAACATCACGACTTACTGGATGCCCTTTTTACAGCTTGAAGATTCAGATTCATGCGTCTTTCGCAGCGCTATCAGTTTCCGAGTCCATGACGAGCCACATCATTCCTAAATTTCACTACGTCGGCTATTCAGTATCTCGAATTACCGATAAGAGATGCGCAAACCCGTGGGTGCTTGTGAGAGAAATGTTCATGATGCAAGCCGAACAACGAATGCTATCCGAGCGAAAGGGGTTATCATCAAGAGCCAAATAAGCCAGGCCGTAAAGTAGCGCTGTAACTCCATCTACGACTCCGCGAACCTCGTGTCGGCGGTGAGCTATTTTCGGAGCCAGGCACGCAACCTGAGAGATGCGACTTTGGCAGGTCCGAATATCCGCACAGGCTTCTCACAGGGTTGTCAGGCCGACAAAAACAGGGAGGAAACAAATGTCTCACTGAATAATCTCTCTTTACACCTTCGCAATTTTCGAAACTGCGGCGAGGCTACCGACCTGCATGGTTACAAGTGACACAAGGATACCCGTACTTTTCTACACATGTCCATCGTCAAACACCCTCCCGTTCTCTCCCTTTCTAGAGAACTGGACTCGGTTGATGAAAAAGATTTCATTCGTGCTCGATGTAAGTTTAGGTCTTCCGTGAGTGCGGGCACAAGGGCTGAGTGGGCAGGATTGATATTCAACCTGTGTATCAGTCGTTAATCATCGAAGTGATAGCGAGCGGTTGAAATGAAAGGGATTATTCGGGTCCTATGGGTGCGGTCCAGGAAGGGTTCTCGTCATTACGCGTCTCTCCCCTCACCCCACCTCTCCCGAGTCCCAACAACCTCCTACTTCCTCCCACCACCGGCTTTAGTAGACGATCTCTAGACGATCCTCCTGGTCGCATCATTCCTCTCTAAGTGCCGCCTTCTCAAAGTGGAAGTTTGCGATGTACTGTGCGAATTGAACGGTTGTCTAAAGTTTTCGAGTACCAGTCAGTTGAGGCAGAAGTAAGATCGCGGTGATACATACCCGTCGCCCGAGAAATCTCCATAGTGCCGTTTTCCATTTGGCTCCAGTCTAAACATTGTAGATCGTTGGCTTCAGATAGAAAGACGAAGTGGCATGATGCTCGGCAAACAGGAATGACCCTTATGTTGAGGATGAATATTGGGAGGGGTAATGCAAGATTCAGCCTATTATGCTTTTGCAAAGTCGTCAGTCGAACGAATAGCGATGAACCAGAGACGCACTTTTATGTATGCAGCACTGGAGGTGAGTAAAGACTTGGAGAAATGAGGATGTCGTCGAACGTATGGCTTTGTGCAGCTCTTGGTTTAGGATCGTCTGCCACGTAGACTTTGGTGTGTATATCGGTGGATTTGCGGGTTGCGAGCGGGTAAAGCTGGTCAGGATTTCAGAGAAGAAAGACGCTTTGAGGCACCTATAGGGAAGACCCGGTCGTTGGTCAACGAGACCAGGCTGAACGAGTACATGATAAGAGAAAAGAGAAGGTAGGGCATTCGTAAACCTCGAGAACCCGAGGACCGAAGAGAAACGAATTATGTCACTGTGTCACATTGTGACACTTACATTCACATGACATTCCGCTTTTGCCGCCCAGCGTTTATAAAGGCGCCCGTTGCTCTATCCGCCGTTGCATTCATTCATGAAGGCGTTTCCAGCAGACTCAAGATAACGAGCACTCTTCTGTGGAACTTCTTTTGGAACACCAATACTGGGCCGTATCTGCGCTCGTCTAATTCGACATCAGGATTCAGGATCCGAATCTCCCCTTTCAACTCCCCTCGAGCCGCCAAATTACTACTCAAGTATACCCTCATCTGGAATCCAATACTACTACTAGCGATTGTAGCCTTTTTCGCAACTCCAGGTAGCTCGGAGCGCTCGAGATCTCACCTCTGAGATTTTACTTTAACAGAGGTTGAGACGTGCGATCCCGAACATGATGCATCAGACTGAGATTAGGTGCAACGTGCTGAAACGCGTACAAACTACAAACTCCGCCCGGATAGTCCCGTAGCCCCTACTCCAAGGTCCCAGTCGACTGAGCTCCATACTTAATGGAGTGCCTCGTGCGGGATTTGGAAACATTTGCATATCTTTATTATCGCACTTTGTCCGTAGCTCTGTTCGAGCGCTGTGATGGTGATGAATATGGAACATACAACAAGTCTCATCACTGATGCCTCTGCATACCACACTGTATGTCATGGCGTTACCAGGAGAAGCAATATAAAGAGTAAGCCAAATATAAAGAACAACCCTATAATAACGAAAATACAACCGAACCCCATCATTCCACGCCCTTATTCATCCCGACTCACGATGGTACAGTCACTAATTCCGTCTCAGAGCTGGAGGGTATGCATTTCTGGCCAACTATTGCCCCCGATTCACTGGCTCATCCGTTAGTACAGAAACCCAATATCACTATATCAACCCAAGATAGAATATCATTAGCCACTTCAGCATTGGATTTTGCCATTGATCGCCTTGATCCAGACTTGACTTTCATGACTGGTAGGTTTCCGTTGCTTGAATAGAACATGGAATTGATCGTGATGATTGTAACTAGCTGAAGGCGTCAGCGGTGGCCTTCGAAGTACAGCTCTCCTCCATATGCAGCTTTCGGCTCTTGATAATGTCTCAAACACAACGAAGTATCAAAACCACGTTGAAACCTTTTACGAAAGGCGAGGAGACGGAACATTGAACCTTTCCAATCCATCGTGACTGATTTGACATTGTCTTCGAAAACGCCATTTGACCAGACCTTTAACCAGAGTATTCGATCCCAATGATGTGAGCTTTCAGGTATTCATTTGTTGACCGTGGAGTTCTTCAACCATGGAGACATGCAGCTATTCTACTTTCTGTAAGTGTATCGTGTTCAGGTTGGCCATTTCGCTCAAGTTATTCATGAAGCCTATACGGATATGGAGCTTGTCGTGCGTACATGACCTACCAAAAGCCTTTCTTCCTAGATATAGCGGAAAGCGTCTGGACAAGGTTAATGAATCGCACTGTCTCTGACAATCTCAAATGCGACCTAGAACGTGAATTTAGATTTCTTTCAAGTTCCTCTAAATCGTCCTGACGCAGGTCCTGCGCCACGTAATTTAGGTTTCAGCTATAACGGAGGTCTCATCGGAGTACGGGAAACATTGCTGAAGCCTCATTGATGATCTATTGAAATGATGTTAGGACTCCACGGAAAATAGGCCTCTATTTTATGGCTATGAAAATGGGTGCTTCACTTCAAGATCATCGTTTACCGTGACCATCATTACTGATTTTGAATAGGCTCTATCTCGTGTAGACAGTCCCTATGCCTGATCTCAACCAGCATATTAACGATTCACGTAGTTTTTCAGGTCTTCTCACCCAACTTACTTCCAATGCCATGTATTGGAACTTCACTCAAAGCACTGCGCAGTTTATCCAGCAAAATATGTTTCGCATGCCAGGGATCATTGAACCAATCAGTATTGATGTGGATTGCTCAAAGCGTTTTCGGGACGATCTTCTTTCTACCGAAGATACTGCAGCCATGATACACGGACTTTCAGTCTTGGAATCAATCGAGCGGGGACGTATGGAATCCTCGTCAAATGACACCGCGAACCAGTAAGCTACGAGATTATTCATCCTGTGCGTTTCTCGCAGGCTGACGCTGCATAGAATTAGACAAGCAATATTATCGGCCACTACCCGAGTCGGCACATGGGTGAAAGATGATGGCGTCATGAGTGAGCTGGACTCTTTGAGACGGGCTAGTTACTTGAAAACTCACTCACGTAGACCGTAATGCTGGCTACACCGCTCACGCACTGGGAGCTGTGTATAACAGCAATTCCAGCCCAGAGATGAAATTGTATATCCAGAGCTTCCTTTCCGTCCAGGTATAGAGAACTTTATCTCAATCATCTGGAATCACTCTGACTATTCGATACACACACAGTATAATGCAGTTATCGAACAAGCGAGGGCTCCAGAAAGTAACCAATATGGCGGTGATTGGGCAGGGCCTCCGTGGTCTGTTTTCGACTCATTGAATCAAACGTCGGCATGCCAAGTACTGGTCGCTGCCATCTCCCTTCCAACAATGGTATCGAATGAAGGCAACAGCACCGTTCCCAGTAGTCCAGGCCCAGGAACGACTCTTCCTTCTTCCTCATCATCGGCGTCTAGACAGGCAAACATAAGCGCTATTGTAGGGGGGATCACAGGTGTTGTTGGCCTCATCATTGTAGCTATTGGTGTGGTTATTATTCTTCGACGGCGTGCAAATAGTGTAGGAGACTCTAGTACCATTTCACCATTCACGATACAGAATTCCAAAACTGTCAAGACTCGTCGAAAAGGCCGGGACACTCAGGCTAGTAACGCTTCTCATAGCCAACGATCAACGAGTGGCGGACCTAGGGACAATACTGAACCACCACCATACGAAGAGATTACCATGGGCGGTTAAACTCATGCAACCAGGGCGCATATAATTGGGCGAACTGTCTTTCTTAGATTATGTACAATAGATTGAAGTTACCATACACGGAGAGTAACAGGAAACAACGTGTTTAAATATTAATACACAAGAACTGAGCGAAGATAGAACCGAGAATCTCAAATTGCGGCATGAAGAATGTTCCTAGAGATCGCTGCTGCTCAATGCATCATAGATAGGACAGAGGTTATCCCATTGATCTGTGATTGAACCATTCAACCACGTTGGCCGTCAGAAATTGAATGGGTATATGCGTACCGGTCGGATGAATTGTTGAATTCCATTCATCGGTCCTCTCAGCAAATACGACGGCAAAGCCACTTGATGAAGATCAAATCAGAGTCGGTGTTGACACCAGATTCAAAAAACGTACGTAGCCAAATGCCAGTCAATATGACAATGGAAGATCCATGGACCTGGGTTATCCGTCGTGAAACGAATGGTGACATTATCAGTGGAATCACCGGCGTTAACAACATCCCGGCGAATCTGAAGAGAGGGATGTCAGTTCAAAAGATGGATACAAAGAGTCGAGATGCGGCTCCCTCACTGGGTTCACAAAATTGTAGTCGCTTGCACCAGCAGCCCGAACGACGCTGAAGGTATGCTGTAGAATCATCATAAGGTTCGATTCGCTTATTCAGTTTAAAATACTTACACCATGCAGGTGCATGGGATGCTATATAGGAGTGTAATCAGCAATAACATCCGCTCCACATACAAGAGACTTACTTCAAGTCCGAGTAGACCTCCAGTCATCGAAAGCTCAACTGTTGCATTTCTTGGCAGTGAGATAATTGATCCGGAAGGCAGAAGAGAGTCGGCACTTTGAGCACCACTAAGAATCTGCAATAGAACCGGAACGGTGGGCGGTACGTATTCCACACCATTCACAGTAAATACCGCATCGCTGGTCTAATGAAATAGCAATCATTGTTCGGGAAGCTGGCCATCATATAGCACTCACGAAAGCAAAGTCAAGGAACATCGCGACATCGACACCGCCAACAACAGGATCACCAGGAGCGGCTAGGTTGTCGAGCGGCTATAAAACAAATTTGCTCTATCAATGCTGTCTTTAGTATGAATTTGGATGAGCACTGTTCACAATGAGATTGGATTCATTCAGCTGGTTGGTGTTGGTGATGTTAAGCGTTGGCGGTTCAGCATCGTCAGCACCAGCATATCGCAGAATCGCGGAATTGATTCCGTTCGTAAAGCCTTCTGTGCCTGAGTTGGGGTTCGCTCGGATCCCTGACATCGTCAAGAATGATCAGCTTCTATCACAAGCCAGTGTATACATCTGGGACATACAGTAATTTCCGACGGGTTGGTCTGCGTTGAGCTGGAGTTGGACGTAGTAACGTAAACTAGAGGAATTTTGAATAATGCTCCACTCACAACGAAGGAATAACGTTGACCTGTGGTGTTGTACATCGGTAAGCATTAGTTCATAATTTCATAAAAAAACGTTAACCTGCATAAATCACAAGTGAGTCCACTTCGATGGGCTCGTTCTCGACCGAATCAGTCTCGATCACCGTTCTGCGAATACCTGTGAACATGAAACACGCTCGAACGTCTGGAATACGAACAGTGTATGGTTATCAATTGAAAATGTAAAACCGGAATCGCATGCTGTATTAATCAGTCGTATCCGATACCTAGAGAACGGATCAGTCACATAATCTATTTCGAAAGCCAAGGACTTGCCGAGTTCCTTGAGTGACATTCACCACTGCGAGCTCAGTCTCGTTTCCTTCAGACCAGCGACCTAGGCCATTAATTAAAGAAGAATCGGGGGTCCTATTGAGAGTATTACGATCTAGCCTGATTGAAAAGCGTTATGGACACACCCGATTGTAATAGTTTTAGCCTTGGCGTGGTACCAATCTGCGAGGGTGATGACAGTCGACTCTGATAGACGGATATGTTAGCGAATCATGAACTGCTATCAATGTCGCACTTGCCATCATCTACATCATACAGAGATGCATGAGGGTCATCGGGATCATATACGACAAGGGGTCCACGAAGACCGTCACAATACTGAGTTGCTAAAAAGCAATTAGAGAACATATCATAATGATGTGTCGGGTATGAAGCTTACAGAGATGCGAGTGATACCAAAAGGTCCCGGCTTGATCAGGGACAGTAAAATCATACAAAAAGCTGTCTCCTTTGGCGATCGGGCACTGGTTGACGAACGCAACACCATCATCCCAGTTAGTCGTCTTCTGGAAGAGTCCATGCCAATGCTTTCGACAGGTTGAATAAGTCTTGCGCAGAAATAGAAAGAATATCCTCACAATGCTGGTGGTTTGCAGCATCGTACTGTCGTTCAAGTTGTTGATCACGTTGATCTGAAAGTTGTCGCCCTATCAGGGAGTCAGGTCTTTATGAATTACAGGGCGGGCTGAAGCCTGTTGCTTGCCTTATTTCCAGCGATAAGAGGTCCAATGACAGTCCCTCCAGCGACGACTGCACCACGAGTGAACCCGTCCGGCGATACATCCTGGTTGCTGATGACGAGGTCTGCAACAGGCCCGATTGAAGCAAACGAGTCATTGAATAAAAGGATGAGAGAGAAGAAGTGAAGACGAGGCATTTCTTTGCTGATGCCGCACATTTGCCTCTCCATCCTTTATACGCATATCTAGTCCGACTCTCGCGAGAGTAAAACGTACTGATTTTACTCTAATGTATTAAGACGGCTTATAATTAGAGCAAGTTCAATGAACAAGGATGTTGTCAAGACTCACTGGCTGTTCTCCGTTCAAACATGTTTAGAGAGAGTGAGGGTTATGGTAATCAATCCCGACGGAAAAACGGGGTAATTATCCCGTGATGAATGATTGTTGTAGGTTCGGGGATTGACTTTTGGGTCGAGTTATGTACCTCAGCGAGTTCCCAGATATCACGCAAGCTACGGATAACGCTCAGCATTGGAGGTTTCGAGAGTCTGATTGTCCTTGCCATTGGATTTCTGGGCGTTTTATCACACAAGTGTCACCCGTTATATGCCTTCTAACACTTCAATTCGTATCCGATCCCACAGTAATCCTGGAATGCGATGATTCTACTAGTTTAGATGTGAGGTAAGATAGGGTAAGATATGGATCTAGAGGAAGAATCGCGTACTTTCGGAGTTAGCTTGACGGCGCAGTCGAGTCTCGAAACGTAACTGGTATTGAAATTCCCACAGCGCCCGTTACTCTCCGTTACTATGCTCCTAGGCTATGACTGAAATGTGTGCCTGTTGAGTTATCGCAATTCACAAAGATGGTCCTGCTAACCCCAAGATGGCTTGATCAAAACTAAAGAACATACTCGACTTGAATACATTTGCGCAAAATGGATATTTAGAGCACGCACGTTATCCGAAAATACGGGCACTCCCACAAGGCGCATTCCTGACGACTGCGGTCCCTACGGCCTTCTCCCTCACTCTCCTATGTAAGCATTGCCTTCCATTGCTATTCGAGTGTCCAACACAGTAGCTCCGTTACACCGTGGCTACGAGGTAATAGTCGTTCTGTATGTGCTTTAATAAGGTTGAGAAAAAATGTGCACAGATAAGGATTAGCAAAGGGTTAGGGTAAGTGACAGATTAGAGAGACGAGCAGTAGAAACTCGCCGGACTACTACCGTAGCCGTTCCTCGTTATCCTCTGTGCTTAATCAATGCTCGCTCCTTCTGGAATCATTCTTCTTGATCCAGATCGGGACAGCGAATGTCATTTTCATCTTGATGCCCTGTGAGAAGTAGTGGGGAAGGTCTGATGATTATCTTGTGGTCGAGAGAGCGGTGAAGGACCACCTCTCATCGTATTCGCCCCCCAACTTAAATTCCCCCTTGAAAAAAGAATGGCATCATCAGCTGCTTGCTGAGAGGAACGGCTCTAATGGCTAGCTGGTATGATGGGCGCGAAGCAGACATACTAATAGCGAGAACGGTAACGTACGTAATGGATTTCAACTGGACCACGTGGTATCCGTGCCGCGGCTTCCTCACTCTTATCCGAGCGATCATCACCTCCAGACGTCTGACCAAAATCTAGTGTTCTCTGCGCCGAATCGCGATAACAGCGTGGTACAATGTGGAGCTCGTGTCGGAAATGCACCTGTTAAAACCATTCTCGTCCAAGATAAGTCGAAGAGGGAAAATCTCAGTGCTTGATGGGCCAGAATGGATAGTCAAAGCAGCAGCCTACAAAGAACAAGACATGATGGGTCAAAGGTATACTCTCATAGGTCAATGAGTACCTCCTCCCTTTACAGGCTTCCCGTAATCCTAATCCATGTAATCAGATTTTGTCATTTAACCCATTCAGGTGCTAACGTCAATTGTCAGTTAAGGTTCAACATCCAAGTGCATTTGGAGACCTAGGCGGCGTTGGCTCATCACATATAAGACGATAGCTCCTCCATGAACCAACACCAAGACAAAGCGCCTCAGATGGTGCAATCATCCTCAACAAACTCAAAGCCAACCGATGCGTCCTTATCACACTCAAGTAACTCAAAAGACCGGCCAAAACATAATACGTTGCGTCCCGGGACGCTACTGCAGAAAAAATCTATCCTCTTTTCCATTTTTGTCGTAATATGGGGATCTTGGCTTGTGCGGCTCAACAATCCTTTCTACGACTCGGAAGTTCGCATCGTCGTTGGTAGCAGCACCATCATCGGCCGGGTGCATCGATATCAAGGAACCGACGTTCAACTCTTCGGAGGTGAGCCTTACGCTGAGTAGTATGATTAAATTGTGCGCTCACTAGTACTGTCCTAGGTATTCCATACGCCGAAGTGCCTATCCGTGGCCTGCGCTTCCGCCCTCCGGTCGCGAAAGCCTCCGTGGATACTCATGGACATGTGTTGGACGCCACAAAACCGGGGAAGGCGTGTATTCAAGCCGTGAGTATTATGACGCACTAGGGACCAGCGTCATAGAAATCATCGAATTCATTCTTTACAGGAACTTCCCGGCTCAATGGTTTCAGAAGATTGTCTTACGATAACCATCTATCGTCCCTCAGGAACTAGCACATTCCTAGACCGGGGACAGAAGCTTCCGATGATGGTATGGATCCATGGTGGCGGTTACGTTGTGGGACATGGTGGGAGGTACAATGGTGTGCCTCTCGTAGCACGTAGTGTCGAAAGGGTACGTTGTATCTTTCCCTTCAAATTTCAGCTAAACTAATCCTAATCATCACTTGAAGGATACCCCTGTCATGGTTGTCACAATTAACTATCGCCTCGGGCCTCTGGGATTCCCTCAAAGTGAAGCGGCGATCAAAGATGCCACAGTGAATTTGGGATTGAAAGACATGCTCGCTGCGTTGCAATGGATCAAGGCGCACGGATTCGAATTTGGCGGTGATCCAGAAAAGGTCAAAATTATAGTGTCGGATAAAGTCATGGTGATGCTGACCGCATTCTTGCAGATAACAGTATTCGGTGAAAGTGCCGGAGCAAGAGCAATCGAGCTTCTCTTTTTCAACGGTCACCTTAAAGGACTCGTTCGTGGGATGGTAAGTCTTTCAAATCTGAATGTAACTTGATGCGTTTATCCTCTCACACTTTAGATTCTTCAATCTTCAGGGACCGTCCCAACGGTACCCCCAACGGATACTCATCGAACGAATGTTTGGGACTCTTTTGTTAACGCTACCAAAGTATGCACCAGCTCACTACCAGGCCACAAACAATTCGACTGCCTCCGCCAATTGGATACCGAGCGCATAATCCAGGCATATATCGACGAGGGTTTGACATTTCCCACCTTTGGTAACTGGTTCCCTAATCTTGACAACGAAATTGTGAGAGTGTTCCCTTCTACTGTGCACCTCGAAAATCTCGGGCTTGGGAATGTAGCGGTTATGATTGGTGCAAATGTAGACGAAGGTAAGCTTTCATTCGCTCCTTTCTTCACACCAGAATAATAGATCGAACATCTCCCCAGCAACATTCATCACGCCTCAGATCGTCTCGACCCCAGAACAAGTTCGCAATACCTTGATGGCAATCATGTCTCCCTCGCCCCGCGGTGAGGATGCTCTCGAGGCTGCGGTGAATCACCTCCTCAGGTTATATCCAAGCGACCCATGTCTTGGCTCGCCGTTTGGGACAGGCAATAGCACATTTGGGTTAAGCAGGGAGTATAAACGTCTGGCTGCTATCGGTGCTTGTCGCCCTTTGTTATTAACCGTGACAAATCCTCATGTTCTTCGCAGTAACCGACCTATTGATACATGCTGAACGCAGGATGATGCTACAAAAGCTACACGAAGCAGGTCTCGGGGCCAAAGCGTACTCGTATCTCTTCGCAGATCCGAACGCGGCATCTGTGTTTCCGCCCGAGTTTGCGACCCAACCTTATACGCCCGGATCTTTGGGGGGTGCGACTTCTGTTCGTTTCTTGTTACGAATCTAATCGAGAACTCAGTACCACATGCTTCGGAGATTCCATACGTATTCGGCACCCTTTTTCAAGAGAATAAAACTAGAATCGCTAGCAGCTCGGCATCGGAGCTAAGTAGGAATATGATGGACTACTGGATCGCGTTTGTGACTTCTCTGGACCCGAATGATGGGAAAGGATCCAAGAGTACGCTTCAAAGTTCACGTTTTATTTACTCTTGACTTGACACAATGTACTTCAAGGACCGATTTGGCCTACGCACAAAACAAATGGGCACGACAATTACAGTGCAGGGGTGAGCCATCCTAGCCATACTACATTCTGAACAGATCGATGTGACACCAAACCCAGAGAATAATGCAGCTGAAAGGAGGAGATACGCGTGTCATTCCTGACACATTCAGGAATGAAGAGATAGCCTTCTTCAACGAGGATCCGGTATTGTGGAGTCGATAAATGCTAGAGAGCCGGAGGAAAGCGGAAATAGTGTAACAATATTGGTATCATTACAATTTAGGCTGATAATAACAAAAGTCGACTTCGTCTATCCACCTTGAGATGACGTCACGCACGGTTTATGAAGTCGATCGTCACCTGAGCATCCGGACGGTTCGAGCTAGCGCCAGCAGGATTATGGAATTTAGAATAGCGCAAGTACGCCATGTATGCGCGATATTTTCGTAAGTAAAAGGTCAAAGGAATGATTTGAATATGAATCTTTTCATGAACCACAGAGTCGTTCCGCTGCCATTGAGCTTTCACTGGTACACGAGGCTTACCTCCGGCTCATCCGAGTCTCTGTAGCTACTAGTGCCCGAAATTTCAATTCGGATTGTACGTTGTGCTCATTTTAAATCTCCACCTTTGTTGCTTCTTATGAGGACCTAGCACTCGCCATCACTGGCCTGACAGATCCAGTGTTCCAGCTTAATTCTCGACGCGCCAAGACACGTCTTGGCATGTGACCCATGTGACCAGCATCGTGCATTCAACCAGACACTCAGGTTAGGGTTTCTTTGCACTTTTTCACAACGATGACTATTCCGAAGTTTCCTCATTCGCAGGATCTTGTTCTGGACACGGAAAAGCGCAGGGATCATTCAAATAAGTAGGGCTGTATTTGGAAGATCATGTTCTCAGGTGTGTCTGTCATAAAACCTTTCTCCGCCCAAACCATTTTCTCACATTACTTTTCGAATGAGCTGTAAACAGCTTGCTATCACAACCAGGACACAACATGTGCTTGATACAAAGTCCAAGTAAGACACATATGCGATCCCATCTGCCAAACTCCTTCCGTATTCCCCGTAACACGCTCAAAAGATCCCTCAATACAAACACTACCACTCATGACCCCTGCGGGCCAGGACTATGCTGTAGTGACCAAAAAGCGCTTTTCGAGTCACGATGAACATCCCATCAAGCTCAGGCCCCGTCCAACCGTCATGTTTGAACAGCGAGCGCTGATTCCGCATGCATTCCCCCTGCCGGAGAACAACCTCTTGTCCAGTTACGGAGCAAGGGACGGTGCCGCTAGAATAGAACGTGGAATTGTTTGACTTGTGCTACACTCGTCTATATATAGCAAAGTGCCTTCTACACTTGACATGGTCCCTTTTTTATTGTCTAGACACGCATCAAGATCTACTTGGGTATACTAAAAGCTCGTTTTCTACATGGTGTGTATCGAGGCGTTGCTCTGTCTTTTTGTATCTGCTCACCGACCCAGGGACTTGAACGGCGCTGACCATTGTGACTCTGAACTGGTTGAAGAATCCTAGAAGCTATTATTACATCTGAAGTGAATGATAGGCACGTCTTCAGCGCTAACATGTACCTGGAAATGAACGATAAAAGACCCCCTTGGTTGTCAGCGCAGCTACCTCCCCATCAACAATGCGAATCGCCCTTTCCCTGGTCTTCACTTTCTTCATATTCTGTACTGTAAGTGATGCCTATCGGATTAGTGTGAACCACTGACTCACTACGCGCTAATGATCTAGTTGGCTGCCCCGGCCCCAGAGGTGACAAATTATGTTTACAATTGTACGGCGTTGCATCTCAGAACACCAACAGGTCGGAACATCGCTCATTAGACGACAATCCTGCGGAGGCTTCTGCCAGGTATCAGCCGACTGTGATGGTACTGGTGCTACAGGATGTGTATGCGTCCCGTTATCATCAGGGGGTATAGGTGTAAGTATGAATTATATCGTGAAGAGCGTGGCTTATGTCATTTTGTAGCGTTGCCACTGATGATCGGAAAGACAATGTTGAAGGATGGAGAAGCCGAGTACCACGATCATATTAATAGTAGGCTCCTATCATTACACCATAAGGGTGTATTCCCCTGTACAAGTCACACACCAACGTACTGTGGCACGATCACAGCACGATGTCTTGACCCCTCAACATTCAACCATTCACATTCCTATCTCCAAACATCATTCGTCGAAGGGGTGATTATGACGCCCAACCACTCGCAGACAAACCGATGCGTTGTCTTCACGTTCTCGTGCACGCAATGGGGATCATACTCCTGCCAATTTCCCGGTTCCCGTTCCCTGCAAGGATGGAATAACCCTTAGCCCAAGCCAATATCCCCCCATCCTGATCACTGAGTCTCGTAAGGTAAATTCGGTGTCACTACTATGTCCTCTCTAATATTTGCGATGAAGAGCTAAGAAAGCTCATCACTGGAAAGTTGCTTGCAAGGAGTAATACTGCAAGGTATACTCTTTGTCGCACCCGGTTCTTCGACGCCTCCGAGTCGTCTGTAACTTCATTCCGGATCTTAGATTGGACCGCTGATCTGCAGTCCCAAAATTCGATATTTACGACGAACGCAAAGATCGGTACGGTATTCATTCGACGAAATGCTAGTTCCCTAGATTTCATTTGACCTTGAGAGGGCCAATTCATGTGAAGGAAGGTATAGGCAGCCCCTTGTAATGGTGTGGCTCAGAGTCAACATTAGGCCTGTCACGCTAATTTTAGTCTTACCCACAGAACACGCGGAATAAATATGCTTTCTACACTACACGCTTACACCGCGTGTGAAGCAGCCTTTAAGATACCAGATGTATGCATGTTCCTCTCATTCCTCGCAAGCTTGAACATCTACCATGTCGAACTCGTGCCGCTCCAGGACGATGACCCTTACGCACTCGCTGGTCTCTGATACAGATACTGCCATGGAGACAACAAGCGCTGCTCAGGAAGGTGAACCATACACTACAACACCAGAAAGAGAGGAAGGTAGGTCCATCTCCAAGGGCGAATGGAACTCGGGCAAGAACATTGGTTTTATGTTTTGACGGGACCGGGGATCAGTGAGTTTTGTGATCAATGGACGATGTGCTACCTGCTGAAGCAATCCAATAGGTTTGATGATGATGTCAGTCCCGCAGCGGTTTAGCACTCTTCGTCATTCTCACGAGAACCTAGAATTCCAATATTGTCGAATTCTTCAGTCTCTTGAAGAAAGACGACCCCACAAAACAAGCAGTTTACTACCAGGCATTAAATAGTATTCCTTTAATATCACTTTCAAGAGGCTCAATTTCTCTACCTTAGGCCGGGATTGGTACTTATACGGCTCCACATTTTGCTTCACGTTTAACGGCTAAGATATCGAAGGTACTAAGCTTTATGCATATAATAGATCGTTCAGACCTCAAAATCACCCCAAAGGTTATGGACGAAGCGATTGCATGGAACCTCCACTCCCATGTTATGCGTAAGCACCGAGAAATTCAGGTTCTATATCATTATTCATAATGGCAGACTCTAGACGGGTATGAGTTTCTCATGCAGAATTGTAAGGACCAGACCGCTTTTACTTGAATTTTGTTGAGTTCATCCTTCTAGATACCCACGGAGACAAGATCTGCATTTTTGGGTTTTCGCGAGGTGCCTACACGGCAAGAAGGTGAATAAACAATGAATTTCGTTCTTTTCACGATATTCAATAGCATCATAGCTTGGCTGGGATGGTGCATAAGGTGGAGAATACTCCAACTGCTGTGCGATTCACTTAGTCTTTTTCAGATCGGAATTATACCCGCATGGAACTTCCAGCAAGTGCCCTTTGCATGGAAGATGTACACACGCGAGGACAGAGTTGGTTGGCAGCAGTCAAAGAAGTTCAAAGAAACATTTTCAGCACACGCCAAAATTGAGTTCTTGGGTGTATGGTGAGCAGATTCAAGTTCTTTGTTACTGGCCCATCGTTCAATTGTAAATATCAGGGATACTGTGGACTCTGTAGGGATTATTCCTCGCCGTTTACCATTCACCAGATCGAATACGAATGTGAAGACATTCAGACACGCAATGGCTTTGGACGAGCACCGCGTCAAGTTCAAATTTCGACCTTGGGAAGATACACCACCGGACGAACGCGCCTTCAGAATGCGAGAAAAAGAACGTCACAGGCGGGAAAGTGAATATGACGCCGATGATCATAAAGCGAAAGAAGAGAAAGCGAAGGAAGAGAAAGCGAAGGAAGATCATTCTAACGAAAAAGCGAAAACTGACGTGAAAGAGGTAAGTTGGTTAATACCTTAGGTACATGTTACTGAAGATCTACGTCAACTAGGTTTGGTTTGCTGGTGCACACTGCGGTACGTCAGTACCAATGGGAACTCGACGAAGCTAATATCAAAGGTATTACCACAGATGTCGGCGGTGGATCAGTTCCCAATGAGACCAAGCCCAGTCTTGCCCGCATCTCGCTTCGCTGGATGGTTCGAGAGTGCCATAAAACCGAAACTGGAATACTCTTTGATTGTAAGAAACTGGAAGCCCTCGGTCTTGACCCCGCTGTTCTTTCGAAGGAGACATCTGGTAGTTCCAGCTCTCCAGACCAGACTGCGGCCAGTACCGAAAGTACCCCGATCATCCCATCGGAGGTACATATCTCAACAGCAAACGAGAGCAATGCCACTACTGTAAAGGAAGAGAAAGATACCGATCTCGAGGATGCGACTTCGAAAATCTTTGACCAACTTCGCCGTAATCGAGTCTGGTGGATTCTCGAGTTCATCCCGCTGATGACGATACATAGAAAGGAGGAGCAAAGACGCGTATGGAAACGTTTGGGCTGTAACCTAGGTGGAGGTCGGGTCATTTCCAAACCGAAGAATGAGGACACAGTAAAGATCCATAAAAGTGTATACACCAGGATCATGCACGAAGGGTATCAACCGAAAGCAAGGCTGGTTCGCAACGAGAAAAGAGCCTCGGAGCGCAGTTGGCCAACAGGGAAAGAGAATGATACATGGCACAAAGCATGGCGCGAGAGGTATAAGGTGGAATGGGTCGATTAAGGATTAGTGATAGTCTGATAGAACGGTTACCTAGTATCTCTCTGTGTATAGCTTCCCGGAGTCCAAGCTGCGAATCTGATGCTATGTGGTCCATGCCAACGCCATAGCCCCTAGTGCCGCCACAATACTAATCACGAACACTAGCGTGCATCCTCATGGCACCGTTTTTCCCGCTTATATTCGCAGCATCCACTTCTCTTCCGTTCAATCTGCAAGTCCTTGCGTACTCTGATTTATTCGCGTCATTAGCTCGACGCAGAACTGAATATATATGCTCTCACCATTATACACTCCTTGCATTCTATCCTCTTCTCCTGTCACCGATACGACACAATTCAAAACGTTCACTGTAGTATCACTGTACTCTTCCGAGCATAGACACTTATAGAACGCCTTTGAGTCATTGTGGGAATCACATTCCTAGATATATGCGCAGTCAGCGCCGGGGTACCGACAAGAGTGACTCGGACGTACGGCGCTCAACTCATTCCACACATCAATCCGAGGCTCACATCTCTCTAGAACTTCTTGACTCTGTACGTCATCCGGAAGGTCAAAGCTTGCGTTTTGAGATAGAACAAAAGCTGGATATGAGTGAGAACTCTGAGATCAATATCACGACTGCGGAGACGAACATCAAACACATACGTAAAAGACCGAACAAAATGAACGTGTATCGGAAATGCATGAAGCGAGAGGAAAGCATGAATGGTGAGATAAGCGCATTCTGTAGCGAGCTGTTTATATTGAGTTTCAGCTGCCAAGAAACCAAGTCAAAAGTACGAAATGGTTACTCTTCGCCGGGCTGGACTTTTACTCCACGGCATGCGATTCTGGAAGTTTGATGCGAAGTTAGAAATCACGTCGAGGCTGAAGGAAATAGTAATCAAAAAGTGGATCACTTACTGATCACCTGACAAGAGTGGGATTCGAACCCACGCCCGAAGACTAGAGTCTGATCAAAGAATGACCTAAATCTAGCGCCTTAGACCACTCGGCCATCTTGCCATGTTCTCGATGGGTGAAGGAAAGCAATACAGGACTCCAAGATCGATGTCGTTGGCATTGGTGTTTGTAGTGCCCATTTCCTCAAGCTATTGACCGGATGTCTCTGTTGTACACAATCCTGTAGCCTCCATCCAGACACACCAGAGCCATAGTCGAATCGAAATGGGCCCCAACTGCCGAAGTTGCGGGCCTGGTTTATACGGTCGTCTGGCGAGCACTGAAACAATTGGCCATAGAGACAAACCCACAACCATTCATCCAACGGGGCGCTTAGCTCAGGGGTAGAGCGCTCGCTTCGCACCCCCAGTTTGACTGCGAGAGGTCGTGGGTTCAATTCCCACAGTGTCCAACGTCCGATTTCTTTTTCCTGTTCTGGATCGAATAGTTAAGCTTTGTTTTCTCAAGATCCTCTCGGGAGCGGGGAGGTCGAACCTTGGCACAGGCCGGGGAGCAATAGGAAATGCCCAAGGAGATTATTCACGCTACGAAAAGGCTAATCTGAGAATCGTTTAGCAGAAAAGACAACGGTTGACGCACCCGACGACGCTGGATGTCGTTTCCGCCATGGGTTTGAGCATGAAATAACAGGCGAGACCTGCAAGGCACTAACTCATCAGTAATAGAATGCGTGGAGGGAGCAAAAATGTGATTACCTTGCCATCGAGCAGCGATGCTAGTACGCTAAATAGGGACCTCTGAGGGTGACCTATGGTGAAGCCAATCGACATGCAGCTACCGTAATGATCCTGGAGATGATATACCAAATGCTAACGGAAATGAGATGGTGTAGGAGGTTCGGCTCGGTATCTTCTGTGGTGGATGTGACACGTCGAACGTTGAATAATGAGCGGTCAAAGCGTGGTCGAGAACCGAGATCGTGTGCCTCATGAACGCAGAGCATTGAAAACTAGCACCACCCATTATCGAGCAAAGTGATGGAGGAACCTACTGTGTAGATGGTTGTTACTTATTGGCCTGCTTTGATACTGTGTAGACCTTCCGCCAGCCCCCGGTGACACGGTCTACCATTCAATACTATGTCTCGAGAACGGGATGACTCTGGTGAGCTGTAATGAAGCTCATGAGTGTCGTCCAGGATCAGAAAAGTCTTATAACTCACCTGTAGTTGTGTACCTTCCAAACCCGCGTCATCCATCGGAGTAGAGAATTTCCCAAGCTGAATAGCGTCGACAGTGAGCCCGGCCTGATGTTGGAGGCTGGTAAGTTACATAATTTGAGCGTGATATCGAGGGGAAAAGAGAGGGATCGTGGAAGGGAAACGCAAACAAGGAAGGCGTACAAACGAGCTTTCTTCAGAGATGCAGTCGGACTCGAAGGCTATGTTTAGGACAAGCCCTCCAAATAAGCACATCAATGCAAGGGCGGGTGTAAAGATCTCGATTTGTGTGTAAAACAGGACGAGTTTGGGAATGTAGTGGTGAGAGGAAAAAGCGAGGAAAACCAGTGATGGAAGCGAACAGCAAGCGAAGAACGTGATTAAGGCTGCACAACATCAAAGCCAAAATGGACACACTGGGAATTGAACCCAGCACCCCCCGCAAGCTTACACGATCTGTCTGTTATGCTAAGCGGATGTGATAACCAACTACACCATGTGCCCAACAGATAATTGTCCCACACACAACCACAAGTGGCAAGTCATCGGGAAATATCCGAGTTCTCTTAAGCCAGACAACATAATACTAGCTCACGTATATACGACATTAAATATCAATGCAAGCGCTACTAACAAATATTAAACACACGCAGAATTCACCCAAGGGAACGAAGGCGGCGGAACCTGACGGAACACCATAGTTCCCAAAACGGCATATCTGCCTGATTGCGGCGGTTTCCGCAATTAAAGCCGAGGGAAGTGCTTGGGGCTGGCTTTGGGCCTAAGCATCACGGCATCCATCACCTGCTCCAATTTTCATTAGCAACCACGATGTAGTACGCCGACTCCGTCCCTACCAAGTCGTACTTTTGCCTAATCCTAAAAGATGAAGACGGGTGCAATTTGTATCGACTAAAAAACGTTAAATGAAAGGAAGGTGCAATGCGCGGATCTTGAACCCGCTAGGTATTCAGCCTTTCCTGTGCTCTCCTAAGGTAACCATCCTAACCATTCTACGATAAGTCCTTTTCTGTTTCTTTCACGCGTTGTATGGCTTCTGCGGAATCACTCGTTAAACCACCATTTACCCGGTACGCTCGTTTTACTTCCTACGGGCACACATTGATGTTAGACCCGAACTAGGTTTCACATCTGTCTAGTATTACCCGCTCCTTTCTTTTTTGCAAAGTTCCCTCACAAGCTATACTGTCGGAAAGGATCGAAGATAATGGAGAAGGTATGGTAGTATACCTTACCGTTGTACTGTATCTTTTGAATTCGACGATTCCAGCGGAAGGTTTTCCACAGGAACGATGGCCGCCAATCCGACATTTACCGTAAGGCCTCTTCACACCTTCTTTTGCTCTGTGCGTGCTCATTACCCCTTTCATGGTCACCTACGCTGATTCCAAACTAAGACATGGTTCATCACGCGGAGTCGATTCACGTCCAGAAATGAGGTATTGGAGTCAAAGAACGCTTCACGAAAATTATTTGGTATCGCGCCAATGCTCGCGTTCATCCGCCCCAGCTATTCAACACATATTCGCTCGCCCCAGCCCCACATTGCCCCCTACATATTCGTTTACCCTCGCCGACGCTTCCCGGGTCCGAACGATAGATCGTACAGGTTCAATCATCAACAGGAGTCGAAACATGCTGTATCGAGGAGCAGAAAATCCTTTCCCGTAAATGCCTCGGCGGTTCGAGGACGCTAAAAATAGATTACCTCGATATGCGGCTCAATGGCGCGTCGTTTTCCGTGACTAGCTACAGCTTCTGGTTTTTCTGGGAGCACCGTCGGTGTGACTGTAGCTCTCCATACAGGTCAAAGTCACCATAAGACACGTGTTTGTGGATGGGTTATGTTCAAATCTCGACATGAACGACGAGCTGAATCTCCTAAAATGGAGCGAACCTCCGTTCTCCGGAGATGTCCCCAGGACGTCGATCATATCACGCTCTACGGAGAACTTCTCCATTTTCCCCGCAGTTACAAGCTTGGAACAGTACTGAAGATTTCCTGGTCGGTTAGATGAAATTATCCTATCAACCTTTCTCGAAGGCTCCGTGTTTGAATACACAAGCATTCTCAAAGGTAAATCACCATCAAACCATTAGACTTTTCGGACAGTGTGGATTATACGATCAAGGTCTCAGACCCTACTCCTCTGTCGCCATGCCCGAAAATGACGCGATTCAACATCCCCTATGCATATGGACGTATATAACCGCAACCACGAGATGGCTGCAGAAGCATTGCTCTAATGGCTATCGACATTGGATTCCACACCGAGCATCCTTTCGAAGAACTCTCCGTCTCTCGCGGTGATATTGTCTTGGGCAGTATCGCTTTTGGGTTCTTCGTAAGTGCTTACCTTGGTATTTTTGCCTCGCTTGCTTATACCCAGCGTTGTAGTTGGGGTTTTTGATCAATGTAGCATGGACGGCGGTGCTCGAAACCAAACGTGCCGGACGGGTAAGGCTTTCGTCTTGTGGCTGGTTGAACGCAACTCAAGGCGCTGTATAGGTCACTCCCTACATTGTCATGATTTGGCTTGAGATCTTAGGGTATGTATGTATTGCATTTGTTTGATGGTCACTAATCCATCATTTACCCTTAGAAACACGGTCTTTGCCACAACCACTTGGTGCTACCTCTACAAAATAATCCCGCCAGGTCTCGCCATCTTTACCTGCGTCATCGTCTGCTGGATTATTCAAGTCCAATGTCTAATGCTCATTATTGTCAACCGGCTGTGCATTTTAATGTCGAACGAGAGGCATCGAGTAAGTTTTACCTGCAATGCGTTTTTAAAGAAACATACTGATTTTTATTCAGCTTATACTCAAGATCTGCGTCGCTGGCTTGGTTTCACTCATTTCTGGTTCAACTGCTTGCATATGTACGTCGGTTCCTTCATGATCAAGATTATATTCTGACAGACATCTAAAACGCAGGGATTCCCGCGCAACTGCAGATTAATCACCAATACATGGAGGTGAGATCTTTCTCTCACGTAGTGAATGCCGTCTCTAATCCATGTCTTCAGCTCAACCATTGGTGGGACAAGTTCGAGAAATGTGTCTACCTCTGTCTCGATCTCACCCTCAATATCATGTTCATCATCATGGTCAAGAGACGGCTCGTCGCCCACGGATTGACCAAGTACAAGAAGGTCATGAGGTGTGCATGTTCTGCTTCGTCGGACGAAAGACCTCCCGCTGATAAACTTCCTCAGATTTAACGAGTACATTATCTTCGTATCCATCAGCATGGATATCCTCCTGCTAGGTGTTACAGCTCTTCCCAACCCATACGTATACGTCCAGGTGCGGTTTATATGTTTTCTTCGCGACTTTCTGTCATTTAATTTGCTCACGTCAAACAGTTCCACCCAGTCACATATATCGTCAAACTTGCGATTGAGATGTCCATGTCTCGTACGTCTCTTCCCACCTATCCGCGGAGAATCAATATTGACTGTATGCTTTTAGGTCTCCTAATCAAGGTCGCTCGATCTACCGGTATCAACGTGTACAACGAAGAGCGTGGCGAAAACATGTTTGACGGTCATACGACTGCTGGTGCCATCGGGAATAAGACGCTTGGAGGCAAATACCCAAGTGCAACCAATGTACGTTCAAAGCACCTTTTTGCTAGTGATGCTTTTTGCTGATTAGTGCTTTTTTAGTGCGGTACAAGTACACAACACGGTGTATACACACAATCGAGGATTCGTATGAGCTCTCGGATAGAGAACGGTTCTGCTTCGTCGGTATAGACGCTTCCAAAAATAACACGGTCTTTATTTTCACTATCGTATCTCATTAAGATGCGTTGTACGCATTTATTGTCTTTGTAGCAGAAAAATGAAGCTCAAATCCAGTATACGGATATTTTTATTATTTTCGGCTGCGTAAACGTGTTTGATTGCAACTCGAGCATGAAGCGCCATTACAGGAAGCAGTAAATACTGATTGAGAATCCAAAGGTTTGGGGTAATCTACCTATCCTATTTCGTGACCTAAAGCCACACTCAGCTCCGGCGACGCATGAGAACATCGTGACTTTTCGTCCTTCACTTCGACCACGCGTAGTGCTAATCCCTTCAACTGAAGCGCACGTAAACGCTGAATGTCGAGGTGTTGGAGATTCTTTAGCTTGAGCAAGACAGAGTCAAGTGGTTGCATCGGTTGCGGGGGGTATACTCCGTGCCTCCAGCACATCCTCGAAATTGTGGTCTTCCCAATCCCCGCAGGCAGAAAGCGAGAGGTTTCTCAAACGGGGAACAAGTGCTGGTCTTGATGTCAATATACGTAAGACACTGGGATTCGACTAGTTACTTACCAAGATTGAGTACATGCTAGACGTCCTAGGAAAGCACCTGTGAGGAGTCGGTTGAAATCAGGACCTCTTTTGTAGCCTTTATGTTCGGGTTCATCGATGCTAAGATCCCGTATGTAGTCCAGGGACTGGAGGAGCGCGACGACTTGTTCAGCAGAAAATGGGATGTGGTGTAGCGCTAGCTGGACCAGCGTTTCATTGACGCTGGATCGCTGGAGAAACTTGGAGATAGCAACCCGAAGCTGTGCTTCCGAATTCATGTGGGGATCCGGTCGAAAACCTGGCCACATTACCCCGCTCTTCTCATTGTATATCAAGGAGAGTGATTCTAAGCGGGGACAGGTAAGTCCTTCTAAAAAATTGCACGCCAGGGCAAACGGTTCGTGATAACGAGTGAGGTGATACACTCAACCGTCAGAGTATGTATTGTATCTCCGACAATATGTCCTAGGAAAGGAAGACAATTATCGGTGTGTTGGGGCTAGGTCTAAGGGAGAAATACGCGGTATGGAGTCGAGGGAAAAGCTGCAATGAGTCCCAAATGGCACTCGCTGACATTGATAGGTGAAGGTGTGTCACATACGACCATGGGATTGAGGAGTCGAGGCGATCGTGTATCCGGTAAGACACAAGCTTCAATGAGCGCAGGTTACTTGCGTTATGGAAGGTCCTCGTGGTTCCACGGGAAAGAGAAGACACGTCCAATTCCAGTTCGTGCAACCTGGGAAGCCGGTCCTTCGAAGCCAGGAGGCTTGCTACTCGGGTTGCACTGCTTCCCGACGCTACAATGCTGAAATAACCCCATCGGTGAGAGTTACGGCGGAGGAGATCGGTGACTGCGCTACGAGCGCACTCCCGATCACCGGTCCTGAACAAAGCCAGGGTAATGTGAAGAGGAACGTCGTGAGCCCGAGAAAGGTGCAGCTTGACACCATGAAGAAGCGCATGGCTGATGCTGTCTAGGTCGCGCCAGATCTCGATGTAGATTCTGGCCCATATTTGCGGTGTAGCCAGACAAACAGCTCGCCAGTGCAAGCACGTCAGTCCCAAATTTGTCGCGGCGGACGAAACAATGTCTCCATCAGCGAGGAAAGAGAACGAGTTTGTTTGGACCACAAAGGTGAAGATAAGGGACAAAATTTCGATAGGGAGTCTTTGAATAGGAAAGTGGGAGGAGTTCGGTGGGCCACGGTGATCAAGATTTCCATTTTCACGAAGAAGATCCATTTCCAGCCCATGATATCGTCTGTTCCTCATGACAGGTGTAAACATGGTGCCCACTTTCAAACGGTCCTGTTCCGTAGACCTTAGTCCTTTCGTCAGATACGTTCTTCCAGTCAGGATAGACACGAACAAACCTGAGTATCGTCCACGGATGCATTGAGACGAAGATGAGGGGAGAAGGCAAGCTGCACCTTGGAATGTTCAAGACGCGTGCCAAGCCAAGCAGCATCCAAGCATGTCCTTTTACCTCAATTCATCAGCCCTGTTACCACGTCGGTTACGACTTCGATGCATGGTGCACCGTGAAACATCAAAAGCTAATTATAAGCGACTCGGAATTGTGCTTTCCATTCAATTCAAATACAAGCCAGGGTGACGTTGACACTACGATCAGCGTCAGGGCCTCCGTGATCTAATAGGGCAAAAGTATAGTCACCCTTCTCCAACTCCCATTCATATCGCCGATTCAGGATAGGTAAGAAACGATCAACCTCCAGTTCTAATGTCACTTCATGGGTGTCTCCAGCCTCAAGATAAATCCGTTTGAATGCGACAAGCTGCCGTTCCGCTTGAACGATGATCGATACACGTTGCAGTAGGTAGACCTGCATGGATGTATGGGTCAGGGAAGCAGAAGCGAACAACACGGAATAACGTACCTGGGCCACATAGCTGCCCGAAACTGGACCCTCGTTCCGAACTTTTACGTGGAACTGGATGGTTTCTCCGGAACTGAAAGTACGAGAGCCCCCACTACTTCCACTCGAAGAGGTTGCATTGAATTCGGATACAGAGAAGCGTGAATATGAAAGGCCGTATCCAAAGGAGTACTGGAAGCTGGCTGGTGAGAAATCAGGGTGAGAGCTACTCAATGGAGGACTTACTGTGGGGAATGCGTAGATGTCCGTATAGTTCCTGGCATGAGCCGTGAAGTGATAGCTTGCATAATCATTAGTCCGAAAACTAAGTCCAACATTATGAGAAGGCTCACTTGTAGTACGAAGGCAGCGTTCCTTCGTCATAGGGTACACTGAGTGACACTTTTCCTCCTGGATTTACCTTGCCAAAGAGAACGTCTGCAACGGCCTGACCGCCTTGTTGACCTGGGAAGAACTGGACGAACACGCCGCGATGTCAGTGGCGGAATTAAACACCTGGGTCTGCAAAGACTTACAGCACTTATGGCGCCGGCAGATTTAGAATAATATTCCGGCAGTGCAAACGGTCTACCGCCTTCAAGCACGAGAATCACTAGTTTGCCCATAGCAAATATAGCATCAGCGAGAACGGCTGAGGGAGTTATCAATACAACTCAAAACGTGGTAGAAACGACGCACTGACTTTGATTCGCCGGTAATCCCAAAGTGGCACGGTCTCCACTCTCGCCATCACTATTCCAATTCGCCCCGACAGCGAGGACAACAAGATCCGCAGCCTCGGCCACAGCAACTGCCTACGACAAGAACATGGTCAAAATCAGCAGGGGCATGCCAAGATCTAGTGAGCATACCTGCTTGATGGCCTCGCCGGGCCTCTGGTCCACAAGATTCCACCAAAGCTGCACTTGCGCATTGACCGAGTTGACATTCTCGATCTTCTGGTACAAGTTCCACGTTTGGAACTCCACTCGAACATCAACCTTCTTCTTGGCCTTTTTGAAACAAACGGAGCACCACCAGGCGGAGTAATGGTAGCGTTCGCGACGCTATATGCAAGCGGCATGATGTTCCCTAATATAGTACCCGAAGAGGAAAACGGCGACTCCGCAACGAGCTGGGAATCGACGAAGAGGCGAGCGGTTGTGTTCGGGGAGACGGAAATGCCGATGAAGCCGTGGATGTCTTGCTCGACGTCAGTGGAATCAGAAAATGGGAGCGTCACTTGTCCTTCCCAGATGGCGCTGAAATTGTTTGAAGGTAACCCCAAAGGGGGATACAATCCCCAGTCCCGGTTCGGAGCCTCGATGGTAGTGAAAACAGCTTCGGTGAAGTTTGTATCGGCAAAGTAGGTTGCTAGAAAGCCACCTGTAGCCTCGGAGGATGGCGGTGAAAGGAGGTAAGTGGGGATAGGATAAGGAGCATTGTAGAGGAAGCTATTGGCGCCGACGCTGGTGAGCAGCTCAACGCCGTCGCTTTCGAGATAGCCCAACATGGCTTCTCGGATGGTACTTGAGTTTGTGACTGGGGTACTCCCCCATGGGCCAGAGTAGTCGCCGTAGTTGAGTTGGTCACCGAAGGGACCGATTAGAGCGATGGTTCTAATTCCCTGCTGGCTGGGCTTGAGTGGCAACGTATCGTTCTTATTCTCGAGAAGAACAATCGCCTTCTGAGCTGCTTCAAGCGTCAATGGAATGTGCTGTTGTGTGAGAGCCTGGTAATCGACTCCAGATGGGATAAAGGGGTCCTCGAAGAGACCGAGGTCGTGCTTGACGCTCAGTATTCTCGCAGCGTGAGATTTGATTGTTGAAAGAGAAACGGTGGAGTTGGCAATCAGCTCCTTCGTTACCTGCGTAAAGTGTTAGCAGTCCGGTCAGAAAAATCGAACCTGGAACGCACGTTGAGGTATATTTCATAGCTGTAGTCGTAGAACTGTAGCATGCCACCAGCATTGAACCATTGGGAGATGGTATCCGCCGCTGAATTGGACACCCTGTGCCTGACATAAAGCATTCGCATTCCTGTCATGTCTATCAGCTACGAGTGGTAAGAGAATAGGGCTACTGTTATTACCTGTGTCATCCGCCATGACAAACCCTGCGGTAAAGCAACAGATTAGCACACACATTCAATGATGAAGTTGAGTCGTAGTACCGTCGAATCCCCAATCATCCAAGGCATCATAGAACATAGGGTGCACGTGTGCCGGAATTTCATCGTACTCGTGGTATGCCCTAATGGCCAATAGACATAAGCCCACAGCCCTCGAATAAGAGTACAAACCTACATCATAACGCCCTTTACAAAGCCTTTTTGAACAGCATCTCGGAAGGGAATAAGCATCTCTGTCATAACCTGTCGGTTGCCTCGACCTATGAAAGGTGCAGCATTAATGCCTCCACGAGGCGAGCCGTGAGCAGCGAAATGCTAGAAGGCACAATCAACACCTCTTGTTTAACGAAGAATAACGAAGAATACACGAAACTGACCTTCATGACCGGTACAACAGCGTCAGGGTCTGACCATGAACCATTCTTCGATAAACCCGAGGAAAAGGCCACACCCATGTGCGATGTTAACACGTAGTCTTCTCCCCAAGCCTCTACAACCTCTGGTCAGCTTGCGAAGGCATAGAAAAACTGCTGAACTCACCCTGAACTCTTCCCCAACGAACATCTTTCCCAGGTCTAGTACTGGAGCCAAGCATCCGTGAACGCCAATAGCTCTAGCTTCTGTACCAATCGCCCTTCCGACGCGCCAAACTAAATCTTCATCCCACGTAGCGGCAAGAGCGATGGCATGAGGAAACATGGATTGCTTATATGATCCGACGCCATGTACACATTCCCCGAGAACCATGAACGGAGTCTTGAGTCGGGATTTGTCAATATTGAGTTTCTGGAGGGTGTTGTAGTAATCTGTTGAGGTAGAATACCAGTCATGGAGAACGCCAAGGCCGGTCGATGGCGACGCTGGCTGGAGAGCGAAATCTGGGGAAAGGCTCGTGAGCGTAGCATTCCAGGTGAATTGCGAGATGCGGTGTACCATATAGCTCGTTGGAAGACTTTGGCCCAATCACATTGTCAGCGAACATGAGATGAAGCTGCATGACTAGTAAAACGTTGCTGTTAGGTTGAACTTTCGACAAGACCAGCTCCGACACGTACCCAGCTCTTCAATCGACATCTTCTCCACCAGTTCATTTACTATCGCTTCCTTCTCTGCTCGCTTCAGGTTGACCGGTCGGCCAAGAGGATCCGCGGGAGCAAAACTGTAACGTTCTGGCCATAGTTGACGCCAGGCAAAGGAAACTTGGAAAAGCGATAATATGGCGAGGAAGAAGACTACCAACAATGGCAGCATGGTGACCGTTTTTTCTGGGTCGTCTATAACTCCAACATTCGCTCCTTAAAAGGTGGAATTCTCGGTGATTGTCATCTGGGTGGAATGACCAAACCAACTGACCTGGTCGTTCTGATCCCTGAGCATTCGAAGAGAAATAACCTCTCCGGGCCGGATATTGGTTTCAAACAGCGACGGGCCTTTCATGGCCGCAATGATAGGGAAGCCCCAACGCGACGCGGCCCTGGCTAATGGACGATAAACAAGTCTAGGTTTTTTCGGTTTGTTCTGAGGGTCGTGCTAGTGTGAATAAAGTGATATGAGCGAGAATCAGGTTATCCGAAAGGCTGAGACTCACCTGGCGACGGATAGAATAGGGTAGATGATCATATCTCTGCGTGTCTTGTAGAAAATGGAGGTCAAGAGCAAAGGAGAAAAACGATTACCTGGGTCCGAGGCAACCAGACGGCCACGTGAGAATCAACATGGAACCAACATGGAACGCGTCGTGCTGAGAAGAAACTTTCTGAAAGTTTCTGATCTTAGAAACTCAGAGTTACGCAGGGTTCTCACGTTGAGTCCTTGCCACGGACCGAAGAGGATGAACAGACGCTCCTGTATTAAATGTGGCAGAGACAGCAGGCGAGCAAAGATGTTTTGACTAGTACTGCACGTATCATTTTGATAGTACTGTGCTCCGTGGAGCTTCTGAGAATCCCCCAGCCTCTACCTCCCGCCTACTGATCGTCGGACGCTTTTGTTCGTCTCAGCTCACGCATTGCTTACGGTTGGTAGTTATCCACTGAGTGATGTCAAACGGGCAAGCAGTCTATCTGCATCCTACAAGGCTACAACGTTTTGAACAGTGCCTACGGGTCACCAAAGGGCCCTATGGCCTTGGTATAGCATGCGATTGCGAAAACGTGGTAGGCTGTGAGACGTGCCCATGATTCCTTTGTGAACAAATTTTCATTGCGCCTGTTCAGTCTCTCGTAACGCATACGAGAGCTACTACTAGGGAAGGGCAATTTACGAGCGGAGAGAATCAAAGATGGAAGCATTCAAACGTCCTTATATCAGGCAACAAATAGTAATACGCGAGCTGCCTGTGTCGAGCAAGCGAGAAGCTCAGGGGAATGTTGTCCTTGGTATATGAGCGAGAGAACCATAGAGAGAACATTGTGGTCAGTGGAAAAAGAGACGACCCCACGTGGCATTCCTAACTGGGAAGATGACGCGTACCAGAGATTTTATTCTTAGCATTCATCGTCTCGCAAAACCGGCTCTAACATATCTTTTCGCGGGTCTTTCTACCGTTGCACAGCAACCTACAACCTGGTGATGAATTTTTTGACGCCCTACCTGCTTACCAGTCCTAGGTATCACAGAAATGATGCTTTGCCGGTTGATCGACCCAGGACTCCGAGTCGTTGCTACTATTGTGTCGGCTTGTAGAAATCCCGCTACTTCCACCCGCTCTACATACAGTCTCCTACAGTCAAACGATCGGTTACAAGACCTCTTCAGTCCGGCTGGACCTTCCATGATACCGTCTCCATAGCTACTGCTTGTAAAGATGGTTCCTGATCATGCATGATGCGCACATTCGATTTGAAGCTAAATTGTGCGCACCCGCTGCGAGCAACACTCTCTTCGACGAACACGAGCCCTTATTCCTGACCTAGCTTTAGAACAAGCACGTCCCGTTCCCATTGACCACTTGCGTCGGTAACGAATCCAGCGTAATCGGTAACTTCTCACAAGCATCAAGACCAGCGGTATGGATCAATTCTTTCGCAGCCTCCCTTTGACAGCGTAGATCTATGTACAGTGAACCAACATGGGCGCATCAGCAAGCTGAATCCCTCCATACTGGATGATGATCATGATCCTCTGGTATCACAGCACACTACGGGACGCTGGAGTATCACTTCAATGCATATATTGGTCTCTCGGAATGTTTTCACGTTCCTGGTTCCGTCCTCTTTCTTTTCCCTTTTCGTTCTTTCAGACCCTTCGAAAGGCGTCTTCTTGGCTTCTTGTTTTCTTTTTCTTGTTTCTGATTTGATAGTTTTTTTCTTCTCTTTGATCGTCCGAGATGATCTTTCGCCCTTTCTCTTTCCTTATAGGTGTTTCGGCTTTATCCAGCATTGGTGAGTGCATGATCTCTACTTCAAGAATTGCAACTGACTGGTTTGGACATATCAGCGGCTGCTATTCCCCATTTGCAAAATCGGCAGATCAAGTATCCGTTCCAATGTCAAGCTCAATGCGATAGAACAGACACTGAGATTCTAGTATGTTGGGCTTTCTATGCCATGTAACTATATATTTATATCCTCGTGTTTATTCAGGCTTGTGGCGGAGATAAGGGCTGTCTGTGTAACGATCTTCTTTTGGGCCAGAGCAACATCTGTTTCAGCTGCATTGCCACCGACAAGCCGGAATTGACTGAGGATCTCCAGGTCCTTCTTAACCGTAGGACGAACGTACTCGCAGACTTCACTGTTACTGACTATAGCTCATATACCAGAGGTCACCGCAAGCTGCGAAGCGTCGGGATTCAGTGTAAAGCCTCAGGTATTATCTACCAACTCTACTACGAATCCTTCCGGAACTGGTGGCAGCGATGACAATCCTTTCTCGGGTATTCCTAACCCAAGTCCGAAGACCGAATTGAAATGTAAATTGCCATGCGATCAGTTTCAGACACAAGTGTCCGTTAGTCGTGTTCCTTTTTCTGCTTTATATTGGCCAGCTCATACAACACTCTTAGGTATGCCAAACTGAAGGTGAAGGAGACGCAGCGTCATGTATATGCTCGCAAGACAGTACTGTCAAGCTTGCTACGTGCTTTAACTGCGTGGCGATGCAGGAGAAGAACAGTACGATAACTTCCGCACTGCAGGATGGGATGGATAGTATGTCAAATGATCTCTCGCTCCATACATCAGGGCTCTAACACAACCTCTGCAGAATTAGCCCAGCAATGTACTGCAGCTAACTTGCCTATCACGCCCATAACAATCTCGGAAGATCCTGCCGCCAACCCCCCAACATCTGGTAATGGTGCCGCTTTAAACTTCGATACGCTACCGGATACAACGGCGAGGAGTGAAATTAAATGCAGATTGAGATGTGCCCAGCTAGTAGACCTTGTCGTGAGTTCGCACGTGTTCTCTGCGCTGTTTAGTGGTTCATGCCCTCTGCAGACCTGCACAACCGCTACCTGCCAATGTACGCAACGGAACGCAGACCTACTGGGCGCATGCTTCAACTGTGTTTCGACAACAGAAAAGAATGCAACTGTTACCACTGGACTTCAGGGTTCCATTGCCGGTGAGTCTAGAGTACAATTCAGCTTATCGGTGTCCTGACTGGCTCCATTACACACTAAAGGGTTCATCGATAATTGTGATAAAGTCAATGCGACAATAACGATAGCAGCACTCTCAGGCTCCGATGGTTCCCCAAGCAACTCATCTACTTCTACTTCTACCTCGGCAAGTAGCAGTGCTACTTCATCCTCAGTGTCTCAAAGTAGTGTTGGCTCTGCGACAACTTCAACTTCCTCAACGGAGACTCCGGCAGCGAGCTCACTTTCAGGCAATGCGGGTAACAGCGCTATATCTCTCCGCGGAACCTTTTGTACTAGTATTCTGGGCGTGTGGGTCGGAATGTTGGTGATGTTCACTTAAAGTCAAGCGGCGCGAACTGGCAACGGGAAAGTGGTATATCTAGGAATCGATGACCGTGGAATTTCACTGGAAATAAAGAAATTGGTCTGAGACGATACGTAGAAGCTCTTAAACAATGTTGAGTAAGACCCCAGTGACAGCCCCGATCACAGCGAGTCCGATACTAGCTCGGACAGCATCATTCGCTTTGATGGTCTGGGCTTTGATGGGGCTTCCCGCAGCCTTGCATGTGTTAGCAATGCCTATGTGGAGATAATCACTGTTAGGAAAATGATATGTGATGTGGATCAGCAAGGCTCGTACCATCGAAGGCCGCTTGAGCTGTCTTAGTATATGTTTCATTGTTTGCGGCGGTGGCAAGGCAGTCGTAACATCCAGCAAGAGAATCGCTGACTTTGTCGTTGCATGAGCATGTTACGTCTGTGCATTTCTGAAGTTCCATTAGTTAAGTACGCTGATTCAGCTATGAATGAAGCACTATACCTGAAGGTCCGCAACCACTTGGCAAGGAGATTGGCATTGGGATGGTATACTAGCCGGGAGACCGTCAGCACGGGCGACAAGGGATCTTGAATCTGCAATAGACTCTGCGGCTGTCACTAACGGCGAAGATTAATTGAACGCCATGTGAACACGAAAGACATGCATAGGAACTCACAGGAAGTCAACCCAGAAACCACGGCAAGTAGGGAAAGGAATCGTACAGAGGGCAGCATGTTGAGAGGAAGGGGTAAAGTGAGGAAGGTGACGGTGTTGAACAAGTGAGAGAGATATCTCTATATAACTTTAATATGAGACTCTGGATGAACTTCGCCACATGCTACCACAATACCGCCAACAATTTGCCAACAGTTGCCCTGAGTTTCGAGATGATTATCTTCGGGAGAAGTCTTGTCAGCGCCTCATGGTTGCTACTTAGTATTCAGTGATAGTGCAAAGACGTTCAACCTTTCCCGCTTAAACCAACTGCCAACGTTTCGAGTTGCAGACGTCGGTGAAAGGACAATATGGGTGAAAGACTGAGGACTTTCTAAGAAAATGGGGGGTATATGCGCATATTTTTAGACATCTGAAGGCGCTGAAGATGAGTATCAGCAATATAGTCGTCAAAAATAGAACAGGAAATTCTCCGACGGTAGCATTTACCAGGAAGAGAGATCGTTATCACGTCTCGATTCCTTGTTTCAGTATCATGCATCAGAAGAATTGGTTCCAGGACAGTGGCTGAGTTCCGGACTCATGTCCTACAATACACTGTGGTTGTGATAGTTACCGCTAGGTTGAAAGCGTTGAGTATGTCGGGGTAGAAAATATTATCAACGTACGGAAGCTTGACTTGGTCGCAATTTGTATGATTTGAGAATGGTATCATAATCAACAGTCTCCAGAGATAATGATAATATACAATGTACGTATCAACGAACCAACGTGCTTAAACAGTACATGGACGTGCACTATGGGAGGTATCCTTTCTCCGTTATTGCTGAAGAAGGAACACTGCTGTATATGGGGCACCACGAGGTAGTTGTTCGCTTTAAGTGCGATGGTCGTCTATAAGACACTTGAATGAATATCTAACCACGAAGATGAAAGTGGTTTGCACATACCTGCCATTTGGCTACGCCTGCAGCCCCACCGAAATGTCTCATGAAGTATGACCCAAACGGTACATTGGCCAAGTCGTATGAACGGGGGTACTTGGGCTCTTATTAACGAGTACTAAAGATAGCTTTCCATTTTCAGTTCCAGCGTAGACACCGAGGATATCTGGATTTGGCGTAGCGAGATTGACCTGAGCACTGGAGCTACCGAAATATGACCCATATCTACAAAGGTTGTTAGAGCGAGAAAGGAATTTCCCAAAAAAAAACATACCCTCTGTATAGCCAGTATGCGAGTCCAACAGGCCCCATCTCGTCAGGAGTGACCCAATACGTTGCAGCATCAACTCCGTATTTTCCAAAGATTCCGAGCGCGTCGGCGGTGACGAGTCCTCCCGTAATGTCCTGGTCGTTGGTAGAGCTCCATTCGCTGATGGATAGTTTGGTTCCAGGGTAATTCTGAGCAATAAGAGTCTTCATTCTTGGAATGAGTTGCACGGACGTGGGATCCCACTGGTGATTTTGAGGGTCTGTACCAATCCAAGACTCATCTACATAGGATTTGTCCTGTAGGAAAGGAACGGTTGAGAGCAGCATTGTGTGTTAAGGATAGGTACATACCCAGAGACTACGAGTAGCCCGTAGTCTCAATGCCTTTGCTGCGGCGTCGTTAGCACTAGTATCCGCCTGGAAGTAGTAATGGATATCGAGATAGTCAAGAAGTCGCTTTCCGGTGCTCTTGTCGTGCTTTGCCATCTCTTGAAGGAACCAAGGAAGGAAATCGATGTTATAATGCGCCGCGTTATCATCCCAACCTACTCTACTCGTCCAGTCTCAAGAGAAATGAGCGCTCATTCACAGAGTCACTAATGAATGTCGACTCACAAAACCACCACGAACAAGTAGAGGGCGCAGCAACCTTCACACCAGGTATAGCTTCCTTGGCAGCGGTTCCAAAGTCGATTACTCTTCGAAGCTCCTCATCGTAGTCAATGGGCCTGTAGAAGCTTGCTCAGTCTATGGTCGAGCAATGATAAAGGAGTGACGTACTCTGGGTGCATGTCGCGATGAGTTTCACTAGCTATCTCAATTTCATTGTCTATAGCAACGAGCGTTGGTTTATTCTTCAGCCCAGAAAGCCATTTCTTAGCAAGCGTGGTGTTCCATGGGGTATAGGCTCGCGTCGGGTCAGTCGGAGGAACAAATGAGCCGTTTGGAAAGAATCCGTTTCCGGCGTCGGAATTATAGGGGTCAAATCTTTGCTGTTCTGCAAGAGCTGAGATGCAGATATCGGAAGGAGTTTGCATTGACTACGTACCTGGATAAACGGACTTTGGATAGGAATATGATGTGGCGTCTTTAGATACCCAGTCGAGTCTGGGCCGCAGTGTTAACGACTCCTAATGGATGGGTAAGATGAGACGTACGCGGGTACGGCGAGTAGCGAGCTAGAGCCAGCGCCGTGGACCCATCCAACCCATTCGTCAGCATTGCCGTTCTCAGCCATGCGATTTTCAAAGAACCAGTCGTTTCCTGCATTGGTGAAGTCGCCAAATGGATTATATGCCGTGACAGCGTTGCCTCCCCAACGCGATAACGTGACCCCAAGGTGTTTGATATAGTTAGCATTTGGAGGGAAATTGACACCATAGATATCATCATTGATCAGTTGTTTAACGGACTGGACAACACTAAAAACATTCAAAGATGCCTGTCCGCGACTATTGAGCTGTACAAGACTCACCTGCCATATTGAACCGCCGGTAGCGTGTAGTTTGCAGTAAAGTTATTTCGCAGTGATTACGAGTGGTCCAGTAACGAAAGATGAACCTAGAGTCAAATAGGTGATCGTCTTTGACGGAGTATCCGGCGGAGAATAGGTATATTTGCTGGAGATCCCGACCGACTGGTGACAAAATGGTGTAAACCACGTTAACAAGGATCGAAGAAACCACAAACCTTCCCGTTGAGCTTGATGCTGATGGAGTTCAGATCCACGTCGCCGACGGTGGTAACTGCAACGATGTTGTTCGCAAAGGGCTCTGCGCTAAGGAATTTAGGCTCGACGATGATGGACTATATTGATAATTAGCAGCTGGGTGATATGTCAACGAAGTCATTGAACTCACTTCAACTAGAACAACATTGTCCAGGTGATACTACGATTAAATGAGCAAATATCAGGCACGCTGAAACTTTATTTTACCGATGCGCCATTTGCACCAGCCTGGAAACTGATGCGATCCCAGTTTCCCTCGCCCTGAGAGTGCATAGGTAAGCAATCCAGAGTTTATCGGAGAAAGAAATAATGCTTACCAAGGGTGCTCCGGTGCCGGGTAACGCACTGAAATCAATCAAGAGCGACGTGAAACCATCGGCATTCACTTCTTTGCTGATAACCGACAGCGGAATAGTAGGCGAGTTTGAATCGGTATCTGTAGAGGTGAAGTATATCTGTACGTCTGGCTGCACTCCCTGTAAGATACGTTGATCAATAATCCCTGCTAAAAATACCCAACACTCTTACCGCTATGTCGAAACGCAGGCCAGCATATTGCGGAAATGTGCCTTCGAGCTTGAGGGAAAGTGCAGCCCATGCCTCGGAGGCTACCGAGATACTACTTGTGCCTTCGAAGATATCGGTCGCTGCAAAGTCAATAGTAGAACTCCAGCTCCAGTTCTCCCAGCCGGCAGCGAGACCTCCATCCTGATACACCGTCAAATCATCCGCTCGCACCAAGTGAATGGCTGCGAATATCAAAGACGCGAGTCTGAGCTTGCGAAACATCTTGATAAAGAAGCAAAAGACTATCATACCCTGAACGTTTTAAGGCAGGAAACGGACAAAGCTCGGTGACAATTGTAACGCCGGTAGTTTTCCGTGATTTTGCCAGTCGTAGATCGAACATTCATCTCCAGGTCAGAGAACACTGAAAGATGAGTCGAGGTCCAGGAACAAAGGAGGGTGCTATGTTCCTAAGATGCCAGAGCATATGGTTTAGCTGGGATGAGGGGGAAGGTGACTGCTCTTCGCTTAATAACCGGAAAATGGTGGTATCTCTAGCCAGTGAAAGGCCATTATGAGTCGAAAATGTGTGTGATGAGGCAACGATATCGACACATCGCGGCAAAAACGAAGGGATTAACGGAGTTTCGACGCGTTTCAATGTGGCATTTAACTCGTACGATGTAGCGTTTTCCCGTCCTGGCGAACAGCAAGAGATACCTATGCTCAATATTTGTAGTTCAGAAATGAAGAGAAAATTCGAAATAGACGCACGTATGTCTGAGTAAGTCATTGCGTAGCGCTTTCTCTTTGACCATGACTCCCTCTAACCCGTGTTCTTTACAGCTGATTGTACTAGCAAAAAAGCTGAATTGAAGAGTATAAAGTTCGGTTCCCGTATGATCGTCGACTGAAAAATGAGTTTTCGACGCAGTCGTGAGGTGGTTGAGCAGGACCTGTGGCCTGAGAAGTGACAGTGTGTTTTAACTCGACACAGAGGCTGGGAACTGGCCGATAACGTGGTCAATGTCATGCATGTCATGGTTCCTGGAGATGAGCCGAATGCGAGTGCGATTTGACCGTTGGGGTTACATAATACGACTGAAAAAAAAATAATCGGCACCAAGGTCCATGGACTCTGTGCCGAGTCTTTTTCCTCAACCACATCTTCCGATAAATGCACCACATATACGATGCCCTCTGGTATCCCCACTCATATCGAATATATGTAAATCACTTCGATAAGTCAGTTCAATTTCTTGACAGGGTCCCTGAACGCTTCGCGAGTCTAGGTCATGATTCAGATCAATGATATACATCAGTCTTGCAAGGGTATATAAGTAGGTCGAGTACGGAAAGACAGGCGGAATACTGCCGATCCCACTTTGTGAAAAAAATGCAGTGAGTCATTCGCTCTGCGATTTGTGGATGATATTTGACAAAAAACTTCTAGATCAACACCATTAACCTTCGCAAACGTGAAGGCTATCATTCGCTCTGGCCGACTCCCGCTGGCTCCTGCCGAAATCGCACATCTCAACAATCTTATAGAAACTGTCAGAAGGCAAATCACGGAACTCAAAACAAAACGCGGTGTCTTGAAGCCTGAACGGACTATTCGAATGCTGGAGCGTAAATTGGAGAGCTATAGCTCCATATTTGCACCGATTCGGAGAGTTCCACCAGAGATTCTGACAGCGATATTTATCTATGCCGTGGACACCAACTGTATTGGCTCCCTCGATGCATACAGAGATGCGACGGCGGCGATGTCTCTAGGCATGGTTTGCTCGGTCTGGCGCACCGTGGCTCTTTCGACACCCACTATCTGGGCGTCCCTCCTCGTCCGTGTAGAATTCTTGGAGGATCTGGAATACCCTCCAGGTGTCTTACAACGCCTAAAACTTCACCTGATCCGCTCTCAGGGCGAACACCTCGACGTTACCCTTATCATCGATGAACCAACTGAGATACAAACAGTCATCGACTACGTTGGCACTTCCGCGAGTGAGAATAGCGAAGGCCCGGAAATGTCACCACTGCCCCTGTTAAAGGCGATTCTATCCGAATCCCATCGTACAAAGACACTTTCTCTCAGCACCGACGCTACATTGGTGCTCAATCAGGCCCAGGCTCTCCCCATTTTCGTCCCTTCTCGTGGAAGAACCTACAATCCGTGGAGCTTCTCGTTGAGTTCGACTCCGATTTCCCACAAGAAACCAGCGACTTCGTAGAACTCTTCGGCAATCCTTCCCTTCGTTATTTTCGGTGCTCAAGCGGCCGCTTTCCACTTGGCACTGCTTTCCCTAAATCACAAATCACTCATTTACGGATTGATGATACATCGCAGATGGGTTGTCTCTTATATTTGTCGTATCTCCCTGCCCTGGTGACGGCACGGTTCACCGTATCACGAGACGAGGACGAGGAGGTCCCGAAATCAAGTCATCTCGTGTTGCTGCAACTCCGTTCCCTAAGCCTCGATATCTGCAGTGAATACTGGAATGTCGAGGCAGATGTCATCTCCACGAGTGTCATTCACGACGCTCTTACGTTGCCCTCATTGAAGAATCTTGCCTATACTACCACAGCGACCAAGAACGTATCTATATACGATTCAGATTCCGGATTGTCGACCTTCATGACTTCCCTATCCACAATGCACAGACGCTCCAAATGTACTCTCTCCTCTTTCAAATTAGATGGCATCCCAGCCAAGGATGCGGATCTGGTGGCCCTTTTGGATCAAATGCCGCACCTTGTGGAGCTGGACATTCGAGAAGCTCGCAAACCATCTCCATTTCAAATCCAGCATCAGTCACTCCAAGGGGATTATGATCATAATGTCACGATAACGAGCGAATTGCTCCAGTCGTTAACGTTTCCGAGATATAAGTCTTTATCTCAGTTGCGTCGAATCGTTCTATGGATTCATGACGATTGGAAAGACAATCAGTTTCCCTTCGAGTTGTTACTCGAATCTCGAAGTCGCCTTAATCAGAGCCACGAAATCCAATGCATAGAGTCTGCGTATTTGCACATTGTCGACGGGAACCAAGAAGCAAAGTGGTTGCTTGATTGGAAACGCTTACGAAGGTTGCAGAAAGCGGGAATGGCAGTGAAGGTTGTACAGCATTTTGATCAGAACAACCTTCATAGGGACGAAGGTTGGGCGAAGAAGGTGTTGTTCGGGTACAAGTAAGTTTATACAGGTCTTTCCCATCGATACACGTTGAATAGTACAAATTTAGCAAACGAGTACGCGAAACGAAGCCCCGAGACTGTTAAGCAAAAACGATGTCCGCAGTATCTCCCTTGTAGCTATGAACGGTATACCGTGAGCACTAACATCATAGGGTTAGCCGGTGAGGAAACTTACCCAACAAAGTTGGAGCCAGGGTTGAAAAGAATGCTGCAAAGTGGACAGACGGTTTTCGCATGCGAGAATCACCGACGAGAGAACTGTCATTATTATTCTGACGGTCTGCGCTTGAAAAAACGTACATGTATCCTCTATCATCGGAAACACCCAACGTTTCCTGCAGATGTTTTGTGAACGCTTGGGTACATTTCTTATTGACACCGGGGCTTCCTACTCCGATCGCAGTCTGGGAGATGGGTGAGCATACTAAGTAGGAAGATAACGTGTGTAAGACTCACTACTGTCAGAACGAATGCAGGATCAAATGTCCCCCCAAAGCTGAGAGGTAGCTCTTGTTGTATGGTAACGGCGAATAAGCTCTCTGGGACGCCTAGAGTCTCTGCTGCAAGCTAGATTTTGATCAGGCCTGTCATTAACCCCCTCTGCTCATAGAAACACCTTTGAAAGCTTCAAGATGGCACTTTTCTCGTCTGGGACCTTGTTTGGCTATTGCGTGAGCGCAAACTCCCTTGGCTGAGCTTGGTGAAAGAGTTCACCTTGACATTAGTCTCGAGCTTGATGATGGGCATCGTAGGCGATCAGCAAGACTGGGGATTAAAATGAGTGTTTTGGCAGAGAATGGGTGGGAAGAATGGTGGGACAGATGATGGTCATATGTTCTGTCTGGAGGTCGCTTGACTGCGGCACTCGCTTGCCGAGTTTGACATGTAATTGTCAATTGATAATATCAATCATTGTTTGGTGTAAGGATTTGGTCAAACTATGTGCGGGTAATACGACTTGCATACTAGTAGGAAGTGTAATGGTTATCGACGACAATGGAGTTGAAGTGGAATGAAAAGAGCATTACTTATCGATGCGACGCGGTTATTGGACCCGATCGCGAGATACGATTGCCTGGGAAAATATGCCATTGCCAATAATAACCGAAGGTCTAGACTGATACGGTTACGTGTGTTGTGTGTCCACTATTTAGTATTTCTTCCCCGAGACCACCGTGACCGCGAACCTTCGACCTTACCACTCTCCGTTCCACATCAAGAACATGTATTAATGCTGTTTCAACGGAGTGACGCGAAGATAGAATTAGGCGCTCCTGCCAGTGGGCTATAATGGTTTCTCACAGCTTGCTCAGAGCTAGACTCTCCTAGCGCAATTTGCTCTAGAACACTAGGGTTTAGAATAAACAACCGTAACCGACTGTCAGTATTCTACTACCTGGGACTTGAAGCTGAACGGTGCACGTATCGTCGTATGGCTGCGAAACCATCAACTGCTGTTCTCGCTTAGCCACGCCTTCGTTGAGTTCTCCCGTCTTAAAATTAATTCTAAGAATGATGATCTATATAGAACACTCTAAAACAGCGGCTACGCTCCATTAATCGCGACAAATTACAGCTTGTATGATCTGGAGATACGTGTTTCTTGGATTGGGGAGTCAGCGTCGTCGAGAAGGTCCAACTTGAAGCTGAAGAATATTACTTTCAGTTTCCATACAGCAGCCTGCTTGTATGTAACAACCATGGCCTGGTGGGACTCCCAACGATTGTTGACGTGATTGTCAAGCCACGAAAAGAATCAAACTTAATTGTACTCCGAGTCGTATCCATCAGTGTTCTATCAACTCCGATGCTCATCAGTGGTAGCTCGTCACGGTGAGATATATAAACGCTTGCGTGCTAGGAAGGATTTATCAACCTTCCTTCCACGCTTTCACCTCTTCGTTTATTATTCTCGAGAACTCCGTCGATGAATACCATCGAGACGTCTGTCGGTATACATTTGAGTCGCTTTGCCGTCAGTGATTGCTAGCTCCTTTTCATTTTGTTTTCCGGTGCGCTAACTAGGGCCCATAACAGGTGATATTTTTTCTTTATGGTCTGTTCCGTCGCATCGGTACTGCCTGTTGAGGACTCATCGTGTTCGTCAGGAGCATACTGCGTCTTGTTTGGCGTATCCATCTATGTTCTCTTTAAGCGAAAGCGCCCTGACTTGAAACTCCACCTTTCGCCCATTGTGATTCTCTTCATTTTCGTGAATGCGGGAATGTTGTGCAATGTTATCTCGTTGGGGAGAGGCCTATCCCACTCGGGGTCGAAGATATCTACTGGTCAGATGAGCACAGATTCGATATCACAATTAATGTGCGTCAGGATGTCTATGTCCTTCATGATGCTCATCAACACTTCAGCATTGCGCACCAAGTATTTTATATCTTGAGCAAGTACGTATTCAAGTTGTCGGAATGTTGAGACATTTGTAATATCCTTGAAGCACCGTCGGTGAACTGGTTCTTGTATGCCCTGTTATCTCTTCTGTATAATGTCACTTACTAACCCTGTGCAACTTGAAGCTGTATCGTGTATATGTGATTTGGAGCTCAAGAGTTGTCACTATCATAATCCCTTCGATCTTCATTCTGGCAGACTTAGGTTTGCTTTTGATATTTCTTCGTTCGCAACTCGCTGACTCTTGCCCCAGTCGTTGGCCTAGCTGGAACGTTCACGCATACCGAAGCCTCGCAAACTGAGACGAGCATCATACTCTTCAGAATTGTCTTCATGGTGCTGAACTTTGTTACCAACCTCATGTTGACCATGTTGCTTGGTATGGTATTGTTTCGCCTTGTCTGAACAACCCGTACTAATATCTTCACTCTCAGCATTCAAAATATGTCACATTGGGCGTCATGCGCTGAGAATCCTGGGTCTTCAAGACGATGCAAAACGGTACAAGAATATTGTAGCAATCATGTGTGTCACTATCCTTCTTGTTTTTTTTTTATAAAAATGGATTGCTGAAAAAAACTTGCATATAGCTTCGAGTCTGGTATCATGTATCCGCTTGCTCTCCTACTATTTCTTATCCTTGAGGCTCGGTCAATGTCTTCCGATGGAATATCGAGTGGTGTGAACTCTGGCTCTTCGAGTATTGTATACGAAATTTTACCCTTCGTCGTCGTGAGTACTTCTGGAGTCTGTAAGCTTTCGTCCAGCACTAACCCTCATTTCCATGGCTCAGGCAATTGCGCCAACACTAGTCCTTGTTAGGTCATGGCTTGGTCTATGTGTTGTTCATTTGGACCAGACCATTTCACTATACCAGCCGGGTGCAAGGGGAGATGAGGGGGAGCTTAGCGAGGGAAGGTGGCCGCCAACTTGAATCTGCAGGAAGGATGTACGATTCGCAGTACCGACCCAACATTCTAGCAGAGTCGCCGTTAGAGTGAGAAGGACCCTTTGCACATCTTTCGACAAGTACGGCGTAGTCAGAGCAAGCCATCCACCCCCCAGCGTCACGAGTTCGGATTTATCCAAGGAAGCGCAAGTTGTCCCTTTTACCCACGGTACTTTCATTTAGCGTCAGCGCTAATTTCATTTTTCATTTGCTTTTCGTCTCGCAACTTCCAGGTTTATCAATGTTACCAATGTCATCCAGCATGTCTTTTGACTTTGTCGAACTAAACATTATTGTTTTCCATTTTTATTTATGATATCTGACTAGTATTCCTCGCCGTTCTATCTATGTCAATTCGTTGTTATATGGGAGGCCCGTGGGAAAGTTCTGTGCGGCTTTAGCTTCTATACATCAATGCGTCCATGTCACTGTGAACACTCAGTACTCAGTACTCGACTCCGGCCTTTTAAGCAAAAACAGTCATAAAGACCGAACTCGTGCATGTCAGTAGAAGCCGCTGACCCACAACCTGACTAGGACTTACATTACTTATGTAGATAGTTTAAATTACGGCGCTGAGCGCTTCGGAGTTCAGGTGACTTCGGACCGACATTTAGCGCCAAAGCCGATGGTTGTCTTTCGACTTCCATATGCATGAACCGGGGACCCATCTAGACTCAGGCTCTATGGTGCAGGTCACTTAGACGCCGCCTGTTTTGTGCAAGCCGGTACCGGGCCACCAGATTCAGGCCAAATTTTAAACTCTGTAAAAAATGCTCCTTTTGAACTGTAGAGTAAACCCACAAGAGTCGCAGTCTGGGACATGGGTGAGCATAGGTAAGGAAGATAACATGTGTAGGGCTCACTACTGTTAGGACGAATGCATGATCAAATGTTCCCCCAAAGCTGAGAGGTAGCTCTTGTTGTATGGTAACGGCGAATAAGCTCTCTGGGACGCCCAGAGTCGCTGCTGCGAGCTAGACTTCGATCAGGCCTGTCATTAACCCCCTCTGCTCATAGAAACACCTTTGAAAGCTTCAAGATGGCATTTTTCTTGTCCGGGACCTTGTTTGGCTATTGTGTGAGCACAAACTCCCTTGGCTTGGTGAAGGAGTTCACCTTGACATTAATCTCGAGCTTGATGATGAGCATTGTAGGTGATTAGAAAGACCAGGGAATAAGATGAGTGCTTTGGCCGAGAACGGGTTCAATCGTCGTTTCAAGGCGTAAGGATCTGGTCAATTTGTGTACAGGTAATACAACTTGCATAGGAAGTGCAATGGTCATTGACGACAACGGAGCTGAAGTGGAATGAAAAGAGCATTAGAGCATATTTGTTTTGCCTTTTGGACGAATCCGAACAAGCTCTCAGAATCCTAAATTATGCTTGAGTCACCCTTTGAGAAGCCTGATCGGTAAAGGCCGAAAATCGAAAAAAGAACAAAACAAATGAGCTCTATTATCGACGCGACGCGCTTGTCGGACCCGAGATACGATTGCCTGGGAAAATGTGCTCAAATAAGTAGCTAAGGCTTTCAGTGTCTAGACTGATATGGTTACGTCTCTATGTCTTCCCCGAGACCACCGTGACGCTCGCGAGCGAACCTTCGACCTTACCACTATCCGTCTCACATCAAGTACTACATGTATTGATGTTGTTTCGATCCTCCAACATCTGTTTCGACGGAACGACGTGAACGGATAGAATTCGGCGCTCCTGGGCTACAATAGTTTCTCGCAGCTTGCTCAGAGCTAGACTCTCCTAGCGCATCTTGTTCTAGAACACTAGGATTTCGAACAAACAACCGTTGGTTCAACCGTAATCCACTGTCAGTGTTCTACTGCCTGGGGCTTGAAGCTTGAAGCTGTACGGTGCACGTATCATCGTATGGCTGCTGAAACCATCAACTGCTGTTCTCGCTTAGCCGGGTCTTCGTTTCGGACAGTTCTCCCGTCTTAAATTTAACTCTATAAATGGTGATCTATATAGAACACTCTAAAACAGCGGCTAGGCTCCACTACTTGTGACGAATTACAGCTCGAATGATTTGTAGATGCGTGTTTCTTGGATCGGGTCAATCACCAGTGTTGTCAAGAAGGCCCAAGCTGAAGAATATTACCTCTAGTTTTCTACAGCAGCCTGCTTGTGCACAATCGTGGCCTGGTGTGACTCCCGACAACTGTTGACGTGGTTGTCAAGCAATGAGAAGGATAAAACTCAATTGTACTCGTATCCATCAATGTTCTATCAACTCCGATGCTCATCCTGTGGTAGCTCGTGAGATATAAACCTTGCTTAATGCCCAGGAGGGATTGATCACCCTTCCTTCCACGCTTTCACCTCTTCTTTCGTCTTTCTCGAGAATTTCATCGATGAATACCATCGAGACCTCTGCCGGTATACATTTGAGTCGCTTTGCCGTCAGTGATTGCTAGCTCCTTTTCATTTTATTTTCCGGTGCGCTAACTAGGACCAATAACAGGTGATATTTTTCCTTTACGGTTTGTTCCGCCTCGTTGGTACTGCTTGTTGAGGACTCATAGTTTTTGCAGGAGCATACTGCGTCTTGTTTGGCGTATCCGTCTATGTTCTCCTTAAGCGAAAACGTCCTGACTTGAAACTCCACCTTTCGCCCATTGTGATTCTCTTCATTTTCGTGAATGCGGGAATGTTGTGCAATGTTATCTCGTTGGGAAGAGACCTATCCCACCCGGGGTCGACGATATCCACTGGCCAGATGGGCATAGATTCGATATCATTACGATTAATGTGCGTCAGGATGTCTATGTCCTTCATGATGCTTATCAACACTTCAGAATTGCGCATCAAGCATTCTATATCCTCAGCAAGTACGTATTCAAGTTGTCGTAATATTGAGATATTCGTAACATGCTTGAAGCACCATCAGCGAACTGGTTCTTGTATGTCCTGTCATCTCTTCGTAGAATGGCAGTTACTAACTCTTTGCGACTTGTAGTTGTATCGAGTATACGTGATTTGGAGTTCAAGAGTTGTCACTATAATCCCTTCGATCTTCATTCTGGCAGACTTAGGTTTGCTTTTGATATTTCTACGTTCGCAACTCGCTGACTCTTGCCCCAGTCGTTGGCCTAGCTGGAACGTTCATGCATACCGAAGCCTCGCAAACTGAGACGAGCATCATACTCTTCAGAATTGTCTTCATGGTGCTGAACTTTGTTACCAACCTCATGTTGACCATGTTACTTGGTATGGTATTGTTTCGTCGTGCTTGAACAATCCATAATATCTTCACCCTCAGCATTCAAAATATGTCACATTGGGCGTCATGCACTGGAAATCCTAGGTCTTGATGTTGCAAAACGCTACAAGACAATTGTAGCAATCATGTGTGTCACTCCTCGTTTTTCTTCTTTAGATTGCTAAAAAATTTAGTATATAGCTTCGAGTCTGGTATCATGTATCCGCTTGCTCTCCTACTATTTCTTATCCTTGAGGCTCGGTCAATGTCTTCAGATGGAATATCGAGTGGTATGAACTCTGGCTCTTCGAGTGTTGTATACGAGATCTTACCCTTCATCGTCGTGAGTACTCTGTAAGCTTTCGTCCAGCACTAACCCTCATTTCCATGGCTCAGGCAATTGCGCCAACACTAGTCCTTGTTAGGTCATGGCTTGGTCTATGTGTTGTTCATTTGGACCAGACCATTTCACTATACCAGTCGGGTGCAAGGGGAGATGAGGGGGAGCTTAGCGAGCGGAAGGTGGCCGCCAATCTGCCGGAAGGGTGTACCATTTGCAGTACCGAACCCAACATTCTAGCAGAGTCGCCGTTGGAAGAGTGGGAAAGACCATTTACACATGTTTCGACAAGTACGGCGTAGTCAGAGCAAGCCATCGACCCCCAGTGTACATTATGTAGATAGCTTGCCTTTCCAATTACGGCACTGCCAGAGGGCGCTTCAGAGTTCAGGTGACTTCGGACTGACATTTAGCGCCAAAGCTGATGGTTGTCTTTCGACTTCCATCATCATGAAACGGGAACCCATCTAGACTCTAGTATGCATCACATCGTGCCGGTGAGCAGCGATCATTGGTATCATAACGACACTGATTGCGCCCATACTGACAGGTATACGATACTTTTCAATTCAATAGGAATACAGATGATCTCCGAACCGTTGTCCGCACACTGAGGTCCAATCAAGGCATAATCAATACATATACCGTCCCAGCGTCCCGTACTTCTTCCTCTCGGTACGGTTCTACCTGTGAAGATATATAGCCAGCGATCAATCCCAAAAATTGGTACACTATGATGATCGACACGGTACGCTGGGAGCTATGAAGTTCTGAGTGCCTTTGAGCAGTGCAACGCAAGGCTGGGCGTCCTCATAAATTTAGGTTTTCAGTCTCGGCTTCTTCATCCCTTTCCGGACCCTTTCTTTCTCTTTTTTTCCCTCTTGGGCTTGTTTTTCTTCTTTGATCTCATTTGACATGAGTTTTCGCAACCTCTTCGCTTCGGTTCTTCTAGCAGTGCTGTGCACATCCATCAATGCGGCCCCTGCACCTTCCTGGCTGAAGCACTCAACACATGGGAAACGTGTCATTGCTAACGGGCATACACTTCAATATTATCAACCAGAGGCCCAGTTTACGGTCAGCTTTCACGGTGCTTGGAGGCAAATTTCGTGCTGATAAATTCCGACTAATTTAGACATATGGCGCTGGCAAGCCTATGGCTAACGCAAAACCCTTTGATGAGAAGGAAGGATTGACGAGTAATACCCTGACTTGGATTCAAAATAACATGAAATTGGACGATACAAGCCTGGTGTGGCAATCGGGATGGTCAATGAAGAATATGTCTTGCGGATATGTTAATCAGGCTCACGTACGTTTCAATTTCGCCGTTTTCTATCTTCATGCATTGAAATCAACCATAGGACGGAATACCATTTGCTAATGCAGTTGCGAATGTTATGTTTAAAGACAATAACGCGGTTTCGTTCGGGAATTCATTTATTGATAAATGTGAGTTCGACCTTGATTGGTACATTCTTACATACTCACGCGGGTTCGGGAAGCGAAAGCTACCATTGCTCCTTCAAAGCCGGCCATTGATGTCAAGGATGCCGTTGCAAAGGCGCAGTCAGTTCTGGGCGGAAGCAACTCTGGGCTCAAGGAATCTACCTTGAAGTATTGGGCTCGTCCCGATGGATCCGCAGCCCTAGTCCACGCTGTTCAAGTCCAGAACAGACAAACGGGTACATTTTTCGAAGCTTATGTCGATGCCCATAATGGGGAAGTTATATCTGCCGCGGACTTTGTTGCGCATGCCACGGTGTGTGTCGCTATCCATCACTCTTACCTTATCTAACAATATCACTACAGTTTAGGGCCTTGCCCATCCAGAAAAGCAACATAGATGATGGTCTTGAGGTCATTGTGGATCCTGAAAACCTGCAATCATCGCCGAATGGCTGGAACTCTTTCTTGGGAGAGAACACGACCGATACTAGGTTCGTCACGGCCTTTTTGCCTACCTCTACTCTACTTATCATTAAATTAGTGGCAATAACGTTGTTGCCCTTGCTCTGAATACAACCGAGATGTTCCTCGAAGGCACCATCGGAAGCAATGGCTCCTTGACATTTGACTTCACATTCGATGGATCGAAAGATCCTACAGACAAGACTAACATTGACGCGTCTCGCGCAAATGCCTTTTACATCGCCAATGCCTTCCATGACTTCACCTACCTGTATGGCTTCACCGAAAAAGCATTCAACTTCCAAGCGGACAATTTTGAAAAAGGTGGAGTGGGAAGTGATCCTGTGTTGATGTCCGTTCAAGATATTAGCGGCTTCAATAACGCCAATTTTTTGACACTTCCAGAGTGAGTGCTACTCGAGTGATAATTCTTTATTACTAACCTTCAGCTCATTCCAGTGGCCAGCCAGGAGAGTGCAGGATGTTCATCTTCAACGAAGTATCGGTGAGCCAGTTGGAAGATAGCATACGCTCAAGTTGAAAGCTGACTTTGAACAAAGCCAAGGGAAGATGGAGCTATGGAAAATGCAATCCCCGTTCATGAGTTGGCCCATGGCCTCTCTAATCGTTTGACTGGAGGCGGAACAGCGACATGCCTGCAGACGCTCGAGTCCAAAGGTCTAGGCGAAGGTTGGTCTGATACTGTAGCAGAGTACGTTTCACCTAAATCCTGCTGTTTCATTGAATTAATGCATAAAGCCCTACAGCTGGACCCAACAAACAAGTGCTCAGACAAAGGACTTCGTTATTGGTGCTCGTGTCGAAGGAAATCCCGCAGGTTTTCGAACTCAGCCCTACTCCGTCGATCCAACTGTCAACACGCTGACATACGCTTCTGTGGGCTTCCTAATCGAGCAGCACAATATCGGGGAAGTATGGGCCAACATGCTTCATAATGTCTATGCCGCGCTCGTCGATGAGCATGGCTTCTCAGACAAAGCCATGACCGACCCTAATGGTTCCGAAGGAAACGTCGTCTTCCTTCACCTATTGATTGATGGGCTGAGCCTCAATCCCTGCAACCCGACCTTCCAAGATGCTCGTGATGCAATTATACAGGCTGACCAGAACCGATACAATGGTCAAAACGAGTGCCTCTTGTGGAAAGCTTTCGCCAGTCGGGGGTTGGGAGTAAACGCTCGTCGCTTCCAGGATGACGACACTGTTCCTAACAACTGCTAGTGAAGTTCTCAAAGTGAAGAAAGTTGCTCATTACTTCGTTAACATACTGGGATTGCTGAGACTCGGAATTTAGCATTGATTGCCATAAATTCTGTAATTCTATAGGGATCAATACAATGATAGACTACTACGAAACAGTAAGAATGAGGGGCATGAATAAAGGGTATCCAAGTTATAAGAGGGTAATGCATAGTAATTGACTGAGAAAAGAACTTCGATTTTCGCACTCAATGCCCAAGCACTTCATCCCACCATTCATCGACAGCACTGGGAGGTAAAGTTCCCAGAAATTCCCCGACGCCCGAATCCGGCTGGGTATTAACGTTGCCATAGGGCGAATTATCGTACGCGCACGCGTCGCGGTAATATGATCCGTAGAGTGACAATTGAGATGGGTGGACATTCGTAGATCCGAGAGAGCTTCCAGATACAAAGTTCATAGCTAGGTTATCGTTTGGCTACATGACAATAGCATAAGCGTGAAATGAAATTCATCGGACAAACGAGCGATTACCTCAATTCTGGACGTGTAATTATTGTGGCATGACCAATTCGAGGGTGTTAGGCCCCAGGAGCCATCATATAGCGGAAGGGACATCGCGTAGTGAGGCACCTCCGAATCCTGAGGCGTAGGCAAGAGTTGATTCTCTCTGGAAATGTTGTGGGAAGCGATACGCGCGCCATTGGAAGAAACTGCAGAGTGATCGGGAATATCGATGATGTTCCCAGCGTTTTCACTGTGATCTGTGCCGGTAGAGCTTCCTGGGGAGCCCAAGCGAGAGACATCTTCATGCAGCGATAGCAAAGCCGGAGCTATGCCCTTGCTACTCCCTTTCCGAGCTTTTGGTTGGTATACGTAGTCGGGATACTTCTCCCTATGTAACTGCTTCTCGATATCGGCCTTGAGCCGCCACGGACCCTTTTCCTCCTCGCTCATACTCTGCCATATCGCCCCTGCCACCTTTGATAAACTCGACATCTGAGAGTCTATCTGGATGTTCGATCGGTATCGTGCAGTATCCGGTGAACGCTTCATGAAATCGCATCGAAAGATGAAGAAAGCATTCCGGGGACGTGGGATATGATTGGCTTTTTTGGTGGTTGATAATTTCGAGTTGACCATGGCTGAAACTTGAAGACGTGGGCTGAGCAGAGAGGATATAAGGTGTAGGCCGTGATTTTTCACCGTCACCGCCTTTATATCACCTCCAAGATAATGATAATGCGTTGATGCCACTAGGCCCACGGCCCAAGCAGAAGCTAAAAATGGTAATATTGCTTGAACTTCAAGGTGCTGAAATATTCCATTAAAGGAAATTGTCCAGGCTTGGTGATTATGCTTGAGTCAGACGGCTATGCTCGAATGCCACGGGTGACGGCCAAATGCCACAAACATCTTCTGCCACCGCTGGCCAGCATCTTGGTTGCCGGCTGATTAGCGGCGGCATTGGGCTATAATGTACGGTGGCTTAGTGGTTATCGAGCCACTTTCTAAGAAGGTTGCGATTATGCCTATTTGATTCGTTAGTGTTGAAGGGAGAGCCACATCTCGAGGACAACATGGCGGTTGATGACGAGAAAGATCACGCCAGTCTAGGCCCGCGAGGGTTCCAAACCAGTGATTCTTTCCCACGATAAAATTTCCCGTTCCTGGTTGCCAGATCGTACACGTTCAACGTTCGGTTCACCGAGGTAGTAGATAACATTTGCTATCCTTAGTCTACATAGACAAAGGTGAATATCATATTGTAAAGAGCCTCTAGCAACGTTATACCTGCCATACTTCCCTGGCTCTGCGGACCATTTTTGCTCTGTCCTGTCTCTTCGGGGATAGAATCTTCCACTCGCTACGGTGAGCTGCGCGTTCTGATTATAAAGAACCTGCCAGCATCGCTCATGTTTTTTTTTACAATAACGAAAAGACATCAGTAATCCTCAGTAAATATGCTCGTTATTGGATCTCTCTGACCTGACGGCTATATTGCAAATGTAACGGACCCCTTCCAATACTATGGAACCTCAATCATCAGCATGAGACACAATTTACTCTTCTGTTGCCGAAGTCTTTTGCATCCTGTGCTTGTGAAGTTATTCCTTGTGGGCACTGGACTGTAGATGACATTCCGATATCTATGTGGAATGAGCACAGTGACAGGTGCATTGCTGGTTCGATGGGTTGTCGGAACGCTTAGATGGCTCTGATATATCTGATATATGCTATCTCTAGTTGGCCGAAAAAGAAAAAGAGACGGATACGTAGACCAAAAGATGGAGGAAAGGCTATATAACATAGAACAATTGGAATAATTCGAGAGGTACGTGTATGTACAGCGAAAATAAGCCTGTCCCGATGTCCAGGACCGCCTCGGTCACGGCTCAAAGGAAGGAACGGCGCTGATTCCTGAACTTCTGACTGGGCTTATATTCATAGTCCGGATACATATCGCGATGTTTTGACAACTCTATCTCCGCCAATTGCTTATACCGTGCTCGTATCTCCGGCGAACCATGCCATTTCGCAGATAGCTGTGCGCGGGTACCCTTGAGGCCATCGGCACGGTTTGTGGCAAAGAAGTCGTTTCGGAAGAGTATGTATGCGTTACGTGGACGCGGAGGAACCTCGCCGACCACTACCTGACGAGGCGGAAGGGAAGATGGTAGAATGAGTTTGCCGTCATCGTCAAATGCAAGTGGTTCGGATTTGGCCATGATAGACAAGCGAAGAGATCGACTATCGAGAACGAGGTTGGGTAGATATGTGCACTAGACTGTATGTGCTAAGCTGGACGTGCGATGATTGTGGAGAAGAGGAAGTGCGTGGCCTAAATATATGCGAGCCACCCCATGAGACCAAGCATGTCACAAAAAGGACATGTTGTTATTGTTGTCGTACGGCATAAAGGAAGGCCATGCTATTACAAAAGATTAAGCCACCTCACAAAGGAACATGAATGAAGCTTAAAGTAAGCGCCCACAACACGTCAACGCGTCAATAACGGCCACGTGGCGCTCATCATGTGACAAGACCTACACTCTTGTTGATCCCCGGGCGAAATATCTCGTCTTTGTAACATTCATGACTCCTTCTCACAGACAGAGCGCACAGGTCTGAATCCAAGGGGTGATTCCATAAAACTGGTGCGTTGTTGATGTACACTTCCTTACTCGATAGTTGATCGCTTTCCTACAGTCCAAGCTACCAAAACGAAACTCGAAGAGGGAGAGCTAGACAAAGCTAGACCTGGAGCGAGACCTGGAGAACTACAATTGCTGGTGTACGGTCGCCCATCAGGTATGTTCCTCGTCCCTATTTCCTCATTCAAGCGCTGATTATCTCTGTTATCCCCCAGCAGTAAAACCGAAGAGAAAACCGAAGAATGTCAAATCAAAGCGCTAACTCCTACCCATATCTGCATCTGCATGACCGGTGAAACGATAACAAAACTTAATCACTCTCGTGTTCCTGGTATGTCGTATGTTCTTCACTCTACGTCAAAGCTAATCTCTCGCATACCCTCAGCCAAGGCAATGCCACGAAGAAACCTTGGTTAACTCAACGGGATGACGTATCATTGTTTGAAGAGAGGACTCGTTGCGGTACGTACTACAAGGGATTCTTCATCACCGAGTGCTGAAGCATTTATCTTGTCCAACAGCTATCTAGCAAGAACGCGTACCTCAGGCCGAAGACTTTCCAAACCACGAGGTCCTCTTCAATGCCATTCAAGCCCAGCGATCCGAGCTTAGGGGCGCACTATCGAAGGATTCACGCTATGGCCATCTTCCGGTATCGCTACCTTCACGCAGTAATCGACAATCCTCTATTCCTTACGTCCGGATTTTGACAAAGGACACTGATGGAAGGATGAGATAGCTTGCATTCATATGGGCAAGCCCGAACATATGACATGAAGGAACTGGAACCACCAACGGACGTGCACCGTTTCTTGATGTAAAGGCTTAACTAATGCACCTCTCCCAGAATACTGATCATATTCTTCCTCATTTGTAGAAGTTTCATTCCTGCAGCGAAAGACACCGAAGAGTACCATGTTCTAGTTGGAGAACAAGGAGGAAGTGAACTCAACCAACTTGAACGCGTTGGGCCTATTGCTTGTCAAGTACGTGCCTCGTTTCATATACCACCTCTCGCTCGGGTGAAAGCACTTAGTTGACCATCCGGTTTACTTCAGCTCCAGTTATGAATGTTCGATACAAGCCTAAAAATGTACGAGCTCGGCCTCATTGTCGGCCTCACTAGGTATACACGTTCGTGTACAACCTCGCATCAACTCTATGCTAATTTTTGGACTAGTTCACAGCTAAGGGAATTCTGACAATCAAAAGAAACGCGCGAAGATCCTATCATACCTTGCTAGGGCCCCACAATACACACGGAATACCGCTGATACCAGTACCGTTCATTGGACGAGCGCTTTCCAATAGAATCCCTTCTAATCAGAATCCACTGCAACTCCACCGTGTGCTGTGAATGTGAACGCGTCTATACCTCTCACCGGCCACCCGACCTTCCACAATTCAATATTCTCTTCGTTCTGATGGGGGAAAGTAACCCGTGGTCCAATCAAGGTGAAGGGCGCGGGTTCTGAGCTTCGTGATCCCGACGCTGATGATTGTCAATAGACGCTGATGTATACCCATTCCTAAACGAAGCAACGGAATAGAAGTGGTACGGGCACATGGTGTAGTTGGTTATCACATCCGCTTAGCATTGCAATGTTGCAATATAGTATGCGGGGGGTGCTGGGTTCAATTCCCAGTGTGTCCATAGCATGAGCTACCTTTTACTTCTGCCTCAGGATGGTAAACCATCCATTTGTCTCCGTCGCCCAAATTTCGGAAGGTGGGAAGTAGACCATGATTGGCGAAAGGGATTGGGGTAAACTTGATGGCTAGGCACACCAATCACACATGAACGGAAGAGAGTAATAAACTGACCGAGAAAATCACGATTCATCTTTTTAGATCTTGTTTCGCGTTTGGCAAATCAGCTTATCAAGCCGTTTGTTCTCCGTTTGTTCTCCAACGCGGACCAATAGAAACTGGAGATGGATGTTGGTTCCTTGTTCTTGTCAACATACGAAAGTGGCGTCGAATGTTTGAAATTTACCTTTGCCCGCGTGAGAGGTTCATTATTGCGAGTTTGGAAAGAGGACCTGGGGGGACCTGGGGGAACCTGTCGATCGAGAGACGTTCCAAGGTCTTTATGTCGAAAACGGACAGTTGTAATGGTCTGGAAAGAGATGCCGCAGTGGATTCAACGGCGATAGGCTCTAGAAGATGGTCTAGGCCCTCGAAGATTGAACGTCTGACGAAGGCGGTGAATCATGATGCAAAATTGAACGGCGATAAGCTTACGAAGACCTCGGTGCTTTGAAAGGTATGCATTGTCTTGAAAAAGAGTAGAAAATCCGTGTTCATTCTGCTCAGGGGGTTCATGTGAGTAGTGGGCGGTAAAAGCTCCTCGACCATGCCTTTCACCTCCACTGTAACCCATATTCAGGCGTTTTCTTGTCCTCCGCCAGGAACAGAGCAGTGGAGAAGTCAAAAGTCAGGCACCCGCCCATATGGACCGGAATAACGTCATAGAGTCCCGGATCAATCCACAGTCATACCGAGAACCCTTTTTCATCCCTGCAGCTCCACTCTCATTTCCTTTCGTTCTTCGTCCTTACACGACGAGGACGCATATCCATTCCCTTCGTTTATTCTTTCCTCATCGTCCCAGACAACGACAACGAGCCATGATTCGCTTCGAGAACATGTCCCCCGACGTCATGCAGGCCATGTGTACACCAATGCACCAGGTTCTCTCTCCTCAACCCACGTCTCAGCCGTCTTCGCCCCCGCAGCTCAGTAGAGCAAACTCGAGCTACATGTCAATCTCTTCGAACGGTTCCGATATGTCGATCTCAACGAACGGCTCAATGCAGAGGAGCAACTCGAGTTACTCCTATGGTCAGACTGGCGCTTTGTATCTCGGCTCTCTTTCAGCAATTCAAGACATCTCGCTTTTGAGGGAACACCGTATCAAGGTGTTGATTCAGGTGCTGGATGTACCTTGGATGCCTCAACTACCGGAGAAGGAGTTCAAGTGCGTCAAGGTACGTCGTCTCCGGGCCTGAGAATTGTACTGCTTGGCTGACCAGCGGTTGACAGATTCCTATCAACGACATCGCCTCCTGAAAGTTCCAAGCTCATCGATAGGTTCGAAGAAACCTGCGCAATCATCGACAGGGCTCTCAAGTCTGGCGAGAGTGTCTTGATTCACTGTCAGCAGGTACCGCCTTCCATCCATTTACCCATGCGCGCCCTTCCCGTTATTGATCTATACCTCAAATAGGGCATCTCCCGCTCAACCGCAATCCTCATTGCGTATCTCATCAGGTATCACCATCAATCATACGATTCGGCGCTGGCAATGATCAAGAAGAAACGTGCTTGTGTCAAACCAAATGAAGGATTCGAGGGCGCTCTCAGGAGTTGGGAAGGCTTGATTAGAGGACATCATGTTAATGGTGTAAATGGCGTCAATGGACATTATGGTGGCGGTGGTAGACCTCAGAGGCCAGATCTTGGCCGACGATTCACTTCGTGAATCCGTGGGTATGTCAATGCGCTCGCTTGCTCTACCCTGTTACTCATAGTTCATACCTATAGCGCTAATCGGCTGGAACTTGCTGTGAACACGGCGTTTTTTCGCCTCCCATTGAAAACGACGACACCTGCATAAATCACAACCCTTAATCCCTCATTCACCTCCGTTCTTACCCCAAATCACCTCTTCACATCCCTCATGCCAAGTGTCGTCGGATTCACACCCCAGTTTGCTCGTTTGAGCTAATCACGTCGCTCATCGAGCTTTCTCTTACCCTAAAAACCAAACCTTTCAGTCAAAACAGGAAACTCTTCCCACTGCCGCCCCGCCATCGCCGTCGTCACGATCATCACCAGCTTATTGCCCTCTGTCCGCGTCATGGTGACGAAAATATTGCCTCACTAGTCATTCCACACGTCTCCACCAGTCTCCAGCTCCACTCTTCGTTTCCGCCGCCCGCTGAACCCCCTATTCTTATGAATTTTCTCGTCGTTCTTTTTCACAACGTGCATGCCGACCCGGAGATGAATATCACTGGCTCATAGCAAGCCGTGCCGCTCTGTTTACGTGTAGAGGATTTCTAAATCACCGGCGTATCACCTCATCGATGGAATGGACACGTCGGAAAGGAGGTAATTGGAAATTCGGGATTACATACGGACTTACGGACACGCGGATGGGTTCTGTCGATGATTGGTGGTTCGTAAGTAGTGGCTGGGACGAGGGACAACACATATCATCACATATCTCTAGGTTATATATTGTAGTATTTTCTTGGGTGTACTGTACTCTAAGGCTATCTTGTGTACTGCTACGGCATTACTGTCATTACTTGGATGTAAAATGTAGTAACTTATTGTCTTTTCGGTTTTGCAGTTGGAAAAAAGTACATCGTTCGCGGTCCGCGTTTATGTGCAGACTGGGAATTGAACCCAGCACCCCCTGCAAGCAGCGTCTGGTCAAAGAAGTCCTTGCTAAGCGGATGTGATAACCAACTATACCATGTGCCCGATAGGTAGGTTTTCGCGGCGCTCACACCCTGAAGCCTGCGACCCTAGGACGAACATGTTCATACTAGTCATGAAACTCGGTTCCAGCAGCTTATGTTTTCATAGAAGATAGCATGCCCACAAGATGCCATTCATTGAACAAGAGCCCAAGTTTCTATTAAGTATGGATAAGTATAAACAGTGATAAGGATGAATAAGTAAACACAACGAAGATAATACTAAAGATTCCTTTTTGTTCGAGTTCGGCGTCCACCCAATCCCACAAGGAAAGACTTGTTTTCTAGACTTATACCGCTCAGCTGCATTAAGTAAGAATAAACACAATAAAGATAATAAGGAGTCCGTTTTGTTCGAGTTCACTTGATTCCTGTTAAACGAGTGGTCTTGTTTCTAGAGGTCTGAATCACTCAACCCGTCGTAGGTCGGGCAGAGGTTGTCCCATTGATCTGCCAAAGGGAGTCAGTGTTATCTTTCGCTGAGCGGCAAAGAAAGCGTACGTACCAGTAGGATCAATGTTCGAACTCCACTCCGAAGTACGTTCGGCGAACACAACAGCAAACCCACTATAGGTAATCACCATGATCATATCAGAAACAACTCTCCAAATCAGAAACTCGCCACATACTTCTCGAGATGCCAGTCAATATGGCAATGCATAATCCAAGGACCTGGGTTATCCGTTCTGAATCGGATAGTAACGTTGTCGCTGGTACTTCCGGCGTTGACGACATCCCGGCGAATCTGCGTGCATCGTGCGAGTAAGTCCTCGAGTACGAAAGGAGGAAAGAAACGTGCTTACGGGATTTACAAAGTTATAGTCGCTTGATCCAGCGGAACGGACAACATCAAAGGTGTGCTGGAATGATAGGAGTCAGCGTAGGTATATGGTAACGAATATTGGCCGGTTGGAAGAGAACTTACACCGTGTAAATGAATGGGATGCTAAAGCCGAGTGCGAAGATACCGTTTAAGCCCTGATATTACCTGAAATGTACAATAGAAGGCTCACCTCGAGTCCAAGAAGACCTCCGGTCATTGAGAGCTCTACAGTCGCGTTTGAAGGGAGAGAAATAATAGATCCTGAAGGAAGGAGAGAATCGGGGTTTTGTGCACCACTGAGGATTTGTAGCAAGACAGGAACGTTTGGGGAAACGAATTCGGCACCGTTAACGGTAAATTTCGCTGCGCTGGTCTGGGAAACCATTATTTAGTTGTCATAGGCACGAATATAGCGAAGACATACGAATGCAAAGTTGAGGTGCATAGCAACATCCACACCACCAACAGTTGGGTCGCCTGGAACACCAGGATTTTCAAGAGGCTAATGGAAAGAAATATTGAGGCATATTCGATGTACCGATATGTCAAGATGACTTACCACAAGGTTAGATTCGCTCAATGCGTTCGTGCTGGTGATATCGACAGTTGGAGGTTCCGCAACTTCTGCACCTTCATAACGGAGAATTGCGGAGTTGATGCCGTTCGCGAATCCCATGGTTCCAATGTTGGGGTTGGCGCGGATCCCTAAGAAGTTATGTCTGAGTATGGTTCGGATCAGTGAGAGCTCTAGACTCACAGTAGTTTCCAGCTGCCTGGTTAGCATTAAGCTAGGATGAAACATGCTTCATGTGGGGCTATTCAGAACTCAAGATTGGCTTCACGTACGACAAAGGAATAACGTTGGCCTGTGAAGTAGCATTGTAAGTACGGTTAAATATTACACCGAACGGATTACCCACCGGCATAGATCATAAGAGAATCGACTTCCAGAGGCTCGTTATTGACAGCATCGGTCTCGATGACCGTCCTATTTGATTTGTGAGATTATAATCAGCAATATAACATGACTCCGAGCACGTACATGGTATGGTTGTCAATCGAAAAGGTGTAGGCGGCATCGCAAGCCGTGTTAACCAAACGCATACGATATCTGAGCGATTAATGAATATTCACCCGTGGTAGATTATAGGCATAAATCATACCGTCTCCCTGGGGTCACCGTGATGACTGAAAGATCTGTGTCGTCTCCCTGAGACCAGCGGCCAAGACCGTTGATCAAGGTCGAATCCGGCGTGCTGGGTCGAAGAAGTGAGCGATCATCTCCACTGGATGACATCCACGTACCCAAATACAATTGTTTTGGCCTTTGCATGATACCAGTCCGCAAGAGTGATGACGGTGGACTCTGAAATTATAAATGAGCCACTTGGAAGAATGAAATCAAAGTCTTGCATACCATCGTCAACATCATAAAGGGATGCATGAGGATCGTTTGGATCGTATATCACGATAGCGCCACGGAGTCCGTCGCAGTACTGCGTCGCTAAGGAATTGTGATTTAGAACGTGTACAAAACTAACCATTTGGAACTTACAGAGATGGGAATGATACCAGAAAGTGCCCGCTTGGTCAGGAACATCAAAGTCGTACAAGAAACTGTTTCCTTTGGCGATGGGACATTGGTTCACGAATGCGACACCATCAGCCCAATTCGTTGTCTTCTGAAAGAAGCCGTGCCAGTGCTGTTGACTGATTAGAAGGTAGAATAAAGCTAGCGGGAATGATATGCTTACGATACTGGTGGACTGTAACATGGTATCATCATTCAAGTTATTGACGAGGTTAATTTGGAGATTGTCTCCCTGTTCCATCGGTCAATGCGAATAGTTCAAGAAATAGCAGTCACTAGACTTACCTTGTTTCCTACGATTAGAGGCCCGATGGTACTGCCGCCTGCAACGACTGCACCACGAGTGAAACCGTCAGGAGACACGTCCTGGTTACTGATGACGAGGTCTGCGACTGGTCCAATCGCGGCGAGCGAATGGTGGACAAAAGGTAGCAAAGCTACGAGAGCGAGAACAGGTTGGAGAGGTGACATGTCTTTGACGAGTGAAGCAGAATTGGCTCAAACCCCAGCTATTTTATACTCGTATTCTCGTCCGACATTCGCGAGAGTGCAAGGGTCCCGCCGATAAGTGTTCCTACCCGTATACGTTAAGGATGAGTCAAAAACGCGCTGGGCAAGATAATCAGACTTACAATCTTAGCCACCCATTCCCGCGTTCAGTCGTGTCCAAGGAGCGGAAGCTCTGTAGTAAGTCTCCTCGATCGGAAAAACGGGACTAATTCATTGAAGAATGATGTTGCAAAGCCTGGAACTGATTGTCCAGTTCAGAACCATCACTGCTAGGAACATAAGAACGTACCTTACTCTATGCATACGGCATTCTATCGGAAACGGTCTTGGCTGAAATATTGTCATGAAACAGAAACAAGCTTCAAGACGAATATTCTCCCTCTAGCTTTGGTGTTTACAGAGAGAGAAACGCTGCATTAGGAGGGCCTTAGTACATATTTTATGGCAAGAACAAGACATACCTAAGGAACACAAGTGATACAGTCGCCGAGGGTGTTCGGCACCGACGATAGCTATGTATTGGTTGCACCGGTAACTCTCACACTGCGGAGTACCCGCAGGTAGGAGAGCGTAACAGCGTGGGAGCCTATGGATACCGCTTGGTTTACTGATTGCTCAGGACAATGCTATTACTTGATCGTTCGTCGCATCACGGCCACTAACTCCCGGTGGGTTGGAGGTGTCGAGAGGTGTCGAGGCATTTTCGGATGACATCCTGCTCGTAACACAACAGTATTACTACCCAGATTGGTCGTAAACACGAGTAACGGGCCGTCAGAAGACTGACTGCTTGACGGTTTCGGTCTTGCGATCCTCGTGGGGAGCAAGCTACTTTCCACATAGAGGTAAGGAGCCGCTACTCGTCAGCCGCTACTACACATTGGTGTTGATTGAATCAATTAAGTCACCAAAGACGAATAGCCGCTTTAAAACAGATGACCCAGCGACCAGAATCTAATGTGAGGCTGGCGTTGTGAGCCCAGGAGCGATGAGCGTAAAAAACAGTTCAAAGAGCATGCACTTTGGATGGGCGCTCACTAATAAGGTTAGATGACATCTAACCGTGGTTCAACATCTTCACCAATAGAAATCATCTGATATCTGATGTACCGGTCGTTTTGTTCTAATATTCAATGGGGTAAGACAGTTATTAGAAGGAGACGACTAGCTTAACTAACCGCGTATGTCCATTGTCTAGCTCGTTGCTTTGAGCCGAATGATGGGAGTTGAGAACAATAGGATAGATAGATGACGTTTCATGGTCCTACTTGGTCTTTGGACCGGTGCCTGAAGCCCGAGTTCGGGCCGAAGTCCACGCGTCCAGGTGACGATTAACTGCGCCTCTCTTCACCACGACCTCTCATCATGAATCATCGATGTTCCAACGACAATCATTGTGACAATGGCCGTATCCTATGGAAACCGCACTGCATTGCGTTTCGTGTTGAGGATGCATTGAGATTGAAGCGGCGCAGTGTCAAATCCCATAGTATGGCTCTAGTCCCAATGATGCTCTGGGGCTCGTTTTCATCTTTTCAAGTGACATGATATTACTTGAGGTGAGCAGACATCGATACCAATTTGCAGCGATACTATCTCATTAGCGATTCGCGACGTTGCAGAGATTCGCTCGCAGGGATCCAGTTCGTATTGCCAATACATGTCCCGAAGGCTATTCTGATTCGCAATCTGGCTATCAAATGATGATGCGCCTCCACTGTTTCATTGCCGCTACATCTATATTATAGCTATGTGTTGTAACCCATCCCATTCCAACGTTGCTCACGACTTTCCGCCAGCTTTGGTCTGGTTATCATGATCTTCAACACTATCACGTCGTTCTTTACCTTTGCTGCCAGTCTAGGATTGGGCTATGCTATTCCTACTCCCCGATATGCAATCGTTTCTAGGCAGTCATCGAGCTCAAAACTGGTTTTTGCTCATTTCATGGTTTGTCTTTTACCAAAGTTGCAAACGATGAATTGGGTTACAATTTAATGCACTTAGGTTGGAATCACAGGCAATAGAGCAAGTGCAGCCGACTATGATGACGATATGAGGCGTGCTAAAGATCTCGGCATTGACGCATTTGCTCTCAATATCGGAACAGGCCAAGAAACGCAACTGGAGTTCGCATACGAATCAGCCGCTTCCAACGGTATGAAAGTCTTCATATCTTTCGACTGTAACTTTTTCCTTCCGGGCGACGAAGGCCTTATTGGAAACACGGTCTCTACCTTCGCTTCTAAACCTGCACAGCTCGTTGGAGACGATAACAAGGTGTTTGTGTCCACATTCATCGGTGATCAATTAAACGTCGATGCAATCCGGAGTGCAGCGCCGGGTGTTAACATGTTCTTTGCCCCGAACTTCCATGTCGGAGCAGCTGATTTTGGCCCATTGGACGGTGCTTTGAATTGGCAGCCATGGCAGACAAACGGAAGGAACAAAGCGCCTAGTAATGGAGAACTAGTGACGATAGATTCAGTGGATCAGGCATACTTAGCGGAGTTGAATGGGAAGGGGTACATTGCCGGTAAGAGAAAAGCTTAGAGTCAGATAAAGTTGAGGTCTCACTAACCATGTTTGTTCAGCTGTCTCTCCCTGGTTTTGTAAGCTTTTCTCATGGCTCAATGTTGTATTTTACTCATCCAGTTTCACTCTACCCTCCCTCAGCAACTCATTTCGGGGGAGAAGTTCCTTTCAGCAAGAACTGGGTATTTCCGAGTGACTTGTTGCTTTACATGCGGTGGTTGGAGATTTTGGCCCTTCAACCGACCTTCATTGAGATAGCGACCTGGAACGACTACGGAGAGTCCCATTATATCGGACCACTTACACCCAAGCACACGGACGATGGTGCTTCAAAATGGGCTAATGACATGTAGGCTAATTCCTGCGAATCCTGTTTGGTATTTGATCTGATTCACTTCCAGGCCGCATACCGGATGGTCAGAACTTTCCCGGCCGTTCATCGCCGCATACAAGGCTGGCGCCAGCTCTGTTAACGAATTCATCGTCGAGGAGAAGGTCATATACTGGTATCGCATCACTCCCAAGGACCTCGATTGCGATGCGACTGATACCACCATGGGACCTGGGAACAATGCCACCGGAGATTTCTTCAACGGCCGTCCGAACGGCTTTGAAACAATGGCGGATGATATCTTCGTCGTTACCCTGCTCAAGTCGCCCGGTACTGTCACTGTCAATTCTGCTGGAACAGTTTACGCTTTTGATGCACCTGCGGGTGCATCGGCGTTCCAGGCCCCCTTCAAGATCGGTGCACAGCACTTCGCTCTAAGTCGTGATGGGACCGAAGTAATGAGTGCGACGAGCTTGAAAGTTATTCAAGATACTTGTCCATGCGGACTCTACAACTTCAACGCCTATGTGGGGACTGTGCCTGATAGTGGAGAGAGGGACGTATTGAGTGGAGATTCATTGGCTTCCTTTACGAATGGTTTGAAGGTGGATTGTGCACCTACGGCATCCTTACCCGTTTCTCCTCCCCCTACCATTGCACCTACTGAAACAGTCACAGTGTCTGCAGCACCTACCAGCCCACCTGTTTAAAGATTTTTCAGATAGTAGCGATTTGATTATTGCGTAGTTTTGCACGAACAAGGGCCAATTGTCGATGTCCCTCCTGACAGCTTCTCGGCCGAGCGCATCCGGGGATTTACACCTCCCGGCCTTCAAGTTGTTCCGGTTTGAACACGGAGAACTTTAGGCCCTGTGTCGATTTGTGGTTACGCTGGACATTGAAAGACTGAGAACTCAAGCAGTATAGCTTAGCATTTTTAACAACTGCTTGGGCGTTCAAGCTGCCAAGATATGGCATTGACTTGCAACTAGCAACAAGAAAGTGTCGAAGAAAGAATAGATAGAGTTTCGGCTTTTGCCGACAATTAGTCGAAACTTAGTCATCGCTAACGGGATGGATCCCCTTTTAACCAAAACTTCGATGTTTGAACGGTATATGACTTTTGTATCTGACTCCAAACGCCCCATTCCCTCTTTCATTCCTCTTTCACGACATGAACGACGCAAACGAGATCGACGGACAAATTCATCCTCATTATTCAAGAAGACGCTCAGTTGATGCCAGCATTACTGAACTCGAGAAGGCGACAGTTGAGTACGACGGAACAGGCAGGAGTGGTTGGAAGTCTTTCATGCTTGTCGCTGCATGCACACTTGGCATGATGGTTAACGTAAGTCGAGATCCCAGTTATTTTTGAAATGAAATTTCCAGCTAACAATCGCAAAAAAAGACGGCTAACAGTACAAGTCCATCAATTGCATTGCCAACTATCGAAAAGGAGCTGGACGTCCAGCAAATTGAGCTAGTGTGGATAGTCTCAGGTTACGCTCTGAGCTCGGTATGTCTACACGTCAAGATTTATTTCCTTCCACGTATTGAACGTCATGTTTTGGAAGGGATGCCTTCTACTCGTCTTCGGCCGACTTGCGGATCTTTATGGACGAAAGAAGACATTTCTCATCGGCAATGCCTGGCTGTTTATATTCACGCTAGCCTGCGGCTTTGCCAAGAGTACGTCGCCTGGCCACATACATACCGATTCTCATAGTCAAACCCTTTTACAGACTCAACAGCTCTTAATGTTCTTCGAGGCTTCCAAGGTGTCGGTGCTGCAGCAACTATACCCGCTTCTGTGAGTTCCAAACACCATTCCCCACGGCCTACTCAAAGTTTATTTTCAGCTCGGTATTTTAGCGCATGCCTTTCCCCCTTCTCGCGCTCGTTCGATAGCGTTTTCCTGTTTTGCGGCAGGTGCACCAGTTGGCGGCGCATTTGGGACGGCTCTTGGTGGTGCTTTAGTTCAAGTTACAAAGTGAGTTTGATCATTGATAAAGCTTCGATACGTACTTCTGACTCTCAGTATAGACAAACATGGCGATCAACATTCTACCTCAGCACCGTTAGTTTCGGTCATTCTTACTCGCCACTTTTAATTAACGTGAATAATAGGGCCTCACCTTCGTATCTCTGGTGTTGGGTGCTCTGTCGATTGACCCCGATGAGCCTTCGAACGAACCGGATCGCCGAGTAGACTGGCCGGGCGCAGCTCTTGTCACCGTTGGGTTAGTGTTAATTGTGTTCGTGCTAGGTCAGGGAGAGGTTGCGCCAAGGCAGTGGGCGACTTCATGTAGGCTCGGGAACAGATTTTTCACAGCTGCGACTCACACATTCGATCTAGATATAATCGGTTTGCTGGTTGCAGGGGTATTCCTCGTTTTGATGTTTTTGCTATGGCAGCATTACCTCGAAACGATTATGGATCATGGCATACGACCTCGACCTGACAGATGGATTCCAACCTTACCGCCACTGATGCGATTAACATTGTGGTCAAGAGCTAATGGGAAGGTGGCTGTTGTCTTCTGCATCGCTTTTCTAAACTGGTGTAGTTTTTTGGCATGGACCTACTGGGTGATGGTAAGTATGCCTTCGATGTAGTGCGGGAGTTTCTGCTAACATCCCTATTCACTGATTCCTAGATCTACTACCAGAGCTACGCCGGATTTGGTCCTGTCCTGACCATGCTTCGACTGATCCCGATGTTTGTCACCGGAATAATTTGCAATGTTGTCGTCGCCCTAGTCGTAGGCCGAGTATCATTGGTCGTTCTAATGGGTATGTCGATCATCTAATCATTCTTATCGAAGGACTCATGTTCTTTATCACAATAGCTCTAGGAACAGCGCTCACAAGCAGCGCCTCGCTCCTTTTCGCTATAATTGATCCAGATGCTGTATATTGGGCGTACGGTTTCCCGGCGGCTATCACTGCTGTAGTTGGCGCCGACTTTGTATTCGCTGGTGGAACTCTTTTTATAGCAAAAGTGTCGCTACCCCATGAGCAGAGTGTTGCAGGGGCTGTGTTCCAGTGTATGACCCAGGTATGTCATAATCGGTTAGACTCAGGCAGCAGTTTTGGTTAAACAGTATCTCCTACAGCTTGGGACGTCCCTAGGAGTCACGATTTCAACCATCGTTTTTAATCGGGTTATACAACAACAAGCTGACGATTTCGGTGTTTCGATCGCACAGTTACCGAAGCCGGGTCAACTGAAAGGTTATAAAGCAGCCCAGTGGACTAATTTTGCATTTGGAGCCTTTGGTAAGTCTGTGTTATCTCCGACATTTCTTGTTCTCATGTTGTCCATCCGTTAAGCTACTTTACTCGCTCTTAAGTATCTCCGTGGGGTTGGGATTGTCGGACACCGCAAAGAAAGCTCGTCGAATGATGATAACGATCGAGCCATCGTCCCAGTAGAGCAGCAACCTGAACACACCTATCGACACACGGAAGAACCAGTAAAGCCGCCTGGTCTAGACGGTGAGAAGGGAGGAAAGATACATACTGCCGTTGTCGACGTTCATGAGGAGTTCGAGGAGCCATCTTTGCGCGAGGAAAGGCGGAGCTACAGATAAACCCGATCATTATAGTTGTCACTGGGACGTTGAGTTCATTTACAATTGTTATTATGAGAAGATGTATTGGTATCAGTTAGGCGCTAACCTGAGCGTCTTTACAGCGTTTCACAAGCGTGAACGAGGATGGCAATGACTGTCCGGGGGTCTGGCAGACATAGCAATCAAGCCACGCCTCTCGCGGCGACACGCGGAAAGCCCAACAGCAATCTCGGCGGCGCCGCGGATGTTCTCAGCTTGAATAGATGTGACTCTTGTTAGTGCGGATCCTGTTGCAAACACGTTTCTTCGTCCTGTCTCCCCTTATAACCACCGTTATAGAACACGACGGCCATATCTCATTTGGTATAACTCCAACCCTTCTGTGATGCGCAACGCACCGCTCACTGTTTTTGGAAATAGCTGGTATACAATCCATACATCTCCTCTCCTCAAGCCTCTTTTCCAATCAGACACATGTCGGACGATGAAGATGTCGAACACATCCTTAATACTTTATCAAGCTTCGCGATAGATTGGATAGCGGGCTTTATCAATGACATCCGTAACTTGGCGAGTGTCTGCTCTGAAGTTCCGAGCAATTTACGCTACGTCGGTCTCCCTGCGGATTTTCCCTTTATGACTGGAGACTTCAGCGAAGTTTTCCATTGGGTTCAACTCTCTTCCGATCCAAATACCCAAACGCACATTGGAATTCGCGTTCATTTCACGTTCCATGGCCAATCCGGACATGATTTTCAGTCATTGCTGGTATGGTCTATTCATAGCGGTGCGTTACCCCAGACCTTCAAAATGCCTCAATGCTGAGCAACAGCGAATTAGGGAGACAGAGCTTTGGCCGGGTGGAACTGGATAACAGAATTTTTGAGTACCCGAGTGCCCATTCCATTATTAGAGTGGATGCATTGTTGGTATTGGAATGCATGGTTGTGGCAATATCTCGTAGATCTGTTGCTACGATTACCACATTTATTGCGGAGAATCGGACCGGAAGGGAAATGCCGTCTCGCTCGTGGCGGGTTGTTGGGTTACGCTCGTCGAATGGAGAGTGGATACACGAGTTTGGTAGGCACATGATTTAGCAAGGATGAGATAACTTCTCGTTGTTACAAGTACAGATTTGTAGTCAAATCAACAGCTTAAAGGTTTCATGTATAACTATTCAAACATTCAAATCTGAAGGCAACCTTCAATCTAAGCAGGACAATTGTCATCAGTGTACAAGGTTGCATCGCCCGGTCCTGCTTGTATGGGATTGCAACTAGGGGTAGATAATGAGTAATTTCAAAGACCAGTTATTGCGCCCTGAGCTTACCCAGGTAGCTTGGCGAATGGGCCATCCACTCCCTCCTGTACGACGGAAGAAAGCTGACAGGACTGCGCTTGCGCCGCAGGGATCATCTTGAAGTAAGAACAAGCATCCGCGACGCCTACGGTGAGGGTTGGGTTTAGCGTACCTAAACTACTCACTAAGCTAAGCTTACCATTGATAGTATCATCGTTAGGATTGTTGCAGTAATCAATTGCGTTTTGGAGAACACTAATAGAGGGACATCAGTAATAGTTGAAGAAACACTGGACAGACTCACTTTACATCCCAGCCGTTCTGGAAATCACCGTGAAACGAATAACCAGTTGCATCTCTGGGTAACAAAGCTAACTGTTATCTTAGTGAAACGTATCATCTGATTCGCTTACCCCGTAGCCTGATTGCATCAAGATGAGCATGAATGCTTTCAAGTGAGGTGTTGGTAACTTACATAGACAAATGGCCAGCCGTCAGCCTCTGTCCAGCGACTAGCAAACTTGTCAGACATTCCAAGTAATCTGTACGGCAGTTCAATCGTAGTCCTGATTACTAGTAGTCGTGACAAACCTCATAGAACAGTTTCATGAGCCCAACCGGGTGAGTGCTAGGGCAGTTGCCGTTATCAAGAATCGACAGAAAAGCAACGTGAGACTTGTGGTCAGCGCTATCCACATTCTGTGCAAAGTAGTTGGTCTACATAAGGATTTCATTATTGTTCACCCTCACCTTTCCGTCCCAGCACGCAGGGAAATGAAGACGAGATTGGAAGCCAGCCTGAAATGGGAGTCATAAGATCATTTCGTCGTACTCGCCAGTTGAAGAGTTGGTCCCTTACCTCGCAATTGGTGTGAGGAAATCCGCCGGTACCTATGCACGTATCAAGTCTCATCTCATACGCAGTGTAATAGGACTCGACGAACCTTCATAAGATGGGTTTGAGCTCGTGTACCTCAGGCAAGACCAAGGCAATTGCACGCTCAGCAAGCTCCTGTTGAGTGCCTAGTCCATTTTGATACCTATCAAGCGGAGTAAGCCCAGAGTCTACAATCCATGAAAGAGGCGGCTTACTTCTTAGAACGGGCAACAGGATTGCCGGTAATCATTCTGAAACCTGGAGGGAAGGCCTTTAATCCAGGGCCGCCATTGATCTTGTCGAGACTTCCTCGATTCTGATAGTAAATCAACAAACCTTTCAGGGAATTTTCATGAGCAACCAGCGGTACAGGAATGACTGAAACATACCGTTGGGTACGGCCTCAAACATCTTGGTCTTGGGATCGCGGAAGTACAGTTTCGGGAACCCTAGTAAGCGATGGTCAGCATTTGACTGATGAACGACGGAAAATCTTACAGTAGTTGGAAAGATCCTATGCCGTTTGTTTAGTGAGGATCAAAACCAATTGTTAGAGCTTAAAGTCGACATTACCTGCGAGACCTGGCAAGATGTGCACTTCGAAGCACGAAGTGTATCGAAAGTGCTATTGGCTTTAAAGTCTAAAGTAAATTGTGAACTAGTGCAATTCATGTTGCATGATAGGTATACTTACTGTATGCTCCATGAACAGTCTACGGTATGGACATCAGCGCTCGCCATAGTACCTAAAAGTAAAACACGCACATGGACATGTTGCGAGGGAGTTCGAGTCGGCGAAATGATGGGATCAACGCGCTCTGGTCAAAGTAAGGCTGGTCAGCACAAATGGAACAGCAACGGTAGCGGTGAGATACCTTGAACGAGAGGGTTCGTGCAAGGCAGCCTAAACCAGGCGTTTGCGAAGCTAGTCATAGCGAGGAGGGCAAGAAGGCGAGAAAGGGAAGAGTAGAACATCATTATGTGTCTGAGCTTCGCTGTAGACGAAAGATCTGAGTTACTAGGGTTTTATACTTGAAAAACGTACAACTCTTTCTTTAGGAGAATTCCATTCTGGGAGAGTAACATTCGTTTCTTGAACTAGAGAATTGAAACGGGATGTGTACCCTCATCGGCACAAAGATATCCGCATACACCTGGGTATGGTCTCCTTCGTTAGTAAAGCCACGCTGCATTCTTTGCTAGTCGTTAATCTAGTGATCCAAAGTGCCGGGTCAGTTCGATATAGAGATGAACGAGATAGGACAGAACAAAGCGTCTATTTTCCCTCGCCAAGAGTAGCAGCATGCTCCCCTGCATCTCAAAGTAAATTGAGAACTACAGATTCGCCTCGGGAGAGATGTTGATATTCCCAATGTTAGGCCACATGTGCGCTGGAAGCTTGAAACGAAAGACGAACGAATTTTAGCCGGCTGCGCGGTAGTGAATTAAGGGAAAACTTTGTTCATCACGGTCATAAGGGTGTTGGTAAGTATCATGAGATTCTTGAGTTTCTTCAAGAGGTTTTTCACTAGTCCAGACATAGTCGAAGTAAATAGCTATCCGGTCCTATAAGCTTGCCCACGTAGCGTTAGTTAGGTTCAATTGTGCGTGTCGGTTCTCGCTCACATATGTTTCCTTGTTACTCGCAGTACACCCAATGACTTGGGGGTATGTGGCGGATTATCTTCGTGAACAGAGCTGAACTGCCGGACCGACACGCCTATATTGCATTTGAAAAGTCCCATGGCACAAATGATGACTATATGGTGTGGTGATTGCCTTCTGATCAACTGAATAGCAGCTCATTGTCCCAACCATAGTTGTATCAATGAACGGAAGTGACAAGAGCCGAAAAGAGGCAAATAGGCCGAATCGCTGGCAACAAAGTGCATCATTAGCAGTCAACACATGCACCTGGGTGAGAAAGCTTACGGAAAAATGAGGCGCATTCTATTGAAACGCTTAGTATTGTGAAATCGATAGAAACTCAAGAGCCCGAGTCCATCCATATTGAGATTAGGATTGTGCGTTCAGCGTTCACGAGGTTCGAGATGATGCGGCCTAAATGCGTGAGAATAAGTCAGATGTGCTACATTTGGGTGAGCTATCCCAATTGCTCTTGAGGGTAGAAACTGAGAGGAGCATGCAATCGGAGGTGCGCATGCTTCAAGTGTCGTGATGGTTAGGACCAAGGTTGCTCTTCTCAGCCCTGAGAAGAGAAATTAACTTTCTCGCGCGTGAGGCATGTCCTCAGATTGACGTCATGTACGTTCTTGAATATTAAATGATGCCCCTCGTTTAATTAATGTCAAAGCGTTATGCCCTGAATGGTATGAGGAAAACGTTCACTATTCATCACGATTCTTTCATTGGCCTGGGCTGCGGTTATGGTTGCTGTCAGGCGTCCGGCGGATAGCCATAGGTTCCCAAAATCTCACAAGATCATTCATCAACGAGTCTCATGCAAGCGACAATGTGCTGAGGCCTGATTCGGTTGAATATTACTGAAAATACACGGTGGCGCCGTGGCTGTCAAATATTCTCGTCTAAGAGAACTACTGCACGTTTCCATTCTCAAGGAGCTGAAATTTGATGTTATTTGAAATATTTCACCATCCTTTAGTGAGACAAACGGTGTCCAAAGCGTCAGGTACAAGTACGAAATACAAGTACAGCAGAAAACGAGAACTAGATATTCCTACTTCGACGGAGCTACGTTCCATCATCAATGCGAGGACCACTCGCAGTCAGCTCTCAGACCGGCGGAGACGTGGGTGCAGCGGTGACACTGATGGTCGTACTTGCTGCAGTAGTCTCCGGCGGTGTTGCTGGTAAACTCGGGCTCGGGTTGCATGCTACCTTCAGACCATTCGCAAAGGCCGTAAGGCCATCCGGTCCCAGTACGTCCCTGTCACCCTCCGGAACCGTCCCGACGTACGGATTGAAGTTGTATAATCCGCAAGGGCAAGTATCCTGAATGACCTTGAGACTAGTAGCGGCTATCACTTCAACCCCGTTCTTACTCAGCGCGAATCTCTGTGACCCGACTTTGAATGGAACGCTGAAGGCAGAGGCTCCTGCAGGAGCATCAAAGGTATAGAGAGTACCGCCAGAGTTAACGGTAACGGTTCCTGGGGATCGCAACAGGGGGACGACAAAGACCTCATCCTGCATTGTCTCGTATCCATTAGGACGACCCATGAAGTAGTTTCCACTATCGTTGTTTGCCGGTCCCATGGTAGTATCGGTAGCATCACAGTTGATGTCTTTGGGCGTTATGCGGTACCAGTAGACAAGCTTTTCTTCCTGAATGAATTCATTGACGGAGCTGGAGCCGGCCTTGTATGCTGCGATGAAAGGTTTGGACATTTCGAGCCAACCGATATGCGGCCTAAAACGTGCGTTCAGTATTGGGTTTGGAAAAGCGAAACCAGACACTGACATATCATTAACCCATTTAGATCCTCCATCGTCAGTGTGCTTGGACGAAAGCGGACCTATGTAATGCGATTCGCCATAGTCATTCCAAGTGACAATCTCAATGAATGTCGGCTGGAGAGCGAGAATCTCGAGCCATCGTAGATACCAAAGAAGGTCTCCAGGGAACACCCAATTCTTGCTGTACGACACCTCTGATCCAAAATGGGTGACTAACAGAACTGTCAGTAATGGAACGTCTCGTGAAACGCCTCGTGCTTACAGAACCAAGCAGAAACAGCTGATGGAAGTGTTTTTGAGTGACACGAAGCATGGTCGAGTCAAACAAACACGTACGAGCTATGTACCCTTTTCCACCGAGGGCAGAGACGTAAGCCTTGTCCCCAGCATCGACGGTCACTAATTGGCCAGGCTTGGGTGCCTTGTTGTTGCCATCATTTGGCCAGCCCATCCAATTCAATGCTCCATCGATCGCGCCGAAGTCTCCTTGTCCCGGATGAAAGTTGGGAGCAAAATAAATCTCTCTTCCGGACGCGGCCCGAATAGCACCTACGTCTACGCCATCGCCCGCGAAGGAAGACACGAAGACTTTATTATCAACCATCAATTGTGCAGGCCTCGAAGCGTATTGTGCGACCTTCGCTCCGACGGCAGAACCGTCGGAGGTATGATACCAGTTGAAATCGAAGGAGATGAAGACCTTCATGTCGTTGGCAGCGGCAGAGTCGTACGCAAAGTTGAGTTGGGTATCGGTATAGGGGTCAACGCCAATATTGAGGGCAAAAGCATCGATTCCGAGGGCTTTGGCACGCCTCATGTCATCGTCGTAGTCTGCCGCGCTGTTACGGTCTGACGTGATGCCAATCTATGATAGATAACGTTAGTTGAATGAACACATTGGCTGGCATCAACATGCACGAACCATGAAGTGACAAAAGACGAGCTTCGAGTTTGACTGCCTCGCCTCAAGCGTTTGAGTGACGTTGGGTAAGACATGGCCTGATGTTGTGCCTAGAATGAAGCTGAAGACAAGGAGAACAGATTTGGCCAAAAGCATGATTTAAAGTCTTGAAGACTTACTTTTTGAATGTTTGAAGTCTTAGTTCTTATACTTCAATGTGGGCAAAAGCAAGCGGGTTTCAGCATACTGCATTCCGCCATCAGCATGATGCATTTGTTTGCGAAATCCATCAAGATTGAATTTGAAGAACCCCGATTGCTGAGAAGAAAGATGTCGAAAATAGCAGAAGCGATGCTATGACCAACGAACAAGCCTCGAGACCTCGACTCTCCCATGGAAAAATGATAGAAATCAATGCTGCACATGCTGACGAGGCAGCGTCTGGCCAAAGCCAGTTCCTTCTAATCAAGGGTTCCATGCAGGGAAGGTATTGAAGTGGAGCAGATCGTATGCTCAAGCACTAAAAGTCAACAACCTGGTGATCAGTATTCAACAACAGAAGGGAAGAGGGTGATACTATTTCCATCACCGTTAACGTTTGTTCCTGGCTGTTGAAAGAAGAGGATGACCGTGGGTATTTTCGAATTGAGCAAATTTTCCCATATCTCCTCTTCTCCGCTGACTCTTCCAACCGACAGAGGTACCTGCCCATGTGTCACTTTTCACAAGGTAAATTTTCCTCGTTTGAGCCTAATAATCTAGCTCAATGCTGAAGAATTACAGAATTTCTGGCTACTATCTCTGGACTTGAATTCCCCCAGCTTATCGAAATGGGCATTGTCCCACGTTTTTCGATCCGGTCACTGTTTAGTCGGAAGGAATGAATACTGGATTCAGGATGATAAAATCGGGTGCGTTCTTCTGTTTTCTCTTTCAACCCAGCTGTGACGAGCTACGTATATAGCGCGCGCCATCGGTTTTTTTCCAGCCTGAAAGGAAGTTCAAAGCCTCCGCCCTAACACTACTTACACTTACTCCCACAAGAGACGATCCTCGTGGCTCCGAGAGCCCACATCGACTGGGAAGGAAGACATGAGAGAAAATACATGATGATGCGTTAGGAGCATTGGAACCATGACTTGTCGGAGCAAGGTGCTTTCTGGGCCAAGAGATATGAATACCGTACGTCCACAGCGCTATCTTTCATCCTACAGGGCTCTGATCGATCTATATTGAAGTGATATTCATCGGCGAGATGCCCTGTTCGATGAACTTGCCATATTTCTACACCCATCGTTACGAATTCAAAGTGCATTTCCGGGGAAGGAGGACCAAATACATAGCGCACTGTTCGATGGTATGCTTTCCAAGTATGTTCGCCTGGATTGTCATATCTCTCATCAAAGCTCACGATACGGCTGTTTTAGATGCGGAGGGTATATTCACGTTTAGCTCGCAGTGATTTGAAACCTCCAGGCCTACAAGAAAGCCATCGAGTACGTAGCGTTGTCTTGTCGGCCTCTTACTCAATACTAATCTACAGTCTAGACCGTGCTCTATCAGTAATGCCTGGTCTCAATGCATCAATTCCGTCTCCCATGAAGCTGACCGAGCCTGCCACCGGGATCATGGATGCCACGTCGTACCTACGTCATTGCAAATATTCTTGACGCCGGCCTAGCGCCTTTCTCGCTTAACACAAACGTCTAGGACAACCTAAAAGGTGCTTTATGTCGTTGTCTCGTCCAAGCCAAAGCTGAAATCCTGTACAGAGGAATTGGAAAAGCTATCCGAGCGAAAGCACGCTCGCGTGTTTCGTTTCCTCAGAGTCACCGACATGTTCCTTTATGCACGGCGGCGGCCCACATGCCATCACATTCTGACCTTCTCTTCGTTTCCAGTCTGTTACCGGTGGTATTCGACCATGGCTTCATCTTGATTTGGAGGTCAAGGGTAAAGGGAGTGCCTCAGAAAGATTCCTATAGTAAAGCTAGTAGGCTACTACTGTGTATGGTTCACCTCAAGCCAAGACCTAACACCAATGCTGGTTGCTATTGTTCCGAACTCAACACTACTCTTCGCAGCATCGGTATTTTCCCGGACCAATATTCCGTGATTTTTTCTGTCAACGCGCGACGGTTTGAAGGAATGTCCGTTTTGATGGTAGGTTTGTACTAGCACCTATTCAGTTTGTTCATATGCTCACCTTTGTCCACATGAATGTAGGCTCGATCAGGATTAATCCTGATGGAGCACTACAACTACTCTTTTTACCATGTGGCGAGGGAACTAGAATCAAATTCATGTGGCCTACGCATCCTTTCTTTGACTCAGGAACCACTCGTCGATGATGCTACCATGTAGTGGAGATCACCAGATCAGATGACACCGTCCTGCTGAGATGAACGAGCAATTCTCGATCGCAGGAACCCAATGTACTTGTCGTAGTACTCCGGCAAAGTTGCGAGAGGAAGGTGCGGACTATACCAGTAACATAGCCTCACATTGTTGATCCTGTCGTGAATAGCTATATTCTCGATCTGGCCTATCAACCGCCAATAGTTTCATGTTGCATCAGCGGCAGCCAGATGTATTTGACGCTCCTCCAAATGCAATCACCGCTCACAGAAACAGCATGGGGGCATGTGGCGATTATTATCACTATGAACATTCATCATCTAAATTCCGTTTCCGTGGCGGTATTTGCAAGGGGAATCTCCCGACGTTGGCCGGGCGGTGAAACAAACGCTCGAGACAGCTCTGGATAATAGCTCTACCCTGATGCCGAATCAGATAATAATCCAAGGTGAACGACTTTCGCGCCTTCAAGTCTGTTTGGGGAATTAACATATCACCCTTAAGGACAACCGACTTCTAGGAGACCACAGGTGCTCGAAGCCAAAGTGCATGGTACTACGCTGTCGATCACCGGTTCGACAGCGAGATGCAGCTTAATCGGACCACTAGTCATGCATCATCTCGCTTCACAACTCAATCATTCCACTGCATGCTGGGTAGTTGGTACCAAGAGAATTCGATACTTCTTGTTCCTTACAGTTTCATTATCCCCACTGGGTGGCCTCGGTCCAACCCAGTTCACCAGTGGTTGTGCAGACTGGTATAAAAGACAGCATGCTTTGCTCGTCGTTCCACCAGGGTTCTACACTTCGCTCTTCTCGAGAAGCACCGACATCATGTTCCGATCTTCATTCCTTCTCCTCAGCGTTCTCGCAAAGACAGCACTCTGCCTTTCGGTAGGTGATCTTGATGTCACCTTGAAAGCCGTCTCCTCTTCTGTTCAGTCTGTCGGAGACATCGTTGTCACTGCGATCGTATCAAACCCAACCGAATCCGACCTCCGTGTCCTCGCCGTCAATAACATCTTGGACACGTCGGCCACTCGTTCATTCGACATTAGTGCTGATGGAAAGGAGGTTCCTTTCACCGGTGTCAAGGTCAGCCTTCTCAAATTCCTCAACCATGTTACCTCCACTCATACTGTCATCGCTAGGCCACTTATGACTTCTCCCACGAATCGCTCTATTTGAGCGTTCCTGCAGGTAGCTCCGTTGCCCTCAACCACACCGTCAGCTCCGTCTACGACTTCTCTTCCTTTGCCCCCTGGTACCAAGTTCACCATCGCTCCTCGCCAAGAGAGCACCATCCACGCATCTGTTGATGATCTCGCTCCTTTGAAGGTCGAATCCAACGCTGTGGAGGTCACTGTCGAATCAGATCTTAGCCACACGCCTTTGATCGCCATTCCGGAGGAGTCGGGTGTGGAACGTCGTGTCTCAACTCCCAAGTGTTCTGATTCGGGAAAGAGACAGGTCATCACTGACTCGTTGAAATACGCACGTTCTTTGGCTGGAGGTGCAGCTACCGACATTCGTTCGCACCCCAATGGTCCTCAATATACCCGCTACTTTGGAGGAAACAACCAGAATGACATCTGGTGGAACCTTGACCGAGTACGTGCTCTTTTCTTGCCTTTCTTTCGCATGGCGCTCATTAGCTACCTCTTAGGTTGCGGGCGACATAAACACCAACAGAGAGTATGCCGGCTTTGCATTCCGAGTTTCAAAAAACTCTCTAATCGCGTTTTCTTTAGCATTACTTGCTCCCAGGACAATGGCGATGCTAGGAGCTTCTGTAACAATAACCCTGGTGTTATTGCCTACACTGTTATCTATAGCGATGGAAGGACACCAGTAAGTTCATCACGGACTAGGATTCTTTTTCTGCATCTCATACATACTTGTAGATCTTCACCTGTGAACTATTCCTTCAGGCCGGTACTACGCCAAGCATTTGCCAAGGTAAGCTCAGCGTCAATCTATGCTGGACAATCATCGCTGATCATTTCAACAGGAAGCTACGATTCGACCATGTCTAGCCGAGGAGGCATCATCCTCCACGAGGTACGCTTGTTCTCCATCTTCGATTTCACATGGACGACTGACTGAACTCAACTTTCATCAGCTTGCGCATGCTGTCCATGGCGCTGACGATGTTACTTATGGATGCTCTGCATCCGCTGGGCTTTCCGTTAGTGATAAAAGAGGAACGCTGGTATGTGGCTTGGTCTTGAATGGATCCGTGCGTAAATTTGACATTGCGGATCTCTAGATAACTACCGTTGCATGGGATTGAACATCTACAAGGACTACAACTGTGTCAATGGTCCTCTCTAGGTCCTAGATGAACCTGAAACAAAGAAGAGCACTTCAAGCCCGATCTAATTGTGTTTAAATTGGTATCTGTGTTGTAACTTATTCTCAAAACGCAAATGAAATCTTGTTTCTCGGGCAACTGATACGATTGCTATCTCCACCAGGCGCGGTATGCGAAGTAATTGATTATCATTTCATGACCATTGAGTTTGGTTCTTGGCAAGACGTCGTTGCGAAGCGGTTCCTGGCATGTTCCCGATGTAAGTAGCATGTTGCCTCCAACTTTAATGAGTAGCCACAGACAGAAACCTCATTCGCGCCATCTTGCGTGGCACAATGCGGCTGGACCCTGCAAGGTTAGAGGAAGAAAAACGATGCTTGGACTGGACCTTGTATCGTTGCCACATGATCTGTGGCGGTGACATACTTACCCTCTGCAGTTGCCATGCCAGTCCAACGCGTCTCTTCAGGTCTCTTCCCGCGACCAAATTTCAGTGGTCATAGACACCCAGCGATTCCCAATAGAACTACTCGGGCGTGGCATGATTATTCCTTAGATGGTTATGAAAATAGTTCAACCGAAGCGCACATACATACCGCCGTCACTGGCCCACAAGGTCAACACAAGGTACAATAAAGTTACAACGTTATTTGCAACATATCCCGGCCCCTCGTGAACGCGTTACTTCTCCAGTGCGACGGAGGCGGGCGGCGCTCTGCCAGCTGACAGGACTCAAACTCTGCATAAAAAGTCGTCAGTTTGAAGAAACAGCGATGCACACAATATGCACGCCGAGCTGCTCGTTCAACAAGTTGGTTCGGGGCTTTATCTCGGATGGCTGTTACAAAAGACCAACCAGGTTTAGCACGTCGATGTGCGATAGCCTAGGAACCTGTGTTGGCAGGCCTGAAGGAATGTTGAATACCGGTCTCGGTTCCGGAGCATGGTCACGCGACGTTCCAGTCCGAAGTACGTGCGACACTGACGCGTGAAATTTTGTTCTGGACCATGACCTCCAATATCCCTTTTCAAACTCAACATTCTTAAATAACTCTAGCGACATGGCTTACCTCTAAAACATATAAATATCGACCAACATGTTTTTCCCCAATCTCCCCAACTTAAACTTTCCGATGCTCTTCCCCATACTAGGATTACCTGCGCTACTCTCAACTTCCTTCGATTTCGATGCGGCATGTACATCCATAGGATCGCAAGTCGCCACCATCCAAAATGCTTCGCTGGTTCTTGCGCAAAGCGTGAAAGCAGGAACGAATCTCACCCTGCCAATTCGCGATGCATCTTGTGGAGCTAATTTTCAGGTGGTTTCGGCCGATATATGTCGTGTGGGATTAAACGTCACCACCTCCACCTCGTCAGGGATATATATGGAAAGTTGGTTACCAAGGAATTGGACAGGAAGGTTTTTGAGTACGGGGAATGGTGGTTTGGGCGGATGTGAGTCGTCATGGTCGTTTGGGTTTTTTGTGTTCGTTGATCTTGAGGTGGTTTTGGAGGCGTCAACTATGGTGATTTGGCGTATACATCGGCTTTGGGGTTCGCAGCATCGGGAGCTAATAATGGACATGATGGGAATACTGGTGCGCCGTTTGAGGGGAAACCTGAAGTGGTGAAAGATTTTGCGTATCGGTCGTGCGTACTCCGTATTCTTCAACCTTTCCTTGGACTCGTGGACTGACGCCTGATACTGGATGTAGGATTCACACCAACGTCGTCACAGGCAAACAGATCACGAAGATGTTCTATGGAATGCCGCACCAAAAGTCGTATTACTTTGGCTGTTCCACCGGAGGTCGACAAGGGCTGAAATCCGTACAAGACTTTCCAGAGGATTTCGATGGTGTGCTCGCAGGAGCACCTGCAGCTAATTTCAACGCGCTTACGTCTTGGAGTGGGCATTTTCTTGGGATTACTGGCCCGCCTGGGTCAGAAACGTTTATATCGAGTGATTTATGGGTTGGGCTTATTCGGGAGAGTGTGTTGAAGCAATGTGATGGGATTGATGGAGTCGAGGATGGCATTATTGAGGATCCGGACGTTTGCGAGTATGATCCCTCTGTGTTGCTTTGCGGAGAAGGTCAAACCACGGGGTGTTTGACGCAGGCACAGGTAGAGACTGTAAAGGGTGTTTATAGCCCGTTTGTTGGCTCGAAAGGAGAGGTGCTGTTCCCAAGAGCTCAACCGGGGAGTGAGAGCCAGGGAGTGATCAATTATGCTGGGGTGCCGTTTCAGTATACCTCTGTGAGTCTTGAATATCTTTTTCTTCGGCTAATTCCTCACTATATGACTAGGATTGGTTCCGCTATGTCGTCTATAATGCCTCCTTCGACCCAACCAAGATCACTCTCGCTGACTACGAATACGCTATCGCTCTCAACCCCTTTGATATCGCGACTTGGAAGGGAGATATCTCAGCTTTCAGAGATAGGAACGGAAAGCTTCTTTCGTACCATGGTCAGATCGACGGGATTATCACGCCAAAGAACTCTGAAGCCTACTACGACCACGTCTTGCATACCATGTCCCTCGATCCATCGTCTCTCGACGATTTTTATCGACTCTTTAGGATTAGCGGTATGGCGCACTGTAGTGGAGGTGTTGGAGCATGGAGTATTGGTGGTCAAGGATCTGGGGCTACGACGACGAATTTGGATCCTGGGAGTAATGTGTTGACGGCGTTGGTGAAATGGGTCGAAGAAGGAGTTGCACCGGAGACGGTTATGGGGTACAAGTATGTGAATGATACGCGGTCTTTGGGGGTCGAGTTTCAGTAGGAAGCATTGTCGGTATCCGTTGAGGAACACGTACGTTGGGGGAGATAGCACGAAGCCGGAGAGTTGGGAGTGTCGGGAGGTAGTGTAGTTCCTCTGTATACCTTGGATATCTTTCTGTTTCTCGTATCGAGGCAACAATGATGAATATTGAATATTTCTGCCCCCTTCTTTATTAGAAGCAATCTTCAATTGTGGATACTTTTGTCGACTCGCTTTAAATCAAGTGTTACACCTCTGGGGTCTATCCTCTCAAGGGTATCTGAGAATTGGCAAAAACCGACTCGGAGTTGGTCTCTGACCGTCCTCATCGTACTGGAGGCGTGATTGTGAGGTTCACTCAACATTGGATATGGTTTTACTCGTGTTGCTGTCACCTTTCACAGCGACTTTTATAACCAACTAAGCGGATCCTGTATCGTATATTCCCAGTACTAGCCTGAGGTTTTGTGTTGTTGCTTTATGGAATTATCACCACTATTTCGCAAAAAAAGATCCAACTATCGAAGATTCCCAGTTGGACACACTGGGAATTGAACCCAGCACCCCCCGCAAGCTGAAATACGATATGAGATACCATGCTAAGCGGATGTGATAACCAACTACACCATGTGCCCGATAACACATCTATATTCAACGCCCATTGCCCCGAGGAGTAAAGAAGAGCACCTACAAGAGACGCAAGTAACTCCGGCTCTCTCAAAAACGTTTCCTCCACCAGCCTCACAGCCTCACCCAAAGCAACTCCCCAAGAAATGGCCGCGGCGAGCGCCTAAAACGTGCTGTTCCTGGGCAAAGCTGCATCGCCACACACGCCTCGGAACATGGAATCGTGTCTACAGGTTCCAGTCGTGTCCTGTCAAAAATGACAGATCCAGCTCTGCTTCCTGTGACTGGCACCGAGCCAATTGGATTGTATCTGCCACATGTCAGTGATATTAAATGTGCGTACACGTTCACGTCGACAACCTGCACTGTTTATTCTAACTTCCATGATCACAGACTCCGAGTCTGCTGAATTTGAGCCAATTGGATCCGAGTCCCAGGGCCAAGTGCTGTATTTCGCAAAAGTCACAGTAGCCTCGTGTACACCAAATGCCGCGGCGCGTTTGTTTGAGCTCGGGGGGATGATGACTGTGATGGATTGATGGACTTACGAGGTGAGCTTCAATTACTACTTCTCTTTCACTGTAGTCCGAGTCCTAAATACAGGTTTGAGCTGAACCTCTCGGAAACGTATGGGCCGTTACCCGAGGAAATCACACTTTCAATGAAAGGCGAGGATATATGGATGAACTCATCCCGTTTAGACTCGGAGGAGGAGGAGTATGATTGTACGTTTCTACTTCAATCCAATCCAATCTCATTATCCCAATCTCACTCTCATCAAAGTTATGGATCAACGTCCGGAATACGCGAAACTCATATTTCGTCACCCCCAATCGAGCACACGGGACGGGTGTACCTGTTTATTCGACCACTTCGGGACAAGCACCGTGACAAAAAAAGGGCCAGGTGTTTTTGGTCGTTAGACGAACAAGGTCGATCCGAGATCCAGGGAAAGAACGCGAGGTTTGGGGTATCCCGGATGTTGTTGTATCGGAGTGGTTCGCCACCGAGGAATGTGTTTTCTTTGACCGAAAACTGGAGTGGATTGGTGGAGGTTGTGAAGGAGTATAATTCGTGTGGGTGGATGTTGGATAATATATCGGTTTTGTATTTGGGTTATTGGTATTTGTTATTTTGGTATATCGGGGGTTTATTTTTTTGTGGCGTATAAGTGCATATGGCATGTGTAGATTTGGTATTGTCACAGTTGAATAGGTTTGTAAATCTTGTGTTTGAGGAATAACGGGATACTCTGAGTCTAAAGTTGATGGTAAGAATAAGAATAATAGAGTGTATCTTCGTGCACCGTGACAGACTTGGATTACAGTCAATCCCTGGTCCTTGCAATGGTGGCTCCTCTGCTCTGCACACTTCAAAATCTCCCTTGGAGAAATTTTCAGGGAACTCTTATAGCATACACAGATAACTTATAATAATTGTAGCTTGATTCATCCATTGCTGAAGCAATGGCAAACATCTTTACAGGAAAACCCACCAAAAATGAAATTTGCCGGCTGAGTTTTATGACGCTCCACCCGACAAAGAAACAGAAAAAAATTCAGCATACTTGAATGAGTTATATGAATGATTTGGGATACTTTTTACTGTGGTGAATCAGGTGTGGACAGCAAGGAAAGCATAACAGTCGAGGAGAGAGCAAACTGAGCGTTGAAAAGTGTACGTCACTACATTGATCCACAAATCAGATGCCTCAGATGGTCGCTAAATAAGGAAATTTGTTCCATTGCAAGGAATGGGAAACGGCCTTCATCAAGAACAATCTCTCTAGGACACTATCCCCCCCTTTCTTATTCTTTTTTGAGAGCCATACAGTTTGGAATGAGTGTACCTAGATGTCTAAGAAAACCGGCTGAGAAAAGCTGCCCTCAGGAGTTTTTCCGAGCCGAAACAAATTTGGCCATTGCAAGGACCGGGGATTGACTGTACTCTTTAAACGCCACGGACAGACATATAAGTTCCTTTTCTGTCCTTGCTTTGATGGTGTAGCCATTGGTCAGTTCAATCAATCCGTTCGTTGTCATAGCTCGCCGCCCTTATCCAGCCAAGTCACTCTATATGATGTATCAAAGACTCGGAGGTCTGGCGGTGATCTTGGTAATTCGCTTTTAATTATTTCTTTGCATCCCAGGAAAACGTTACGGACTCAGAACGTGCCTGCGACTACTTCGTGATGGACACACTGGGAATTGAACCCAGCACCCCCCGCAAGCTTCGAGGTGTATGCTAAGCGGATGTGATAACCAACTACACCATGTGCCCCATATCAGATAACACGGCCCCTGTTACTGGTCAAAGCTGCATCTCCGAGCATTGGATTGCTGCTTATATCCAAGTCCGAGTCGTTTATGATACCCCCAATCGACGAGTATACATTGTCCTCCGCCTCGAGGAAAGGATGCTTGTATCCACCACATGACATTAAACATTGTCCTGGTTGAGAGTTCACCATGACGTTCACAGTCTGAGAGCCTGAGACGGAGTTTTGATTTGGAAATGGTATCTAAACAACATAACCCCCAATAGTGACGGTGATTCTGAGTCGTTTGTTTTGGCCCTTGGGCAAAAGGTGACTCGTGCACAAACTCGGTAAATACTGTGATGACCCAGCGTCCAAGCCACCGCATCGGGCACATGGTGTAGTTGGTTATCACATCCGCTTAGCATAGAAATGAGAATGTGTTCGTCAGCTTGCGGGGGGTGCTGGGTTCAATTCCCAGTGTGTCCATTAAACTTGGATTGCTATAGCTTTTTTGAAGGTGTCAGGAGCAAGTCATCACTCCCCTATTGGCGTTCATATACGTTCACACTCTCACTTGGACACACTGTCAATTAATCAACAGTAGATGTGAGCTTTACTACTAAGACATTCCGAGTCAAAGAAGATGAGTCTTTGAAGGTGAATGTCCCATATGCACAAACCTGGACATAAGATAATAATATACTGTTCGTCGACATGTCCCACCGTCCTTACCTTTTGCATTATGCAGCGAAGTGTCCGACATGCATCAAAAAAAGAACCGAGGTCCGCGGCCGGCGGTGATCTCGGTAAACGTTATGGTTAGAAGTCTATTCACCGAGACTTGGTGTACGTTCGTAGACTGTTTCAACGGGGACATTGGGTTCGAGGGCGGATTTTGGAGCTTTTGCACCGGGGGAGTATCTTTACGGGGACCAAACTAGTAGAGAAGCTGAAAAATATTGAATCTGCACAACTTATGTGGACACACTGGGAATTGAACCCAGCACCCCCCGCAAGCTTATGAGTCAAGCGCCTGGTATGCATACAATGCTAAGCGGATGTGATAACCAACTACACCATGTGCCCGATGGCAAAGTACCTATAGTTGTATGGCTATAGTTTACTCAGCAACCCGAAGCGCGCCCAAAAATACCTGACCCTGAAAAGCTGGGCGCGCCGACTGTCATTCCGTTGTCAAGAGCGAGATGACTATCCGCAAGCTTCCGTTCCCAAAAAAAAACACTCTCTCTTCCACCACCATTGCCTGACACAGCCCAATCGCAGCAGACACACTCCACAGCACTGCCGAGGAGAGAGAGAAACAGCCACGCGAGCGCCTAAAATTGACAGCTGCGGCGTAGTGACGCAAACACAGCCCCCTTTGGATGAAGTAATCATTTACAAGACAACCACTGCTCGCTTGTTTCATCTCTGCTCCTCTTCTTCTCCTTTTCTCTAACCATGGCTCATTACGGCGATGTTAGTCCCAGTTTCTACTTTTCATCTGAGGAGAGCTAACTCGTTTGCAGCCCGAAGCCAACCGCCGACATTTCAACGACGCTTATCCAACCCATTCCTCTCCACCTCCACCGGCACAAACTCAATCAACATATTACCCCGGTGGTTTTCAACAGACCACAACCATACGATACCTATGATTATGGACATCCTGCTTCTCCTCCGCCTCCGCCTCAACAACAGCCTTTATACGATCCATACGAACCACCTCAACACCAACAACAACCATTGTACGACCCACCATACGCACCACCGCCCCAAGGCCACTTGAGTCCACCACCTCAACAAGATCCATTCGGGACGCCTAGTACGCTCTATCACAGGCAGTCGTATGACTTGCATGACGATGGGCCTGTTCCATCCTGGTGGTGCAGGGGCGAACGACGATTTCGATATGCCCTTTTACAACGCAACACTTCCGCTCTGCGCCTCTCAACCTCGATTTTCCAGAACCCAGTACGGGCATGGGGATGGGTATGCCAGGGGGCTTACCAACCAGACGATAGCAACATCCGATATGGAAGGATCCCACAAAGAGTACCTAGGAGGTACAAGACGATTAAAAAGGTGGAATTGTTCCATGGGAATTTTGTGTTGGATAATGAAGTGCCGAGTAAACTTTTGGATTTGTGTAGAGAGAAGAATGAGAGGGAGTTTACGCATATGAGGTATAGTGCTGCTACTTGGTGAGTGCCCCCCTGTTTCATTCATTGGGTTGGCGTCGATGCTGAAGCGGTGGTGGTGGTAGTGACCCAAACGACTTTAAAGACTCCGGCTTCACACTCCGTCAAGTACACTACGATCCCCCGAGAAGAACAGAGTTGTTCATCGTCATGACGATGTATAACGAAGATGAGGAGTTGTTTTGTAGGACTATGCATGGTGTGATGAAGAATATCGCGCATTTGTGTAAAAGAGATAGGAGTAAAACTTGGGGGAAGGATGGGTGGAAGAAGGTTGTCGTACGTCCCTTTCCTTCTTTTTTTGGTGTTTTTGGGTGTTGATGGGGCTGGGAGCGTAGGTCTGTATAGTCTCCGACGGCCGACAAAAAATAAACTCGAGAACGCTTTCTGTGATTGCTGCGATGGGTGCTTATCAAGATGGTGTAGCCAAAAACGTTATCAATGGGAAGGAAGTCACTGCGCACATATACGAGTACACTACACAAAGTCTGTCCTTTCTCCCCTTTTCCTTCCGTTCAGAAAACGCTAACGCGAGATATAGTCAGCGTAACACCCTCCTTAAAACTCGAAGGTCCCGAAAAAGGCCACGTTCCAGTCCAGATTATCTTTTGCCTCAAGGAGAAGAATCAGAAGAAGATTAACAGTCACAGGTGTGCTCCCTTTCCCTTCCTTTGCCCCAATACCCCCTTCCTTCACCCCCGACCCCAACAACCCCGAAAAACACAGCCCCAACAACCCCGAAAAACACAGCTAACACCCCCACGCAGATGGTTCTTCAACGCCTTCGGCCCAATCCTCAACCCCAACGTTTGTGTGTTATTGGATGTGGGAACGATGCCTGGCCCGACGAGTATATACCATCTTTGGAAGGCGTTTGATATTAATAGTAATGTTGGGGGTGCTTGTGGGGAGATTGTTGCGTTGAAAGGTGTGTGTGGTTTTTTTTCTTTTGATTTGGGGTTTTTGGGGGTTTGGGTTTGGGGCTGGGGTGTTTTGGGCGTTTGGTTTGGGGAGTGTTTGGGGTTCGGGGAAGAAACACGTCCTCTCCTTCCTTCCTTCTGCACCTTTCTTTCTGTTTCAGCGTTTCGGTTCCTGGTATGCTGACGCTCGCATCAAACAGGCAAATGGGGTCTAAACCTCCTCAACCCCCTAGTAGCAGCGCAGAATTTCGAATACAAGATGTCGAATATTTTGGATAAACCGCTTGAGAGTGTGTTTGGGTATATTACGGTTTTGCCGGGGGCGTTTAGTGCGTATCGGTGAGTAGGCTCTGCTCTTGCTTTTTTCGTGGTTTGGTGTTGGGGGTGTTGGTTGGGGTTTTTGGGGTTTGGGGGTGCTGGGGTGCTGGTGTGAGGAGAAACACAAGGCCCTGACGTTTTGCGGTGTTTTGATGTTGTGGTGTCGGGATACCCCGCCTCTCCTGGCTTTCTCATCTCATTCTACCTTGTCAGAAGAAACAGAACCAACGCTAATACTTCGCTCGCAGGTACATTGCACTACAAAACGACTCTATGGGTGAAGGACCGTTACAGAAATACTTTTTGGGAGAAAAGATGCACGGAGCTGGTGCGGATATATTCACGGCGAATATGTATTTGGCTGAGGATCGTGTGAGTGGTTTCTCCCTTTCTTGCCGTCTTTGTTTTCGTTCTCTTCGTTCCTGCCACTACCCGATTCCCTACACGCCGCTACCACTTTTTACACCCCACTACCACGAAAGAGAAGGACGCTGACGCGAAACACCATAGATTCTATGCTGGGAGCTGGTTAGCAAGAGAGGTGGAAGTTGGATTTTGCATTATGTGAAGAGTGCGTATGCGGTTACGGATGTACCTGATCAGGTGTGTTGGTCTTTCTCTCGTTCTACCCCCATTTCGCTCTTCTACCTTCGCCCGTGCTCGTTCGTTCGTTCGATACCTCACTCCGCCCTTGCTCGCTCTACATCTCACTCCTTCGCCCTTCCACGCTTGCTCGTTCGATACTCACTCACCTCACCGCAGGTCCCGGAACTCATCTCCCAACGACGTCGATGGCTCAACGGCTCGTTCTTCGCGGCTGTACATTCAACTGTGCATTTCTATTATATATATAGAAGTGCGCATAGTTTTTTGAGAAAGTTTTGGATTCATGTTGAGGTGCGCGTCCTGCTCCTTCTACCCCTACCTCCCTTCCTTTCCACGCCCAAGAAAAGACGAGAAACTGACGCGGACGCCCCAAACAGATGTTCTACCAACTCTTCAATCTGATCTTCTCATGGTTCGCTCTAGCGAACTATTATATCGCATTCGTCATTCTGTCAGATGGAATGGAAGATCCTCAGTTTAATATAAAGGGGATACACGTCGTCAACGTAATCTTAAATTATTTCTATCTAGGTACGCTCTCTCTCCCTTTCTTCCTTCTTCTCTCCACACACACCCTAACACACCCCCTTCCAGGCCTCCTCGTAATGTGTTTCCTCCTCTCAATGGGCAACAGACCCCAAGGTGCCAAATGGCAATACACCATCGCCTTATCGGATTCGCCTTAATCACCATATACATGACCGTCGCTGCCTTCCTCCTCGCGTTCAAAGGCATCGAAAACCTCTCAGAGGTTTCGGGGAAGGGCACTGACGTTTGGGGATCTTTTTACGAATACGATTTTTAGGAATATTGTGCTTTCGATATTGGCGACGTTGGGGTTGTATATTGTTGCTAGTTTGATATTCGTGAGTCCGCCTCCTTTCTTCTTTTTCGTGGGGTGAAGGAGCTGATGGGTTGGGGGCGAATAGTTCGAACCATGGCATATGATAACGTCCTTCATACAATACCTCCTCATGGCACCGTCTTATATCGCGGTACTGAACGTTTATGCGTTCGCGAATGTACATGATGTGTCGTGGGGAACAAAGGGTGATAATAAGGTGTCGACGGATTTGGGGGTGGTGGAGGTTAAGAAGGATTCTAATGCCGTGAGTCGTCTCGTGTCAGTCATAGGCTATCGCAGGGGGCTCATGTGTTTTGGGTGTCGTGGGTGTAGGTCGAGGTAGCTGTCCCGACGGAGAAGAAAGATATCAACGCTGGATATGAAGATGCGTTACATGTGTTACGGACGAAACCGCCCAAGGTTGAACAGAGTGGTGGGCCGGATCAGGAGGATTATTATAGGACTTTTAGGACGAAGTGCGTTTCTCTCCCCTTCTTCCCTTTCCCTTTTACCCTTCTTCCTTCTTTGTGTTGACGACTCGAACAGTGTACTCCTCGCATGGACACTCTCCAACGCCTTATTAGCAGCAGCTATTGTACAAGCGAACGGAAAAGCGGAAGATCAGGGTGCACAGAATAGTGTGAAGGGGTATATGGCGTTTTTGTTGTTTAGTGCGTCTATCACCTTTCCTTCCTGTTTTTCTTTGTGAGGCTGACGGTTTGGGGATAGGTGTGGCAGGGATTGGCGTTTGTACGATTCGTGGGGTGTACGATGTATATGGTTGTTAGGTTGTTTGCTGGGGAGTAGTGTCTCTCTGGTTGGCCGGGGTTCGGGGTAGTTGGTTTTCGGGTTGGGAAGGAATGGAAGGAGCAGGAAGGAGGAAGGAGGAGGATACCCACACACACGCACGCACGCATTCACGCACGGACTATACCACGTATTGTCATGACATATTTATGAGATTTTTGCACGTATCTATTGTTTTTGTTGTCTGTTTTCGCTTCCTCAGTTTCGGTGTTGACCATGACAGCGTGGAGGTGTGGCAGAGAGAGGTATCGGGCACATGGTGTAGTTGGTTATTCACATCCGCTTAGCATGACGGTCAAAGAAGCTGATGAGCATTGCGGGGGGTGCTGGGTTCAATTCCCAGTGTGTCCACATTATATATTGGCATGATTTCCAGATCTTTTTTCCTGGGATTCAGGTGACGACGAGATATCGTAACCGATAAACATTCGTTGAACCGTTACCACCATCATCTCGAAGGGCTTCTCCATGCTCTCCCGACCAGCGCAAGCTCGAGAACCTAGCAACGCGGCGAATCTGCCAGCTAAATTGGTCAATGCTTCTCGTCGTCACAGCTTCGTTCTCCGAGAATGTTATACTCGTTATCTTTTTCAAAGGTCTTATCGGTGCTCTATCCGACGAGGACTCTGACCTCCCTAGTAGCCTACTCCACAACTGATCCTGCCGAGGATCATACTCCTCAGGCCACGCTTATCATGCTTTCAAAGGTAAGTTGAGATACCAACTCGTATACTGTTGCTGACGCTCTTCAGAAATAGATTACGTGCACAGCTTTGGCGGAGATAATGGGGGTGTGGTTCACTGGGTAAATCTTGGGTAAATCACTACAATAAATCTCAGCTTTGTCCTACTTATGCGTTCAATAGCCTGAGGTGCTAACAGGACGCTGCGAGCAGAAATGTTATCTATCATGATGGCTTAGATCTATCTGGAACAACCACAACTCGTGCTTTCGAGCAGATCCGAGGTAATTAACTCGCTATTCTCGTCCACATACGCTGTTCTCCACGACAGCGGGAAGGTGCGTTAATTATAGTGATCTCGGTGAATAGACTCCTAACCGTGACGTATACTTAGATACGATAAAATACCCTATAAGCGAGAGCGCAGTCGACAACTTGAGGACCTCCCAACGATGTCGACGAGTTCAACCATTCCTGCTGGTTTGGCTGAGCTCTTGACCGTTACGCGGATTGTGGTCTATCCACTTACGACGCTTTCGGTGTGTGATCTTTTACCTGCGCCCTCGATAGATGAGCTCATCTACAACTGATTCTCTGTTAGCTCATGTATTTCGTCTATGGTGCGCCTCACTGTTGCATATTCAAGGCCTTCAAGCTCACCACTTCCTAATAGGTTTCTACCTCCTTCTCTTTGGAACGTGCATGTACATGTTCCACCGCAAGACGAAAACCGACGATCAGTTGCCGAATAGCAAGCTCTATCTCACCTTGACAGTCATTCTTTTCTTATTGGCGACTACGTTTGTCGGGGATTACACCGGCTTGTTGGTTAACCAAACCATCATTCATTTTACGGCGGTTAGGACAGGGGATTATGGTCCCTTGATAGAGTATATGGAAGATAATGAGCGGAAGACGATCTTTTAGTGAGTACCTCAGGGTTAAATTCCTAATGTTTTGATTGACTAATGACCGCTCCAGCGCGATTGAAATCATTGTCCCTGTGCTTATAAAGTAGGTCCCTTTTATAGCCGCGACGACGTAGACTGACTTCTACACCAGTATCACAGCAGACTGCATGCTAGTTCACCGCTGTTATACCATTTGGAGCTCAAGAAAGCGTGTCGGGTTTCCATTGATATTCTTGTCAACTGGCACAAATCGTATGTAGTAGCGCCACTCTCCTTGGTTCTATCTGAATCTCATTGCTCGTCCCAGTGCTCGGTTTAGTCGGCAGCGTGATGAGTATAGTCGGCCTCAGTGACTCCGCCGACGACGCGGACTATGCTCTGTACTTGAAAGGTACTACTCTTTACAACGCATACGCTATCGCTAGTACCGCTGTTAACTCCATTTTAACGATATTGACTGGTACGTTAGGATACTCCGTCACCTCACTTGTTCTGATTTGAATACTGTAGCTGGCCGTATATGGTGGATACACCGTCAAGCTCGTCAAACATACGGACGCAACGTTTTCATCAGTGACAGACTACTTCAATCCATTATAAGGATCATGTCAGTTCTTGTGTTTCCACAAACAAAAGTCGGGTTTAATTGGCTATGTAGACTCGAATCTGGATTCCTCTATCCAGCAGTGACCATCGCGACCTTAGTCATAGCGAGCACAATACCAGACCAGACTCCCGTCGACCTTTCTCCCTTATCCGAGCTGGCTGCGGTAAGAATTCTATGCTTGTGTACTTTTTAATTCTGACTTGTTATGAAAGGGTCTGGCACCGACGTTAATTCTGGTGCGCGCGCAACTAGGACAAAACACTGAGAATTTGCAGGAAGAAATGTTGACTGATATGCGGTTTACGAGTCACCCAGCGGAGACTGTCACTGCTAGTAGATCCCAAGGACAAACACATTCTTTTCTGAACTTGGAGCTTGGGACGCGAGAAGTCGAACAGGGGAGTAGTGGTAGTCGGGAGAAAAACACGGTATAATATGTATAGTAAAGTGTTCTAATGTTCGAGATTAAATGAATAATGAGAACGGGTTATGTATACTTTCAGGTATGAAAAATCCTCAATAATTCCCCTCCTTTCGTCCGACCTTTCTCTTCCACCGCACACCCAGAGGACATCAACACACTGCCCAGTCTTTCGTACTCGTCTGAACGTTCACCGTAGACATGGAGCTCAACTCGCAACCCGGGACGATGAAAGGCATCGGTACCTTGCAACAACCCAAGAAGAAGTTCTTCGTTGTAGTTGTTGTAACGAGGGTTACTACGGCACATCACAAGAAGCTGAAGGTTCTCGAGGCACGCAAAACCCAGTTCGCCAGGACGAATCTTCTCCATCAAAAACTCCAAAATTCCATTCGACTTTGACCTATAGACAGACGGATTGCAGCCAAGGTCGATTACCAGGTTCCTGAGCGAAGGGAACGTGGACGTGATCAACCTTTCAATGTTCTCGAGGTCATTCCGATACGCGTGATTCAGCTCCAGGTGCTTCACCTTCGCACCGGACCTTTCAATCATCCCTAAAACATGGTGATAAACAACCTCTCTATCCTTCACAACCAACTTCTCCAAATTCGGTGCAACGAGCTTAACCATGGGGCATTTGTACCACGATCCTCCAGTCCCGCGTGAGTATTCCAAAACGCGCAACGACTCTAGGACCACATTGGGGTACGCATCAAACGCGTGTAAATCAGCGAAACGGCCCATCATTCTTTATGCCAACCGTGCGGACCGCGAATCGTTCCAAATTCGGTGCAAGAGAGAACACGTTAAGTGAATCTGTGATGGACGTTTCGGAGATATTGCATTCCGCCATTTGTTCCCAGGGGAGTGCGATAGTCTCCCAAAACCTGGAAACACCGTTTATCTCCACGGATCGTAGCCTTGAACCAGCAAATGCATCCAAGCGAAGACGATATGTTTGGTTCATACCCTGAACATCGAATTTCAACGCTTCAAGACGCGCGACACGTCCTTTTAGCCCGTCCAAGAGAGGAAAAAGGTTGTAGTGCGCGCTGACGTCAAGTCTCGCTATTGCTTGTGCGTACGGAAAAAGTGACGATTCCCATAACAGTAAATCCCATCGACGGATGAACCACCCCGAGTTTCGGTATGATACTTGGAGCAAGCCAGGACCGTCTCCGGAGAGGAGATAGTTTGAGTCATGTTTGGGGAGAGCGTTCTCTATCCACCTCTTGACTCGTTCGATCATTCTCTGAGCCACGATCTCGGGTACACCTTCTTTCGTTCGTGATGAATTGAGGACTCTATCCAATTCATCGGTGATCTCGACGTTGAGGAGGCGCCAAAGAGAAGGTGTAGTTTCTGCGATTGCGCGCCAGCGATGAGAGACGTTTGAGAGGATCCATGGGGTGGCATGGCAATTTAGTGGGTTTAAGGGATCCAAAGCAGGGAAATAGGGGCTCGGTTTGGGCTTGGATTCCAGCTCTAGATCCCGTGTTTGTAGGAAGATTGAGCTGAGGACTTCGACGGGAAGCTTTGAGATGGGTGACATGAGGTAGTCACGGTTGGACGAATTGTGCTGGGGAAGTGTTAGCTGAATATCAACGAACGAAGGGCAGTAAGGACGACTTGCCATAGCTGCATTTGAGTGATTCGTGCGGAGCGAGAACATGTTGAGGATGAAAGTGACATCCGTACACCTCGTTCTTATAAAGAGGACTCTGTGGCATGGCCTGTACACCGACTATTGTCCACAGAACTTCCTTTTCGGGTTGTGGTTGTGGCCTTTGGGCCACGCTCGATACCTAGCACCATTGTCCGAACGATACGCCACGCATCTCACAGCCACAAAGGTCCAGTCCACTCCGACGTCTACGGAGCGATCCATCGAAGTTGGCGATCCATCCGACTTTGAGGCGAGCTGAACCAGGGAAAATATTGCTCGTGTTGAAGCAGTACGGAGTGTATAGTGCTAAAAACCATGTAAACACGCTAATAAATGGTGAATTTGTATCGTAGATGTTCAATGAACGAAAAAAATGGTACATCAATGATCTGAATCCGAACCCCATCCACGATCATATATCCTCGACTTTATTGGTGGTCCCTTTCTCCCAGGAGGATACAGCTTGATTTCATTCGGGCCTAGCATAGCTAAGTTCGCAGAAGGGATCAACTCCCAATGCTCGTTGATATCTTGTTCAATTCCATGCCTGTCATGGTTGAGTCATTGCACGCGCGAAAAGGTATACCTCAAAACACTTACACCTTCCTCAAATGCGATTTCACAACTCGTAATCGATGTCTATAATCACACTCCTTACAGATATACCATCGCAAATCCTCTATATAACTTTTGAGCCAAACGTTGCTTGCATTCTCTCTCTCCAGGATAACGGGGAGATCGGCTTCGGGAACAGCGATGATTTCGTGATCTTCCTTAAGATGAGGAGAATACCATTCGAACTGTAGCAAGCGTAAGCCACTCTTAGCGCAGAATATAGACGGGACCACGTACCAACGCAGTCCATCTCAATATACACCGGATGCCCCCTTTTGACCGGCAAGTCAGACACTCCAGCAGGGGATTGCGAGCCAGCATATCACGAAAAGACGTTGTTTCGGGATTAATACCGTAGAGCTCACAAACATGTTTCGTCTTCTCGATAGCACCGACATGCATCCGCGGTTCGCAAGCTTTCCTCCATTCAGCATCCGATGGACACTGAAGCATTGGCGGATGACCAACAACACCTTCGTAGCTATACACGCAGTTCTCGTCGCAACACACGAACAACGATGTGACTCGAGTCAGATGGTCTGCGGTAGCGCCGGGATGGTATGCTTGCAATGCCTGCAAGGCCTTCTCTCGCCGATTCCTGTTCCAATCCTCGACGAAAGGAAGGAGCTGGGTGAATGCTCCGTCAAAATGCGAAGCTTCAACCTTTTCGGATGGCGGAGTGTCTTCAATAATTCGTCTAAATGGTTCAAAGAGTGTAATCTCCGTCCTTCCTGGCAGAAATAAGCCTCGTGGGAGTCTTTGGGAGTAGTCGGTAAGAAGCTTGGTAGTGAGGAGATGACGACGTCTTCCGTGAGCTGCAGAACGTTGCTCGGTGAGACGATTGGTCTTGACAGAAGACATGAAAGCATCCAAGGTAGAGCTAATATTGTCCCAACCTAGAAGAGCTATTAGCTGCAAGGAACTGGGGAGAAGATGGTTTATCCTCACCTTGTTCGGTTAAGAGTCTTGGTTGGTTGACCAACTTGTGCTTCTCAAGCTGACGGCGCGAGTTTCCGATTCCTAACTCTTCGGTCCACCCCATTTCCTTGAGTTTCCGCGTTATCCTGCCCAGACACAGTGAGTAAATGGTCATGAGTGAACATGTCGTCGACGTACATGTTGAACCTGACTTGTCGAAGGCATTTCGTTTCACTTTCTTGTCGAGGACTCATCTCATCGACCCAGTCCTTACAGATACGGAGGTGCTGTGTAAAGGTGAGATTCTGAGGTGCCCAAAGTGAAGAACTGATAGACACACCATGAACTCTTCCGTCTTTTTACGGCAAGTTTCGAGAGCCCATTGTAAAAACGCTTCCTTGTCGCCACGTCGTTCCCATTGGACCCATTCCTCAAACAGTCTTTCAGCAGCAGTAGTTAGGTATACCCAATCATCCGGTTCACCTGAGGGTAGAATCTTGGTCAGTTTCTTGAATCGTCTACTACGGCAAGTCTGACGCACTTGGTGAGGGCATGTCGTCTTTGGCGTTGTCCGGACATGAAGGAAGGAAGAACAGAATAACGGGGGGCATAACCAAACCTGATTCTTCAAGCTCCTCACGAGTTGAGAAACTAACACAGTCAGCGCCGTTGAATACATCGACACTTAAAGAGATGGCTCACTGAAGCGCTTGGCATGACTTGCAACACCTGGCTAAAGCAAACCACTGAATGGCTGAAGTTCTTGCAGTATAACAGAACTAGTAGACACGAGATTGACTAGGGATACGGGTAGAACAGAATGTTTTCGTACGCTGCATGTTGGATTGAAGAGTAGGTTGGCATAGGCTGGTTCGCTTATCGATGCCACAGGTTCTGGTATTCCGGCATTTTCACGGGAGTTTCTCCATACTGAGATCGCGGAGCGGTTCATGAGTTCTGAGGTCTTTGCTGGTTTTGGCTAGGCGTAGTAGGTCGGCGGGCTCAAGGTATCCAAAAATCTGACAACACTTTGAGATTCGGTAGAGAGCGCCACGAGAGACGACGCACCTCAAATAATATATCGATTGGACACTCCTTGACAAATCCTAGCTTTCCTTTTCGACGTCTTGATCCCTTCCTTGCTCTGTTATGATTTTCGTTGTCTCCAGGAGAGTTTCGAGGTGTTTGGGTTTGAGAGCCGACTCGTCGCTTTTTGGGCATCTGCGAGGTTCAACGGGGTCAGACCTTATTCTTAGGATCAGACTTGAATCCTTACCGAACGCGTCTAGTATATGGGAGGAAGAAGAGAGTGTAAAATCTGGTCGCTATGACGCCATTGGCATACGTGACCGCGGCGGAGACACGTGGAGATCTACATAGACTACAGACTGGGCTAGGGACAATCGACTGGTCAAAACTTGGTCAAAACTAAACAGATAAGAAAATCTTTCTTTTACTATGCATAGCGTACAAGTTATAAGAGATGTAAGTTAGAGGAGATCATCGAACTTCGATTGTATGAATCAGTATGATCCTTGCAATAGTCCGGTACCGGTAAAAGATAGGTAATGAGAGTCGGCGACTCTCATGCAGCATTGAGCTTTAGTAGAAGCGCGGGCCTGCAAACCCGCAGGTAGCTGGATCATTTCGTTGTTCGCTGACGAGACACAAAAGATGGTTCGGAGGTTCTAGCACGAGATGGCTATCGACATGTGAGCTGACGTTCAAGGCATGTTGGGTGAATAGCGATGCAAAGACATGATCAGGATATGCTTGGGTCAAGGAGCCCAGAGAAAGTAAGCTAAGGATGGTATTTAGCATATGCAAGAAAAGAACAGCGACAGATTTAACTTGCCTTGTACCCAATCTTCCGCAACGACTCAATCAGTTGGCTCAGCCTAGAACACCTTGTACGACATTTCTAACCCCCCAGAGCCCACATAAAGACATAGTGTGACCATGTCTGGCCCTCGTCGATAACGAATTCAGAGTGATGCATCGAAGGTGTCTTGAGAAAGTACGACTATCCTAAGCAGGGCTGGACATTCTAGACCGAAGATTTGTGTGGCAGCTAGGTATTCGATGAAGATGAGTGTTCAATGGGGTGCTTCAACGATTGGTCTGGAAAGAATGCTTGGAAACCCGTGAGCGTCGTCCAACCTGTACAGAGAATATTTCGCGCTTACCAGCTAGCAACGACCAAACCACGAGCCGAGAGCTCCATAGTCCTCACAAAATACCCGAAGTCATGATCTAAGTAATGTACCAACTCGCATAGGGGATCGACGTCTTAGCCCGGAGAGTGCAATTGAGGATATGAAGGAATACGTTGTACTGGGGAAAAGGTCGAAGTCAGAGAAGTCTCATGGAAGAGAACGAAAAATCTACCGGAAGGATGTGTACCACCCTTGCAATTCAGCCATCTACTTTTCAGATTCTTGGTGACGAAGAAATCGATGATGGTGGAAAAAGCAGGTGCTGGCATCACGTCACGAAGGCCGAGCAAGATTTGTACCAGACCATTCCAGTTAACGCACTCAACAAGAGGATTGAGTTGGGATTGAGTGCCTGGTCACGGAAAGATATTGTAGAAGCGTTGATACCAAGACTAAGGGGGTAGGACCAAAAAAAAATGTGCGATGATCCTCACGCCTTATAGCGTCACGTCACATCATCACATGATTTTAGCGCTCCGAGTCCATTGCCGCTCGCATTCTGGTCTCCATGACGCGTCCAAAGTGATATAGAGACAAAAGAGAGATACTCTAACACATGAATGACTTAAACTAAGATGCCTCAGCAAGCTCAGCGAGCACAAAGGACTGAGTACTTGTGCATATAGCCCCAGCTTCATGCCTGTTAAGTTATTACCGATTACCGACAGTCCATCTGAAACCGTCAGAGTGTTCTTAAATGCCCCGACCTCACTTCTGCTCCAATACTTCCTCATCCTCATTTTCTCCAACCCGTTCATCGTCTGCCACCACGTCTGGCTTCCCGATCAAAAGAACAATTTCCGGTGAAGGCACATAGTCTTCCCCTTCTACGCGTGGCTGGCTAGGGAACCGAATATCCGAGATTGTTTGCCGATACTCCTCTGTTGTAGTGTTGATTTTTGCGCGTACCAGTAGCAATGTTGGGGCGATTCCCTTATATGACGACGTATAAGGAACAAATCCAAAAAAAACTGCCACAACTTACCGAGCTGAGGACGAGCACAGGGAGTAGATCTACAAAAAACACGTTCCCCTGAAGGAGATTAATGAGGCGTACAATCAGAAATGCAATCATGCTGATTGGGTATAGCATCCCAGATTCCAGCCTGTGCGCAAGCTTTATCATCAAGCTATGATTATAATGTTGATGACGGCTCACACAATCCTCACAACAGAATCCAGAAAAGAGCCACATATGGGTGCGAAGCCATGATAATGCCGCCGTGCTTCTCTGTGTATCCACCAAATACGCGAAGCTGAAATTGTTCAGTTGGACAAACTCAAGTATCAAATGGAGGACTCACCAGTAAGAATAGTAACCACCAGGTTAAAAATGGTGCTAAATACTAGGTATGCAAACCAGGTAGTGCTTGCAACAACCATGAGGATCTTATTCAGATTTGAGTTATTTGCGCCCTTTGCCATAGCAGCTGGTATTTGTGTGACACCATTTACGAGACCCAAACCTTTGAACATGGTTACAGTAGCCTGAGCTGCAAGCGACAAGTTGATCCACACACCATTCACAATAATGGAAGCCACGATAAGAGGTATGGCGACTCGATTTGTGGAACCCCAAATGAGATAACAACGGTCAATCTAGGGTAAGCATAATCAAAGTCAACAACAATTGCCAGGTGTTAAAACACATACAAGGATACAGTCTGCAGCAGTACTAGAGTGCATACATTCAGTTCAATAAGTTGTGAACGGGTGCCGAAATTCATACTTGAGAAGTACGGGCAGGATTTTAGCCAGTGTTCTACCAATTGCAGTGGTAATCAGCTATGTGGCCACTCTGAAGGAAGCTAATTGACGTACACCAGTTCTGATATCTCTGATTCAATGGATATTTCCCCATCAACATCTGATCCCCACTTGCCGATGAGGAGAGATGACTGAACAGAAGCCATGGTGTATACCACAACAAAAACGGTAGAGAGAATAAAGAGCGCCACTGTCAAAAATAATATAAAAAAATGATGGCGGGCTGTTTCGCTGGTGTTATTGCGCTTATGCTGCATCATATACAAGTATGCACCAAAGAACACGGTGTATAAGCCTAATGGCAACAAAATTAGTGCATCCAATAGCCAGGTAGTTGCAACCCAAAGCATACCATGGATGTAAAGCATAGTCTGGATTATCTGTCAGTGAGTTACAGTTATAACTGAACACATATTTTACATACCGACATAGCAGCGCTGCGAAAAATCACTGCCTTGATCTCTTCTTGAGGAATGTTTGGCGGCATGAGTATGACCAGAGAAGCCAGGGTGGCGTGAAGCTTACCTTGCTACAGGAGACATTTATATATAAAAGACCTATAGGCTGTTGGTCAAGCAATTCACCATGTCGTGTCTGTAGTGCGTCGTCCAGGATACCGTGACTGTACCAAGCACCATTGATCACTGAATTCCGAGTTGTTGGAAATATAGAACGTTTATATTTACATATGCATGCCACATCTTAGAATATCTCTTGACCCGCTCGTATCATTTCGTTTAACCCACTTACTTACACAAAGCCACAGTTATTTCTATCGCGTCTATACTTGTACTTTTAGGTTTATCTTTCATCCCTACTCATGTATAAAACCTAGACAGAAAACCTTACAATAATCATAGACTTGGTTTACACATCTATCTCAACCCCTCTGGTCATCAGCTATCGTTTATATCGCGCTTACCTGCGCTATCGCTGCTAACAGAGTTCAATCTAAAACTCTGACAGGTTATGGGCCCCGGTCTATAAACCTTAGCCGAACCAGAGTAATACCGATTTCATATTGGTATAGTGGCGAGTTTGGGACGCCGTAATATCCCCAAGGAACAAGAACCAAGATCGTATATCGAGTGGCGAGCAGGGACGCCGGAATATCCCCTACCCAAAGCAAAGGACTATTGGACTAGTGTATGTCCGATAGAGGAAGCCGTTATCAATCCAGAAGCGGTACCCCAGTATCAGGAACGTTCAATCCAGAACAAATATTACGAGGATCTAGGAACCCTAGCAGGAATCCTAGCAGGACACCTACACCAGTAGGAAGTAGAACAGGCAGTCCATCGGGACAGCAACAGATTATTCCCAGCATTTGGGACATCAGATTCAAAGGATACAGAATCTGGTGAAGAAGAGATCGAACTTGGTGAAGAGTTTGATCAGGAAGTCGAATTTGGTGAAGAATTCGATACCAGAGAACAGGACCTAGAACAGGAACAAGAGCAGGACAAAGGAGAATCAGAACAGGAATCAGAAGCTGATACTGATAAACCTGTATCTGAAGAAGACAAAGGAACACCTGCCGACGAAGAGAAGGACGATCAACCAGAATCGCCCAGCATAGGTCCCAAACCCAAACCGAGAACACCATCTCCAAAGAGACCACCAAAGGAAGAATCATTTGATTCAGACGAAGAAGACAATATGACATCTAAAGCGATTAAGGCATTCGATAAAGTGCCAGAACTCAAGCATGATGGATCTAATTGGTCCATGTGGTCAACAAGGGTAGAAAGAGCTACCAGATCAGTTGGATACAAGAAATATCTGGAAAATGAACCAGAAACGGACAACGACAAGGAGGCAGATGCAGACGCAGATCTGTTAAATGCCATTATAGGAAAACTCCCGGATACAATATTCAGGAGATACAAGTCAACGGAATTATCTCATAAACTATGGGAAGGATTAAAGAAGGATTACGACACGAAGAATCCTTTTACGGAAGCACATTTGGAACGAAAACTCTACACCGCAACCTGTACCGACATTTCCAAGGTCAACAAGCACATTGATGATCTACTCGAGATCAGAAATGAATTGGAAGGATTGAAGATCAAAGTTTCGGATGATCAATTCAAGAACGCCCTCATAGCTTCAGTGCCAAACTCACTGACTGCAACAATCACTGCACTGGTTACTGTTTGTAAACAGAACCAGGAGGATTTGACAGTTGATTCACTCATCGCTGCAATTCGAGCAGAAGCTAGTGGACAGACATTACGAAAACATCCAGAACGGGAAAAAGTCCATTATTCCCGAGATCATTCCAATAATAGAGGCCGAGGATTTAATAGCCGAGGAAAAGGCCGGAGACAATTCAATGATCGTCAGGGCGGAGATAATAGAGATCGGAAGGAAATCACATGCTTCAGATGTCAAGGAAAAGGGCATATCGCCGCAGGATGTCGTTCAAAGCCGAAATCCAAGAAATCAGACGATGATTCCGAGGACAAAGAGAAGTCCAAACCAGCTAAAGATAGCCAATCATGGCGAAAAGGAAAAGAGAAGGCCAGCAGTACCAAGGAAAGTGCTGTTAAAGCCATGGAAGAAGAAATATGGGAAGAAGGCACATGGTTAGCCAGGGAAATCCGAGCAGTGGAACAGTTTAATCCACCAAAAGAATGGTTTTACGATGAAGAATTCGGAACCAAGGAAAATGAAGAGAAATCCGAGGAAACAGCATACATGGCCGTGGAAATGCACACCACAATGGCCACAATGGTTGAATTGCAGACACCAATTGATACCAAAGCGATCATACACAGAGAAGATCGAGTGGATTCTCAACAAGACGAAGCAGAACAGTTCCAAGACTGCCAGCAAAACTCCTATAAAAGCAAAGAGGAATATCGAGAACCAGCATCACCAGTACTCATCTCATCTACCGCTGTCAAAGCAACCTCATCTCTAAACTCATCCTCATCTCTTAACATCGACATGTACAACAACGAGAACAGCTGGAAAGGCTACTACGAAAGCGAAGCCTGGCCATGCCCCCCAGTCGTCAACCGTACCTTCAAAGACGAACTTGTCAATGACTATTTCGTCGGATATCAGACCTACGACCCCAATTGCGAAGCCGGTACTTGCCATACACCCAAGACAGGTGATCGCACCGTCATTGGAGTAGTCCAGACCGTCAGCGACTTCCTAGACGAAGGATTCGAGCACGTCACCATCGACCATAGGGTATGCCGATTGTGTTACAACAGCGCCAATCGTACCTTTATGGGGGAGAAAGTCATTAGCAGGTGGTTGATCGAAGAGCCAGGCAAGAAGGAACACGTAGATGTCGCCGCCGCCTACAATGATATTTGGGCACAGGCAAAGGAAGAAAGGGATAGTGCACATATGGCTACAGAGAAGTTCGAAGAGGAGGAAGGAGTAGTCAAATTCGTATTCGACAGCGCCGCATCCTCACACATGACTCCTTACCGAAACGGTATCACCGAACACCAGTCCATCACTCACAGACCCATCGGCACACCTGAAGGAACCACATTTGCCGTCGAGAAAGGCAATTGTACTGTGTACACGACCAACAATTTCCAATGGCACACAATCGTACTCGCCGACTGTCTACTTGTCCCGAAATTCAGACACACGTTGGTATCTATCAGTAAACTCACCGAGGACGGTTACGAAGTCATTTTTAGTGGCGACAACATCAGGATTCACAAAGGTTGGGAATGCATTTTGGATATACCGAAGAAAGATGGTATCTATGCAGTGGAGGCTATAGAACACAAGCCAGGAGATCCTTTCCCAAGCCTAGTCAAAGCCGATTCACCCGAAATGCCAGCACTCATATCACTTCCTACCACACCAGAACCGGATCAGATCCCACTCGTCGAGGGGGAGCAAAAATCCAAATTCGAAGCTGATATCGACAACGTCACCCAAGGAATCGACGAGATGGATCTAGATGGAAAAGGTTTAGGCACAATCAATCGGAAAATCAACGAGATCATTACGAAGATTGATGAGATGCAGATCGACAACGGAGATACATCGGTTAGAGGTGGACATAGAAGAGTCAGATTCCAGGAAGCTATTCGAACTGGAAAGAAGGACATTATCGCAGGACAATCATCAGGCACCAGGACAGTAAAGAAACCGCGGGTATCCAATCACACCAACAACGACAACACTCGCAACTACAGGAACATCAAGAAGAATCGCAACGAGTCCAGACTCCGCCGGGTCAAACATCGCAACCTCCGCGGAGAATACTTCGACAATCTGGATTAGAGTCAAACCTCAGATCATTCCATAATCCAAGGTTTGAGGGGGAGTGTTGGAAATATAGAACGTTTATATTTACATATGCATGCCACATCTTAGAATATCTCTTGACCCGCTCGTATCATTTCGTTTAACCCACTTACTTACACAAAGCCACAGTTATTTCTATCGCGTCTATACTTGTACTTTTAGGTTTATCTTTCATCCCTACTCATGTATAAAACCTAGACAGAAAACCTTACAATAATCATAGACTTGGTTTACACATCTATCTCAACCCCTCTGGTCATCAGCTATCGTTTATATCGCGCTTACCTGCGCTATCGCTGCTAACAGAGTTCAATCTAAAACTCTGACACGAGTCAGTGCTAGTACTCTATTGATAGCATGTACCAAACTATTTCGAGGCCTGGAGGCAACTAGAACATCAGGTACAGTACTAGCCCCTCCCGCTTGACCACAACAAAGTCTTCAGAGTTAGTGGCAGAGCACGGCACGCCGATTAGTACGCACTACATCAATAAGTGACATCAGTTGCCGAACTCGGTGACCTCTATATGTTGGATGCCCATTCGGCACATGTGGGTGGTGCTGATTGGATAAAATATAGTCAGTAGATGAAAGTGACATTAAGTTCTGCCGAGTGTCCTTGTGGGGCCACAGCTGTCACGGTAACCTATGGCTTCGAGATTGGAGCCCACATACACTGGAGTTCCATCGACCATAGTGAAGGGTGTTCAATGTTCATGCACTGAGAGAAAGAGATCTTGATGTGCACTTCAGCTAGTTCACCTTAGTTTTGGGATTTCAAGCGAAGTGAGCCTCTGTGAGCTTTCCCACGCTCCATGTTACCTAAAATAGGCAATTTTTGCCATCGCACGCTTGCAGCCGGCCCACCGTTACGCAGTACAACTTGATACTACAAGGGCGGGATTCACACCACTACAATGACCTTGATTATCCAAACTATACGTAGTGAGTGCATTAGGTGAAAGTGAAAGCAGGCCAGTCGAGTGCTGATTAGTATTGAACTGATAAGGTTTAGACAGAGTCCAAGAACATACGAATGCTGCATTGTTTGGAAAGGCCAAGCACGGCTATTGCCAATGCTTCTGCGATCATTCCATTCCATTTTCTCATTTTCAGCATCCTCAATGCTTCATCTCTCGTGTTCCAGTACCGTATCCAACCTTCCTATCAAATGAACCTCTTGCTATGATCCAGTAAATTATTCCTCTTCGGCCATCGGCTGACCGGGGGAGCGGTTTTCAGACTGTAGACAGTGTTTTCTGCGTTGTCTCTGTCTTACCCAGATTCGCACGAACAAGTAGCAAGGTCGGAGCGAATGCCTGCTAAAATGATGAGTGATTCAATAACGCCGGGCAATGTGAGTACTTGCAGCACTAAGCGGGATCAAGAAGTATAAATTTTAACGCGCGTCCGGGTATGTAGTCTCAACAATGTTGCTGATGATTACACCCAGCGGGTATATTATCCCAGATTCCAATCTAGACGCATGTCGTGAGCCTTACGATGTCTATCATCTAATCCGCAACAACTCACAACATCCTGGACACCATTACGAGAGCCGTATCTCTCGGGAAAATGGCGTCATGGTATAATTTCCGAACTTGTCGATGAACCCACCAAATTCGGCAAGCTAGAATTTGAATGCATAATTAGTCGGCGACGAAGAGCAAGTTATATCGACTTACCGGTAAGAAAGGTGAGCATAATATTCGAAGACTACACTGGAGTATTGGTATGCTACTACACATGTATTCCAAATTTCGAGTCATTTGACTGCCATGGCATCCCTTGTCCCTTCAATCAAACTCACATCAGCATCTATCAGGATGATGCCACTGACTGTACCCAGTGGATCGAAACCGAGCAGGGAAAAGAAAAGGAAAAGAAATTACTGTTTACGAGAGCAGAACCGACAGCAAGGAACATAACGACGAGTTTTCTTGAACCCCATATGACGGCAAACCTGGGAACCTGATAAGGTTGTGTTATTATTGTATGCTACACAAGCAACTTACAACAATGGCACCTGGCTGTCAGAAGGCCCCATACAATGTACGTAGCAAAACTTACTTGAGAAAGACGCGTGATACTTGTGCCAATGCCAAGACACCGATAGACGTTAGAAAATTGTAGCGATGTGGCTTCGACTTACTCAAGTGCGCGATCTCTTGCACCAATCATCACCGCATCATTGGCCCCAAGCTGATGAGGACAACCGTCATCGAAAGTAAGAACAGCTGATACAGCGATCTATTGGTATCTCTCACCGGGTGGCGTTGGCGGGTTATGTACACGTAGTGTACAAACAATGAGGTGTAGAGCCCTGTCAAATATGAGCTACGTCTTTGCAGCAAACAGCAACAATGTACCATATACATAGAACGTAACCTGGAGGAGACATTCATATTATGCCGTGAGCGAAACAGAAAATAGCCTACTTACCGACAAGGAGGCAATGGTCGCAGTAGTCGATTTTCGACACATGCTAGACCAGGTTGAATTATTCTCTAGGAATCTAGTGCGTCTTGACAATTTATGAGCTCGTTTCCATAGCCCCGAGAGCGTTTTGACAAGGAGAAAACATCCGACCGCTCACCGTAGTTATATTGACATTGTTCTACGCGTTTTGGACTTCCATTTGATCTTTAATGCCAGCCTCCATCTCGTACGAGTGATCATGTTGGAGTCTTGGAGACCTTCTAGAACCAAAGCCGTCAGCACAGCAAATGTCAAGACAATGCCAGGAACAGGCAGATGCAGACTGGATACGTTGATGATCATGGTTTCGGAGAAAGACGTTACAATTTACCCACGCCTCATGATCCCGAATCATCACAAGTGTGATGGATCGGTGCATCAACACTTCAACAGGGTCTTCCGGAGATTCTGGGTACTTCAATGCGAATACCGCGAGAACCAGAAGAGACGGAGAGTGTATAGTTATGATAATGAGATTTAAATAATTATATTCTATTATACTAGGGAATGGGAATCACTGCCTCACTGCGTCCCTATCCCTCCGGTCCAGTCTATTCGGAGAGCGTATGTACCTACCAGCCTTGTGAGTATATCTCCAAGAGAAGGTAGGTTACACCGCTGCTACAGTGAGACCGTAACCTAAGGAACCGCCTCTCAGGGGCCCAACATATCGGAACTGGATGCAGCCAGTGGATGCCTTGAGGCTTGAATGTTGAAATGCCGAATGCCGAGTGGAGGCCAACCCTACCGTGCTGATATATTCGAGTTAGCTGCACTCGTTAATGACTGTTGCGTGTTTGATCCTCGACGAGAAAGTGCTTACAATGGAACGACTATTGCTGCAAGCCTCGATAATCGGGGTCCGACTCAGAGCCCCGGTACTTTCACTGCTTGGTGCATACACTGCCTGCGGAGGTCGCAGGGTCTGATTTTCAATATGGGCTCATACAGCTCCAGTTGTTACCCGTTAAGTTTGCTCAGACGTGCGTTAGTTGCAGTACTTGGCGCCCAGTTTAGCGCCAGAGAAGCACGCGACCCGGTGATGTCACATCCGACAGCCGAATTTGCGCTTTTCTTCCCTCGGCCATGTCAGATAAGAAGCTCGACAAACCCATTCCCTCCCTTCTCTTTCTCATCCCCAACACTCTAAAAGAGTCTCACATTGAAGAATAAACATGACCTCCGGCCCCAAACCCATCAAAATCCTATTCAAACAAGCCGATGGCATTGACATATACATGGATGTCTATGTCCCCGACTCTGCGACGAAGGAGAAGCCAGCGCCTATTATCCTATGGTGGCACGGTGGTGGACTGTTACAGGGTACACGGAAGGGTGCGTCCTTCGATTTTGCTCATTTCGCCCGAATTTTACGTAGGATTAACCAGGAGTATCACCACACCACCTTCGCGCGCCAAGTACCCATAACATCTGCGTCATCTCCGCCGATTACCGTCTAGCTCCTCAGTTCAGGTTCCCAGCTATTCTGTCTGACTGTCTGGATGCCATGAAGTACCTCAGTACATCGGCCTTCCTCGAACACCCGCAGATCTCACACCGTGTCGATCCCAGCAAAGTCATCGTTTCGGGTTCCTCAGCCGGAGGCTGGCTATCTCTTCTCTGTGGACTCGGTATCGGGTTCTCTGCCTCTGGATTACCGAACCCACCAAAGGTTCAAGGTATCGCGGCGATATACCCGATAACAGACCTCGAGGATCCATTTTGGAAGACGAAGCAGCGGCCGGTTAGTTACATGGACAGGGTTATCACGAAGGAGGATGTAGAACCGTTCATTGACCCGAAAGATGAAGGAAGTAGGTGCTCAGGCGCACCCGTGGATGGGAGGCGAGCAATCTTCTATCATTATATGGTCCAGGAGTGCGTGTCCCTTTCGTTCTTGGTTCTCTTGTGCTCTAGTTACTAACATATTTTTAGAGCCCTCGAAGAATCGCTTCTCCTTGACACGACTGGTATCCCACCAACAGCGTATAGCGTTGCACCAGCGATCAGGAAGATGAAGAAAGAAGACATTCCTCCAGTTTACGTTGTTCACGGCGATATTGACGACAAGGTGCCGGTTTCACAGGCAAGGGACGTGGTGGCGGCATTGAAGGATATCGGTGTGGAATCCGACTACGAAGAGCTTCCAGGTGTGAATCACGGGTATGATAAGGAAGAGAGTATTCAGATGGATAGGATGTACGCGTTTGTGAAGAGGGTTTTTGGGGTCTAGTGGTACGGCATTGATCTATGTATGGAAGCGATAGAGAAGCTATTAATAATTAAGTGAATGTAAAAAAGTTGCATATCAATGGACACACTGGGAAATTGAACCCAGCACCCCCCGCAAGCTTGTGGATCCAATGCTTCTCCTATGCTAAGCGGATGTGATAACCAACTACACCATGTGCCCATGAATTCTTGAGTGTCAAATGGTCTCCCTCAAGTTGGGCCTGAAGTGACCGCAACGAAACAACTTTTCCCGAGCTTGAGTGTGGTGAGCCGTGAACCCTTAAATTAAAGCCTTTGCTAGCTGCTGATTTTTGTGTTAGGGTGTGGCCGCCGACTTTGCTTATGATTCGAGAATCGAGTAAGACTCAGTCGTAAGACCGCAGTTCTGCAAGAAAGACTCTGAAATTTGTTTCAACAGCCAAGCTGCCAGTTGAGCAGATAACTCCACGGTATCTCGCAAAGTTGGGCGTCCATATGCAGCCGAAGGACGGGCTGAAATAACGGTATCAGTTTGAGTAGGCACCAACTTGGAACCCTTATATCGCCGGGAAGTGCTGATATGCAATTTGAGCCCTGCATACTTAAACCACTTTATGAATGAGGGTCGATACAAACGTACATGTTCCTCGAATTATACATGTGTTCATGCATATCCATCTTTACCGGGAACGACTCCATACGCTGCACCTCCCTTCCCAAACATATTTCTCAAATCTTCTACGAGCTCATCTGGTTTCTCGTGTGCAGCAAAGTGACCGCCGGCTTCATGATAAGACTTGAAAACGATGTTTTTGTCGGTGTACCACCTTGACCCAAGTCAGTCGAGCCTCAAGGACGCTAGAAGGACCCAAGTGACTTACGATTTCGGCCCTTGCGCCTCTTTAGGGAAGAACGAATACCCAAGTGGAATCGACGGTGTGGGGAGATTAGCAAAAGCGCCACCAGCTTGCGCAGCCTCGTAATAGATGCGAATCGATGCAGTGGGTCCAGCACGAGAAAACCAAAAGATAGATATCCATGTCAACACTGAAGGCAGTCACTCAGGATCGATCGGGTCTCAAAAAGAAAAGATTCCAACGAACCTTCGTCATCATCCCAGGGATACGAGTCTGACCAGACAACCAGCTTCTCGTAAATCCATGCTAGTAACCCTACTGGTGAGTCTGCGAGACTATATCCTAGTGTTTGTGGTTGCGTAGACTGTTGCTGGAAATATCCGGTTCCTTTTTCCTGGCGCAACTTTCCTCGTTCGAGGACCTTGAGGTCGGCTTCATCGTAATCTGCTGGGTTGGCATCTGGGGGAGGAAGGATGAAGCTATGGATCTTCATTAGAAGGAGACGACATAGTGGTAGAGTGACCTTAACATACGGCATATTGGAGTGCCACGCCTTGATATATGCACCTCCATACATCGCGGCCATATACCGGGTTATCTAGGAAGACTATCAGACAGGGCACAAAAAACCCATATCGGGACGTACAAAGGAGCCCCAATCGCCACCTTGAGTGACTATGGAGCAGGGACGTAAGTTAAAAGAAGCAGCATAATAGGGATGACTCACCGTACTCTGAGTAACCGAGCAATTGCATGAGCTTATGACCAACCTATGCAAAAGCAAAGGTCAGTCGTGTCCCGTATGATTACTCGGTATTTACCTCGGCATATTTCGTTAAGTCGAAGCCTTTCTTCTTTGCACCTTCTGAGAACCCATAGCCAGGCATCCCTAGCGCGACTACGTCGAAACTCGGTTTGCCGGGTACTTCTGCAGTCAGAAGGGGCAGAATCTTTCGTACTTCAATAAAGCTTCCGGGCCCTAATCATCGTAGCACGTCAGTTCACGGCACTGAAAGAATCAATGAATGGTAACTCACACCCATGAATGAACAACAAAGGGATAGCATTCTTGACTGTACTCTTCTTATACACGTAGTGTATGTTCAACGCACCCTGCCCTTCCACATCGATATCCCTTGTGAATTGGGGCAGTTCCTCGTTCAATGCCCTCTCGTGCTTACGCCAGTCATATCCGTCCTTCCACCGAGTGACGAGTCGACGGATATCCGACACGGGAGCACCGTAATCCCATCCAGCGTCCTCGATTTCGTCAGGAAGGCGAGTGAGCTCGAGCTTCTTCTTCAAGAGGTCGAGCGCTTCGTCGGAAATAGCAATCTTGAAGGAGGCCATTGTTAATCGAGTGAAAGGACCTCGAATGGTTATAAATGTGGGCACCACACCGAATGGACTCATACATGTTGACACATTGTCCACCGGCGCGGGATCTGGTATGTAGCTATTAGTATTCAATCAATTATAATTGCTTCTGTTGTCAATTCAGATTACTGCGGTGAGAAATAAGAGCGACGTACCGTCACGAGAATGGTGTTGAACATAGTAGCCCTCGTAATACAACGGGCATAGCACCTGCCAAGACCCCTGAACTGACTCACTGCGCTTCGAAAAGACGCAACCGAGCTTTACAGCATGAAGTGAGAGCCAATGTCAGTGCCCAAACAGAGCATAATCTTCCGCACTCAGTATCCGGAGCCACATTGAAGGCGAAGAATGCCTGATCTATGAATTGAGGGGCATAAGCAAACTAGTCACCGGAAAAACGGGCGAAAGAAAGAAACACACATTCACGTATTTTGAATGCCTCGTACGAGTCAGTGAGCGAAAGTCTGATCTGCATGCAGGTATGCGAAGCACCGGATGACAGCAATTATGAAATACAACCATTGAATGCGGCTCTGAGTACCCAAGTTCATCAAGGTCTGACCACCGCATCTAGGTTGATACAACTGTGCACATTCCTTTTGAATCGATATACATTTCCCCAAATTGAGGACTGTTAGGCGTAGCCATCTTTCCCGGGCACGACCCCAAATGCAGGGCCGCCCTTTCCGAACATATTCCTCAGATCTTCTACGAGCTCATTCGGCTTCTCGTGTGCAGCGAAATGACCACCCGACTTGTGGTGAGACTGGAAGACGATGTTCTTGTCGGTGTACCACCTAATACCTCGTCAGATACAGCAACACAACAGGAATCTGATCAACTTGCGGTTTGGGTCCCCTTCCTATCTCTTTAGGGAAGAACGAGTATCCCGTAGGGACTGATGGTGTGGGGATGTTGGCGAATTCACCAGCTTGCGCATTCTCGTAATAGCCGCGGACTGATGCAGCTGGTCCTGCGCGGGAGAACCAGTAGATGGATATCCAGGTCAAGACTAAAAGCAACAATGCTGAGCCTTCTAGAATAGGTGCTCGAAGATAAATCTGCGAACCTTCGTCATCTTCCCAAGGATATGAGTCTGTCCAAACAACAAGCTTCTCATAAATCCACGCGAGAAGCCCAGCAGGCGAGTCGGCGAGACTGTAGCCTAATGTCTGTGGTTGGGTGGATTGTTCCTGGAAATAACCGTTCCCCTTCTCTTGGAACCATTTAGTCCTTTCGAGGACCTTGAGATCCTCTTCGTCATACGCCGCTGGGTCGACGTTTGAGGGAGGGAGGACCACCCTGTGGAATGTTCCATGAGGACAGAAATGGGTGAGAGAATGACCAAAACGCACGGCATATTGGAATGCCAAGCCTTGACATGCTGGCCCCCATACACTGAGGCCATCATCCGAGTGATCTATAGACTGATCAGGAGCGAGCATAGACAGTTGGAATCAAAACATACGAAGGCACCCCAATCTCCGCCTTGAGTTACTGTGCAACAACAATGTAAGGAAAGCATAACATGGTAGTCAATGCCACACACCATACGCTGAGTAACCGAGCGGATTGCATCAGCTTGTGGCCAACCTTCAGGAGATAAGAGGTCAGTTGTGGATATATACAGCGTTTATGGAGGCTCACTTCGGCATATTTCGACAAGTCGAAGCCCATTTTCTTTGTGCCTTCTGAAAACCCGTATCCCGGCATCCCCAGGGCGACGACGTCAAAGCTCGGCTTGCCAGGTTCATCTGCAGTCAGGAGAGGCAGGACCTTCCGCACCTCAATGAAACTACCGGGCCCTAGTCAAGGCAACACGTCAGTCTACGAGCAAAAAGGGGAGGAAGTGGTAGCGTACACCCATGTACGAATAGAAGAGGTATAGCATTCTTCACTGAGCTCTTCTTATAGATGTAGTGTATGTTCAGTACACCATGGCCTTCGACCTCGATATCTCTGGTAAACTGGGGGAGTTCTTCGTTTAGCGCCTTCTCGTGCTTTCTCCAATCGTATCCATCTTTCCACCGAGCGACTAGGCGACGGATATCTGCGAGAGGAGCGCCATAGTCCCATCCAGCATCCTCGATTTCGTCAGGAAGGCAAGTTAGCTCGAGCTTCTTCTTCAAGAGGTCGAGCGCTTCGTCAGAAATAGCAATCTTGAAGGAGGCCATTGATGATCGAGTGAAGGAACCTTGAATGGTTATAAATGTGGGCACGACCCCGAATGGGCTCATACATGTTGACACATTGTCCACCGGCACGGGACGTGGTATGTAGCTATTAGTATCAAATTAATTAGAATCGCGTTTATTGTCAATTCAGATTACTGTAATGAGAAATAAGAGCGACGTACCATCACAAGAATGGTGTCGAACATAGTAGCCATCGCAATGTGACGAGAGGCATAGCACCTGCCAAGACCCCTGGACTGACTCACTGCGCTTCGAAAAGACGCAACCGAGCTTTACAGCATGAAGTGAGAACCAGTGTCAGTGCCTCAAACACGCACACGTGAACATAATTTTCTGCACTCAATATGCGGAGCCACATTGAATGGCGAAGGATGACTGGTCTATGAATTGAGGAGCATAAGCAAACTAGTCACCGGAAAAACGGGCGAAAAAAAGAAACACACATTCACGTATTTTGAATGCCTCGTACGAGTCAGTGAGCGAAAGTCTGATCTGCATGCAGGTATGCGAAGCACCGGGTGCCAGGAATTATGAAATACAACCATTGAACGCAGCTCTGAGTACTCAAATTACTTGAGGTCTGATCACCGCATCTAGGTTGATACAACTGTGCACATTCCTTTTGAATCGATATACATTTCCCAAAATTGAGGCCTGTTAGGCGTAGCCATCTTTCCCGGGCACGACCCCAAATGCAGGGCCGCCCTTCCCAAACATATTCCTCAGATCTTCTACGAGCTCATTCGGCTTCTCGTGTGCAGCGAAATGACCACCCGACTTGTGGTGAGACTGGAAAACGATGTTCTTGTCGGTGTACCACCTAATACCTCGTCAGATACAGCGGCACAGCAGGATTTCGAGCAACATACGGTTTGGGTCCCCGTCCTATCTCTTTAGGGAAGAACGAGTATCCTGTAGGGATTGATGGTGTGGGGAAGTTGGCGAATCCACCAGCTTGCGCATTCTCGTAATACGTGCGGACTGACGCAGCTGGTCCTGCGCGGGAGAACCAGTAGATGGATATCCAGGTTAAGACTAAAAACAATTGTTGAGCCTTCTGAAATTGGAGCTCGAAGAAGGGCCCCAAACATACCTTCATCGTCTTCCCAAGGATATGAGTCTGTCCAGACAACAAGCTTCTCGTAGATCCATGCTAGGAGCCCAGCAGGCGAGTCGGCGAGACTGTAACCTAGTGTCTGTGGTTGAGTGGATTGTTCTTGGAAATAACCGCTCCCCTTCTCTTGGAACCATTTAGTCCTTTCGAGGACCTTGAGATCCTCTTCATCATACGCCGCTGGGTCGACATTTGAGGGAGGGAGCACTACCCTGTGGAATGTTCCATGAGGACTGGAATGAGTGAGAGAATGACCAGAACGTACGGCATATTGGAATGCCAAGCCTTGACATGTTGGCCTCCGTACGCGGAAGCCATAACACGAGTGATCTATGGGGACAAATCAGGAGAAAGTATAGACAGCTGAAGTTGGAACGTACGAAGGCACCCCAATCTCCTCCTTGAGTTACTGTGCAACAACAACGTAAGTAAGGAAAGCTCAAGCATGGCATAGCGATCGATATCACCCACCGTACTCTGAGTAACCAAGCGATTGCATCAGTTTGTGGCCGACCTACAGGTGATAAGAGGTCAGTTGTGGATCTATACAGCTTTTATGGAGGCTCACTTCGGCATATTTCGACAAGTCGAAGCCCTTCTTCTTTGCACCCTCTGAAAACCCGTATCCCGGCATCCCCAGGGCGACGACGTCAAAGCTCGGCTTGCCAGGTTCATCTGCAGTCAGGAGAGGCAGGACCTTCCGCACCTCAATGAAACTCCCGGGCCCTAGTCAATGGAACATGTCAATCTGCGACCAAAAAGGGAAGAAAGTGGTGGCGTACATCCATGTACGAATAGAAGAGGTATAGCATTCTTCACTGAGCTCTTCTTATAAACGTAGTGTATGCTCAGTACACCCTGGCCTTCGACCTCAATATCTCTGGTAAACTGGGGGAGTTCTTCGTTCAGCGCCTTCTCGTGCTTTCTCCAATCATATCCATCTTTCCACCGAGCGACCAGGCGACGGATATCTGCGAGAGGAGCGCCATAGTCCCATCCAGCATCGTCGATTTCGTCAGGAAGACGAGTGAGCTCGAGCTTTTTCTTCAAGAGATTGATAGCTTCGTCTGGGACAGCGATCTTAAAGGAGGCCATAATGGTTGGTTCTTGGAAGTGTTGCGAGATCTTCTGGGGTTATAAACGGGGTGTGGTGCTCCGAATAGACTCATATCGATTAGGCAATCGTCTCCGGCGCGGAATGTGGCAAATCAAGTGCGCGGAATTACTGCATGGAATCTTGTGGTCAACTCAGATGACTGAGGTGAGAAGAAAATACGACGCACTGAGTACGAGAGTAAGCACCTTTCCCCTCGGAGCCAATAGACCTGGAAAGTCTTAGTAAATTTTGCATGCGAGGCCGTTGTGCGGATGACCTGAGGTTGGAGCGCAGAGAGCAGAAGAAAGGGCCGGGGTGTGGCTGTGCTGTCCAAACAGGCCCACGTGAACCTTTGGCCACGACGCGCTGAGAAGTAAACAATAGCTTGCTAACTTGCCAGGGATGCTCACAGTCTCTATCCCGTCTAGAACGAGTATATTAGGCTATTTATACGACAACTACTCACTACTAAACCTCAAGTCCCATTACCATTCGTCCTGCTTCGAGGTAAATTCAGCGTAAATTGATAATATAGCTCTGCATCATCAAGTGAATTCGTACTCAGGCTTAGACTCTTCCCTCCGAGTCGTACTCACAAGTATTCCTCGGATTTTCCCCGAGAGATGACATCATGTTGACCGATGCACACCCGTAAATCAACAGGAGCGATATCGCATTCTCAGCCGTGCTCTTGTACGCGTAGTACATGGTTTCTCCAATTACATGCGCCGTTCCACCGCAACCAGATGACGAATTACTACGAGTGGAACACCAAAGTCCCATCCAGCGCCATCAATTTAGTCTGGAAGACGCGCAAATTCTAGTTTCCTCTTCAAGAGGACAATGACTTCGTCTGTAAACTCTTGAAGGAGACTATTAATTGATGCGTAAAAGACCGCGAGCTGGGACAACCTTTCAGGTTTATAGACGGTGCGGTATGCCGAATGAGCTCATATAGATTAGCCAGTTATCCAGGACATGGGGCGCAGCGATTGGATCATGTTTAAAGAATCGTTATGCTGACATTGCCTGTCAATCGAGCGTAGCGCCATGCGATACCGAATGCAAAAGAACGTTGGAGCCTAGAACAAACTCCAACGGTTTATATTCCGAACGCAACCAGCATCAATCGTTGCCGAGTACATAGTCTCCGAGTGAGAAGTGATGCATCCCTGAAACTATCGATGGTCGCCAACTGTGGATTAAACATTCAGCCAGAGCTGACATGAAAAGATGGGAAAGCTGGGGGGGAATGCACGGTTCTTTCGCCCAGTCGGCAAGCGTATTTTACGTAGATGAGCTGAAAAGAGAAGGATCAACATAGCGGGAAGAAAACTTACCGTAGTCAACAGAAATCACTTAATGCCCGACCTCAATCACACCCAAATAGCCTCCCCTGGCTGCTTGACATTCATTAGCATCGTCTCTTGTGCGCCATTATCGAGCTTTGTCAAACATCTATGTAGCATTCAGTGCATTAGCCAAAGGACAAGGCTAAGTACCGATAATTATTGGGAAATAGAATAACTAAGGCCTACCAGCAGGATCTTGTCCCAAACCAAATATATCTCAGGTACCTCTGAGTTGAGAACCTGTTTCTGGCCGCATTGAACCTTTGTTGAATTCCGAGTCGGTGCTGATGACAGTGGTTTAGAGAAAGGCGGAGATCGTGGGAATTCATCACGCCCTGTCAATTTTTGTCGCGCCGTATAACCGTGATGGCTTTCCACACAACCACCCGTTCCGTACTTTCTCAGTTTCTGGATCAAGTCAACGCTAGACTACCACCTCCCGCCTTCAAGTCCCCTACGATTTGGAAGGTTCGAAATGTATATGCAGCTAGAGTTGAGCTAGAGCCCAACTAGAGCCAAGCTATGCGGTGCTGAATCTATCTATCTATCCTCACTGCGAACGGTTGTAACCGATAACCGAACTAACCGAGCCTAGATAGGTATCAATGCAGTGTTCAATCTCAATGGTAACTTGACCATTAGCATCTCTTTACCTTGCGTGCGTGGGGGTATATATATGCTTCAAAACCAGTCCTGTTGACCTAAATCAGCACACCTCTCTCAGGCTTTCTTCACCTTCACCGTCACGACCTTGTACCATGCACTTCCCAAAACTCTTCGCCCTTTCTCTCATCCCGGTGGCTCTTTCATGTACATTCCCAAGGGATGAAGCTCCATCGAATTCCACAGAGTTTCCCAAATTTACAGTTGGTACCGATGGTCCAGCTGAGCCCGCAACACAAGGCTTCTTCGTCAACCATTTCTCTCTCATCGTCAGCAACTTGACTGCTACGCGTCAATTCTACGGCGATGTCTTGGGAATGCGACATATCTTTACGTATGACGCGTCCAAAGACTACAGTATTATGTATATGGGTCACGCTCAGGGTGGCAGGAGCGGCACGGGCTTTCAGACAGGCGAGGAGTTGATCAGAGATAAAAACAACCTCGGTGGATTAGTCGAGTTTGTGCAGCTAAAGGTCAGCTATTCATCGAAGATCCTGAGGAAAGCCGTCCACGAGAGCTGATTTTAATTTTATAGACACAAAAAGAAAAACGCAAATTCAACCCCACACCATCCAACACATTCTCGCACATAGGACTCATCGTGCCTGATATCAATGCCGCACAGGCGCGCTTCGAGTCCATGGGCGTAGAGATTGTGAAGAGAGTAGGAGAGCTACCATCGACGGATCCCAACTCCCCACAAGCCATCATTGCGAAGGCCTTTGGCATCGAAGAACCAGATACTGAGGAGGCGAAAGACGCGCTTGCAGGAGTCGCAGCGCTTGGTTTTGGAGAGTTTATCGTGATTGCAGATCCAGATGGCAACTTGTTTGAGGTGCAACAGTTTGCTGGAAATGCTATCTGAGGAGATCTCACGAGAACGAGCTGGTTAATGGACTTTTGTTAAATTATTCGCATCTGGATTGACTTTGGTAATACAAAATGGTCAATGCTGTCAATATACTCTCTTTTCTAAAGCTATCTGTGTACAAGTGCATCTATTTTACAATCGATTATAGCTATACACTACTGTATGTCCGGGAATTTGACACAGATACTGTTCATGAACCTGGATAATCCGACTTGACGGTTGCTACAAATATGTCAGCCATCATTCAAGGGCAACGGCTAATCAATTCACTCACTGGTCTGAAACACAGCGACGCTTATCGCACTCGATTCAACGTCCACTTGCGTTCTTGCGCTGACATTGGTGCGTTCTAATCTCACTTCAGTGGCCTCCACCGAATCCCAATCCCTCTGCAGCTCGGCACGATTATTAAACAACATCATCAACGAGTTTGTGTACAGTTTTGCGAGATTCACGCCGGAAAGCTGATGTAGCGAGTTGTTGTGCATGCTGAGGAAGAATACTAGTTCGGCGATAGCTGCGGTAGCGGTGATGATGCCGGTTTCAACAGTTATACGGATGACTACATTAATCTTTGAGTCAGTTTCGGAAAAACAAAAGTAAATGAAGGGGAGCTACGTTTTGTAATGACAGTATTGGTGTGGAAAGCAAATTCGCTACGGTTCTTGAGAAGCTGGTACCAGGAGCGTAAAAATGGAGCAATAACTTGAACTAGCTACATTACTCACATAGAAAGTCATGCAAGCTGCGATCAAGATATCGACAACTGCGGATGTTCCTAGTCGTATCCCCACAGACTTGGACAATGCTGCAGAACTGTAGCTTTCTCGTGGTGCAATCATGAGCTAGATACAGGCTGTGTTAAGATGGGCGACTCGCAGAGCTGTCACTACTCACATAATGTGCGTCAACGGCCGCAGCTGCAAGCTGTAACAACGCCATCAGAATGATAGAGCCAAATATGGCTGTTGACTTTGATATTGTCCATATCCTCCAACCAAAGAATATCTTGAGACGGAGGCTCAGTATCAAGATCCGCTGCAAAATGACAGCATGCTCACTTGGACAATTGCCCCAATAAGACTTGTTAACAACGGCACATTGAGGAATGAGGTGTGAAGAAGGTCGAGTTGGTCAGGTTGCCCCCAATCGAATGCAAACCACTGTGATGCGTCGTATGTGGCGGAAATTGTTTGAACCCAGTCAAGGAGGAAGGTGCCGTACACTATTTCGATTGTTATAAACGGGGCATGTATAGAACGTTGACTCAGACGTACCTAGAGCTTTGAATACAGCTCTATCCTTTTTGAAAGTGGTGTAGTAGATGTATACCTGGAGAGACAGAGCGCCGATTAGGCCCCAGTTGAACGCGAAGCCCAACAGACGCGGGAATGCTCTAGGGAATCGCGTTAGAAGAGGGTAAGCGTAGATAATATAGAATCCACGAACAGCCAAACTATATCGTTGTGTGAGAGGGAAGTCATCGAGTTCGGGTTGCTGGATGATTTCATCGTCAGAGGGCGTGTATATAGTGTGCATCAGACAGACAGAATGAATCGTGCACTATTCTTGAATGGCATGTCTGATTGGGATTATGATGTTCTGCAGTGCCCTTCTTCCAGTCATCGGGGGTATCACAAGTGCGAAGAAATTGAGTCGCCGACCACGGCACTCGTATGGTAATGGTGGGGGAGATAGGAGATAAGGCCGCATTACATATAGCTGTTACCATACCGAATGCGGAATACCCACCGCGGCTTCATTTTGTTGGCCCATTTTCGTTGAGCTTTTTGGAGTTGGCGCGATACAACGAGCCACATTTAGAGCAGTGATTATCATGCAATGGATGCTCCGATTGACATAATTTTCAGAGAACATGCACTGGACATCGGTAGAAAACTACCCGACCATCTTCCGTAATAGCGACCGCTGACGATGTCAGTTTCCTCGCACCGACACCTGGCGGGATTCTTTTAAGTTCCTGAAAGTCGCACACAAAATTAGCATAGCCTTTCTGTGCTGGTACTTGGCGGGATCGGTGCTTTGGTATAAACGACAATTGGACTTCAATATGTGTGCCTATCTGCTTATCTTGCAGCGCTACAAATCGTGATGACCATGAGCATGCAAGCGGGAGAAGAGCGATGCTTTTACATACTCAGGCTGACCAGCGCCTCGCTCTGAGTCCATAGAGCGGCTCGAAACTAGATGCTGCTCTTGATAAGGAAAGGCTCAATCATAGAAAAGGTAACGTGCTGTGGTAGGGAAAAAGAAAAGATGATGGGCGTAAAAGGCAAGTGAAGCCGTGAGAATGAAATCGGTCACGGTAAAGCATGTTTGCCGGATGCCGACGCTTTGAGCATCCAATATCAGCCAATATCCAGTTTGCGCGACAAACGCCACTCCAAATTCAATCATCAATGCATCACCTGCCACCTGGTCGGTAGGTACAATTTCGTCATGAATGAGGGTACAATTGCTGCGCCAATGGCCAGAACATCTTGTGTATGTACTTGAAATAGATGAGTATTTAATGTATCTCCACTTCACCACCTGTCCGTTGGGATGACTTCCAAAATACTGCCGTCGGTATCAAGTCCTAGAATCTGTTGGCCAGGGTAGAACTGCAACTTCAGGGACTCACATAGTAATCAGACAAAATTGAATCGTGAATATGCATTACCAGTCAACTGAGAAATTGAGCATTGGCATCCGGCCCTTCGAACTGGCTTCTTACATATTCAGCGGCAGAAATCGTTGACATTAGAGGTGCGATATGCCTGGGAGACGTCTTTCCTTGACTGCACAGAAAGAAAGATTCCAACTTGAACTCGAACGCGAATGACACGTACTCGAGCATCAATCACTTTCATTAATATGCGGTACAGATTAATTGGAAATTAAGCATTTCGAACATTGAATACCTGCAGTGAACGGAGCAGAACGATTGTAGTTGGAGGCAGGAATTCGGAAGGAGACGCGTTAGTCATGGTCATGGTTGTGAACGGGCGCTTGTTTTCATCGTGAGTCAGGACCGTGACGGTGATCCTCAGTCAGTGCTCCCCATGTCGCCTCCCTTCTCAAGTCGAACCTGCGATGCTCTGGATCCCAGGACCACCAATAACGGAGATTGAAGCTCTCTCAGAATGTATACTTCAATCTGCTACTCTGAGTCTTTGGAGTGAGTCGTCACATTTCCATTTTTCCCGTCGACATACACGCTGATACTTCGTCATTATTCGTGTCTCTAGGGCTACCTTTTCTCATTTATCGAGCTATCAGAACTGCGGGTACTGCGGGTCGGAACATTTGAGGTTTTCATTGGTTCTCTGGGCACTCCGTACGCATGCCTCTCCATTTACTTGCTTCCATCTGCCAACTCATAACTCAGTTGTTCGTAAAGTAGCACCGTCGAGAACTCATCCTGAAGATTTTCTACATGCTCGAAGGACGCTCTCATGTCATTTGGACTCTGATAGAGGCTTACCACCGGTTTTACGCGATTTTATCAACCACACCAATCGTGTACGACGTCGGTACATACCCCGACGTTGCTCATTCCAATCTGAATCTGTCATTTTTTCCGTGATACATGGGAGCCTCAGTCGAAGTCCCATGGCCATTTGACCCTCCCTTCAATCGTTGTGTGTATCAGCTGGACCCCTTCCTCGCTGTTCCGACATTACGTAACATCCAGAACGGTTCAACAAGCACCCACGCTTTCCGATCTTGTTTCCTCAATTTGCCAGTACATTGGGCTCAGACTCCAAGGGACTGATATTGTCATAATCTCAAGTGCGTAACACCCTCACTCCTCCAGATTACATCCCTAACAGAGACGTAGGTAACATCGCGTGGCGTTCTCGTACAAAATGATCTCCTCGCATCCTCAATAGCTCGTCACGGCTATGCTATCCTAATTTATTCTCTTCCACATGGGCACCCTACGATAAACAAAGGAACGCGGGATGCGTGAGCAACCGCCTCAATCACTCCCGATGAGGAATTCTCTTCTCAGTGGGCAGTAACATATTACGGAACCGTTCAACATCGTTCACGACTACCAATTTGTTACTTGTCATCGCCGCAGAATTCTACCTCTTTCTCATACTCATCAGGTAGCCCATGTCATAGTTTTTGGGCAGCGTTTAACTCATAGGTCTCTGGCTGGCCCTCTCCTAGATCCAATGTTCTCACTCTTAGTATCGCAACCGAGCCTTTGTCTCTATGTCACGCATGTTCAGCAACACCCTTTGAGCCCTATCTGTCGGGCTACATAGAATGTTGAGACTGCTAGTTTCCTGCATGTTCGGACCAACGTTTGATGGTAGTCCCCGCGGCACGCATTACTTTTCTGGATGCCACGTGTGTAGGGCGGAAAGCGGCCGTCTCTGAATGGGATCAAATACCGCTACCTCCTCTTCCTCCCTGATTTCAGTGTCTCCCTGACTCAGTTGCGCAGTGCAGCAGTTGCCATTATCACTTTCCGAGTAACAAAGACGATACGGTCATATGTGCCCTTGATGTCGTTAAATTGAGTCGCATTTCCAAGGTCTCGGACTGGCGCCTCTTTCGGGAAGTCTCGCACGCGACGGGCAGGTATGATTCATCATGATTACTTTCCTTATCTTTTCAATTCACAAACGAATACTACAGATACTCGACAATTGTACTTCAACATTTACTTATTACTACCGCTCAATCTCTGGTCTCACCGCCCCCGCATTGGTATTCCTCGATAAACTATTGTCCGCATGGCATGTGAGTAGTTAAAAAACGATTCGTGTTTGAGATCACAGCTCAAACATACGTTAATCTAGGATCGCCAACTGAGGGCGCGCCGTTTGATCTTCACAGATTATTCAGTTCCCTGGCAGTTCATACTATCAAAATCCGTGTCAGGAATCACAATTACAAACATAACAATACCTTGGAAATACCAAAGATAGCCATGATGAACTGAGGTTGTAACGACGGTGAGCAAAGGCGTGTCCATGGGGGGAGCCCCGAACCAAGCTATAAAGATAACTCAATAACCGCAATGCAAAGTGAACGATCCCGATTCTCCTCTGTTCAGGTTGCCATGTCAGAAGATTCAACAGACGGCCTCCCAAGTTATTTCTCCGTCCGCAACATCATCGTATTCCCTATTTGTACCCTATTGGTATGTCAATATTGTCTACATAACTTCTTCTGAGGCTAATTTCAAGACACGCATCAGGTCATGTACTTTATTTATGGTATGCTCGTTCTACAACCGTGCATAATGACTATCGGCAACACCCTCGTGAATTCCAGGTTTTTACGTCTTTCTATTTGGTACATGGGTCCACCTTATGCGAACTCGCCACGGTGCCGGTGAAGGGATGAGCCAAACCAACAAAGCAAGCAACATATACTTCCTGTTAACAATGTCTCTCTTCGGTTTATCTGCAATATTTGTCGCTGTCTATACGATAACGGTTGGATCCCAATCTATCACCGGGTTCAAGGTTGTTCTCACTGGCAGCCTTGGGCCAAACCAGGAATATTTGGCTGATTCCGGGAAGACAGCAGCGATGTGAGATAATCCCAATCCGCCTTTTCTTACCGTTACCGTTACCGTATTCATAGATCTCTCGAACTCTTGGTTGCTGTCTTACTCAAGTATGTCTTTCAAGTTGCTCTTGCTTTATACGTCTCTGATGTTGTGACTCTATCCAAGTGCCACTGCTGACTGCATGCTTGTTGGTGACCTATTCCATTATTCAGCTCAGTAGTTGGTTCAATTTTCTTATGCCGCAGGTCCACCGCTGCTACACTATCTGGAATTCCCAAAAACGTGTTGGAATCCCCTTGGCATTCGTTTCAGTGATTGCAAATGGTATATCATTCTGACCACCTCCTTTCTTATCAGGATAACTAATAGTTACTACCTAGCTCTCGGGTTCGCCAGCGCCATCTTAGTGACAATCAATGTTAATAGTCCGAGCGAGGAAACACGATATCTATATTTGCTTGGAATAAATGTCGGCGCGGCGTACAATCTAAGCAGTGCGGTCGTCAACACTTTGTTGACGGTTCTAACCGGTATGGCACGGTCTTCAAATATTACCGTGCGATCGATGTCTAATTCTTGGATTTGAACACAGCGGGACGTATCTGGTGGATCCACCGTCAGGTTTGTGCTTGCGGAATTTATAGTAGCGATAACTTCGTGGACTCCGTGAGTAGGATAATGTAAGTGAGCCCTGGATTGTTTGGCATTGAATCGCTCTACTGAACCACCCCTTGTCAGACTTGAGTCTGGGATAATTTATCCCGCTTTCATTGTGGCAGGCCTTGTTATTTCAAACACCCAAGTCGGCGATGAATTTCCAGTTGACCTCAACCCTCTCGTCTCGCTAAGTGCTGTGAGATAAACAAAAATACGTTTCAACTCGCATGAAACTCATGGATCTACCAGGCAATCGCTCCTACGTTAATCATAGTACGCGCTCAGCTCGGAAAAAACGTAGAATCTCTTCAGGACAAAGCTTCCAATATCCTGTTTGTGCGACAAACTCAAGGATCAACATTACCCTGATCATCACTTGCCACCTGGGCAATCATGAATGAAGCTACAGTTGTTATACCAATGGCCAAACATCTTCTGTATAGCTGTTATGTACTTGAAATATTTATCGTGTCTCCGCTTCACCACCTGTCCATTGGGATGATTTCCAAAATAATGCTCATGAATCAAGTCCAGAATCTGTTGGCCAGGGTAGAACTGCGACCTCATGGACTCACACAGTAATTGGCAGACGAAATTGAATTATGCATTGCCAGTCAACTAAGAAATTGCGCATTGACATCCGGCCCTTCGAACTGGCTTCTTACATATTCAGCGGCAAAAATCGTTGACATTAGAGTTGCGATATACCCGGGAGACGTCTTTCCTTGATTGCATAGAAAGCAGTGTTAGATTCCAACTTGAACTCGAACGCGAATGACACGTACTCAAGAATCAATCACTTTCATCAATATGCGGTACAGATTACTTGAAAATCAAGCATTTCGAACATTGAACACCTGCAGTGAATGTAGAAACAGCTTGCAGAACGACTGTAGTTGTAGGCAGGGATTCGGGAAGGAGACGTTAGTCATGGTCGCGGTTGTGAATCAAACGTTGGGCGCTTGTTTTCATCGTGGACCGTGACCATGCTCCCCAGTGCCCATGTCGCCTCCCTTCTCAAGTCGAACCTGCAATGCTCTGGATCACGGGTCCACAAATAACGGAGATTGAAGCTCTTTCAGAATGTATACTACAATCTGCTACTCTGAGTCTTTGGAGTGAGTCGTCGCATTTCCATTTTTCCCGTCGACATACACGCTGATACTTCGTCATTATTCGTGTCTCTAGGGCTACCTTTTCTCAGTTATCGAGCTATCAGAACTGCGGGCACTGCGGGTTGGAACATTTGAGGTTTTCATTGATTCTCTGGGCAATCCGTACGCACACCTCTCCATTTACTTGCTTCCATCTGCCAACTCATAACTCAATTGTTTCTGAAGGAGCACCGTCGAGAACTCATTCTGAAGATGTCCTACATGCTCAAAAGACGCTCTCATGTCATTTGGGCTCTGATAGAGGCTTACCACCGGTTTTAGGCGATTTTATCGACACACCAATCGTGTACGACCTCGGTACATAACCCGTCGTTGCTTATTCCAATCTGGGCCTGAAAAATTTTCCGTGATACATAGATGCCTCAGTCGAAGTCCCATGGTCGTCCGACCTTCCCTTCAATTGTTGTGCATATCAGCCGGACCCCTTCCTCGTCGTTCCGACATTACGTAACATCCAGAATGGTTCAACAAGCACCCACGCTTTCCGATCTTGTTTCCACATCGCACAATGCATCTTTGCCAGCACATCGGCTCTATGCCATGGCCAGGGGACTGATAATAGTCCTGTAATGATCTCAAGTGCGTAATCCTCTCATTGCATAAGATTAGATCCCTAACAGAGACATAGGTAACATCGCTCGGCGTGCTCGTACGAGATGATCTCCTCGTGTTCCATCATGATCGAAGCGTTCTCAATAGCTCGTTATGGCTGTGCCATCTCGCTCTGTTCTCTTCCACATGGGCACCCTTTGATCGACACGGATTCGCGGGAAGCCTAACCTTGACTAGTGACAATGATGCGTCAGCGTCAGCTTCTCGGCTCTCTTTCTGATGAGCATCGTACTATGTTGCAGTGGTGTGCGTAAATTCACTTCAATCTTTATCGCAGGTCGTTCTTATCTGCATTATTCAGACCCGATGAAAACGAGATATCTCCAGGAATTCCTGGACAAGGACAGTCGTACTTGGCACGAGGTACCACATTGCAGCACCAGAGATGCTATTGATATCCTCCATCTCACAAGGTTCTCAACCGCGGTGTGGGCGCAAGGCGATATAGGCGTACCCGGGATGCCCTATATCCCTATTGCACCTGTCCTACATAGCCTATAAGATAGCCTCGCTTCACCAGTCAGTAATCACAACATCCCTGATTCCAGCCATGTCGACAGACATCCCTGAAGAGCTCGCGCCTTACTTTACTGTTGCGCAGACTATTGTATATCCAATATCCTCTCTGTTGGTATGTCCTTGACACCTTCGCGGAGCTCAGAGACTCACTCGATGTTTCTCTTCAGGTGGTCTTCTTCGTTTATGGTACATTCCTATCTTCGTTAGCCTAGTCATTGGAATGACACATCCGACAGGCCTATATACCCTCCTCTTTGGAACCGGTGTCTACATCATGCGCAATCATCAAAACGTCGATGGGCAAAATCACAAATTCTATCTTTTTGTGACCGTCACGCTGTACTCACTGGTTACACTGTTCGTTGTCTTCGACGCTATGGATATGGTGCGCGAAACCATTCTTCATTTCACCACGATCCAAACCGGCGATTTCCTACCGTTCGTGGAGTACCTCAGCCATGACAGTCTCAAAACTGCCTCATAGTAAGCCCTTACTTGCTCTATCTTGCCTCTGCTAAAATGTTGCAGCTTTATCATTGTTGTCAGCCCGACTTTGCTCAAGTGAGTGGACCTTCTGATCGTATAGGTCATATAGCTGATAGCTGTTCGCTTAGCATCGCCGCAGATACCATGCTGGTTCGTTGCGACTGACTGATGAAATTATTCACTTCCGTCTGACCCGGCTTTTTTTAGATTCATCGTTGCTATGTGATATGGGGCCGCCAAAAACTCGTTGCCATACCTCTTATAATGGCGACCACTGCTATATCTAGTCAGTACCCTCTGCTAAACCAGTGATATCTAGCGTACTAATCCGTCACTCAGTTGTTGGTTTCGCTACAAGTATTATCGTTGCGATGGGCGTCGCTGATTCAAGCAAGGAGTCAAACGTTGCTTTGATCTACTTAGCCAACACCATCGGATCCGCAAATTACATTGCTGCACCTATCTTGAACTCGATCCTCACTCTGTTGACTGGTTCGTCCTAACCTTTTTAATCAACTGGAAAACCTGCAGTAAATGTTACTGGTCTAGCGGGCCGTATATGGTGGATCCATCGACAAGTACGAGCCCAAGGTATTCTCACGACCGACAATTTTATGAGCTCGGTGACTAGAATAATGTAAGTCACCTCTCACACCATCTGTCCTCACATAGTGACTCCTCTGCGTAGCGTCGAATCGGGTATACTATATCCTGTCGGCAGCATCATCGGTCTGATCATTGCTTCTGATGACACATCCTTGCCTTTTGATTTCACCCCAATACCCATCTTCGCTGCAGTGCGTTCTCCCAATGCGAAAAGCCTTGACATGTTAACTCATCTCCAACAGGGAATTGCACCGACACTGATCATCGTTCGAGCGAAACTCGGAAAGAACGTCGAGACCTTACAGGAAAAGGTTTCCGAGATCCGTTTCATGAGTCGACCAGCACCACAGGAAGAGAGCACTTTGCAGGTACACCGAGACTCAATGACTTTCGGAGACCTTGGTTCTCGACCCGATGATAGCAGTAAAGTGAATGTGTCGGTTTAACGCAATGAAATCAGTTTTGTTAAACTTCACGATGCTTCTCAGTGGACGAGTGACGTACAGGAAGTTAGGCTATGCATATTGGATGATGGCAGAAACCTATCCTGACTTCTGACTACAAGCGCTGAAGCGCTGAACAGGCGAGTGCCTATCTGCAGTGCGTTGGCTACTCGTTCTACTTGACGCCTCGAACTAACCTGAACGCATTCTATCATTCTACGAACAGCGGTTGCACGTGTACTTCCCTGTTATCATTTTGCCTCATTCTGATCATCACGGAAATGCTGAGCAGAATGGAATGGATTCATAGGTGCCATATGCTACTAATCAGCTACGTGTTCGACTGCAATTTGAACACGACCTTGTCCTGGGGAACGCTGGATCGCTTCCGAGTACACCTCTTTCTAGTTTATAAGCCAGTTCTTCCCGACTACACAAATATATAATCAACATCATCCTATACTTTGGCTATGGATCTCCCGAAATCCCTGAAGAGCTTGCATTGTATCTCACGGCTCAACAAACCATTGTCTATTCAATCGCCTCTCTAATGGTATGCTCTCTCCATCGACCTTGGAGGATTAGGCTAACTAGGTTTTACCCCTTTCAGGCTGTCCATTTGATTTATGGTGTGTTTTTATTGCACTCGTTGGATATCAGAAAGGTGGCATTAGACAGGACTATACACCCTTCTCTTCGGAACCAGTGTTTATCTGATGTGTGGTCGTCAGGACAATGACAGCCAGAACCACAAACTCTATCTCTCCATGACCATCACGCTTTATGTATTGACGACGCTCTTCGTCGTTGTCGACACTTTGGATATGGTGCGCGAAACTACACTTCATTTCACCACGATACAAACCAGAGATTTCCTGCCCTTCGTGGACTACTTGAGACACGATAACCTCAAGACTGCTTCATAGTAAGTTTATACTGTAGCTACTATTATCTCGTTTTCATACTCAGACTTTCAACAGTTTCATAATTGTTGTTAGCTCGGTTTTTATGAAGTAAATATCGGCGTGCAGGCGTAAACTCAATCTAACAACTTTGCAGTATCGCCGCAGATGTCATACTGGTTCGTGACTCGGAGGATTCATCTTCGTAATGGTTTATCATAATCGGTCCAACTACTAACTCGATTTGCTTTACTTAGATTCACCGTTGCTACGTGATATGGGGTCGACGAAAGCTAGTCGCCATTCCCCTTGTCGCAGCCTCTGTTGCATTATCTAGTAAGTCTATTTATGTCTGCTTCGAATACGAGATATATGTTACTTACCTTACTAATCTTTCAGTCGTCGGCGTTGCTGGAAGCGCTATCGTCACATTAGGTATCACCGACACCAGCAAAGAATCAAACGTCGCGTTATTCTACTTAGGAAACACCGTTAATGCCGCAAACAATATCGGTGCACCGATTTTGAATGGACTCTTGACCGCATTGACCGGTTGGTAACCCATTACAAAAGTGGATTGAGATTTGGTATCAATATTTTCTGCTCCAGCAGGCCGTATATGGTGGATCTATCGTCAAGCACGGGCTCAAGGCATTCTTACGAATGACAAGTTCGTACACTCAGTGTCTAGAATTATGTACGTTGTTCGAGTCTATGAACGTCAATACTCGCTATCTCACATCTCGTCTGGATAGAGCGGAATCCGGTGCACTCTACCCAATCAGCACTATCGTCGCTCTTATATTTGCTTCCGAAGTTATATCGATACCTTTTGATTTTACCCCAATAACCATCTTCGCCGCCGTACGTTCCACTACTATGCAATTCGCCCATTACGTTTACCCGAACGCTCATACATAGGGCATCGCACCAACACTGATCATCGTACGAGTAAAACTCGGGAAGAGTGTTGGAAGCTTGCAAGAACAGGCCACAAGCTTCCGTTTGACGAGTGTACCACAAGATGAAAGCATACTCCGAGACCAGGTTTCCACAAACTCCTGGGTTTGAAAATGAAGATCATCCAGGACACAGTAGAGAGGCTGTGGTATAGGATGTTCTCAGACGTTCCGAGCTTAGTAATTTGGTACAACGGGCCCTTCAAATCAGCGGAAGCTTCGTCCTTCACCGTACTCTACTGTACATTTGAATACATGAGCACTATCAGATAGGCTTAGCACCAGCTACAAATACAGTCCTGTCCTACATAAATGAATCAGCAATCATGACTGACGCTATTGACAACAAGCAACTGACCCTGTGTTGTTGTCCTCCATCTCAAGCCCGTGTTTCACCATCTGAGGCCTATAGTCGAACCTACGAGTGAATAGTAAGTTCGCACTCGCATTTGCCCGAATAGATAACACACCTGTTGACAGATTTGATCGATAGATAGATAGATAAATACACAACTCCGTAAATACAACGGGGTCCCACTAGGGAACAGCTGGAATAACAATCGTGTTCCTCTCCTTCCTATGCATTAGACTCTATCTTCTCCGTTAGCCTCGCCGAGATAATTAGCGTCATTAACCGTATCTCGCGCTTACACCCTTCTTCTATAGGGGTGTCCGACCTTGGCCGAGGATCGAGAGGGCACTGGTGTATCTGCATAACAGACTACCAAATACTGCTGCGGTGCCGTGAACTGTGGATTGCACTTCAACTGGGTGTGTGCGTGTTGACCATAAGCCGGCCGTACGGGCAACGACGTCAACACGGCAGCGGTGGTACCTTAAGAGCAGGAGCCCACCGTACTAAAGCGACCTGTTGAGGCCCCGCAAAGAGCTTCCGAAGGAGAACGTGCGAACTTGATCTCAGCCGCCTTCAGTATGAGATACAGTTGAGTGCGAAGGGATGCATTTGTGTACAGAGGCTGAGCAGGTTATCTGGAAGGCGGCTACTATGACGAGCGGCCTTGACTTGGGCGTCATAGTATATATGTACCGCTTGGGACTATATTACACCTGTGGGGTGGTGTGAGTTAGAGGCTGGTCATGTCTAGAAAAGTAGGCCTGCTCACCGACGAGAACAGAGACGAGGGAGAGCGCAGATAGCGACTTCATATCGAGGTCCATAGTATTGCTCTTCGGGAGTAAGGATCGACAATAGAAGTAGCAGCAGACGCTATCATGCAAATGGTGCATCTGGGTGCATCGAGCACGTGTTTTCTTGTTTAACAGAACACTACGGGTTGGGAGAAGTTCAGTAGGAGTATGACCCAGCCGTAGGCACAACACACCTATCTGAAAACTGAGCATTCACAGTCCAACGGTATTGCAGGAGGTCTTCCGGCTGGGATATCTAGCGTGGCTTGTTCTTGTGCAGCAAGAGCTTGCGGGGCTGCCAGCTGCGGTTGGATTCGGAACGAAGCTTGGCTGTACAGCATGAGCACAGAGCTCCGTGCTGGGATCGCTGGTGTCCTTTTTGAAACTCTTCCAGACAATGTTATACTTCTTTCTGATATCCCGTAGACTGATCTTTGTTTGACAAATATAATCAGTTGGTTTTTCTTTCGAACATCTAGCTGGCTACTCACCTTCCTCGAGAGGTCGACAACTAACCATTTGCTTCATCACCACCTTCCCATGCATATACTCTCTTTACAAGTTGTCCGTATCCTTCAGCCAAGTCGCGCTGAGGCCGATGGCGACCCGTGGTCAATCAAGCAGTCCTTTTCGACGGAGGCAGGACTTTTTACAGCGAAATCCCGTGCATTGGCAGGTGTAAGGATGTTTTCGAGGTTTGTCGAGGCTAGAGAGGGAGGAACTGTCCCAAGGGGGCAAATGGCAGTGGTGGTCACTGGACAAGCGTGGTGCCGCGGCGGCGCGGAGCATCTTTCCGACCGCCATCATCGCAAGCTACCGGTACTCTAGATCCCTGCAGCCTGTAGCAGGGGAAACATGCACATTAAACAGATATCAAAGGTGTGCCATGCTTACGAATTAAATGGGGTATGCATTGAAGTTTTACGGTGCGTGAAGGGTTCATCAACCGCACAGACACAAGCTCGAGCCAAGGGTGGATCATAATACGCACTACCCCAAATAAAAACAGACCATACGCGGTCTCTTTCGGATCGCGTGTCCAGTATTTCGAGATTTCTCCTTTCTCCAAAATGGACCCAACTATTCTTTCATCGACCAATTTCGATGCTCCGGGAAGATCAAAGTTTAGGGTTGTGATGGCCCACCACTGCAGAATACACCAGTACCAATGGAACTGTGCTGCTTCCGACGTGCAAACGGTGCGTTTCTCTCATCAATTTTTTTTTTGCGACGAAACGCTACAATCGTCCCTGATATCTCAGTTTGCATTGCATGCTGATTCTGTGTCTTCTCATCGACAAACGGCCAAGGGGTGTCCTGATCGTGTTAACTTGGGGATATGCAGCCATTCCGATTCGCACTCATGGACTCGGACTCGGACTCGGATTTTCAACCTTGATAAGGCTATGTCTACGAAACTGTACGTACTGTTCCCGGGACAGAACGCTCAAGCTCAGATGTAATATCATACTAGACTATACTTGGAGACCTGAGTCATACAGATAAGTATATTGTTCGGGGTTCCAGGTATGTTCTCTGCCCGAACGTAAGATGAAATCAAAGCTAACGAACGCCACTAGCGCTCGATCTTCTACTTGGATCATCGTTGTCGAGAGAATCACTGATAGGAAGGCGGTGAAGGTCAATTCATTCAAAATCAATGATCCTTATCATTATCATTGCCATCATCGTCAGTATCGTAACTGCGACGCTCCATCAATGAATAACATACTTCAAAACGTTTTGGAGATACATATTCACTCCTGGCCAGCCTGGCCTGTAGTAAAGTTGGAGTAAGTCCCCAATTCTACACTCGTACATCAATTCATCGCCTCACTCTCGTTGTTACAAGACGCCGTTGCACTTCATATACACTTGTCATTGTAATCCTGTGCCCTCAAGCCATCCCTGCTACTATCTATACCTCAAACCTCAAACCCCTCCCCGAGGCACGCAACTTGAATATCAATCTGCTGACTTTTCTGGTACTGCCGAGCTTCCGAATCAAACCCGCCCACTTATCCATTCAAAATCAAGATTCAAAGCCGGTGCTCGGATACAATATACTCTACTCCATGCTGGAATAGGAATGTTAGATGAACATGGGCACCATCGCAGGACTATAGCCTCGAGATTGGCGCGCAGCGCGCATCCGTGAGTTATACAGTCCAAATTGACTATGAAAGTTAGGCGAGGTGAGTTATAAAGCCATAGTGCTTCTGTCGATGCATCTTCATACTCTTATCACTTCTCTCAGCCCTTCATCTGGCAAGGCCTGAATAGAGACTAGACAAATGTCCTCAGAAACATCGATAATTCCCGAGCCTCTGGCTCCTTTTTTCACTGTCGAAGCCGTTGTCGTCTATCCGATGACCACCTTATGTGTATGTCTCCCTGTCTTGTCTCCAGTTTAGTATTCTGATGCTCCGGCCGTGTTTCGTATCTTAGGTCATGTATTGTATCTATGGTATGTCAGATCATTATCTAAATTCCGCAGCTACGACTGATATATGACTTACATTCAGGATTCTACATCCTCCTCTTCGGAATATGCCTACATGTCCTCCGTTCCAAATCCCCATCGTCCACCAGGTCCCCTTCCCCGGACGGTCTAGACCAGCCAAACCGGCGTCTATACCTCTCACTATCAATCGCGCTATTCGTGCTATGCACCCTGTTTGTCATCTTCCAGACTCTCGGCTGGGTCCGAGATCCTATTTTACGTTGGAAGACCGTTACGACCGGAGATTATAAGAGTTTTTTGGGATACCTGAGAAGGGACTTGGAGAAAACTCTGGTCTAGTGAGTATCCCAGACCTTTGTCGAAAGTCGGTGCCTGATACAGGATACTTTGCGTAGTTCATTCCAGTTTGTGATTCCGGTGTTGTTGAAGTGTGTATATCCTCCTCTCAGTCGACAGGCTCAGTGGCTGATGAACTCACTACTAGTGCTACGGCAGAATGGATGCTTGTGCGTGTCTGCTCTTTATCACCTGGGCTAGGCAAAAGTGAGCTAACCTCACGGTTCTGCATAGATTCACCGATGCTACCTCATATGGAGTTCCTCTAAACGAGTCGCCATTCCTCTCATAGTCGCTTCGGTTCTCGTTAACGGTGTGTCTCTTCCTTTTCGCATGGGGTGATACCATGATGATCCTTCAAACAGCCTTTGGACTCGCAGGTAGTATAGTCCTCGCATACGGCATCAGCAACACCGGGAACGAAACAAACTTTGAACTGTATAATTATGGCGGGATCCTCAATTTCGCATATAGTGTTTCTAGCGCGGTGCTTAACTCTGTGATTACTCTTCTGACTGGTGGGTTCCTCAAGCTCTCCTCGATGGACAACTGTTTGAAGTTGCTTATCGTCCGGTCTCTGTAGCGGGACGTATTTGGATAATCCATAGAGAAGTCGTCGCTCATGGAATTCACGCAAGTGATTCATTCGTCCAGTCGATCATCAGGATCATGTGGGTGTTAGTTGCTGCTCATGGATCCAGAGCACTAATCATTTTTTGTTGAAGCCTCGAGTCAGGAATTATATACCCAACACTTATAATCATATCATTGATTGTACCCAACACTACCGCATCTCCATTCGATTTTGGGGGTCCAGCTGCGCTGGCTGCTGTAAGTGTGAAGTTGTCTTGTGCCACATCTAAGCTCACAACATGACACGCAGGGAATTGCACCGACATTGATTATCGTTCGAGCCAAGCTTGGAAAGAACAATGAAGCTGGGCAGACTCCGAGCCAGATGATATCTGATATTCACTTTGACAGTCGTCCGGCCCCAAGAGGAGGCGCCCATTCGATTAGCATTGTAGGGCTTGATCGCGATGTTGAGAGTGGTAGCAGGAGTGGAAGCGAAGATCAGGTCAATTTGGGAGCGAACAAGGAGGGAGGAAATGTGTGACGTGCATTTGCATTTGTATCTAGAAGAGAATTTAATTAGAAAAAAGTACCCATTGCTCCCTGCAAGGCTCGAACTTGCGACCTCAGGATTTCGTTGTTAATCAACGTCATAGACTAACTATGAGACCTGCGCTCTAGCCAACTGAGCCAAGGAAGCGTTGAGGAGTCGTCAAAGCCACACAACCTCATCCGGAAATATGGTAGAAAAATTGAAGTTGCTCTATCTACTACAAACGGAACGCAGAGAAGATACAATCATTGTTGGAGAAGGAATATCGCAGTGTATGGCGGTACAACTATGTAGTCGCTTGCCTCCAGCGTGACGGTTGTCTATGAATAATCGTGAGCAGCTTCAACCGACGAATAAAAATACCACGTACCTGCCACTTGGCGATACCTGCAGCACCACCAAAGTGCCTCAGGAAGTATGATCCAGATGGGACGTCGGATAGGTTCATATGAGATGGGTGAGCTGGGGTCCTTGTTGATTATCACGAGCGACAACTTCCCATCATCGGTAGCGGCATAAACGCCGATAGTGTCAGGGTCTGGGTTGGCGAGTGTGACTTGGACGCTGGAGCTGCCAAAGGTGGTTCCATATCTACAGTTGTTAAGGAAGTTAGAGCTGCAGGATGGGAACGACACAAGAATGAGGCATACCCTCTGTACAACCAGTACGCCAGTCCGGCAGGTGCCAAGGCATCTGGAGTAACCCAGTATGTTGCAGCATCTACACCATATTTTCCGAAGATACCGAGGGCGTCAGCGGTAGCGAGGCCTCCAGTCACGTCTTGGTCATTCATACCGTTCCATTCGCTGATGGATAGCTTGGTTCCAGGATAGTTCTCGGCGATGAGGGCCTGCATTCTTGGAATGAGTTTTACGATCGTGGCATCCGGTTGGTGGTTCTGGGTTCCGATGTCCCAATCCAAGATTCGTCCACGTAAGATGTATCCTAGAAGACACAATGTGACATGAGTGATTTGAAGCGGGTAAACATGAAGAAATGGGCTTACCCAAAGACTACGAGTAGCCCTCAACCTCAAAGCCTTTGCAGCAACATCGTTCGCACTAGTGTCAGGAGCGAAGTAGTAGTGGATATCGAGATAGTCGAGGAGTCGGCTTCCGGTACTTTGGTCATGCTTTGCCATCTGCTGAAGGAACCAAGGAAGGAAATCGACGTTGCCGTGAGCTGCAGTATCATCCCAGCCAACAACACTCGTCCAATCTATCACAGTAGTTAGTATATCGTGCCACTGTAGAGAGAAATGTTACATACAGAACCACCATGCACAGGTCGAGGGGGCTGCAACCTGAACGTCTGGAATTGCTTCTTTAGCCGCGGTCGCAAAGTCGATGACCCGCTGAAGCTCTTCGTCGTAGTCGATGGGTCTATTGGATGTGCACGTTCCATGAGTTATCATGATAAGTATATGGAAAGGGAGTAACACACTCTGGATGCATGTCATAATGAGTCGCGCTAGCAATCTCAATCTCGTTATCAATAGCAACGAGCGCTGGTTTGTTCTTCAAACCGGATAACCATTGCTTCGCGAGGGCAGCATTCCATGTAGTGTAGGCGAGCGTCGGATCGGTAGGTGGCACCATAGTACCATTCGTAAACTTCCCATTTCCTGCATCAGCTTTGTAGGGGTCGAAGCTGTCCTGGTCTAGAACAGAGGTGTTATGACGATAAATGTACGTGCGTAACGAGACCCACTCACCAGGATAGACTGTCTTGGGGAATGAATAGGAACTCTCATCCTTGGATACCCAGTCTAGTCTGGAACCATAGTCAGAGCAGACCCTTGTTAAGAAAAAGGGGGACGTACGCCGGTACCGTCAACAGGGTGTCGGAGCCTGCCCCATGAACCCATGCAAGCCACTCATCAGCATTATCTGAACCACGGTTCTCAAAGTACCAATCAGCTCCAGCGTTCGTGAAATCGCCGGATGGGTTGTAAGCAGTGACAGCATTGCCTCCCCAACGAGATATGGTAACACCAAGTGTTTTAATATAGTCGGCACTCGTGGGGAAGTTGACTCCGTAGATGTAGGGGTTGATAGTTTTCGTAGCGGACTGGTCAATGCTATGGGTACCGAGGGTAAGCGTCCTATATCTATTGTAATATGAACAATACATACCTCCCACTTTGAGCGGCTGGGAGCGTGTGATTGGCGGTGAAATTGCTTGCTGTTATAACAAGTGGACCAGCAGTGAAAGAAGACCCTAGGGTCAAATAGTTGATTGTCTTGGAGGGTGTGTCCGGCGGGGAGTACGTCTTGACGTCAGAGACATCTACCGACTAAGAATCGGGGAATTAGCTGACTCCTTGAAATATGGACAAAATACACAAACCTGTCCATTAAGCTTGATGTCGAGGGTACCAAGGTCAACTTCGCCAACAGTGGTTACTGCGACGACATTATTAGCGATGGGTTCTGCGCTAAGGAATTTGGGCTCGACGACAATGGACTGGCGACGATTATTAGAGCTCCGACAAGTTATATGAAGGTCTGAGTCTCACCTCGACGAGAACGATGTTATCCAGGTGATACTAGCAAAACGTCAGTAAACACTATATAATTCAAGACTTGAGCTCACCGAAGCACCATTTTGGCCTGCTTGGAAGTTGATACGATCCCAGTTGGCTTCGGGCTGGATGATACACTCATGTTAAGCAACGAGAGTTTGAGAAGCAGAGCGGTGCTTACAAGGGGTGCTCCAGTGCCAGGTAAGGAACTAAAGTCAATCAGAAGAGATGTAAACCCATCCGCCGTCACTGCCTTGCTGATCGCCGACAACGGAATAGACGCGGAGCTCGTATCAGTATCTGTCGCACTAAACGCAATCTGCAAGTCTGGTTGTTCTCCCTGGATCCCGGGTCCGTCAGCGTGTCATAGTGACAAGCCCTGATGAAACATACCGCAATATCGAACCGCAGACCAGCATACTGGGGGAATGTGCCTTCTAGTTTGAGTGAAAGCGCTGCCCACGCTTCAGAAGTCACCGAGATACTACTTGTTCCATCAAAGATGTCCGTCGCGGCAAAGTCAATGGTAGAACTCCAACTCCAGTTTTCCCAACCAGCGGCGAGGCTGTTGTCTTGGTACACTGTCAAATCATCCGCTCGTACGAGATGAATAGCCGCTAGGATTAGCGACACTAGTTTGAGCTGGCGAAGCATCTCAATAGTGAGCAGAGCTGGAAGCTACCGTCTCCATGACATGGCTTATAAAGGTTATAACCTGGTAAACGGACAAAGTTCGGAGGTTGTTGAGATACTAATAGTCCCGCGGTTTCGCCAAACTGGTGGAATGCATTCTTGTCCTGAGCCTTTACGGATCAGAGCCCAGGAACAAGCGTCGATGTGATGCAAAAGAACATGCGAGGTCGTCCACGATTCGCGCAATAGCCGGCGAAAGTCGTTATTTATGACCAGTATGAGCAGACGTATACGAGTAGGTGAAGCGAGAATAGAACTATCTCAAGAAGCTGAATTCCTGTGAAAACCAGAAAAGTCGGATAAAGGTTTCCTGTTCTGTCATGATGGGCTAGCCTTCGGAACTTCCTGGATACGAAAGATGAGTATAAGCGCAACTGTTTGGAAAACGACATGCATACTGGATGAACCATTCTTCCCCACCGAATCGCAGATCCGCCTTCCTCAGAGCTGCCTGAAAGGTGTACAGACGCGGCTGCGAGATGATGGACACAATGCAAAAGGCCTGACCCTCGCGTGCATAGTTATCGCACGCTGAGCAAATGCTAAAGTCGGTTCTGAAGGCTTGCTTTGGTGCATTCGATGCACACCTAGGAGCAAGATGCCTTTGGGAGGGGGACCTAAGTATGTTGAGCACCGGTAGTATGACAGAGAAGAGCGATGTTGAGGCTAAACAGAAAACCCGACTGGCTCGTGATGCGAGCCTAAATGCGAAATTCAACTCCACGGACACATGGATTTGGTAAATGCTTCGCATTTTCGGTGATACCAGGATGTGACACATTCCCGTGTTGATGATATATATGTTATAGACACTTGAAGGCAAGAACAGCGCCTGTAGACAAAGGTATGCGAGTGCGAAGGATCCATAGTTACTACAACGAAGAGACTCACCTGCGTCTCAACTTTCGATAACGACAATAGCACTCGGCTGGCTCTGTGCATGTTTCCCCGAATCCAAGCTGAGAAAGCTCAAAGGTATGATTATGGCTGGTCGCTATTGCATCGTCGATAGTGACATGTATTGAAAGTCGTAGGCGAGTCTTTCTCATTACAGCGATGAGAACACGAATGAACGCTACAACAAGATTAGTGACGTAGTTCGGGTAGAGGATGTTCAGAGGCATACCTTTCAGACTTCTAGTTTCCATTTCCAAACACTCCACTCGTGTAATCGTTCATCGTCCCATTCGTCGCCCTCGATCTCCTCTCTACCCTCGGAAACCACTTCCATTCCACCGCTCTCCAAGATCTCCCAAAACTCCCGCATTGCGTCAAGATACGCAACTCGCATCGGGTAGCACACCACCGCCCGCGAATCCTTGCTCTTCTTCAGCCATGTGAAAATGGTCCGAGAGAGTAACGAAGGATGATCTTCCGTGTACATCGTATCTGCGGCGAGGACGAGTGTTGGTTTTGTCGATTCGTCGTCCGAGTTCAGCAGGTTATCCGACGAAGTATGTTTGGAATCAAGTTGAAGGATATTCGGAGAGTTCCAATCCAAGGTTCCGCATTTGACTCGACCGCCATGCAGCTCCTTGTTCAACTCGATATTCGCAACCAGCCCTGGAACAATCGTTGGCAAAGTCCGTGAGCACGACGTTTGCTTCCGACCATATCGTAGCTGCACTAATCCCCACCAGACCCGTTCCCGCTCCTAATTCCAAAACTCGAGTCGTTTGGACCGACAGTTGGTGTAAAAGATTCGCCAAGATAAATGAAGACCCCCAAGTTTGTAGGTAGAGGTTTTCGGCGTGGATTCTGGGGGCTGAGAGCTGGACAGAGATGTATTCCTCCGTGTTGGAGTCTTTCTTGATCTTGTATTGTCTGTGGTCGTTTGTTGGCATATCGACGGATGATGGTGATGGTTCAGAACGAAAGAATTTTTCAAAAATGGCAATCGCGATAAGCGTACGGTCAGGTGATTGAAACGCGTCCTTGAGGCTGAGAAATAAAAAGTATTGTTCAAGTTGAAGAGGACGCGACCTATTCAAGGTCTCGCTTGAGGGACCTCGCCATCGAGATCAGGGAATTAGGTGCTCCACGAGATACATTCGAAGTAGGGAACAGATAAAATCAGACATCCTAAACAGAACGTATGTTACATATGGAATACTAATGCATAGATGACCATCAAGGATTGACAGATTTTGGGACGTAAGCGTTCACATGCCCTTCCCCGCACCGCACTGGGTTGACCTCTTACACCTCCATCATCAAAGCCGCGATACCTCCTATCATAACCAGCCAACTCGGGTTCAGAGCGGTGGCCCCACTTGTTGTAGTTGGAGAACCTGCACCCTCGCTAGTTCCACTCCCACTCACCCCACCACTCGTCTGCGTCGGCGATGTCGAGGGCAATCCAGGGCCAGTCGAAACACTGACACTGGCCGACGTGGGTACGCCTGATCCCGATGCACTGGAGGTAGGAGCGCTCGGACCAGAACCAGTAGCGCTTCCTGTATTCGTAACCGTAAGGCCAGCTGAGCAGAAAAACACCATACGGTCAATACACCACATGGAAAGATCCGAAACGAAACCCACCTGCACCGCATGCCTGCGCTTGACGGCCTAAAATCGCCTCCTTGTCTTGTGGGCACCCCTCAAAGCAGGTTCTCAAAGTATCTTGGTACGTTGCAGACGTGCAGATGCATGTCCAATCGGTACTATAATTGACCATGTCAATAAAAGAACATGAGCGGAATGCAAGGCTCGTACACACCTACTCGCGCAGTTTGCTGCAACAAGTGCTTGCCGATCACATGGGATAGAAACAAGGCGATAGAGTACCACTAGACGTAGGATCCTGAGCGTGAGCTTTAAGAGCAGAAAAGACGATTGGAAAAAGCAATAATTGTAGCGACGGATAGCCCGAACATGATGGTTTGGGATTAAGGTCGAATCTGTTGACGTCATATGGTGCGAGATAGGAAAACTGCGGCTTCAAGGCAGCTCGAGAATGTGCCATCAGATGCCTTGCCCGCACATCTTGGAAAATCAACCTAGGATCGACAGAGATTAAGAATGGGAAAGCCTGAAGTCAAGCTGAGCATAGCATTGATGTCGCGCTCGGAATTGGTGAAGCCTCCTGTTGATTGACTATTCCTGGGACTGGAATCCGTAAACTTGAGCGTAGAAGTGAGATGGTAGAAAGACCTGGCGCTCGTTACCTTGCCTTCAGTGAGAGATTCGAAGGGGAAAGGGAATGGAACAGTTTTCAGAGATCTTCATGTGAAACAGGTTCCAAGTAAGTGTTGTTGTCACATGGAAGATTGGTAGTACATGCACCTTCAAAACCTCAGTAAAGCTAGCAACACAGCCAATAAACAGTGAATATCTCAAACTGGATGCAATTTTGAAGCAAAAGGGGGACAATACAAGGCATACAAGTAGAGAGTCAATATCCTGAACATCTGAAGGGAGACAAAGATGAGAAAACAAACAGATACAGACATAGAGAGGACTAACCATCGACTGCGCAACATGACACCATTTACAATGAACCCAGCGACCACAATGGCCGCTAGAATACGAACGTCTTGACTGAGCCTCCGGATGGCGTCACCTATCCCTGCTATCCCTTCGCCCATCTCCTTGTTCATTTTGATAAGTGCGGCCTCGAGCTTAGTCAGCCTCTCGTCTTCGGTCTCCTTTACTTCACGAAGGAGCCGTAGGCATTTCTCGGGGAACGCTTCCCCTTCTAGGTAGTCGGAGAAACGATATTAACATCTGAAAAGTCTTGTTCCATAGGATAGAGGCATCGACTTACCCTGGGAAGAGGGATCTATAGTTCCTAAATCAGCCCAAAGTCGGCATATATAAGGTTATGAGACTTACGAGATTCGCCGTCGCTAAGGTTGAGGCGGTTCATGCGAACTGCAATCGAAGAGCCATCGGATGACTGCGGTCCTCTCATAGGTAGGTCGGTATTTTGAGGGCCAATGGACGTAGCCGACTTGCTGGAGGGTGATGTTGAGGGGTTTGACATCGATGGAAGAAGAAATGGGAGGAGCCTGAGATGAGCGTGTAAACGTTTGCTTAAGAATTAAGCTTTCGGTGGCAGTGCCAAGCCAAATAAGGACAAAACGACCGCGCTTAATGAGGCTGATTATCACCCAGTGATGACGATCAATGACGCAGAAGATCGGAATCAGGAGGAAGGTTTTTGGTTTCAGAAAAATAACAGAGACTCATACACTCCGGCTGTTCCCTTGTGGGACCCCACTTCGTCTATAGTGGAGCTGTGTATCTATCTATCTATATGCAGTGAATGGAGAATACTTTCTGCAAAAACAGCACACATGATGACGCCGCAAAATAAAGGATCCTTATTCGCAAAGATGGAAGAAATTCAAAGATAACGACCCTCTTCGAAGAGACCCTTTTCGAAGAAGGCAACTCGGCCCATTCTTCTCCGAGTTGTCCCTGATCTTCCCCGTCCAAGTCTCGGACCGTGGTCACCAGTGCGATGCACTTAGGGAAAAATACCTGGAGATGGTGTCGCGACTTTGAGGCTAATGGAACTGTCACTCGGACATTATGTAGGATCACAGTAAGCGTTTGAGGAGAGGCCTGAGACGGTGGTGCCAGACTCCAGTGAGTGCTCATTGTGATTAGAGAAGGACTTGGAGACAATTAGCATGACAGCTGAGCGCTGAGAAGCTACGTCGCGAAAGGCAATGTCCGATATATAGAACATTCGGGTCTTCGGACAACTTGAAAGCTCACCCAGGAACCAAAAACAGGAGCTGGAGAGTGGTATCAAATATCTTTGGCTCGTTGTAGCACCCAACACTGAAAATAATAGGATTGTAGAAGCGATTACAACAGAATACGTGGTAATGCTTTCTCACAATTCTTGCTTGTCCTAGAGAAATAGTCAATACCGAAGTATCGGAGCAGATTGGCTACAGTGCAACACGTACGAAAAATACACCATGGCCATAATTATGACCACACTGAAAAGTCTTATATCGTCCGACAACCCTCTCAAAGCCATGCTCATCTCCCGAACATCTTTCCCCATTTCCCGAACATCTACCCCCATCTTCCGAACCTCCGCTCCCGTTGCCTGAACATCTAACCCTATTTGCCGGACCTCTGCTCTTCCGGAGTTGACGGATACACTGATCCGGAAAAGAATCTACTAGGAAGTGATAAACGAGTGCTCGTTCCATATTGCACGGACACCGGCTTACATTGGATTGATGTCGATATATCTACTTTTCAGAGTCAGTCCAAGAACGGTATATATGATAGCTATAAGACTTACGGGGTTGTTCGACCTTTGGACCAGAGGAATGGGGACCTTTCGTCCGTATGTCACTGGTAAATTCTGAGGACTTTGCCGCGTTGGGAGATGAAGATGGGGTACTCGAAGACATTGACGAGATGAACCAGAACTTGAACAGGAGGTGGGAGGAAAGGAGAAAGCTGAAGCACAATGTAAGGAATTTAATATTAGGGGCTGAGACAAACCAACTGCAATCTACAACGGAGAATTATTCGGCGATTGCTAGACGTCTATACATTCTTCTTTTACTTTCCCTCCCACCCTGTAAGAGAACCTACGGTAGGATATTAGTCGAAATGCCTAGTTATATGTCAAAACAGGAGCGATCTCACAGGTAGATCATCATGACCGCGTGAAAGAAAGAGCCGTCGTGCTCGGTGACGATGACGACGCGTCTTTCTCATCACTGTCAACCCGTACCCCAAAAACCTTCAGCGCTTTGCCAGCCAATATCCGATATTTTATCGCTCAATTCTTCTCATGGACCCACAAGACCATTCGTTCAAGACCGGGATTATTCAAACCGAAGGGGATGGAGGGCAGAGGAGAGTTTTTAGGAACGAATCGAGTGGGATTCTAGCTCTACTATGACAGGCCAGAGAGCAGTGAGTGTTATTTCGATACTACAATAGTGATTTATGTACTCACTCGCAACTGTGAGTCCATACGTTGTGGATCACAGCTCTCAAGTTGGGGGCCACGCCAGATTCATTGAACGAGAAATGCAGATTCATTGAACGAGAACATACCGACCCCAGTCGTTCGCATGTGATAACCAGATACGTCTTTGTGGGGTTCTGGTTTCGGGATGTTGGATGCGACCACTGGGGTTAGCGTATCTGCTTTACGTGGCTCCATACACTATATTCAAAACCACAGTAGAACACCGACTCAAGTCATACTACTTGACGAGTCTAGGAAGCACCGTCGACCACGCGAGTAAAGCAATGGTTCGAGCATCGTTAAACGTGGCACCTTTGTCTCGAAAGGAGTGCTCGTGGTTGATTATTATCCATTATTACACCCCCTTCAACGACAAGATGGGTCTATACCAACGTTAACGGTATAGGCCATCGTTGTTCCCGCGGAAATCGTTGAAGCGCTACATGCTCGAAAACCAGGCTTCTCAAGGGTCAAACATCCACACCCCCGATCCCCAACTTGAAGAATCGCTGACAGACCATCAGGGATACGATGTAATGCCGTCTTTCCAACAATGGCCATCAACCTATACTCCTCGCAGTTACCTCCAGGCTTGTAGTCAGCGGTGCGGCATATTGGTTGAGTTCTGCCACTATCTCGGCCCACTTCTGTTTCAACGTTCGGTTCTCGTTGAACGAAGCCTGCCCGGGGATATGTGTACAACAATATGATTGTTGTTTTTCCATTTCATGGGAGCCGACCGGCTTGGATATTGGCCAATGTCCAAGCTGAAGCAGTCATAGGGACAAACACGCCGGAGCGGAATATTAGATGACTAGGATTAGCTAAGGTGGTGAGCGAAGCCTGCTACGCACATTTTAGGAGACATCTCATATACCCCTTTAGCCAGTTGGGAAGACGGAGACGAACGTTGAAGAGAACAACCAACAACCATGCGACACTTGAAAGCCCAACAATCATGATATAAACGGAACAATGCCTGCTTCAGCCGGGCAGAACAATCACTTTCCTTGTTGGGTCTGTTACTGCTTGGACCAACTGGCTCACACAACAACCTGGGTCTCGTGACTTGCATGTTTAAAAGCTAGTGTAAATTTCACTTCCTTTCCCCCCATCTTCAACTACACATCCTCCTGTGCTCAAACCTGTACATCAGCTACAGCACACCTCTACAGCACACTGCAACGCTCATCGCCCATCACCATCCTCTAACACACTTCCACTTCCCAATTAACCCCGTCGTCATGAACGCAAACGCGAACCCGCGCAATGAATGGGTCGTCTTCCGCCAAATCGTAGTCAGCAGGCTCCAACAACATGGGGTATATCGGACTACGCAGGAGCGTTTCGACAGGGCCAGTCGATTGTGGGCCGTAGTTGACTCAGAGACGAGGCATCTGTGCTGGTTGAAAGCCAATGGGCAGGATGTAGAAATCTTCGTCCGCATTCCAGAGATAGATGGTTAGGACTCGGCGAACCAATGAAGGGAATGGAGGTTCGGGGGTGTTGCACTTCACGAGTCGTGTTTACAACGTTCTCATCAACGCAGATGTGGACCATCAATCCTACCCAAACCCCACAACAACATATACTTTATCATTTCTATCATCATTGTCTGCTTCCGTTACGGCTTTCATGTTTTCCTTGTGCTATCGTGTCTTCCGCTCTTCCGCTTTTCTTGATGCTTTCCTTGTACTCACATCTACGCTGTCTACGCTTTCCGTTGCTATCCTTCCTTGTCATGATATAACAACTGCATAGCCCCTGGTTATAACGTATACACGCAGATCTCACATACATTCTACGCCCTATCATGTCGTCTTTTATGTACCAATCACCCTCCTCTTCTACTACTTCAACAAGGCTCAGACTCACTACCCCAACAAACGCTCGCACAGCCTTTTATTTTGATCTAAACGAGGCCTTAGCTTACAGTCCACTCGAGGTTCTGAATATCCTCACCCTTCTTCCTTCAAACTCATAGTCCTGAAACGAACGCAATGCAGTCTCTGTGCCTTCATCTGTCCTGAATCTACGAAGAACTCCTTCAGCCTCCGCTTCGTTTGTGAATGTTACATGACTTACAAAACTAGCGCATGACAAGGCTTCGGTGATCCATCAAGGCCGTTCCAATAATGAACCGACACTGCATCCACCTCTCCTGCAGTGCTGAACACTTCACGCAAGCTGTCCTGTGTTGCGGATTCCGGAAGATTGGTGATGTAAACTCGCCTGTTGGATAGTTTATTCAGCATTTAGAAAGCGCACAGAAGACGGAGGCATACCTATTACCATCATATCGAGATACCTTACCCTTTCTTCTCCACCACTGGAGGCCAGTGTACAGAGCGTAGCTCACGTCAGGGTACCACGAAGCAACCAGCTCCATCACGATCACCAGCATGAGGTTCATCCTCCACAGGATGCCGTCTTTCAGCACACTTTCGCGCACGATGAAAACCAACGCATCTATGGATAGGAACCAGACGCTGATGGTAGTCGCAGTACCATACATTAGGCTGAGCAGCCTAACGGAACCCCGGAACAGGAAATGTATGCCATAGCACAATGTGATATGGAACGAGGCAAGTTTGAGGTGTGGGGAGAGGGTGTGTCGGAAGAACGAGGTCAGGAAGAGTGTGGTAGTGGCGATCAGGAAACCCTTCGAAAGGTCTGTAATGGTACCCAAATAAGGCAACAGCGAGCAATCCGAAGACGGGCTGCATTGTCGCCAGAACGCGAATCCGGCCATGGATTTCCGCTGAGGTGATTGGTATACCTCCACGCGATTTGACGATTCGGTGGCGGAAGAAATTGTCTATCTTGGGTCGGAGAGAAGACGTGTCGGACCAACATTCCGACATCAGCTCATAGAGGACGTTCTTGACGGATGAGTTGCTCGCAGATATGTCTGCTTCGGTGATGCATGTACGACAGGGACGCGTGCCATTGACGACGTTTTGCAAAATCACCATGTCGTTGGTGATGTGGTCATAGGGTGTTCGACAACTGAGAACCTGTTCATGGGACGTCAGCATGCTGTGCCAAAAAGTGTAAAACATACGTACTTCCCACAGCAAGATACCAAAAGCATAGGCATCTACTGCCTGAATCTGGCTGTGCGCCTGGCCCCAGATTACCGAGTAGCACTTCGGGAGCAGACCACTGAAGGCTACCCCCTTGGATTATGGAGTCTAGCCGAGGGGTCATAGTGTTCGTGTGATGAATTGTGCTCAGCCCAAAGTCACTGAGACAAGCTTGATGGTGCTCGTTTATTAGTACGTTTCCCTTCAAAGACAGTCAGAAATTTTGTGTACAAACTTTGAGAGGAGTGCTTACGCTTTTCAGGTCACCATGTACTAGACCTAGACTATGCATGAATATCAGGCCATCGACAACGTTCAGGATCAAGCGTTGGACGTCTGTTTCGGGATGCGACGAGATATAAGTGGTTACGTCTCCGTTCACCATCCAATGAGATGTGATACTGAGTTCTTGGGAAGGTCTATGTAGACAGCTACGAAGGGAAGGATGTTTGGGTGTTGAAGCTGGGACCACAAAGCAGCTTCTCGCATGAACACCTAACAAAATGTGAAATTCAGAATTGCAATCGACTAGACTTATACTAACTGCCAGCTCACCTTCTTCAAGCGCTCTTTATCCCCGTAGACGTGCGTCCGCAGCCTCTTCAATGCAACCGTCCTTTCACCCGTTTCATCTATCTCTGTCGCTCGATACACGTCTGCATAACCACCTTGTCCAATAGGATATTCAGACTCGAGTCGAGGGTACTGTAACATCGGTCGAGTGCATCGGTCTGGTAACTCTCCATATCGCTCGCAGAGATTCCTCAATCTTCTCAGTGATCTTCTGTACGAGTCGAGAAAGGCTTGATTTCCGTCGTTCTGATGTTGTAATACCCGCTGAGACAGTTCCAATAAAAACTAATATCGATAGCAGGACTAATAATGAGAATCTTCTACCCAACAGATTGACAATACGCACCACGTCTAAGCCATTTATTATCTGCTTTGCCTGCTCAACTGACAGTCCATAATCCCCAGATTCCGATGATGCTTCCTGGGGTGTCAAGACAGAGGCAGAGGTAGCGGAAGGAGATGAAAAATTTTCGAGGGCAATGGATTCCTCGTCACCGCCGGTAGATGACATGCGTAGACGCAGAGTAGCCGGCTCTCATGCACAATGCTGACGGTATGGTAGAGATGTTTCCAGACACCCATCACGCAGGAAATGAATGGGTTGAGGCCTGCGTGCAGTGCTGATGGTGGTGACGAGTAAAGGATTCCGCGTCGGTTCTGGCCCCGCGTCGACTCTGTTGTTGGGAGAAAGACTTGCCTCGAATCAATTACACCAATGGCAAGAGGTGACTTCAATATGTGAAGATTTATCGTTGGGCATACAAAGATACCAGTAGTTATGACAGGTCAAGATGTAGTATTACAATCGGAAGATGCCATAGTAATGTCCACCATGAATCGACTTTTGTAAAGTCCTCATCAGAATCATCCAACTTGAATCTCCAGAGCCTCCGAGGACTGATCTGAAACTGAACAAGACACAGGTTGGTGAGAACAGCGCTATATGGAGAGGGACCAATCCATACCGTAGTGAGGAGAGAATCCACTGAGCGGAGAACGCGTTCCGCATCGGAATCGTCTCGATACCTGCGAAATATTAGGAACTTTGAACTGTCTCAGCTCAGAGCAGGCTTACTGAATGATGCAATGTTGTCCTGGACGATGAATGCTAATCCATTCCACTTCTCCACTAGCCTCAAAAACATACCGAAGCTCACTCTCCGTCAGGGTATCCTGCAAATTCGAAACGTAGAGCCTGTCGAAAATGTCAGCTGATAGAATTGGTGACGAGCATAGATTACACACTGAACCCGATTCTGGTCCGAGTCAACTCTGACACCATCTTCTGAAGACTCGGGTTTCCCACTGCGTTCCAGACACCACACCCATAACAAGAGCATCCATGTTCGAACATCATGCAACAACGTCGAAACGGCACAACAGGCTAACAGCGATCCACGGGAGAGCAGTCGAGGCTTGGTAGAATACCTCTGGCTTACCCTCAGGCCACCTCTCGTGTACATCGATGGCTCGGAGGTATAACCCCACACCAGAGGCTATTGCTCCGACTATCAGGGCTGACGTGTGTAAAAAGTTGACCAAGATATGGTTGATGTTACCATAGGTGGATGGTCCAACAATCTTCACCGGTATGATTGCGTAGGTCTGGAGAATTGCGTATCTCGCAGTCATGAGGGCAAACAAGGCGGTGAAGAGAGCGGAAGAAACAGGGAACCGGTAAGAGGTACTTGGAAAACTACGAGAACCGAACCACAGCGACTGGGAGGCAACAATACCAATTACAGGTATCATCGTCAAGATAATCTTGTCTACTCCTGATATAGGGAAACGCTTTCGTGGAGATGAGGCTCGGAATAGTCTACGACGCAGACTAGGATCAAGTCGAGGCCTCTGCCGGGGTTCTGCAGCCCAACAATCTTCCATTATCGAACGAAGACCACCAATATGTACAGGCTCATCGGTAGCACATCGAACACAAGGACGAAGGCCTCGAGATACGCGTAACATGACGACTTGGTCGGTCGAGATATGTTCATAGGGCACTCGGCATGTTAGAATCTGCTGGAGCATGTAAGCGAAGCATTTAGAGGGTCGGATATATACAGTACCTCCCATAGCACGACCCCGAATGCGTAAACGTCACTAGCAAAAGTCGGTTTCTCTGTGACCGTGAATAACAGTTCGGGAGCCAACCAACGAGCGCTGCCTGCACCAGTCATCTTCCTGGTTTGTGTTGACGCTGAAGGTGAGGCTTCTGAGGTAGTTTGGCGCATAATGGCCATTCCAAAGTCCGAGATACATGCCTGCTGAGATTCGTTGACCAGGATGTTGGTCTGTAACCAAATCTTCAGAAAGCCATCAGCGACAAAGATTACAAGGCTACTCACACTTTTTAGGTCTCCATGTATAATATCAAGGGAGTGGAGGTATTGGCATCCATCGAAGATGTTCAAGATCTTGAAGCAATTTTTATGTCAAACGGCTACGTCAGAGGTACATAGATCTGTCGCTTACCAGAGATTGTACGTCTGCGTTCGGATGTGCCACCAAGAATTCGATGACATTTCCTTGAGGCATCCATTTGCTGATGAAGCAAACATCCGAAGTATGGGCCAGGGCAACGAAGGGAACAATGTTCTTGTGTTGACAATGTTTCCAGAGAACAGCTTCTCTATGTAACAGCTGTCAAAAACGTAAGTTGAATACAGTTTTGCGGTGATTTCATCGACGTACACGCTGTATCGACCTCGAATGCCCATACCCTTGTTCTTCGACTCTGATCCTCTTCACTGCCACCTTACCGACACCTTTGAGCAAACCTCGATAGACATCTGCAAATCCTCCCCGAGCAAACGCGGTGGTTTCATATTCGAGCTTTGACGTGTCTGAAAGCATGCAAGATGACGGCAATAGACCGTGTCTCTCGCATAACTGGCTTAGAAGCCGGAGTTTCTGCGTATGCTGAGCACTGCCCACACCAAGCTCCTAAAATAACTATCAGTACAGCAAAAGCTCCATGCAAAGGTAGACATACACGATCTAGATCGTCTATTGCTTGCTGTCCGTCGGAAGATGGAGAAAATGGACTAAAACTGGTCGGGATCACAGTTAGCTCGATATCGTCGTTTTCCTGTCCATCGTCGCCTAAGAGAGGTTGCTGAATATCATCCTCAATACTTGAAATCATGGAGCATATCTTCGGTTTTGTTCATGAATGGTAGGAATCAGAAAGCGTCGAGGCAGAGTAGAACGATGACATGGCGGTTGCTGGTCAAGGCAGTGTCGAGCGCTAAGCGCTCAGCGCTCAGCACTTAGCAGACCCAGTGACCTCTCACGCTGAAAAGCACCTTTATCTACCGTCACGGTGTTGGGACCGTACCGGTACTTGCCACCTCCTCCTTTGTCGCAACTTCATTCAATTCAAGAACAATGCCAAGAAAAAAAGAGTTAAAGAGGCCCAGCCTGGCATGACATTCACCAAAACCCCCCTACCAAACCGCCGCATCCTTTGTAACGTCAAAACGCTGAACGCAACATGGTATGATAACAGGTATCCCAGAAGATATCATCCTTACTGATTGTTTTTAAGAGATGCAGAACCCAAAAGGAGATTCAATTCCTGAAAGATAATGCACAGCTACTCTCGAAGCGATTGGGCATTAAGACATCCAACAGAAAGTTATCCTACCTCTTTTATGCCGGTGGAGGAAGACACCCAAGGTACACTGGGAATAATGGTCCTTTTGGAACCTTTTCCGAGGTTGGTTTTGAAGGAAATGCCTACCGTTCCCAGAACTGATCGTGTACCCCGTAGCAGAGGTATGCGACTGGTGGAAAGGAAGAACAAAGACTCCGAGCGTCCGGTAGTGCACCTTCCGCAGAGCTGGCCACTGCGAGGAAGATGCTCAAAACGGTTCCTGGTTCTAGGAGCAGGAAGTTCTCCCAAACACAAGCCCAAACATCATCCCGCTGTGCCAGCCCTGGATGAACACAGTGTTCTTTTGGGCGATTAGAAGAGGAATTCCCTGCGATGTTACTGTATAATTACCGACATTGATATCTGTTTGGGGTAAATCTTTGATAGGGAACCAGCGAGTCTGAAGCCATTTTCACAACCGGCATCCATTCCTCCATCATGATAAGGAATCTGGCGCTATATCCTATATTTCACTTCTTCTGCGGCTTTCACGCTACTCCAGCTGTTGAACATCCGTCCCTACCAAAAGGGATTCGCGGTGATCATGAGGGTTCTTCCAAAATGAGCATTGGGGACCCGCGTGATTGAGTTCGTGCCTTGGACCTTGGTCCATGCACCAAGCTAGACCTGAGCGAATCGAAATTTTCCACACTTCTTCGCATCTACTTCTATTACTCGACGCTCTTCAAGCTTGTCTCAAGTTCTTGCGCTCACTAGTCGCATAACTCAAGCTAAATGACGGGTTCATGTATCCTTTTTTGTGGCAACGATCCCGAATCTGATCTGATACTCTAGAGCTCTACAGCTTATCGCGTTGAGAATGTGTTATGTGAGCCTCAAGCTCCCGGATTCACAAATACCACATCACCGTGTCTTTAAAGCTCCGGGGAGGCTCAGGGAAGATTGGAATCCCCGTTTAATAAGTAGCTGTCTGATTGACTTCTTCAGGTCCTAGGGTATGCAATGGGATGCAATTGGCTTTCCGGAGTATAAAGTACGCCCACGTGTCTCTCGATGTCCTGATTTATCCCCAGAACCCTCAGTCCTGATCCTGTGGCGCAGAATACTCACCGCGTCCTTGGCAGCATTGCATCGATGCATCGATCTCCGTAATAGTAAGCCCTTCTCAATACAAACCATATCGACATTAATCTTTTCTCCTCTTCTTTCACCCGCGAACATTGCGAATCCTTTATAGACAGCGGAGTTTGAGTCGAACGACGAGATTCCACACCTTGATCTTGCAATTGCACTTGCAAATAACTGTGCTATCGCCGTGATCGCCCTTAGAATTTAAAGTTTCCGAACTTGACTGATTAGCGTGCCCAGAAGGGAAACTCATATCTTTCGAAGTATCGTATCGACGTATGATGATGCACTTATCAAAACGATTGCGAAGGGCTTCCTTGTCTTATCGATAATCCGGGTGCTTTCAGAAAAGCTGGCTTTTGCCGTAGGGCTTGACACTTTAGCAGGTACGATGGTGAACGTGACGTCTTTAGCTTCATTATGGAGCTCACGTCGTCAAGAACCTATCAAGCTCAACGCTGGGTGAATCTGATCTCATCCTTAACATTTGATTGTAACCAAAGCGTTCAAACTTTCACGCAGTTGCAGGTATATTGAACAAACGTGGTTTAGATGGACGGGATTGTCCGCCTCTTCTCTACTCCCTTGGGCCAAGGGTTTCGCCATCAATAAACTGACTCCAAGTCACTGCCTCGAGGACATGCAATTATACCATACTCGATAGCTCAATCCCTTACGCGGTCAATTGCTGAGGTTTCGGAGAAGTAATGGTAAGTGCAGCTCACAGGAATCTGACCTTCTGCTGGCGGTTAATAATCACTATCTCACTGCTTGTCATTTAGAGCCTAAAGCCATCCTTGTTATCCAGCGGCGAGTGTAGGTGGCTTATCAACGCAGATAAGGATTGACCATTTGAAAGCGAGGTCAAAGGGCAAGTACTTATATATATATACTCATGCCAGGTCGACCCTCTTTGATCCGGTTTAGGAGCTTGGCTCGGACACGCGCAACACTCGTGCAGTGTACTTGACTATCTATCAACGGTTTACGCGATTATACGCCGGACGCCCCCATGGCTATCATTCGCGTCTATCGACACAGGGACACTTTCCTCATGTTAAAATGGGCTGCCAACAGTGAACTCTTGTATCCCCGTGTCTCAGAAGTCTTGCTCACCGATTCGCCATTCAAAAGTTCACTGGCAGGTTCAGTGACGTATTGAGAGGCCTTTTTCTTGCTAGTAGTCAGCGTTGATGTTTCTTAGAATGATTAGCTTTGCTGAAGCATTGTCGACTACATGACGTGCGAACACCCAATTCTACCTCAAGGCTCGTATGGGGATCAAGCCTATCCCCCGAGAGGAGTACCGAAGCTCCCGGAGTCTTGTTCAACGACTGGAACGTCATAGTCATCGTCTACCTCATGTCCTTACCGAATCAATAGGGCAGACGTCAATAGCGGTAGATGCGTTCCCGAGAGCTTCGTGCGTTACAGCACCTTCATCCTCGCCGGCTTGATAGCTTTTCCTTTCTACGCCACCGGTAAGTTCATGAAGCAATATGCGTGTGGAATTAAGCTGTAGTGAATGATTTCTCTTTCCAGATAATGGTTCAGACACCGTGTATCAGCTTCGATACAGCCTGAGAAGCTATCCCACGAACAACACCCCTTGATTATCTCTTCTGTCTTGTGTCAAGAAGCCGTACTAGTTAAGTTCAATTTTGACTTTGTTCTCGACTCGATTCCGGAAGATGGCAATAACCTCATAGGCTATTGGTGAATCTTTAGGAAAACATTGAATTTCTACGTATACCTCTTTCCATGGGCGCCAACTACTGTGATAGATCATGGGTTTCTCGACATCAATCGAGACACCCACTATTGGGTCACATGGGACTCACGGAGCGGAGAGTTGGGTAATAATGAGCACGGGCATGTGTTACCAAAATGACCTAAACTGTCGTTGGATGCACTAACGCGATGTGATGGGTTCTTTGAAGTTCACTACAAAGATGCCGCCATCTTTACAACATTTGGTCAGGGTACCCCTCTCCGCCGGTTCATAAAAGACGGAGCAATGATATAGGTGTCAGACGCGTTGCGCTTATAACCCCCAATAGGCCTGCATTTATTAGACACGATACCCCCAACCAATTATCCGCGTTTCCATATCTCTTCCTCTCATACTCGACAATGTGCCAACAGATCGCGTACGTAGTCTTCCTCTTCATCGCGAACCGCGTCGCGTCCTCACATTTCTGATGAATGTTGTATAGTGAAGGAACACGCTGGAGTAAATGCGGAGTACGTGTCATAGGTCGGACCAGTTAGGAGAAGGATTTAAAACGCGTTATTCTTCACTACAGCATTTCCAACGACATTTGGTTGTAGCAATTCTTGATTGCAATTCACCACGATGCGAACGAAGCTATTATCATCCACAAGGTTGTAGACAGCCGACATGTATACGGGTAAGCTGAACGTGTATTGCTGTGGATAAGTGCTGATCTTGTATCAAACCAGAACTTCGGGCAGGAGATCCAACGAGATATCGACAATGTTGACGAGTTTTGCTTCGCATGCCTAGCTGCGCAAGACCGGGCACGCCGAGGGAGGTAGCGGAAAGCCGCGAAAGTCGCAACTAATTAGTAGATGAACGTGAACTTAGCTCTACAAAAACGCGTCCGGATTCTCTCGAAACGTACTAGATTAATAGTTATCATGTTTCACGAAAAATTAGCACACGTAGCAAGAGCTCGGTCGAGAATTGGTCGAGAATCTCGCAAGTCTCCATGCTGTTTTCTCCCATGCTGATGCCGACAGCATGCCTACCGGTCAATGCCAGTCAACGTGTGTGATGGAGGACATGGGACTATGACCGTGTCACAAGACGTATGCCAACCCTTCATGCGCCACCTTTGGCTTTAGAGACGGAGTCATAACTTCTCCGAAAAAAACAACACCAGTGGCCCTAGAAAGACCAATTTTAAGGTGCTGAACGGAACGGAGGCGGCTACCAGGGGATCTCAAGATACGAACGATCTCATGATCCGAAGATCTTCAGTTACGATGCGTTATCCTAAGCCGTGATGGCAATGTCCTGCGTGGCGTTTAAGACAAGATGTGGTCATTCGGATATCGGGCCCAGGTTGTATTTAGAAGACTACATTGGTGATTGAGCGGACGCTCAAAATTTAAAACCTCTTTAAGGGCTTTTATGCATATCCTCGTTAGGCGCATTGGATCCGACAGGTGACTGGTAAAGAATGGGAGTGTTTAGGCTAATAGGCAAGAGTGGCGTTGTGATATCGATTAAGGGCTAACGAAAGGAGTAGATTAAGCCACGAATCTAGTGCGAGGGAACCTGGATAATGAAACACCAGGTGCTCTTGACGGGTGCTATGTGAGTGAAGCTAACATACCTCGGCCAATACAGAATCAATAGCTCTATGACCGACTCCCCAGAGTCGAGATTCGATTCCCAGACCCTATACGACACCAGGAACACTCGTAGAAGAATCCTTGGCTCGTCGCAGACTGTCTTGAGATATGTAAGAATCGAGGCCCACGTGCAGAGAGATATTGCTCAAAGAAACAGTTAGCGATCGCTTTTCCCGTGAAGTAGGACGAGGCTCTTATCAGTTTATTGATACATCAGATATCCGTTGTTCGATCCGTAACCACCGCCGTGTACGAATGGTTTCTCAGCGGGCAGATAGCACATAATGGCTTTTCTCGACCCAGGCGAAGCAAGAACTCAAATGTCAAGTAAGTGATCGGTCGCTCACATAGGACCGTGGACTATCATGAGTGCCTAGTATTGGCATCAGAGACAAGGAAACTACCGCTAGTCGCAACAGCCATCGAGCCTATTCATTCCGTTATCTCTACGGAAAATTTTTGGTCTTGCTTATCAGCGAAGCCGCAAGCCCAGTACAGTAATCATTATACTCACAAGACCACCTTCCGTACGCTATCCATCTCCCGACCATTTGAATAAGCTTCTGACATGCGAAGTAACGAGCAGTCAAGGCCCGCGTGGGTTGCCATAGGTTGCAATTCATGACCGAAGTTCGAGTCCTGTAACATGGCTGATCCAGGAACTGAGGAAGACCCGGAAACTCTGGTCCATGATAAAAAAAGTAGTATGTATACTGATGACATAGCTCTTGCGTACCACTGTTTACCCTGAGCGGCGGAAGCGAAGCTAGTGACGAGTTACACCGCACAGTGATGTCGATGAATTCCGACCGTTATCAGCTACCTAAGTATACGGCCACATGATGGAACCTGTCGTCGGAAGGTCAGGTTCGCTAGCAATCAACGTGCGAAAGTGTTACTATCACCTGCGGCGGCCCTTATAGTCCACCACTCTCCTGCGATCCACTTATCCAACCCAGGATCATGGGATTTGGAACCTCGACCAGCTTACACCGTTCACACACGAAGGTAAGGCGCCCCTCATGCTGTAGACTCTTACGCTGAAACATCAGTCACCTGGCCGTAACAATCATCTTGGACAAGTCGGAAACGACGGGCAAGGATTCTGATACGATAGTTATACGGATGAGCCATTTTGATGCTCTGCCGCTGATCCTACGATCTAGCCTTCCCGATAAAATTAGCATGAGTAGCACATCTAGAGACACGAGACACACCTCGATGCATGGATCACTAGGATATGTACTTAAATTAAGACTGAAATGAGCACGTTCGAATATTCGCTGTCCTCCGTGACCTGAAACCACTACCAGCAATGGGATGATGCTCCCTAGTGTGAATCCGAGTTCGGTGGCTCGCCAGAGACGTGACTATTCTGTTTGAGGTTTAATGATCTTGTCGTACTAAGAGACGAACACGCACCGAACACGAGGTTAACCGAACATTACTCATGTACGTCGGGCTTAGACTTTGGATTCTTCGACACAGATCCGCGAAAAGCGCACATCGGAGCGAGGCCTTTTGGGGGCGCTGAAAGCTGATCATGATGTTCACAATGACATCAAGCATATGAATATCGACCAGTGACACATGGCTTGGTCTTTGGTACAGAGAGATTTCGATGCTCAAGCGCTCGCTCACCAGTTTTGAGCACCCCAATCTGTCAGGCATGCTGGCTTGGATGTCCTATCGGTACTGATAGTATTCCGACGCTCCGCAAGTACTCGATAGATATAGATCCGTTGGTAGATGGACTGTTAAGATACAGTTCAGTACGAGTTCAGTATCAGGTGTAATCTTTCTTACCTGTAGATCACCGTTATATATGAATCAGGCCCATTTGCAAGAAGCTGGACGAGATACGAAGAATTTAGGAAGACAGAGGGACAGAGGTAGAGCACATTGTCCACTCAGTTCAAGAATCGTGGACAAAAATGAGGGAATCCACAAGACTCCCATCTGAATATCAGACTTCCCCACAAAGGATTTGTCCATTCCTCACCTTCCATACATATGGCAGCCGTAGAGTATTAGGACTACATTAATTCAGTTTTCAGCATATTTCCGAGAATCGCAGACAGTTATGGGCCGTGAGCGTCGGTCAACTCTGCGAAAGCTCGTTGATCAGTCTTCGTTTTCGACCAGGTGCCCCACAGGGCAAATATTGCGCGCAATTTCCTGCTTGTTTCGATCATGAGCCTGTACCTCCTGACCCTGGGGCCAGGTGCTATCCCGGAGAGAAAGTTTTTCCCCGAGCGCACGCGTACGAAGCTTTCAAGTTGATCCAGGCTTGCACTTGAAAGTTATGCCTCTTCTTCGAGTTCGACCTTGATGATCTGAAGGACTACAAAGCTGACTTATGAGGCCCGAGGACCTATGTGAAGAAGTGTTGGAGAAACTAGACTGTAGGTTCAAGAACGTGGGAGTAAAAGGGCAAGGATGTCATGGGATTTTTCACGGGCGACGCGTCAACGTAACTTAAACTAGTGTCTCCAACAACCATCACCATCTCCAAATTCCATGGCCCAAGCCTCAATTCCACGCGATTTCTCCAGGAACAATATTTCAATTTCACAAAATACTTAAATCTGGCAAGATTTAGACCATATCTACCCCAGAGATCTCTCAGCTTCTCGCTTCAGAATGCATCTTCCAGGGCTCGCGATATCTGGTCTCCTTGCTGCGCGGCAGACGTTCGATTTTGAAGCTTCATGCTCATCTCTCGGCTCTCGCGCTGCCCAGCTTCCGAATACTACGGTTCTGGTCAACGAGGTGGTACCTGCTGGAACGACGTTGACGTTCCCAGAAGCAGATCCATCTTGTGGTGCCAACACTCAGCAGGTTTCAGCGGACATTTGTCGGATTTCATTGAATATCGCAACCTCTGAATCGTCGGGGATTAGGATGGAAGCTTGGCTTCCCAGAGATTGGACGGGGAGGTTTTTGAGTACTGGGAATGGTGGTTTGGGAGGATGTGAGTGCGATCATCGGTGTTATAGTTTATACGAAATTTGACTGATCACGATGGCAGGCATCCAGTTCAATGACATGGCGTACACGTCTTCCCTTGGTTTTGCTACTGTTGGGGCCTAACAATGGACATGACGGAATGAGTGGTGCGCCTTTCGAAAACGCACCTGAGGTGTTGGCAGACTTTGCGTACCGATCGTGAGTTAGCAAGACAATACATTCGAGAGCCAATGCTGAACCAGAACATAGAATTCATACGAATGTCGTCGTTGGAAAACAGATTACCGAATTGTTCTATGGTTCTCCCCATACCAAGTCTTACTACCTCGGCTGCTCAACCGGCGGCCGTCAAGGTCTCAAGTCCGTCCAAGATTTTCCTGAAGATTTTGATGGTGTCGTAGCTGGCGCGGCCGCCTCCGACTTCAACGCGTTAATAGGATGGAGCGGTCACTTTTACGGGATTACTGGGTCATCAGACTCACCGACCTTTATCCCTGTCGAGGACGTGGTTCACCACGATACATCAAGACATCCTCGCCCAATGCGACACGATTGACGGCGTTCAGGACAATGTCATCGAAGATCCTAATCTCTGTGATTATGATCCAAGCCGGTTGTTGTGCGCCGATGGTAACTCCAATGGTTGTCTCACCGAAACGCAGGTAGAGACTGTCAGAAAAGTCTTTGAGCCTTTTACCGACTCACAGGGTAACCTACTCTACCCTCGAGCCGTGCCAGGTGGCGAAAGTCTGGGTGTTGCGATGTATGGTGGTACGCCGTTCTTCTTCACCTCGGTGAGTTACTTGCAAGATCTTCTGTCATAGACGTACGCTGAACAACTCTTTTTAGGACTGGTTCCGCTATGTCGTATACAATTCTACCTTTGATCCAGCTACCCTCACTCTCGCCGACTTCGAGTACGCCATCAAAATAAACCCCTTCGACATCGCCTCTTTCAAAGGAGACATTTCAGCCTTCCAATCCCACAACGGAAAGCTCATCACCTATCACGGAGAAATGGATGGCTTCATCACACCCGGCAACTCTCAGCGATACTACGAGCACGTCTCGGACACCATGGGCCTCGAGCCTTCCGCCCTCGACGACTTTTACCGCTTCTTCAGAATCAGCGGTTTGGGCCACTGCGGAGGCGGTGATGGCGCATGGAATATCGGGCAAGGTGCAGGTACCAGCACGGATCCAGATGCTAATGTGCTGACGGCGCTGGTGAGATGGGTTGAGGAAGGTATTGCACCGGAGACAATCCTAGGAACGAAGTATGTGAATGACACTCCATCGGCGGGAGTGGCGTTCAGTAGGAGGCATTGTCGGTATCCCTTGAGGAACACATACGACGGAGTCGGAGACAGCACTCTACCGGAGAGCTGGTCGTGCCAGTAATGGTGAATCGGGTGGTACAAAACGAGTTACTAGGTGGATGGCAGGACTATGGGAAGCGTTATTTTATTAGCTCAACTTGTGCTCATCGCAAGATACCACCCAATACAACACCTCTTATACTTAGTCGTTGGTTCCAGTACAACGCCTCATAGCTTTTATTGCGAGAAGTTTGGGCCGCGAGCATCGGACGAGTGTAGAGAAGGAGGTCGATCAATGTTCCTCAATTGGGAAAGAAAGTATTTGCATCCACGTATCTGTGCCTGTTCCAAGTGCAATTCCCTGGCTATTTACATCTTCCTGGCTCGGCTATGGTCAGTGCACCACTGGCTCGTAAAGCTAGGCAGTATCAGAGGAAAATGGAGAGCAGACTTACAGTATTGGTACTCGTATTGGTTTACTGATCATACGGGACCTTGAACGTACCGTTAGGGGAATATTCAGAGGTGAGACCGAGTGTGTACTGGATGTTGGAATTTGGAAGTTCGAGGAGGTGTACCATGCCGTGAGAAAAGGTAACCTGGCTCTCAAATGAACCACCATGATCCATCTCGTGGCCGTTTCCATGCTCTTCTAAACTAATTTCCCCTCAAGAATACCTCCGAATAGCCATGCTACTTAAATCGAACCAAAATTTCATTATGCTCTCCACGAGAATCCCCAGGTTTCATCGTCCACAATGCATCTTCCTGCTGTACCTCTCGCGATGTCCGGCCTCCTTCTAGGTCGGCAAGGATTCGATTTCGACGCTTCGTGCTCTTCTATCGCATCACAGGTCGCCGCAATCTCCAATACTACAGTTTTGGTGACCCAAGCCGTCCCAGCTGGAACGACGCTAACTTTTCCGGAAGCTGATCCATCGTGCGGTGCCAACACTCAGCTCATATCCACGGATATCTGTAGGGTTTCGTTGAATGTCGCAACCTCTGACTCGTCTGGTATTCGAATGGAGACTTGGTTGCCTAGGAATTGGACCGGAAGATTCCTGAGTACGGGAAATGGGGGGTTGGGTGGATGTGAGTAGCCTGAGCCTTTTTCATGCGGATTTGACTGATACCAACACGCTAGGCATCCAATTCAACGACATGGCATATACATCGTCCCTTGGCTTCGCGACTGTCGGTGCTAATAATGGTCACGACGGAACGAGCGGTGCCCCTTTCGCGAACGCGCCTGAAGTACTGGCAGACTTTGCATTTCGTTCGTACGTGTATCATACCCCTTACCTTGGAAAGTTGGTAGCTTATACTTCATCAGGATCCATACCAACGTCGTTGTAGGAAAACAGATTACCGAAATGTTTTATGGTACACCCCACACCAAGTCATACTACCTCGGCTGCTCAACTGGCGGCCGCCAGGGCCTAAAATCTGTCCAAGATTTCCCAGATGACTTTGATGGTGTCGTAGCCGGTGCGCCCGCCGCGGATTTCAACGCGTTGTTGGCATGGAGTGGAAATTTCTTCAGCATCACGGGACCTCCGAGTTCGCCGAGCTTCATTCCAGTCCCGACCTGGCTCACCACCATCCACCAGAACATCCTTGCACAGTGCGACACGATTGACGGTGTTCAGGATAATGTCATCGAAGACCCCACTCTTTGCAACTATGATCCGAGCCAGTTGTTGTGCGTGATGGGAATACTGACGGATGCCTCACGGAAACGCAAGTCGTAAACAGTCAGGAATGTCTTCCAGCCATTCACCGACTCTGAAGGCAGCCTGTTATACCCCAGCCCTGCACCTGGTAGTGAAAGCCTAGGTATTGCTCTCTACGGAGGGAGCCCTTTCGCCTTCACTTCGGTAAGTTCGAAAATCCATCAAAGTTATCCTCAGTACTAAGGTAACACATCAGGACTGGTTCCGCTTTGTGGTCTTCAACTCTTCCTTCAACCCAACGACTCTCACCCTTGCCGATTACGAGCTTGCCATTGAACTGAATCCCTTCAACATCGCCACCTTCAAAGGCAATATCTCAGCCTTCCAATCCCGTAACGGAAAGTTACTCACGTACCATGGAGAAGCGGACGGTCTCATCTCCCCATTCAATTCTGCGCGGTACTACCAGCACGTTTCGGATACCATGAATCTCCCGCCTTCTTCCCTCGATGACTTTTACCGCTTCTTCAGAATCAGCGGGATGAGCCACTGTGCAAATGGCGATGGTGCTTGGGAGATTGGTCAGGGTTCAGGGATGAGTTTGGATCCTGATGCGAATATCTTGACGGCGATGGTGAGATGGGTTGAAGAGGGTGTTGCTCCTGATACGATTTTGGGTACAAAGTTTGTGAATGATACCCCATCGGCTGGAGTGGCATTTAGCAGGAGGCATTGTCGGTTCCCGTTGAGCAATACCTTTGATGGGACAGGCGATAGCACTCAGCCAGATAGTTGGTCTTGTCAGTGATGGATTATTGATCGAACTTTGTACATTGGGACACGAATCCATGATATCGTACATTGCGAAAGCTTAGTGTGTCAAGAGACGAAAATGACACAGAACTGGAAAGTGCGAGTGGCAAAAAATGTTAAGAACGCGGGGAGATATACAGTGTAGGTCAAGGGTTTAGGGATTGCGGTTGTGCAGCCGACACAGATAGCCTGGGAGCTTTGTATCCATTGGTGTCATATCGTGGAGACCTCTCGCATCTTTGACTACGAAGCTGGGAGTCTGTAACGAAATTAATGAACACCAATAGCGTAGATGAAAGCACAAAAGCATACATTTGCCCTGTTGGCAGTGTTCCCGTGGAACGCTCTCCTTGGCTGCGCGCCTTGGGCTCTCTCTGTTTTTCGCTGGCTTTCCGCAACATCTCTGCCGGTTATTGTGATGGACTTTGAGATGAAAAATGCGATGACCGATACAAACATGATGAAATCCGTGGTCTCTGAGTCCAGTAAAAATGGGTTGTGCTTGAAGTCAGGAAGAATGAAGAATCTGTCGCCGAGCAGGCTTTTATTGAGAACTAGGTATTGACGTTGCAAGACCCTTTGTCCTATGATGAAAGCCACCGATAAAGTATTATTTGTCTTTGTTCTGGAAGTGAATATCGGTAGCTATGGCTATGAATAAGATTCTTTGCCCAGGTGCACGTACGAGCGAACAAACGTTCATGTCCCATTTCAGCCTGGTGACTTTTCACTGCCAAACAGTCTTTACCCAGCGGCCAACACGTTGAGTTCAGGTTCTCCAAGCTCTATTTAGCTCGAGCCTTGACAATGAATCCGAACGTCGAGATTTCGCTATAGTTGATGGTCTGATTCGATACATTGAGAGATGAGCCAAAAAGGAAAACAGTATGTGTGGTTGCATGGAAAGAGATCTTAAAATCTCACGGGTGCATCTTTGTTGACACAAGATGATAGAAATCTATACACGCTACTAACAAACATGTCAACTAAATATTGCAATCCACAACCGGTTCGCAATCAAGCCAAGGGAATCGTCTCATCGACGTCAGGTATCTGAACGTTTGGCTGGAATCGAAGAACAGTATCAAAGACAGCGGTCCGTACCGCTTCTATCTCCAGAGCAGAATACCCCACCATCACAATGTTCCCCGAAATGACCTTGTCAACCACCACATCCAGCTTTACCTCAAACATTGTCGGTTTCGAACGACCGAAAAGTGGGATATCCACCACACGTCCGCCTCTTTGGGTATTGTTAGGCATAGCGAACCACCAGTACCGAAGGACAGGTGCGATCCAGGAACAGTTATCGGTCGGTCGAAGGACTGGCCAATTGAAATAGGGATCCCCTTGGTTTCGTTGTGCGTTTGGGTACACAACATTGGCATATACATAAACCGCGGCATCCTGGTCTTCAACCACCCGTTTGATATAGCTTTCGTAGCTGAAACAAGCCTCAATACAACATCTCCCAAAGCAGCGCAAGCACACATACCGAAGCATTGTCGTATTCGCTTCTGCCGTTCCAAAAACGAGATTTTCAGCAACCTGGGCCGTGTCAGGGTCACCTTGGTTGGTCAAGCCCCCAAATGAGTATGCACAACGGTGAAGCCACTGTAGAGCACGTTAGTCCGGTGCAGCTACCAACTTCTTCAGCATGGTGACTCACCTCGGCTTGACGTTTCGTATCTGCGGGGTTCATTTGCCATAGCTCTGCAGCAATCTAAGACAGGAACAATCAATAACCTCGTGTATATGGCTTCCATAGCATAGACTTACGTCTGCGGCACTGTTACCCCCCATCAACTGCGCCTGTCCGCCAGTTCTTCCCCATGCCCGTGCAGCATTAATCCTAACTGCCGTAACACACGCCCATATCGAATTAAACTGTGGATCATTATGAACCCCTTTGTATTGATTGAACCTCGTGTTGCTGTTCCACACGGGTAGCGGTCGTCGCTGGGGTCGAATGTTGCCCTGATTTTGCATCGCGCTCCAATCGTCATTTGATATGTAGATCGCATAGAAACCTTGCGGGTGCGTGCCGAGTTTGTGGAACTGGGGTTGGAGTGGCTCATTTCCATCGACACTCCAGATGAAAGTGGCCTCAGGAACAAACTTTCTGTCGATATTGTCTGCAGTCATAGCCTGCCAGACAGTATCATGTCCAAACTCGACAATAGCCTTCCAGACTCGTACGAGCGCAGCTACTCGATTGGTCGCTTGGAAACCCTGTAGCAAGGGCACAGGAAGGTGGTAAATGAACCGAACTCGGCCAGTTGGGTTTGTTTGCTGAGAGATTGGCCTTCGAATCTGAACGTTCCAATACCGGGCTGTCACGTCCCAATCAGGAGTCGGTCCAACAGCGGCAGCGTAGATCAGTTCTGTCGAAAGTATCAGTAAGAAGATACATCGGACACGCAGAGTGGGGCATACTGCAGAACCTCCCAAAGATGAACTGGGGTAGATTAAAGTGCCGGCTCGACGAAAAGTCCTCTCCCTCGGGAGCCAGAAGCTTCCCCAGGAATTCCGCACTCTGACGAGCACTCTGGAGGTTCCCAGCAGAATCCCATGTCGGAAAGTGGCTGAAGGAGCCTGGAGGAGTTGCATCGAGGGTGTTCCTCATCTGCGTTTGCGCTTGACGGATCAGATCAATCGTGTAGTTGCCATAACGATCTCGTTGTAGTTGAGGAAGCAACCCTAGTTGATGCAAAGAATTCTGGGTATAGATCTGGAGCAAGAGCTGCTCCGGCATGCCAACGAGTGCTGTCAGCCAGTCATTCTTATATAACCGTTGGCGTTCGGAAGGTTTGCCACAAAGACGATCGTAGAGGTCTTGGTAAAGGAAGAAGGTATTGCTTGTGACGACTTGAGTCACCTTCTTTGCGCCCTGTGAAGAGGTAGACGACGTTCGTGTTCAAGGGATTCGTTGCGACAGGGTTGAGCCCTTCATACGAAAATAGATCATACGTATATGACCAAATATTCTACTCGCCAGATACTCATGAGTTTGGTACATTGGAAGCTGAAGGAAGACATACTTGGCCGTTGAACCTTGATGCCTCGAAATAGTCGACCCGCGGAACGGCTACCCTGACTGTAGGGGGCACATTGATCGGGATTGTTGTTCCTTGATGTGCCCGCATAACCGGGACGAGAGGCTTCTCTCGGCTGTCTCTGGATAGGATCCGTTGGTTGTATTCTCTGGTTATCATCGAGAATAGCGAACCCGCCTATGGGAGAGTCAGCTGTGGAAAGAACCGCCGAACGAAAGGGACTTTACCTCGGAATGACTGAACACCATTAGCTAGCTGACATAGACCACCTGCGTAAGCCGGTACAACTTTTGATGATATCTTTGCATTGCCAATCTCGTCTCCGTAGCATGTCTGAGCAAGAAGCGGCTCTGGATTTTGATTCGGTCCGTTCACCCATTGAGGCAATGGAAAAGGAGCTGGAGAGAAAAATCAGAACGAGGGTCAAGATTTGAAAGGGGATGACTGACGTCGTTCATAAGTCCATGGTGTTTGAGGGTACCTTGGGTTCAAAGCCGACCGCTGAATGAAGATGTTGGTTTCTTCGTACTTTCTACTTTATAAAGCCCAAAGAGAGGAACCGAGAATACAGGCACAGGGCAAGTACTACTCTTTCCCTGCACCTACAACATTCAACACGCTGACGCTTAGCGGAGGACAACATCAATAGATAGACGTTACGAAGGTACCACAGGTACATACCGAGTCGGACGCAGTTCTTCCCAGTTGGTATGCCATCGCCTCAGGTCCAAAGCTATACTAGAGCAGGTACCGGACACGAGCCTTTGGTAGGACTGTTTCCTCGGTAGGACTATTTTGCCGATGTTGCTTTTGACGAGTTAAATTGAGGGCGCATGCAAATGAACGTCGCTTGAAGAGCCTGAGGCCTTGTTTTCAAGTCGGGCTTCGTGAAAGATAGGGCGCAGTCGCGCAGGGGTGGCCGGTGCTGTCAACGTGTCCTTGACTGACCTTTCAGAAAGGGTTAGAATAAGATTAGAAATTGAAGCCAGTAGCATGCTTCAAAACGTACGAAAATCTTAATGCTGAACCTTCTCCAACCGCCTCATCATGATCTCTGTCAAAATTCAACCATCCTTCCCTTGCATAAACAGACGCTCCGACTATTATGGATTGGCTTCCAGGTTTCGGATATGTCCTGTCTGTCATGGTGGGATTGTCCTATTAGTCTTGGAGGTGGGCAGCTTAAAAAAGAACAAGATACCTAGAAGGTTTACGCTGAATAATTCTCTTCTTCACGATAGATAGATAGATAGATACACAACTCCGTAAATACAACGGGGTAAATTTCCCATTTCGTCAGTTTCGGTTTCGGCTTCGGCTTCGGTTTCGGTTTCGGTCTTGTTTAGGTTCAGTTTTCGGGTTCGATTCGGAGTTCGGTTTCGGTCAATTCGGTCGGTCGATTTCGGTTCGAGGGTTGACGCGTCATTCTCAACAACCTGCATTCAAATCCTCATGCAGTCACAAAGTTTCGATAATCTTCGTTCTCAAGCGAGCAAGATGAATTCAGATTGACGAAACAGACAATTTCACAGCTGAACTTCGGGACTGGAATCCGCCACCCCGGCGAGCAACGAATCTGACACCGTGACTCTGGATATGAAAAGGTGCGATCATAATGAAACTTCGATCCCCAAGTATCCTGTCTGATTTTCTGACCCAAGTAATCACTGACTACTCGAATCATGTGTGTACAAACTGAAATTGAATGCCAGAAGCCTGGACGCCAACCCGGGATGCTGTCATCTCTGCCCACTTATGTTGAAGAGCTGCGTGGTTGGTACGACTGTGTAACGAAGGACAAAGGACTCTCAATACACAATACATTTACTTTCTCACCAGACTCACCAATGCCGTGAATTAATGGTCCCATTTTAGCATAATTCTGATAACCATCCGTTCTGAGGAACATGCTCTAGGACATAGGTCATGCTCGACACCAATCCCATATTTCGGGTTGGTGAGTCATAATGCAGACACATCTATTGGTTCTGAACAAATTTCCGTGCGGAAGGTATTTATTTTTGGGGTGCATCCAACGTATGCTGGCTTTTCCAGCGGATTCGGGTGGTCCGCCGGATAACAATGTGGCGTATGTTTAAGCTATCCTGCCACTCACTCATGTTTTTCATTGCAGGACAAGACAACACGATAAGTCTCTGGAGCAGAGAGCATCCCAAGGTGCTCACGAAGCCTGATTCTCCCGATAATATTCATACTACGGCGAATTCTAACTCTCTGTCTAGCCCCGATCGGCCGATAGTAATTATCAAGGGCACGGCATATACACACCATAATTCCTATGGAACTTGAATGTCATGCTGTCTTTCCTTACCTACCTCACGTTATTTTCAGAACTATGAAATACCCGTGTACCTCGCCGCTCTATGCCGCCCAGCTACAACGAAGTATTCCTGATGGCGCAGTATCGAATAAACACAAAGCTGTGAAGCCACTCCAACATCGATGCCAACAGTCAAGTAAAACAATGGCGCCCGCTGACCCTCGAGTTCGTACGTGATGCAAAATGAGAAGGTATAAAATGCTTCAGTATTCTCAGAAACTAAACCCCAGCTCAATTCATCTACAACTCTAGTCTCTATGAAGTGGCAGTCAACATTCTTCCGCTCCGTTCTGCTCGCCGCTGTGGTTGCTGCCAACGCCGCTGCGTACGAGGACCATTCGTATAGGGCTCCTGGCCCGAACGACCTTCGAAGTCCCTGCCCTGGACTGAACACGTACGTGGCACTTCCTTTTTTCCTATTCTTCCCTAACTCAAGTCTCAGCCTGGCAAACCATGGGTTCCTTCCAAGGGACGGTCGAAACATTACGATCCCGATGATCGTCCAGGCTGGACTTGGTAGGCCTCAGGTCTCAATATTCATGGTTCGAGTCATCTACTTAATCGTCTCCAGATGGCTACAACATTGAAACCAATGTCCTCGGTGGGGCCGCCAAATTGGGATTGTTGACCTCAGATGATCTCACCACAATGACGCTCGACAATGTCAAGGAGTAAATACATTCGTTGTGAACAGTCGCGGAATCTCGTCCACTAATTATACCGCCATCAGACATGGTATTATCGAGCACGACGCCTCTCTTTCCCGTCAGGACTTTGCTCTCGGAGACAACCTCCACTTCAATGAAACCATTTTCACTACCCTGGCCAACTCCAACCCCGGATCGGATGTTTACAACACCACTTCTGCAGGTCAAGTCCAGCACGATCGCCTCGAAGATTCCCTGGCGACAAATCCCAACGTCACCAACACCGAAACCACGCTTACGATTCGCAGCTTCGAGAGTGCGTTGTATCTTAGCGTCATGGGTGATCCTACAGTCGGTGTTGCCCCCAAGAAGTGGGTCCGAGGTTCTCTAATTTGATTGAAAACTGACTCTTTCTTTCCAGTTTCGTCCAGGTGTTCTTCCGAGAGCAGCGACTTCCCATCGAAGAAGGCTGGAAGCGATCTTCGACTCAGATCACTCTTGATTCGCTCGTCAGTTTGGCCAGAATTATTACGGAAGAATCTCACTGGAATGCAACTGAGACTTGCGACTTCGGAATTTTGAGGTTTTCTCTAAACTAGGGCATATTGTGTTATGGTTGAGATAGTCCATTGGTTATGCTTTCATTGGAGTATACAACGCGTTACATGATGCTACATGTCCGTTGATCTTTGGGTATCGTACTTCTTCCGTTCTTTTTTACAATTCCTATATCCACAGTTAGCTTGGTTTGTGTGTGGCTATCAATACAACTTACAATCATATTCAAATTACCAGACAAGAGACCTGCATTCACACGCTCAGCGAGAATCACCATGCAAAGAAAACGGTACTCACGGTTCTCCAAAATGCATCCGTCAGGGATATCAATTCGCTGGCCCTCGTTCGCAACAACTAACACCAAGGTTAATAGAATATTACTTGGAACAAATCGCAACTTACCGATTACGGTTCCCCTTAGCGTAACATTCCGACCAAAGTAAACGTCGCCCGTGACTGTCAAATGGTCCAACTCCAGAATCTTGGGTATCTTCTTGAACCTCTTCTGGAACTGTTGAATCTTGGGTTCCAATCAGTCACTGTGAATGGGGTGACCAGACGACATGCTCACCTTCTTGAAGTGGTCGCCCAATTTGATGACTGGCGTAGTCTCGAACATTCTCTGTTCATTGATAACAAGTTGGCCGTGTTGTAAGGAGTATATGTCGCTCTTAATGAGAAGAAGGTCGGAGCAGCTTTTGACGGGTAAGAAGCGGCTACGTGGAACGTTGATGCCGTGTGCATTCTTGAAGTGCTTAATCGCGGCACCAGCAGCGGTCTCGAGCTAACGGAATGGGTTCAGCGACACTGTCGATGGTGCTGTGAAGATACGTACTTGTACTACGGCCTGACCATCGTCGGTCACCTTTGGGTTGACAATGATCTCGAGTTCCATTCCTTCGGTCTCCATAATACGCTTAAGCGCTACGGATCATGAATATCAGTCATTGATATTGTCATCGACGCGACGATATTAGCCAGCCAAGTACCTTTGAGATTTATCCATAAATTGTTTGTGTTGAATATCTTGAATTTGCGGACTACAATGACTGGTCAAACTGCGATCCAAGAGAAAAACCAAAGAGCGTTCCGACCCGATTTGAAGTCTTCAACGTGCTCCGACGGAACTTGGGCGATTTCAAGCAGCCTAATGGAACCATCATAGTCGATGAGAGTTCCTCCCTGTGTTACAAGTGAATATTCTGCATACAGAGATTTGGGAAAATCTCATCTTGACATCTGCCTTGGTCCTTGTCGGTAACCTCCATTAGGAACTCAGCTTTACTGTCGATCATGTGTTGAAGAATCTTTTCATCGACACTTTAAGAAACATCAGTATGACATGACTTGTATGTACACAGGACATACACGGCACCCAAGTTGTCAGAGTTTGAGACGAATAGATATTGGAGCTGATCAAGAACGCCAGAGTGAAGGAGTGCATTGTACAGGTCACGGTGACCTGGAGGATACCAGTTCTTCTTGTCATCGTCCACTCTCTTGGGCAGAGGTAACAGGGTGTCTTTAACGATACGAAGGTATCTGATAGGGATGCGCACCGTACCCGTTCTTGACGGGTAACGGGTGCCGTCAGACGGTAGCCGTGGCCGTCCCGTCAAGAGATTCGAGGAGAAAAAGGAGTACCGTCAACGGCACGGCCGTGTATCGTCGACCAACCAGCAAAAACGGTAACTTGACGGGTGCTAACGGGTGAAACGGGTCTGTGAGCGCTAAACGAGCACTACTTCCAGTAGCGTGCATTTTGCGAGCTGAAAGGGTGAATGGGTTGACCCTGTCAGACATGATGAACCTTTCTAAAGCAATTGAATGTCAGTTTAAATGCTTTGGGCCCCTTTTCACGTTAAAATTCACTCACTGACAGGCCTGAATCTCGGCATACAGATAATGATAGCCATTTTTAGGACTTCAAGGGTGGAATTTGACAGATGTGGACCTAAAAGGTCTTCGGTGGGTCTTTTCCTTCGAAAATGGGGATCGACAAACATTAATTGTGCATAAATCTGGGCATAGGATAGCAAAGACCTACCGAACACCCGTTGACGGCCGTTTTTGACCGTTTTTACTACCGTGCCGTCCCGTTCGAGCCATGTTTGGACCCGTCACACGGACGGTTTTGGACTAGCCGTGCCCGTCAGCGGTCCCTTTATAGACGGCCGTGCCCGTCGACGGCACGGTGCGCATCCCTAGTATCTGAACTGGTTGAAGGTGGTGATGCGTAATTGTTGGTTGGCGTACTTCTTGATGATCCTAAGGGTGTCTTCATGGGTGTTAAACGAAGTCATGAGGACAAGGGTAACATCGACACGATGCGTGGTGTTTAGGTGTTCGATTTGGCGGACGGTGAGGACGAGGAAAGTCATATCGTCCTTTACCTCAAGGGCACTCTTCGCTCCGGTCATACCTAGTAGAAATACAGAGTAAGAGTATAGAGTAGAAGCAGAATAGAGGAAGCACTCACCCATTGATGTACCGAGACCACCATTGACTTTCAGAACGGCGAGTTTGTTGAGGTTTTTGGGGTCCGTCGACGACGGAAGGCTTGCATAGGGAACGATTTGATCGTCGGCTGGTGACTTGATACGATCCCAGTCACTATAAAGTTGTAAGTGAAAAGAATCTGTAACAGGTCTAAACCTCACAGTTCTTGACTTTTAGCGCGTTCCGAGAGATAACGGGTAAAGAGGAAGAATGATTGCATTTCCGTATCAAAGGCCTGAGCAGCCTCTCAGCACCATATCGTCAGAAATCGGTACACCAGGCAAACCTTTTTAGTAGCTGGGTCTTCTACTGTTGCGACAAGGCGACTTATCTCGTTTCGCATTGCTTTGGCAGCGACACCGGTGGTCGCTGTCTTGAAGTCAATATGACTTGAACCACGAACACGAACATCACTTTTCGGTGCAAGACTGTCCATTTTTTCCACAGGGCTCGAGAATACACGTTGTAGATGATGGGAGCAGGAAGGAAAGAAGCTGAGCACGAAATATTTCAGGTTCCCACCACTCACGCTCCAGTAGCGCACGGACCACCAGAGTGACGGCATACCTTGACCAGGGTTACCATCCTCCATGATCATCTGCGCCTTTCCTCATTGCTGTTCTCATTTGACGAGCCTCGAGGCACTAGCCTAGATCGTCAAGAATTCCGCGAAATTCTCGAAAATTCCTATCCGCCATTCTTTCAGCTGCACCCTGTCAGGCAGTCGCGTTCTCGTTGGTGAACAAGACTTGGGACTAGCCGTTTTCATTCTGATGGTGCACCCAATCCCCTTTGATTGAATGCGTCATAAACAAAGCACAGAGCGGGGAGGGCGGGAATCTTCCAGTAGCAACGGAACTCGTACCGACCTAACGAACGGAATCAATGGGTTTGCGACGGTATCCAATGGAAAGCTCGGCGGGTATGTTATGTTACGCTTCTGTGTCTCGCACTTTGGCTCTACTCATCTTACATCCTAATCTTCAGAGCTTCCGATCACTAATGACCACGGAAACTATGTCGGCAATAGCGATGGCCTAGTGCAGCTAACAATCCTCGTTTTCCGGGACCGGCTTCCACCCAAAGGTGTAATGACTTCATACCGGACTTTCGTGTTACTTCTAAATCCATTAATACGCGCCCACTACTTGGACCTACAGATGCTCGAGGACTGCGATCGAATTCAAATTCCCGAGGCATTTGATGAACGGTATCTTTCATCTCGGAGCCATCGCTCTTCATCTCGCCTTCATTAGTTGCAATCTACATTCGAGAAATTTCATTTATCGTATTTCCCGGCGTATATGATAACAAGGATCAAAATTATTAAGTATGAACGACGCACAATGTAACCATGATTGCACCACCGAGTAGACCCTCTACTTCATGCTACTGATACGCTTTCTTCGCATCTCTTTCTGCATCCATACAGCTTTCTGGTGACGGCCAGCATATGATGTTGAAATTGCCGAACAGCGCATTTGGCTCAACATGCAAAGGAGACTTATGTAGGAAGGGTGCCAAGGGATGCGCATCGATACGATTGGTGGAAAGGATGAATGCATTTCGAGTCATCTGGCAGAGAGCTAAACGGGCGCCCTTACGAGCGTACGTCGCCTTCTGGCGCCTATTTCCGTGTATTGATCCTCATTCAACAGTTTTCCAGAAGGGGAGGAGTGATGATCCATTATGAAACATTCCACCAGCAACATTACTCTCATCCCCTTGGGATGAGCGAAGGTGACAATGCTAGATGACAGGTTAGGCAGGGTAAGAACAGGAGGAGTGCGTAGGTGATTGGGGTCAAAGCATGCCAGAAAGATGTCATCTCCAGACGGCAGCGACCGATGTCAATATGGCCAATGGCCCTCAACGTGCACTCGCAAAAGGGAATACAGTATACATGGACTAGCGGTCTTCGACTCTTCCGAACGACATGTGTATGCGCCACCATCACTATCAAAGGAGTACCCGAAATCATACTCGAATGGCAATGCGCTGAAAGCTAGTAGAGGTATCGGAGTTGAACGGAACACTTGCGGATCCCAAACGCTTTATGCCGTGGTATCTCACAGGACCTTAAGGAAGTCAAAACGAGAAATCATAATTCAGGGATTGCAATCCTGGGGTGCGTGCTTACCGTGATGCGCATCGTTTAAGCCTGGGTGATTGGCTATAACTAATGTTTTATGTCCCAGGTGCACCTGATATGACCAATTGATGGCACCATCAGAGGCCTTATCCCGATCGGGTAATGGCGTCTCTACAGGCCCTTTTCTTCCCTAGGATCCTCAGTTCGTTAAAGTCAACTTACCAGGGAGTTTGGACCAAGTTTAGGCAGGTCCCTCGGACATCAGACGTATGTTCTCCCATCACGGAGACTTCTCACATGACGTACCGCCGTCACCGAGCCATCAAACCAGCACTAGTATGTTTACGCTTATGTCCGGCCTTGCTTCCCGCCATCAAATGTCTTCCGCGCCCTTTCCGCGCCCTCCGTATGTCGAGTTTATGTCATTCCCCGCCTTCCCTATGTTGTGTACTGTCCCTCCCCCTTAAAAATGATTAAAAATTGTCAAAAAAATTCGGAGAGATAGATATCAGACAGAACAACTGTTATAGGGGCTACAAATCATGATTTACAATATATGAAGAACAAAATACTGACTCTACCTATTGCGAGAAAGGCTCAGCAAAACTTACATAGAACCCACCTCATTGCGTCCTCTGCTGTTGCGTCCTCAGCCATACATTGTTACCCGGTTCCCTTCCTTCGCGACATCCATGAATTGATGACCGGTGTCCCCGCCGAGTGTAAAAGTAAAAGGGCTTTCTTAACCACCCTTTCTCATATGATAAATAACATTGCTAATAGGTGTTATGTAGTAGCAAATGAATAAAAACAGACCTCAGTCTCGAGGCACCTTTCAAATCCCGGCTAATTAGAAGCCATCAGATGTGAACGAAGTTGGCCGACAAGTGGAACCGAGAGTAAAACATATGCGCTGGAACATATGTATCGTCTTGGCTGCAGGGATTTTGTATACAAATCACAGTTCTGGGACCCTCATAATGTCCAACGTCCTCATACAGCTGCTGGTAGCAAAAGTACTTAGGATGACGAACGCTGAACATAACAAATGAGGTGTCGATATAGATTCCTTACTGCCTTTAAGTCCATCTGCCGAATACATTCTTGCACCACCAAATATTTATTGCAATAAAATCCGGAAAAATCCTAAAACGCTTGGTAAGCACTAGCTCAAAATCATACTCGTTTTTCGGATAGACGTCAAACTGCTTTCCCACAAATACATGTGAGCTGCGACAGCCGAGAGATGTGCGCCCGCCCACACTCAGTGAGAAAACGTTCAGGTCCTAAGTAGTTAGATGTCAAACAACAAAAAGATATAATAAATTGCCAAACTAGTATCCAAAAAAAAAAAAACTATGGGAATCGTGAATGCCTTATGCGTCAACATTCGCACGGTTCCTCTGCACTGCCATCTCTTCTCCTCAACGATTTCGGTGAACCATGGGCTAATGTGGGGGTCACGACATTCTAAGCTTTGAGGACAGGTGCGTAGCATAGCCAGAAATGTTTTGGTCTCATTGAATCCTCATTCAATCAATGATATTCGGTAAACTAGGTATATATCTACGTCGGTGCAGGAGAACTGTCGGACCGGTGAGGTTGGGCCGACGGTGCATGTGCACTGTCAACGACCACCTCTGAAAGCATTGTCAACCCCCTGCAAGAAGCCACTTTCAGGTCCAAGAAATCGCCATTTTGCAAGGGTATCGCCTTCCCGGAGAAATTGGCTCATTGTTCATCTGAACTGTGACATACCAACCATCCAAGTGATGGTTCATATGGACTATCGACATTCTCAAGGCAATCTCTTCCTTGATACTCAGTTTTTTTAATTTCTTACTGTTCGTAGATATCAAAGCTTCCATACCCCGAACTTCGAGAACGACAGTCATCACAGTTTCTAGGAGCCGTCATCCAGGTTCCAGCCAAACGACAGTTCACACACACTGTTCCTCAATCTGCATTCTCGACGCATTCTACACCATTTCCAGACCTATCTATAGCGATCTCTCATGAATAGACGTAGAGGCATTGTACAGTTTCAATGAACTGTACCTCGCCTAACATCACGCCAACAGTTCCCATGTACCGTACCACACTCAGGACGACGCCGACGGTTCCCATGAACTATATCCTACATGCCATACCTACACCTCGGAAAACCTGCCGCTATATCATATACTATCCAATATCAACCTTTAACCACCCCAGAACGTTCAAAAGCCGACGCCAATACCGCTTTCACGGGATGGTTTCTGTGAACCTTCGCAGCTCGAACGGTGTCACGACAGTTTCTCTGAACTGATGCTTCCGAACAGCAAGATGCACGCCGTATGTCTTCAGTTTCTTACCTTTTCGTCTTTGCCTCTCACCAGAAACGCCTTTGAAGAATGTATCGCGGGCGACATAGAACAGTTTGGGAGAACTGCTACCTTCGACGATTTCGACGACGGTTCATCTGAACCATTCCACAATTTAGGCGAATGAACACTTGACGTTGGCTGGCTTTGTATTCCGGTTGCCGTTTTGAAGTCCGTGGATAGAGTCGTTGACCATGAGAAGAGCTTCCCTTCACAACTGCATTTCCCTGGTGTTTGTCGTTGGGTCTTGTGCATTATTGTATCCTTTTCTCCTTGATCAAAGAATTCATCATGTTGAGTATTTAGTTTAAGAATCCAATACTGTAGTATGCTACTCACACGCACTTCAAGTAGGAATGCAGCAAGACAAAAGTACAAGACGAAAACGGTCACGTGAACTCGCACTTGAGCTATTCATCTCGCAGCTCCTCGCATCTAACTGTCTTGGTTGACACGGTGTTCCCCCGCGACTCCGTGGGCATTAATGAAACTCTTCTTTGATACTTGCCCTTCAATGCTCCGATTACTGGCAAGTCGTTGTTGTTTGAAGTACCGGCGCTTGCCCCACAGTTCCGGGGAACTACCCTTTCCGTCATATCTCATTCACACACTCGCTCATTGTGACTTTCTTGATATTCACCCCGCTCATTAGCTCTAAATAAAGGGCCTTCTTGACCCTCCAGATGTGTTGTAAAAAGGCCCCCGCTAGCACAGAGTGTCGTATTCCTCCAAAGGAGTTTCGGACACTCTGTGCAGCGGAGTGCCATGTGCACGGTGGGATTCGAACCCACAATCACATCGTTAGAGCTCAACTGTCAAACGAACGTCATGTCCACTACACTACGTGCGCATTTTTTTGACGCAGACTCCGATGTGACTCCACAAGAGGTTTTTTTTTACAAGTATTAAAACGATAATTCTACATTAAATCCTTCCAGCTCTTGACTCAGAACCACCATGAACGACCCTCCTAGTACCAACTTCCTTATCCACTTCATTGAGTTCTTGCCGGAGTTTCCTAGGTAATTCACTCAGTTCTGCCCGTGTTTGCGAGAATCCTTCTGATCTCCTCATAGCCCAGACACACCGTGGCCCATTGCAAAGCTCTTCCTTCGACAAAAGCGTCAAAAAACGGTCACCGCCATCTTCTGGCTGAAACACGCCAATCGTTACCGCGACTTGAAGGCATCCGAGTACAGGCCACTTCGCAATATCCTCCGTGACTACCTCGAGCAGTTGAACAGGATGTTGAACCCGATCGATGGAGTCCCCGATGAAATTCTTGTCTACATCTTTAAGCTTGCGGCCCCCGAAATCATTCTCAACGACTACCCCAGGAGTCACCGCCACACTCGCCCTACCATTTCTTGTCCCCAGCTCAGAGTATTCGCCCGAGTCTCGCGTAAATTCCATGCCATTGTTCTATCCAATCCTAGCCTATTCTCTACCGTACGCCTTCGCCGACAGGCCAGATGCCTTCCGCATCATCCCATCGCACATCATCGTATCGCGCGTATCCAGAGTCTTGCCCAGTCGCTCCCCCTCGATGTCACTGTCGAATTTGTTGACAAAGGCGATTTTAACTTTGTGACAATGCCGGCCGTTGTTGCGACGTCTCCTTGCATGTCGATGGACCATCTTAAAACGAGTCATTGGAGAAGTTTTGCGCTGGAAGGTGCATCGTACCTCGTTGCGTCGATTCTAGAGGATGTTGACGTCCTACCCCATCTCCCTAACCCAATTTCCTTGTCTCTGACATCTCTTCAAGTAACCCGCCTTCCATCTCTTGAAAGCTTTCTCCGCATCCTTACTCGCTCGACTATCCCTCTTCAAAACCTTTCAATTACCGTTACAGACGATTCGTGGGAGAGGCCAAACCTTAATCACTCGTTACAGCTGCCTCGCACGATCAGTTACATTCATATCAAGGGCACCAGCCGCGTTGCCTTGTGTATCCTCCGTGCCGCCCCATTCGTGGCAAATGTCACAGTGACGCTGATTGCCGGCCTTGATGCCGTATTGAGCGGCCTTCGGAAGAGGAACCCAATCCACTTTTGGCCCTTGGCCATGACTACGGTAATTGAATTATCAGGGCTTCAGACGTTGGCCGTGGAGGACGACGACAACAGGGCAGCGGCTGGTATCGATTTCTTCACCTCGATTACAGCTCCAAATCTCCTCAGCTGGTCATTACAATATCGATATCCTTTCCCTCGTGAATACCAAATATCTCCCGACTATCTCTCGGCAATGAACACGTTCCTGGCTCGACACCCATCTCTTCTCCATGTTATCGCCCTCGATGCACCGCCCGAAATTAATGAACTCCAGTCTCCTTTCCCACAGTGTGTCATTCGGCGCCATTCCAATCTAGTCACCTTTGATAACATACACGCCTTATGAGAGCGATAGCTCCTTATCTGATGCTAGTATTGGCATTGCCTACACATGTAGGTGCTCTCGGAACCCTTCTTGTTACTGTCGGGACACTGCAACCCCGCAACCGTAAGTTTTTTTTTCGCATTTTGCCTTTGCTGTCGCTAATCTACCTCCTTTAGAGATGTCACGGCAGAAGATGACTGATAGACGTGAATTTTGCTTAGCCGTCGCTTGATTTTGGCCAACTGTTGTACTGATACGAACTTACTGATATGAACTACGTTTGAATACATTTGAATGTATTCTAAGCGGCCACATGTAGATAATATATCCCGAAAGGGATTCATGTATTCAACATACAGAACTTTCACACGTCCGCAACTCCTATTGCAAGCGAGTCCGGAATTTCTCCATCGAAAAAGATTCGCCTGTGACACCAATCAGACAGAAGACGTCAAAGTCAGATGGAACATACGTACGTTGACGAAAAGACTGCTTTTAGTGTGTCCTTCACTTCTGGCTTGTGAAGAGGCTGGGGTGTCATGGTTGATGGAGTGAACTTGATGACGAGTATTGGGCCCAGGACCACCTGTAATCCATGCGAGAACAGGTACCAGAAACGATTACGATCCCGGTTGTGATGAAGAAGGTCGCAGGACTGAGGATAGACATATACTCGGTATTGTATGTCCCGTTCTACGGCCTCTTTTGCTTCTAAGATATCGAACATCAAGGGTAAGACACCTTTGAAAGGTGGGAACCAATAGAATGTCACTACGTCGTCGACATGGGCTACGTATGGTGGGTCTTCTGTGTCGAATAAAGGCACTTGCACGCAATGCACAGCACGGCTCCCACAACCAATGAATACTCCTTTGACAGAAGCTGGCCAAGGCTATAGAGAGCAAGAGTCAGACATAGTATTTCGACGACTGAACTGAGACGCACCACTGCTGGATGTTCACTCAAAAATTTGACATGCCCATTGGTGCAGCGAATGACCTCGTCTGTATTCGGTGCCTTAAGCAGTGATCCTTTTCTGACTGGTGGCATGAGTTGGGGTGGTTTGTGACTTTTTTTCTCGTTCTCTCGTTGCTTAAATACAAAAACGCAGCGGTTTTCAAGAACTGTGGTCAATATTACAACGGTAGAGACACGTGTTGAACGTGTCTCGAAGGCTAGTATTTAGCTGGTGGTTGAACACCGCGTATGTTATATACATCGTTCAAATATGAAAAACTATCCTATATTTATACATCTGCGTCAGGAGCAATTTTTACCAAGTTAGCATTATCAAACAGAGCCATACCAGCCACATAGGCGGCCTCATCAGTGGCAACATTATCTACAGCTTCCTGTGCCTTTGCGTTGGCCTTCTCCTGAGCGCGAGCGGCTTGCACGCGACGAGCATAACCCTCATCCCGACGAACCCACTTGCCATCTTCTGAAGCCATGGAATACATGTCGTCGACGTCGAGCAACGACCAATATCGATGCTGGGAACAAACTAGCGCTCGCTGTCGTGGGGTCAGAAAATCACCGCGCCAGTCGTCGGTCACGCTGGCAGTGATCGACGACAGTTCACCTGTTTTCCACAGGTACATCTCCAGAAGCATGTCATTGATGTTGCACCCGCAATCCGCTGCTAGAGGATGACGAGAATGAACTTTATTCCATCCCGGCACCTGCCACTCCTTGGGAAGTTCGAATACGCCATTCTGTGCTGCCTGCTTGGCGGCTTTCTGCTGTTCTTCCAATAGCTTTGCCTTCACTGCCTTGTGCAGTGGTGGCCATGGCCGGCCAAAAAGAGTGTCGTCATCTCCATCTACCTGCACAGCACGGGCGGTAGACTTTTCGGTGATACTGTGATATCGACAAATGAGGTTGTTCCGGGTGGAGATCATGGACGTCAGGGCGATTTCACGAGAAGTGGTTGCCAGCTCGGGAGAGGTAGAGGCGGCTTCATAGAGGTGAGAACGTAGTCCAAGCTGCTTCTTGGGCTCTTGGATGGCAGATGGGCCTTCTCCGATGATAGAGTTCGTGTACCACCGCCGAATACCTTCTGCAAAAGGAACGAATCAGGTTAGTAAAATATAGTTTGCGGCAAAGCAATTAAAATACTTACTGAGTTTACTGTCGCCATCGAGGACTGGACTGTCGTCTGGATCCTCAAGGACCATGTCAACCTTAGCTTGTCCAAGATTCCTTCTCTTCCTGGGCGCTGTAAAAAGAGAGCAACATGAGTACCAGTAAAAATACTGCACAATGATCTTGGTACCTTTGTTTGCCGTAGATTGCTCATCGACACCTGTTTCCGCAGGCTGTGCAGACTTACGTGTGGCGCCCTTGCGTCGAGTCGTGCTAGCTTTCTTCTTTGAGGCATTACGACGGCCTTTTGCTGTCTTCTTGGTCCCTTGAACATCGGCAGATGAGGCTAAACACTTGTAACATTGTTAAATGAATGACTTACCCTCACTGTTCGTGCCACGAGGACTCGGCTTTCGACTTTTCTTGGCCGGTGGAGGACTTGCGTCTGCCATACTATCAGCCGTCTTTACCACATAACGTTGCAGACAAGGCGTACCTTCATCATCAGAAAGAATAGCACGCATGCGCTTCTTAAACAACCTTATGAGTCGAGGGGGTTGATCTTCGAGTTCATCGAGTTCATCGTCGCTGAATGAGATCACTGCTATTCAGATATAATAAATTAGCAACACATTGTCGGTAGCACGGTATTTTCTTACCTTTGAATCTTTTCAGTGCTCGCTGTGAGCCCAAGGTGTTTGGAGATTTCTCGTGGTCTTCGTTCTCGTCGTCAAGGCTTGGTTCTATCTCGGCTTCATTATCCGACTCCCCTATACTATAGTTTAGTCTTCCTTATTTGTACTGATTATAAAAATCGCTCACCTCGGGATCGTTTGAGTACTGGCTGTGGAATAGGCTCTTGATTGACTTCCGGCTCCGTGGCTTCGTCAATTTCTCGGTCAAATAAGTCTTTGACTCGGAGTTGCGGAAGCTTCCTGGTAGGCGGACTTGGGGTAAATAAATTTGCCGGATCGTCACCTGCGCTACTTGACCATCGCAAGTTTTGCAACGATGCATTTGGTGTGGCGGTGAGGGAAGGTGTCGAGATACGTGCTGTGGTGGGGGACAAGATAGCTTGGGATGATTCGGATGGTGGAGATGGAAGGTCGGATGGCGGTGCAATATCCTCAAATTCGCGTAATGGTAGTAAATCAGCGGCGGTAGTGGGCGAAGCTGGTCTACCTTGGTCCATATCCACGGCATGCGCCATCAGTGACAAAGGACATCCCACTAGACTATCAGGCTTGGGGCTTGAAAGACGACTTGGAGGTGCAGTAGTTGATGCCGCATTAGTAAGTGCTTCGGCGGGAGGTGCTTCTTCTGCAGCGGCAGAGCCAGTTGTTGAAGAGGTATTGACTACAGCTGGCCGAACGCTTGGCATAGGTTGAATTGCCGTCACTGTGTCAATGGGTGTATCTGTGGCGGGTGGCTCCCCAGTGGAAGTGCCTACTGGTTCTTCTCCTCCTGTTATGACTGGAGACGGACTCGATTTGCCTTCAGGATGTGGTAGCTCTATTTTTGGGATAGCAATGAATTAGTAGGCCTCATATAAAAATAATGACTTTCGACTCACCGATGCTGTTCAACCTCGCAGACACAGTTTGTTGTCCACCTGAAGGGGAAGACTGACTGGGTACCGTATCGCTAACTTTCTTGGCGTTCTGTTCGGCGACTTGGCTGGGAGGTAAGGAGCAGTCAAGCTCGACAACTGCATCCAACACCTGTTCCAGTCCTATATCGGTGTGAGTATATAATTTGAAACATAGTAAAGAGTAAACTTACCGCCGTCGTCGTCATCGTCGGGAACACTACTCAACTCGCTGTCACTGTCTCCAGAGACCTGTGAATGTCCCTGTGATTTGGCGGCCATCTGGGCTCGATTGAGCGATTCAGCTAGCATTCCATTTAGTTGTCTGTGATGTGACGTCCGAAGAATGAGAAGAGACGTACCAAACGTTGAGCTGACCTGACCTAAATGTGTTTGGGCACGTCTCTGCTTTGCCTCGGCGGCTTTCCGTTTGGTCAACGCCGTCTTGCAAAGGGCCTCAGTGTCTCGGACACGCTTGCTTGCCTGTCTTGAGGGATTGTTGTCAGCTTCTATCTGCGCCTCGTTCCAAGCCTGATCAGCGGAAGCATGGGCAGCCTGCGCCGCTTTTGCATCAGCGTCGGCCTGTGCCTTCGCTTCTGTGGCTGTAGACAATGCTGGAGAAACGTCAATGGAACTGTTTACTTGTTGAATGATATTTACTGACCTTTTTTCAAGTCGGCGACGGTGGGCGTAGCAACTGAAAGAAACGTGAGGCATGGACCCAAAAAAAAAATCACTGTATAGACCTTGTTGAGCACGCTTCAATCTAGATTCTTCCACCTTCTTTCTCGCCTTTTTGCCTGTATAAACCGTGAGTAATTTTTTTTTTAAAAAAAATCAAGGACCTCGCGAGACTAACCTTTAGGATCAGGACAAGCTGAGGTAGCCGTGGGCTTGCCTATGGGATCGACCGTCAGTTTTGAGTAAGGGTTGATACATAGAAGAGGGGAGAAGAATACCTGAGGGTCCCGTCAAGACTTCCCTCTTTGTTCGAGCACTTCGACGAGGGGACATTGTTGTGGTAGAAGAATAAGAGACGAGGCTGGGAAAGGATGACAATTATCAGAGATTTTAACCCTGATTGGACCAAACATTGAACAAACCTGTACAATCAGAGGCAAGTTCTTGAATCCCCTTCAATGCTCTGAGGCACTGAGGCTCGAGATCGACGAAATGCTCGAGCTCTGGTGAAGATGAATTGTCTGGAGTTCATATTCCTCTTGAACTCTAATTGCAGAAACCGTTCTGATTTCGCTGTAACTGACCCATGCCGGGCTGTTGTGAACGGTAACATCGTCCTGTAACTGTCAATATGCCGAGGCGGCGAAATGCCTGAACCACTGAGCTGGAACCGTGTGTGACATGAGTTCTATACTTCGAGATGCCACGATGCACGCCACAATTCCTGATCTGTATTGGTTCTTCGGACCCTGTCATAGTATTGTCACTTTACGCCGGTACATTCGTTCCGTATCCTTTCCAGATTCTTCGCTCTCCATTTGGCTGTATAAATGTCTTAGCCATGTGGTGCGGAGAGTTGAATTACTGTCAAGATGCTTGCTTACCAGGCGTCGCGTTTGGTGTCCAGTACGTGCCATCCATCCTAAGTATCACTCTCCAGACTCGCTCGTGGCATCTTTTGCCGAGAGCAAAGGCTCCGAAGATGACCTGGTGACGAAATAGTGTTATTGATAACTCCTCTGACTCCGTAGGGATCGGGGAAAGTGTACTTCGGGCCCGGATATGTTCATGACTGGGAAACAACTCCATACCCATAGACTCACATCCCTGTAAAGGGTGAATATCCGAAGTTGGTGTTGAATCCAATGCATGACTTTGCAGGTATCGGTGCAAGGGGAGCACGACGTATTCGGGAGGCCTTCAGCTCACAATCTAAGGTGAAAATGTTATCAGTAAAGCGTTTGATACGACCGCAATGAACACTTGCATTCTGTTTATGTGGAATGAATCGGATGATGCGCGCCTTCAGTAGCACCCGAAGGTCTTCATCGTTCTAGAGGGTCTCTTGAAGTGGTTAAAGGAGTAGAAATGCCGAGTATTCTTCTGAGTATGTTGTCCTAAGGGTTTGGCGAGGAGTAGTATAGATGGCAAGAAGTGGGTTCGGCACAAGCTGGACACAAGGGATGCTTCAAAATCAGCCGGAAGTAAAGAATGGGTCAGGACAAACTCACCACCATCAGCTTCACATCTATCCATCGAGTCCCCGTCTCGTCGGAACTAAAGACAATACCGGCAACTCAAGCTCTCCAACGCGATGTCCCTAGTCGCTCGTCGATACAAGTAGTCGTTCCATCTCGCTGTGTCATTCGAAATACGTTGGTTCATGCATTATCTTGTGAGACCGCATGAACACCAACTCTGACAGTCTAACACGCATAGGAATGTTCGATAACTCTTTGCTGATGGTGCTTGTCGTCCATGATAATGATGTCTTTGCGCTTTTGGTATAAACTAGAATGTTAGCTAAAAATGGAGCACGCAATATTTCATGCTCACAATAGTTTCAACGCGAACCTTTGCGCAGATCTCTTCTATGTACCATACCCTCTACTCTGTTGTCCAAAGCTTGACCAAACTGCCCGCTCTACAGTCATACAGGAATAGGGATAGCTCAGGGTGATTCAACCTGAGTCAACTTCAGCATACGTGCATATGCATATTGTGTTGAAAACGTACCGATAGAAAGCATGAAATGAGAAATTACAGACTTGTGCAGCACAGCGTTTCCATGAAGTTGCCAAAATCCAGGCTACTTGCATTATGGTGGTCGAAGGCAGAGGCGGAAAAAAGCCGCCGAGCAACCTCACCACGCATTTGATGAAGTTCGGACAACATCCTCATCGATCATCAGCCGCTTTGGTCGAGGAAATGAATATGATATATACTTACTTTGTATTTTCGGACTTGGTTGGACGTGTTAGGTTATATTGGGTATTAGGTGGGTATTCAGCACCACGTCGAATGTTGAAAGTTAGTTGTCATCTGCCGGATACTGCGTCGCAGAGCTGAGTCCACTATGGATGGTCTTCGATCGTATGTCTGCGACTGGAAATCATTTTTCATACATCCACAGCGCTACAAGATCCCCTTAGCAGACGCGATGGTGGAGTCAGCATTCCAATGGATGTACTTTCTCCTTAAGCGCCTGGACGTCTCCGTAGCTTGTGAAGCAAGCAACCGTGACTGCGTACTGTGACGAAATGTCACAGCACCCATTCAACTACGCACTCTCATGGCCTGTCATGGACGAAGCAGGTCCCTCCAGAAATCCCTACGATACAAGCCATGAAGATAGGTAAGCTGGATATTCCTAATCGATCCTCTGTTCTGATTTGCTCTTTCAGACAACTACAAGAAGTTCGGGAGCGAGCGCGTGAGCGAATGAGACGTTATCGTCAACGGCTTAAAGCGTTGGGGTGAGTCCGAGGTAGCGATACTGGTAGATGCTGTACTCACACCCAGTGCTTCTTCAGGCGCACACAGATGAAAGATTCATGTCCACCTAAGCATCGAAAAAGGAAGACAAAACGGTATGGATTTAGCCTTGCGGGATGCTATCATTTGATTGAATAGCTTCAAGTTCTGCAGCTCCAAAAGCCAAAACAACACCCACTGCAGCAGCAAACGTCAAGCCTACACCTGCCACCTCTCACAATACTCACCTGCCACCTCCTCCCCCACCGCTTCCTTCTGGTCCATTCGTCCCGCATACACCTTGGTATCACTATCCACCGCCACCGCCAGTCAATTTTCCGTATCCACCTTACCCTGCACCTCACAGTCATGTTTGCTATAATTGCCCAATGTATCCAAATCACCAGTCTCATGCTTATTTGAACACCAACATTGTACCGCATAACTTCGCACACGTCTAATAATGATATGTAATGCTTGAAATCATATTATATTGAGCTATATAACTAAACTAAGATTTGTCCGAGGTCAAACCAGGGATGACTATCCCTGCGAGCTCGAGTGCAGCCCTGACTCTTCGGAAGTCCTTCTCGGCTGCTTCCTTGGCTGCGTTTGCCTCTGCAAGTTGAGTTTCTACCTCCTTTGCAGCAAACTGCCGAGCTTCTGCGATTTTGGCCTCAGCTTCTGCGTTCACCCGAGCCAACTCTTCATTTGCCGAGGCCAGTTTGGCAGCGAGCTGTGAGGTATCGCAACGGCGGGCGGTCATCAGAGAGGTATAGAGCTGGTGGTTAGCCTGATGAAGGTTATCCAATAGTTCACCACCTTCGGTACGTAGACGTCTAGACGTGAAGTGGATAAATGGTTCATTGGCCGTAGGATGCTGAGCACTGAAATGTACCCAGGCTCCCGTGTCCTCTGCGAGATCTTCAAGCTGGTCAAGAACGTGTCAGTGTATTATTGAGAAATATATGAGTCACCCTACCTTTGTCATGAAACGGCGAGTCCGGTCATAGAATAGTTTCGGGATGTTGGTCCCTGTTTCATCGATTATTGTGTTATTCTTGGCATCCTTTCTCCTCTGTTTCTGCTCTCGACGATGACAGGTACGATGGACAGCTAAGATGAAATGTCAGAATGAAAAAGAAGGACGTAATGGTACGAAATCTCACTTAAGAGCTTATTCCCTCGATAGACCCCCACCACCTCGCCGAAACAAGGATTGGCTTTAGTTGCGCGCTGACGCATAGGCTTCGTCGGCGACGAAAACGGAGAGGAAGAAAGGGAACTTGCTCCGGATGGGGTTGAAAAAAGCGAGGAATCGTCGGAGCTAAATAAGCGAAGAGGCACTACCGAAGAGGAGCGGGTACGTGCGGGAGTCAACAACTCAGGTCGCTCCTCCTGGATTTGCTCTGCACTGCCCATATTTTCGGTTGCTAAGTGGTCGGTGTTTGGCGTGTCACGAAGCCTCGGGTCTATAACACAGTCTGGTATTGTATTCGTCTATAGTCTTGTCAGTTACTGTCTGAGTCAGAAGCTCTAAGCGCGACTTTACCTGGGGGTTGCCTGGATTCTCGTCATTACAAGGAGACGGTAGTGAAGTAGAGAGAAAAGACGGAATAGCTGAGTTGGCAGCCGAGGTTGTGGACATCTCCATTGCAATGCTCGGCGTTTCAGCTCCAGAAGTATTTTGTTCAGAAGCAGGGCTACTAGTAATATCGACCTGGCATAACTCTTCAGTCGCAAGTAACGCCGAGCTAGAGAAACTTACCACATCCTCATGGGTGACACTTTCAGAAGGAAGCTGCTCTGGTAGCGTAGCAGTAGGGTCTGCACCCGGCATGTCCAGAGGATTCTAGATAGAAATGTAAATTGTACAGAGCATGATGAGAGAACAATCCACGGACTGTTATGAGTCGTCGCTTGTATCGTGGACATGACTTCATAGGATGGGGAGAGGGACATTTGCGACACATACGCAATGGCTTTTCTATGGCAGGTGTGGTATTGGTGGACCGTGTCTTCACCATCTTTATCAAGGAAGAGGAACAAGCAGTTGAGACGCGTAATGAGCGAAAGGGGTGCTTTATATATCTGTGGAGGAGAGATATTAGTCAGCAATTACACGTCTAATGGTTATGGGCTAAAGCCCAGTCCTGAAGAAACCGTGGAACTGTCGTCTTGAGTAGGACAGAGCAGCTGCCTATGCCTCCAAAGAAATCAGGATCCTGGGTTCTTGAACCATGTCCTGAGGTCTCCACAAAGCCATACAGGTACCCCGGCCATGTCAAAGGGGTGGTGATTAGCCCGACAAAAAAACCGACTGCAAAAAGGCAAAGAATAGCTTCTGGAGCCAATGCAATCAAACGACAGAAGCTTGATATCCAGCCTCTCGCATCAAGTGGAGTCCTGGATGAACACAACGAAATGCTGCCTTCCCCTGATTTTTTCCCAACAATGGAATCCTTGTCAGAGACGAGTCGGACGGGCGTGGGGACTGAGGCAGGTGTCTCAGAGGAGTCGGAGGACAATATCACGAATACAGATGCGGCCACCGAGGATTCATACGAAGAATATGTTCACCTTGTGGAGGAGCAATATCTGGTATTTGTTCAGGTGACAACGTTTCATTACGCTGTTCAAGGATTTGATGTCGCTAGGAAAAGCGGGTCGGTGAGTGACTGGATGTTATACATAGAAACACGTAGACCACTCACACATCTCCATAGGGCACTTTTTATCACCTAGAAGCAAGAAAGTCCGGGGAGGAGTCAGTTCGTCTCAGTTGTCTATGTCCAGATGGGAAGAAAGGCGACTGCTTCCATAAGAGGTTCTACCGAGAATTTCGAGATATTCGCTTTCGCATGAACGAGGACACTGTGAAGTCAGGTGAGCAGAGCCTCAAAATGAAACACGAAGATGATAGTCATACCTTGCTTGTAGAGGGAGCCGTGGTTCTTTTCCGACGGCAGATGATCGGTGCCCGTGAAGAGATGTGGCTCAATAGGTTCTCTGTCGCCTACGGGTCGCATTCAGACGCTCTGCGCAGCCGTACAATCGTGACATACGAAGGTCCAGATATCGGCGGTGGTAAATGGACATGTGCAAAATGCCCAAGCAAGCGCTGCTCCCATGCGAGAATGGCAAGACAGTTGTTGAACGTGATAGTGGGTAACATCGAGGATCTAGATGAGGCTGAAGGAGAGGAAAGTAATATTCCGTTGGACCAGATGTTCATGGGTATGTCGCCGTGTGGTAGTGATTGCATAAGCCTAATAAATCTTGTCTGCAGTCGACTCAGTCAATGCAGGATCTATTAACGAGAGCGCTGTTTCTTACCTACCAATTTTACCACCGGAATGGGCAGCCTTGCCCGAAGACCCGTCTCTATATCCTCGTGTATCTCCAGCTGCTCCTTTGCCATGGATTCTTGCCTTGCATCAAACGGCACGAAGCGCATGCGGCAAACATTTCTTCAATCCTACGGCAGCAATCGTTCAGAGGGAGTGTACGATTTACACGCTGGTAGGAAAGGTGAAATGTCAAATCTGTGTCCAGCCTTGTCCAGGTTGTCCACGATATCAAAAGTGTTTCATTGGCCCCGACGCACGCACATATGGGATTTTCAATTTCAATAATTCGGTACTGTTTACCCATGAGCTGCTAGACGAGTACACCAATAGGTATACTGGTAGTGAGACGCCATTTGCCTCTTTCGTAATAGCGCTCGGAAGAATCTACCAAGGACGAGGGGAGCGATTCATAGGAGAAGACCTGTTTCGGTCTGCCTGGTTTGCATTTGCATCGCTGCAAGTTATGGAGGGAGATATGTTCTGCCCCACGTGTGGATCGACACCTGATACGGTGATCTTTGACGGGGTGACTCTAGCTTTTGCGAAGCGACATCTCCAAGATTCGTTACAACCTCCGACATATATTCCACCGGACGGGCTTCAGAGGCGGCGTGTGCGAGTGCGGGATCAGCAATGGATATCAAATGCTGTGCAAAGCAGAGAGCCGGGTGTGAAAGGACACAAGGAAGTTGGGCCAAGGGTCCTATTTGCGCAGTGGATTAAAAAGTGGGGGGATAGGAAGGTGATTGAAGGGCAGGAACGTAAGCAGATGGGTGAGGAGCTGAAGGCACTCTCGAAGGAACTGATCGCAGTGGGAGCAAAGCCGGTGGCCAGCGCATTGAGCACAGTCTACAATGCAGAAGGTGAACTTCGACCATGGAGTGTTCGTCGCCGTTACCGGGTGCTATTTGAACAGGTCAGTTGGAATTAACAAGCAGGATGAATATACTGACAAAATCACTAGCTCAGTGCAAATGAATCGGTCGTTCAAATGATGAACGAGCTTGGACTGCAAGCGCTAAAACGGTTTGCGAAACTTCCAAGCGTGGCAAATGCCTCTCTATTGGTAGATGTCCCGGCGATGATGCTGGTTTGCGAGCAGGAAGTGCGCACAAAGCAATGTGATCCTATTTTATTGGAGCTGTGTTGCTGGATGATAGGGCGTGCGGAGGAGGTATTGTCAAAGCTGATGCGGGGCGACAACCCGAATCTTGAGGGAATCACAAACAGCAAACACAGTGGCGACAACTGGAAAGAAGTGAGTCGCTGGTCGTCTATACAACGAAGATTTCATTGACGAGTCTCTAAGACTGGGTGTTACTACGGGTTGCCGGAGATCCGCACGCGTCCATCGTATCCACAATTAACGGGCGATACTGAGCCTGAGAAAGACGTTAAAAGGGGCGGCGAGTGTTCAAAATTCTATTCCACTTACGGTGAACGACGTCTGACGGGGGGTCTTATGTGTGCCTGGTGCACGCATAGTATATGTTACGGTTTCCACTGCATACCAAAGGGAGAAGGCCGAAACGATGTGTTTTCCACGTTGGTTACTCGTTGGCCAAAGGCACCCAAGCGCGTGATCTATGACTTTGCATGCGCTTTGGGGCCGTATTGTATGACGCGAGAGCCCGAATTCTTCTCCAAAACACACTTTCTAATTGACCGATTCCATGCCAAAGGCCATACAAAATGTTCTTCGGCTGCTTTCCTTTCGACGCACGGCGAGGTGGATGGTGAAGTGGATAAAATTAATTCGAGTGCAGGGGAATGTGGGAACAGTGGAATGGGGAGAATACGAAAGCCTGTGAGCTACATGCGTCAGAATAGGGCCATACTTTTCATTAAGCATTACCTGTCAATATGGAATCGCGTGCGAATCCGGAAAATGCGGTTGCTGTAGGTCTGCGCCAGATTTCACACAATACAATTCGATGTATAGACTATCTTAATCAGATTATTATTGACTGAGAGTTCAGCATGGTGATAGGAAACATACCACAGACGTCAACGTTATGGTGGTCAAACCATAGTGCACATGAACTGTAGGGCCCGACGTGTTTTGTGAGCCGATTTATTCCAAGTTGCGAAGCTCGCGCATCCCGTTGTTGGAGTTGAGGAAGATAAGAGTCCAGCAAAAGAGAGTAGAGGAAGTAAAGAGTGGAGGAAGTAAAAGAGCGGAGGAAGTACAATGACACAGTTGAGGTGAACTGTGAAAGAAGGTCATGTCACAGTGTCACACCAAAACGTGTCAAACGGAGCTAACCGGTTGCCTCCGGTTTACCGTCTACAATCTACAGCACAAGAGAAGGGATACCGGAGCTATTGGACACTCTTAAGCCAGACACTGATAGCTTGGACATGCAATTTTATTTGAGTTAATCTACATATAGCCCCATACGTTCTTCAAAGATTTCTTCAGCTTCCTCCTGTGTGAGAGCCGGTACTATATCCGCCTCCTCCAACTCCTTCATGAAGTTGAGGCCTACGGTAGCAATCAAATCATCTCTGCAGGCGATATCAAGATTGGGAATCACAAACAGCTTCAGGACATACCTATGACAAACTAGGCGTTTTCGTCCTTTCAGTACCGCAAACCAGGCATTGACATAAGCTAGATCTCCCAAATACTGCGCAAGATTTGAGGCTATACATCCCTGTAGTGCATCTGTTGCCTGTTCGGCATTTGGAAAGGTTAAGACGCATGAGTCTGGACCACTTGCTTTGTTGGCACTCGCTCTATACATTGGTCAAAGGTGTTGAATTCTGATGGAACTCGAGAGACTGACCGGGATTCGTATACGCCGTGTTCACCATTCAAACCATTGAGAACTAAATAAGCAGTTGTTTTCTTTTTAGTCTTGCGAGGTAGTTTGGCGCCTTGGGTAGTAGCATCGGGCGCTGGATGACCACGCGGCTTTCTGGACGATGGCGGCCCGGCAATAGAAGCACTCTCCATCAAAGCGGGGAGATCATTGCGGGGAGAGTCGGGGTATGCGAACGGGCGAAGCGGAGAGTCGGGAGAGGAAGAAAATGATTGGATGAGTGGTCCGTCGGATGAGAAAAGGGGTGTCCTGCCCCTACTCTTCTTCGTACCAAGGGTGTTCGTAATCTCCACGGTGTCTGGGCCTCCTTGTTGTGCGCGCTCGGTGCAGCTATCAGATCTGGGCTGGACGGTAGCTGTATCAGCGTGTGGAACGTCAACATCGATAGACGGTTGGACACTGCCGGATGGAGTGAGGGGTACCGTGGCCACAAAGTTATCAAATTCGGAATCAGTGTAATGGGAAGAGGACGACGGGGGTCTTGACATTGCCGTGACATAGGATTCACGCCTCAACGCATCCGAGTCATGAGGTATCTCCATCTCAGATAGTCGATCCAGAAGTGAACCTAACCGTCAGATTAGAGATTTTACGAGTGGCGTGCAACAAAAGCGTACCAAATGCTTCCTCTGCCACTCCCACTGCAATCTCTATCTCATTGATGTGCTTGTCAAGTTTGGCTTGATAGAAGTGAAGACGACCGAAGTGCCAGTGTATTTCTGAGCAACGGAAATGAGTATAGTGACGAAGTGATGCAGAGAAGCTCTGACTGTTGAGCGATGTTCGAAGACGAAACGCGTCTTCATGAAGGATTGGGTTCTGAAGATTTAATGGTGTGCCTTCATGATCTGCAAAGCAGTGAGACTAAGGAAGGATTCAGAGACCTTGACCTACCACTGAGCAAGGGCTGCATTGCAGAGTCCGGCATGCCTGTCGTGTTGGTTGAAGTGACCGTGTGACAGCAAGTTGAAGTGACTCAGTGTCACCCTTGGGTTTAAAGCAGGAGCAAACCCCAACAGTTGACTCGAACTGTGACCAGGGTGTGCAAAGTTCATGAGAACTGGCGGGGGTTGAGCAAGAGCCTGCGGATTGGTTAGCCGAGAAACATCATTCCAGGACTTGGAATAGCGTACTGGAGCTTCAGTCGCGTAAAGAGAGCAGTTTCAAACGTCAGTTCATCTGAACTATGGACAGGGGCAGTTTATTGGGGTGGTTCTTGAGAACCGACTATGCATGTTGAGCGCCAGTTGTATTCAGGGAGGCGAGATTACCCCTGGGAGATGCGCGCAGATATTTTGGAAGTGTATTTGATAGATCGCTGGGTAATCAAAACTGAATGCACAGGATATAATGGTTCAGATGAACCGTCGTCGAAGTCGTCGAAGGTAGCAGTTCTCCCAAACTGTTCTATGTCGCCCGCGATACATTCTTCAAAGGCGTTTCTGGTGAGAGGCAAAGACGAAAAGGTAAGAAACTGAAGACATACGGCGTGCATCTTGCTGTTCGGAAGCATCAGTTCAGAGAAACTGTCGTGACACCGTTCGAGCTGCGAAGGTTCACAGAAACCATCCCGTGAAAGCGGTATTGGCGTCGGCTTTTGAACGTTCTGGGGTGGTTAAAGGTTGATATTGGATAGTATATGATATAGCGGCAGGTTTTCCGAGGTGTAGGTATGGCATGTAGGATATAGTTCATGGGAACCGTCGGCGTCGTCCTGAGTGTGGTACGGTACATGGGAACTGTTGGCGTGATGTTTAGGCGAGGTACAGTTCATTGAAACTGTACAAATGCCTCTACGTCTATTCATGAGAGATCGCTATAGATAGGTCTGGAAATGGTGTAGAATGCGTCGAGAATGCAGATTGAGGAACAGTGTGTGTGAACTGTCGTTTGGCTGGAACCTGGATGACGGCTCCTAGAAACTGTGATGACTGTCGTTCTCGAAGTTCGGGGTATGGAAGCTTTGATATCTACGAACAGTAAGAAATTAAAAAAACTGAGTATCAAGGAAGAGATTGCCTTGAGAATGTCGATAGTCCATATGAACCATCACTTGGATGGTTGGTATGTCACAGTTCAGATGAACAATGAGCCAATTTCTCCGGGAAGGCGATACCCTTGCAAAATGGCGATTTCTTGGACCTGAAAGTGGCTTCTTGCAGGGGGTTGACAATGCTTTCAGAGGTGGTCGTTGACAGTGCACATGCACCGTCGGCCCAACCTCACCGGTCCGACAGTTCTCCTGCACCGACGTAGATATATACCTAGTTTACCGAATATCATTGATTGAATGAGGATTCAATGAGACCAAAACATTTCTGGCTATGCTACGCACCTGTCCTCAAAGCTTAGAATGTCGTGACCCCCACATTAGCCCATGGTTCACCGAAATCGTTGAGGAGAAGAGATGGCAGTGCAGAGGAACCGTGCGAATGTTGACGCATAAGGCATTCACGATTCCCATAGTTTTTTTTTTTTGGATACTAGTTTGGCAATTTATTATATCTTTTTGTTGTTTGACATCTAACTACTTAGGACCTGAACGTTTTCTCACTGAGTGTGGGCGGGCGCACATCTCTCGGCTGTCGCAGCTCACATGTATTTTCGCACGTACCCTTAAGCGGCTGCCCCTCGTTTTTGGCAGTGTGGAGCGGCCCACAACGGGCACTGATAAATAATTTGTTTTGAACAATGACGAACACTGAACATAAGGCTTTAGCGCCGGCCAGCGCTCTTGATGCAACGGTTTGTCTAAACATCCATTCTACTCTGCTCCTCTCATGAATCAATTCACACTAAGTATAGCGTGATGGTTGACCAGATGAGGTATGTTTTGTTGCCACTCACAAATTACATAGTCCAACAACAGCAGTGATGACAACAGGTTGTTTAACAGTGAAGAGTACAACACCATCAGCAAGATTAGCAATGAGAGCCACCAGAACGACGATTGGAACACAACAAGTATACCTGGTATACTCTGTTTGCTATACATAACTGAACAGTGATGTTTGCGATGTGCGTACGTACTACGTAGTAGTAGTAATTAATCTCTATAACAGTTGTTCTGGCTGATATCTGTCTCTCCGAATTTTTTTGACAATTTTTAATCATTTTTAAGGGGGAGGGACAGTACACAACATAGGGAAGGCGGGGAATGACATAAACTCGACATACGGAGGGCGCGGAAAGGGCGCGGAAGACATTTGATGGCGGGAAGCAAGGCCGGACATAAGCGTAAACATACTAGTGCTGGTTTGATGGCTCGGTGACGGCGGTACGTCATGTGAGAAGTCTCCGTGATGGGAGAACATACGTCTGATGTCCGAGGGACCTGCCTAAACTTGGTCCAAACTCCCTGGTAAGTTGACTTTAACGAACTGAGGATCCTAGGGAAGAAAAGGGCCTGTAGAGACGCCATTACCCGATCGGGATAAGGCCTCTGATGGTGCCATCAATTGGTCATATCAGGTGCCCAGGTGACCTCGTTGATGGATATAAGGATGTGCAACCACCGCTTGTCTCCAGCGTTTCGCAAGGGCTGAATGCGAACCCTGTGTCGGTACCTTTCTGACCGGGAACATGAACATGGGATCAAGAACCTTAGACCTATAGACGTCAAATGCTCACCGCCATCTAAACATCATGTTATTGAGTGCATGCAACTCTCAAGACTCGAACCTTACCCGTTCGGTTGCACAGGAAGGGATATCGTATCTTGCCGAAGCCACGATTTGATGGAAACGAGATCGGGAGCCAAAGACTTGGAGGTAATGGATTCGCTGTTTGTCTGTCAGATCGACAAATGCTATATATTGTCCTTCGCAGATCTTGACTAGGCTTCGTATTGCCAAATGACTCGCAGGCTTAATTGATTGATTATATGGTAAGTGTATTTACCGTCTGCCACGGATACAGCCACAGGATGGGATTGTGGGTAAACTTGAACATCATAACATCGTTGTCCATTCTCCATATGATTCCTTGACCTTGCTCTCTTACACTCCTTCGATGTCTTGCCGGATAAGCGAAAGAGGGTTTCACGCAAAGGTAAAGGAAGCGGATCCACCCAATCTCGCTGTATTCAGTGCGTGCGATATTATCATCGCTGAGTTTCTACTATTTCAGGTTTCAACGAACATCGCACTGTCCCTGAGTCGAACTTTAATGGTGACAATAACTGCAACCGGATGCGGAAAGGGTCCCTCAATATAATACGCGCCCTCGGTAGCGAATTTTCTTCCAAGTTCCTTCCTTTCTTCCACCACTTGCTTCAACTGTCGTTCACTACGCTGTGCGTAGTTTTTGAAGACTGTACCCAGCTTTCCTCATGGCTGCTCACTCTGGACATTGGGGCATGCCAGTTCTCTTGGATTTCCCTTTAAAACACGGAAGGAAGCCGCCGTCAATCCCGGACACAACCCAGTTCTCTGGTATCGCCCAAGTACCTTTTGGAGTTCCGTGCGCCACTCCTGGCGAGCCATTCCATTTGGGAACATATAACGAGGTGCATCGTGGTATTTTGCGTGCTCTGACCCTTCATAGAAGTACCTTTTTAACCACAGCAAATTTCGCAAGGAATCGTAGTAAAACTCGAGCAAGTGACGCGGATGATCGCGTTAAGCGGCAATGGTGCAGAACAAGATGCTTCGCGCCTATTTTTCACCGCGCGGGTATCTTGCAGCCGGGTTTGAGTAAAGCTAAGCTACAAAGCGTTCATGTTAGGTTTACAGTGCCTGTTAGAACTGCATACTCAGGACACTCTAGTATACGAAAATCGTACGTTCAAAGTGGGGTCTCGGGAAGATACAGGAAAGCAACAGTAAAGATCACTCCAAGGTACACACATCAGCACCGATAATGTATGATACTTCTGCGCGTTTTACGAGCACCATCCGCGAACCACTACTGACATGACCAGCTATCCGGCTGCGCACTGTCACCCGTTCCGTCAAAGGTGTTCCTCAACGGGAACCGACAATGCCTCCTGCTGAACGCCACTCCAGCCGATGGGGTATCATTCACAAACTTCGTACCCAAGATCGTATCGGGAGCAACACCCTCTTCAACCCATCTCACCATCGCCGTCAAGATATTCGCATCAGGATCCAAACTCATCCCTGAACCCTGACCAATCTCCCATGCACCATCTCCACCTGAGCAGTGGCTCATCCCGCTGATCCTGAAGAAGCGGTAAAAGTCGTCGAGGGAAGAGGACGGGAGGTCCATGGTGTCCGAAACGTGGTGGTAATACCGCTCAGAGTTGAATGGTGAGATAAGACCATCCATTTCTCCGTGATAGGTGAGCAATTTTCCGTTACGGGATTGGAAGGCTGAGATATTGCCTTTGAAGGTGGCGATGTTGAAAGGGTTAAACGCGATGGCTAGTTCATAATCGGCGAGGGTGAGAGTCGTTGGGTCGAACGAAGAGTTGAAAATGACAAAGCGGAACCAGTCCTAAAGTGTTTTGTTAGCTCAGAATAGTTTTCATGAAACCTTGGACTCACCTGGGTGAAGATGAGAGGGCTCCCGCCATAGAGGGAAACACCCTGTTTTTCACTACCAGGCGCAGGCCTAGGATATAACAGGTTGCCTTCAGAGTCGGTAAACGGCTGGAAGACCTTTCTGACTGTATCGACTTGCGTTTCCGTGAGGCATCCGTCAGAGTTCGCATCAGTGCACAACAGTTGGCTTGGATCATAATCACAGAGATTGGGGTCTTCGATGACATTATCTTGAACACCGTCAATCGTGTCGCACTGCGCAAGGATGTTCTCGTGTATGGTGGTGACCCAGGTTTGCACAGGGATGAAGCTCGGCGAACTCGGCGGACCTGTAATACTGAAGAAATTTCCACTCCATGCCAACAACTCATTTTGATTGGCGGCGGGAGCGCCAGCTACAACACCGTCAAAGTCGTCCGGGAAATCTTGGACAGATTTGAGACCCTGGCGGCCGCCAGTTGAGCAGCCCAGGTAGTATGACTTGGTGTGAGGTGTACCATAGAATAGCTCGGTGATTTTCTTCCCTACGACGACGTTCGTGTGGATTCTAGAACAATGCATGTACATGAGCTTACGAGTTTCCAGGTGTAGTTTCTCATACACTTACGAGCGAAATGTAAAGTCTGCCAGAACTTGGGGTGCATTGGCGAAAGGGGCACCACTCATTCCATCATGACCATTATTAGCACCGACAGTCGCGAAGCCAAGAGAAGATGTATATGCCATGTCGTTGAATTGGATACCTAAGGCGCTGAGCTCAGCTGAAGTCTACACGAAGAAAGTTAGGCCTACTCACATCCTCCCAGACCACCATTCCCTGTACTCAAGAATCTTCCAGTCCAATTCTTGGGTAGCCAAGCTTCCATTCGTATGCCGGAAGAATCCGATGTCGCAACATCGAGCGAAATTCTGCAGATATCCACGGGAATGAGTTGAGTATTGGCACCACACGAGGGGTCAGCCTCTGGGAACGTTAATGTTGTTCCAGCTGAGACGGCTTGGGTCACCAAAATCGTGGTATTGGAGATTGCAGAGACTTTCGATGCGATAGAAGAGCAGGTCGCGTCAAAGTCGAACGTTTGACGACCAGAAAGACCGAGTATCGCAAGGGGCAGTATACGAGAGAAGTGCATTTTGAACGGGAATTATCGCGAGCAACATGCTTGTTTTAAGTATCCAGGTTATTTGGGGATACTTCGAGGGAAATTGGCGTAGAATGAGGCATGGAAACGGTCATAGGATAGATCATGGTGGTTCAAAGGAGAGAACCAGGCTACATTCTCACGGTGTGGTTCTCCCTCTTCGGAGTCTTCAACGTCAACGTTTCAACGTTCAACTTCCAAACACTATCTAAAGTGACACTTTTCGGCTCGCCAGAGAAGTTGCATGAATCTTACCAAAAGATCAAACTGGTCAGCTAGGAGGTATAGCGGGTAGAAATGAAGAAATCGTATCACGAATTGTCATGTCACTTTTGACCATGCCAGAAGGGTCAGCAGACAAGCCAGGTCCAAGATTAAAATAAGCAGGGATGACGCCCACTGCTCAGAATACCCCCAGATATGCAGTTTCTTCCCAGTTGGCAGTTCATCTGGTCGAAGAACATCGATAGTCGACTTCTCTTGCCCGATGCTCGTGGTACATGCTTCATGCGATTGAATTTGAGAAGGAAGTATTACACTCGAGTGAAAGGCTCAGGATAACACTTTGTATCGGGCGGTACTTTAACGTGGGTAATAGCCCAAAAATATCCTAAAAGTGTGCAGAGGGATGATAAAATGGTACAAATGATGTGTGGTAATAAGAATATGAGAATCCGTAGAGGATCATGAGATTATGGAGGAGGTAAGTAGGTATCGCTGGAGAAGGAATATATCGCAAGTAGTTCAGGTGATCGTCGGGACGCGATCGTCAATATGGAGATTCCACGAAAACATCATTGCCCTTCTATGTAGCTGAGCCATCCAGAGTTCCAAGAAGCAACTCGACGACGGCATCCACAGTGAGCTCGCATGCTACTCCACTCTTTGCTTCCTGGGCCTCTTTATCCATCAGCTCCCGAACCTCCTCGTCTTTCATGAAGAGGAGACGCGGATCAATTGTGTCGACGTTCGTTGAGGATGGTTTGACCAGCTCTGGCCTGTACACAGGAGCGTCTTTCCAGACTAGGTTAATAGGGTTCTCAACAGGTTGAGTGTGGTAATATTTCGTGCAGAGTTGCAGAGGGGGCTCGCTAGCAGTAGTCTGCTCACTGGCACGGGAAGCTGGGGTCGCATCTGGGGGCTGGCGATGCTCTGGGGTGCTGTCTCGTGTGCTAGAATGCTGGTCTCCCTGTGGTAGATTTCCGTCGTTCCTGTGAGCAACCGTTGGACTGACGCTAGGCGGCTTTCTAGCTTGGTCGTGCTGAATAGGAAGTGCGAGTACTAGAGACATCAGCACTAGAACTCGCTAAAAGGTTCGATAGGCTGGAAGGTCGCCGTGGGAGGTGAGAGGCTGGTTTGTTATATGGTTTGGCTGAAGGTGGTCGGGAGACCTCTGCGACTGGACGCTGTGGGTGTGGCTGGTCGAGAAAGAACGTAAAGTGATTGTTTGTGTAATCTGCGAATTGCGATCCGCTAGGAGACGGAGCAGGACTTGGCGATTGCCTTGCTGAATGCGACGACGCTGCACCACCCTAGAGACAACAATGAGTAAGAAACCATGAAAGATAGTGTCGGTACGGACCTGATTTTGCCTGGGAGGCGCTCAATTGAGCCATCATAGGAACGGAGAAATTGAAGTTCTGCTGAGTTGGTACCTGTCCATAGGCTCGTACAGGATTCATGTCAACTCCAGGACTCGAAGTCAGCCCCTGGCCCCGGGTTTGCACCGGACTTTTTGGCTGAGCTGAAGACGGCCTGTTTGACTGATAATTGGTTGACTGGAATTGCATGGGAATGGAGTGGTTGAACTCCTGCTGAGTCGGTACCTGTCGGTTGGCTTGAACAGGGCTCATGCCAACTCGAGTGCTCGGGGTCGATCGCCGACCTGGAGGTCGAACCGAAGCGTTTGGTTCAGGTTTAGCTGAGGATTGGCGACTGCCGATCGAGAAAGGAAGAGTGGGCGAGGAAGACTGTTTGGTTGAGTCGACCTACAGAATGGAACATGAGCAACGAGAACTGAGCCACTGAAGACCCAAGCCAACGCACCTGGTTGTTGGAATTCATTCGATGAATAACATTGGGATAATATTTTGTAAACTGAGAGGCGTTGAGAGTCGATGATTGCGAGGAAGCACTTGTAATGTTTGGCGCGGAGGTTGTCCTTGAGAAACTCTGGAATTGCTGGTAGTACGAATCTCGAGACTGCGGCGCATTTGGGTGCTGAGGATGAGCGACTTGGGGGTGTGGTGGAGTCGGTAAATTAGAATGCTTCTGATCAACAATGGGATACGGGAGGCGTTGATAATGTCGATATGGGTCAAGTGGGGGATTGGGATGGGGTTTCTGCTGGGGGCTCGCCTGAGCCAACGAGTTGGCTTGCCTGTTTCGAGGGTTTTCAGAAGGTATAATGAGACGGCCTCTGTCGTCGTGAGTCGGAAGACGGTGTGGGGTGCGCTGAGGAGCCATGCTGATGATAACAACGGGAGGTGTAGATAGTGGGGAAGAGGCGAATTGAGAGTTGCGCTCGATCTTGAAATCTATCACGAGGTCGTGTGATACAGCCAATGTCGCCAATTCCAGAGAACAATGGCCACAATGGCAATTTGCCGCTCGTCTTTATATGACATAACCGGGCCACAATGGTTCGTGGCATTTGACCCTGACAATGGGCCAACTCTTTCATCTCCCAGACCATCCGTGAACATACAACATGGCGCTGCTAGCTCGAGGACATCCACAAGCAAGAGCCACAGTCATGGCACGTCGCTTTCGTTCTTGTCTCCAGTATATTGAAATAGTACGCCCCTCAACGCTAGGACTCAAATACCACCATCTAGTGATATCCTGGCGTAGACGATACCGAAGAACTAGTTCCGCAAAGCTGGCACATATCGAGACTGACTTTGTCGGTCCTGCAACGTACGCATGAAATCAGAAGAACTTCACCATGCTGAAAACAGGAGATATACCTTCTGGGGTCATGAAAAGGCTTTTTGCACACCTGTGTCGCCTCTGCTCCGAAAAAGCAGGATTCATAAAACTGCTCTGTACAGCTGCCATGTCGTACAACTTCGGCCTATGCGCATGCAATGGTACGCGGTGATATGGACAAAACGACTCCCCCGAAGGTTTCCGCTTTCACGATATATCGTAGGACCCGGATCTGAAGCGTCAAGAGATCAACAATATCTCTTCCCTTTACGAGCCTTTCCGCGAAAACTCGCAGAGTTCCGCCATGGCATTCCTGAGCATAAAAAACATGGCTCGAATCACCAATGTCCATTCTTTGGGGCCCTCCAAGAGAAGTGCTGTGAACTTGTTGTTCTGGCGAACCCATACTCAGCTAGGGCTTGAGCTTGAGGGACATGATGTTTCCGGCTCTTTCTGTAAGAATTGTCAAGATTTCAGGTGTGCAGAAAGAGGAGAAGGCCAAGGGAACGCACCATCGAGAGTCCTCTTTATTATTACCCTAGCATTGAATGCAATCAACGTGTTTAGGAGCCTGAATAAGTATCAGTAAGGAGCACAGAATGAGGCAGCTGCTAGCGCTTGGATACTGGACGAGTAAGGTGAGTGTGCGAAAGAAACGGTCACCGAGAACTCGCTTTCCAACGCTTTCACCTCGACCATCATCATCACAGGCATTAGAAGACGCTCTTGAGCTCAAACCCCGTTTCCCGAGTCACCCTAATACAACCCTGGTGCTTTTCTTTGGAAAACGTTTCAAATGTACCACGATCAACACTGATTAACACCAGGGTGCGGTTTCTGGTACGCAGGCGCGTTTTATCACTATCCAGTTTCTCTCCAATTCCACTGATATTCCAAATAGGAGCTGTGTAACATATGCAAAACATCGAGATGGAATAGACTGGGCGCGAGGATAGCAGAGTGCGTGAAGGATCGCTTTTACTTTTCTGGAGGCTAATATCACTTTCCCCCTCGCAGGTGACTTCCAGACGCGAGAAGCTCAGGAACCTTCTTGAAGACTTTTTTCTTCGCTCGATATACACCTCCTAAAAGGCAACGAGATACAATGTGGTCGCTAGACCCAATCTCAACGACCCCGACCCCCAAAGGCACTAGGAATCTACCGGATCCTACAGATATGAGGGCGTTACGACGGTCTAATGCGAACAAACTTCCCGGAAGTAATACCCCAAAAGGCCCATTTCCAACTATATCGAATTCAGGCCCCAATCCATCTCAAGTTATAGCTGAGAACCGGCTATGCCAAAAAGTGAGGGCTTCGTGCGATTTACACCTTTGTTCAGTCCCTTATCGTGCTTTCCTGCAGGATATCGAACTTATCGTGATTGTCAGAGTGGTTTCCTATGCCGCGAAGCTCGACTGCAACCTCAACGTCGATGCCTTCCTCGTCCCTCCGAGCTTACATAATCACCCTTAGCTTCTCTCGCTGCAAAGGATGCTCGTTGAATATTTATAGTCAGGGTTGTGACTGACGCACGCATAGGTGGTCAGAAGAGGTTTTCACACTCGGTTGTGAATAAAGCGAGGACATGCCTATTTCGGAAATCATCGCCGAGACGAAATATTACAGTTCGTTTGTAGGATTTTCCCAATATACGCTATCATTAAACCGTGTATATGGCTCGAATAAGGGAAAAAATCGTAGTCCTGACAAGTCATGATATGAATAATGGCCGTGGCGTTGACAATCATTTGCCTCCCATATGCTTTTCTTCGTCGACATCCGTTCCCGCGATGCTGGGATTCTCAGGCGACCTGGCTTGTATTCTGGATCTGATAGGGGTTGTTCCTCCGTGAGTGGCTGAGTGGATGGTGAAGCGAAGATCGGAGACATCCAGCTGCGCACTTGCAGCTGTCTCTTTGACTTTTGCACGAACGATTATCAAAGTTGGGGCGATTCCCTATGATCATGGATCGTCAGCCGCGGTCGTGATTCGAATGAGTGGTGGGGTACTCACAGCGCTCAAGGCAACGAGGGGGAATGCATCGAATGGTGATGGGCTGTCGTGTAAAGTGTTTGCCAAAATCAGATAGACAACGGAGACTATTGGATAGAGAATGCCAGATTCAAGTCTTCTGAAGCAGTGAGAACTACATTTCCATTTAGAACACCGAGAAGCGCTCACACGATCTTAATTGATTGGACGAGCCTGTCATTGACTCCACAAGCGTGGACCTGTCGATGGATCCACCAAATACGCCCTGCTATTCTCAGAATTAACACGAGACTTCGAAAACCTGATTCCCATCAGTCATAAAAACACTCACCAGTAAGAAGGGTAAGGATGAGGTTGTTGACAACACTGGCAATGCTATACGCGAAACCGACAGTGCCTCCCATAGTGACTAGAGTACAGTTGAATTCGATACGCATGTCCCTCACCCCAACAGACTGGAGCAAGGCACTAGCCATTCCTACAGCTGGAGGCATACAACGTCAACAAAACTCAGTATCCCACGCAAAATTGACGCACCGTTGATAAGAACCGATGATACTATCAAGGGTTATGGCGATACGTCGGTTGGAATCCCAAATCAGATAGCAACGGTGAATCTGCAGTGACAAGAACAAGATCAGCAACCCGTTTAAGGAGTGCAAGATATGATGACACATACAAACATCCATTCTGCTGTGGCGCTAGTACAGCAAAGCATCAGTGAGAAAACTCCACTATTCGGGGATTACACGCATACTTCAGGAGGATTGGAACCAGACCTCCAATTAAACTAAAGAAATGGATGATAGTCAATACAGAAAACCATGAGGAACAGTTGAATGCTTACACCACCGCTGTCTTCTCGGTATCGTGTGTCAGGTATCCGGAAGAGCGATTCGTGATCTCCCGTCTTCACGGCGATGAAGCGAACGAGGGAGTTGCGGACATAATATACGGTATAATCAACCACGAAAATGGTAGACAAGCCGAAGAGCATTATGTTTAGCACGACGTAGAGAGTCCCAATATGCCTCTCGCCAGAATGCCTGCGGCTCCGCATCATGTAGATGCATACTCCGAAGAGAAGAACATAGATGCCTAACAAAAAGACGGTCATGGTCCTTTCACAGGGAAGTATCGGTTTGACATACCGTATACAAAATACATGGCCTTGAGACAAAGATGCACGCCCGTTAGTCAAGTTGAACCTATATGACATGCTGAAGAGGCATACCGACAAGGTAGAAATTGGCATGATAACTGTCTCGCCAATGGACAAATCGACTTCGAGTTCTTCGAGGTGAATTATCAACATGGTTATAGCGTGAAAAATTCCACGTCTCTTGGGTAGGTCACTTCTTTTATACTGGATATGTAGTACCAGGATGACCCTAGACCCATCGCGCAGTTTCGAGGAGGTGTGTTTATTGGAGTATCATAGTGCTGTTCATGGAAACGATCAGGAGATGATCAAAGTGATACTTTGAGACGTACAAGTTCATCAAGAAGTTTCACCACGAGTGATCACCAATAGCTCGCGGCGACATTCTAAGCAGTGAGCACGTAGGGGGCGCGCCTGTACCGTTTCTCCTCAGCAACATACACTGCAGTTATCGGGACAGAAGTTGAACATACCTTTCACTGGGGGATTGAGCAGAGAGGACCGTCGCTGTGGTCCTAGACACCTCGGCGCTACAAAGCCATCTCCAGTGGCATGAACTCCTCGGGTCAAATCATGATACCCCACCAGGATGTGTGATGCATTCCCTAATATTCCCCATGAGCTCCATGAAACGAGGGTAAGACGGTCTCGGGTACCCAATAGGTGGCAGTATTATGGTCAGGGGAGACCACTCGTGTGATTCGTGTGAAGCTGTAGTTCAGGAATTGCAATGCATCCCACAGAAGCTCCACGAAAACCTCTGTCCATCGTTCATCATAAATGAAGATTGGAAAATAAGCGTTGTTCAGAATGCCCAAGCTAGCCTAAGAGGGAAGTAAACTCACATAGAGTTGTAGTAGGTTGTGTGGCTATGCGCCACCGAATGCTCCGCTGCCTCGCTCTTTCACTAGGAACAGTCGTGGGACAGGACTGCGGCTCTCTCCCCCTGCAGTTGCTCCAGGAATCAAGATTGGGCAGGAATTTCCCCCAACCTGTCTCTGAGGCGTGTTTGACGGTGTTGAAGCGAATAACAGCCTGAGCAGCACAAACTAAGTTATATGGTATGATTCACCACGAATATCGTCGACAACACAAAGAGAGCCACGCTGAGTACGACATAGAGTCCGCCCTGTTTGCGGCTGCGCATCGTATAAATGTATGTTCCAAATAGCAGAACATAGATGCCTAGAAAAGACGTCATGACGGTGACCCTTAGCTAACGAGGCACCGAGCTGGCGTACCATAAACGAAATACATGGCCTGGTACGACGAAAAGTTCTTAGCGCAAGCTCAGAGGTGGTAATTATGGACGCACCGTCAAAGTGGACATACACTGAAGGGTGCGAAGAATTGTCGCTCTACCATTCGCCACCAGGCCTAGACTAAGGTCTGAAAGGACATTAATACACAAGACACTAGTACTAGAAGTGCTCGGAACAACGTACATCTCCCTAAGGACTCCCGTCACCAAAGCAGCACTTTCTAAATTCCCCGCGGCCTGATCAGCTAACAGGCGCCAGGCGATGATGATCTCAGCGTTATCTTTGGGCGAAAATGAGTTCTGCTTCCCTCCTAGTCGACCTCGAAAGCTGCCACGAAAAGGTCGGGATTGGTATTTTCCCGGCTCTCTGAGCTGGACGAGGATGCCCTTAATCGTGGTCTTGGAAAGTAGGTTTTCGTCTAAGATGGTATCCCTGCGGTGTAGAGAGGTATAGAGGATTACGGGTAGATTTCTTCCTGGCTGCTGGCAGAGATAGGTTGCTGATACGCCACAGAACAAGTCCCCACTTTAGGAGTGAATTAGGGTGCGACATTACTGAGAAAGAGAAAAAACACGTACAGATAATCCTTTCTTTCCGGTTTGGTCACGACTCTTTAGTTCTCACTCCACGCTCCTTGTTCTGCCTCTCCCAGCCAAGCCCACCCCTTACACCTTCGGATCCATGAAGTATGATATTGACGGAAGAAGTTCTGACCAAGATGTCAAAATATGTACCCTGATCATGAGGCGAACTGGATGTTCTACAAAGACAGCTTGAGTCGGTGAACCACGTGAAAGGAAGTGTGAACATACTAATGACTACCTTGTGGTTAAACGAGGTAGTATAGAGACAGAGGTCATGAAGAGATAGCGACCGGTGAAAAGGATGTGAATCTGATACAGAGGAATCAGCAATAATGATGACGGTGTTCGTGGGGAAAGGCTGCATGAACCAGCGGAATCCTGAGGGCTTCAAGTTAAGTGGTAGAGTCGGTTGGATATCGACCAGTGTACGTTTTGCAGCGATTCGCACTCGTTGTTGAAACTAGAACCTGAGAAACTATTAGAAAACGTTGTTGTTTGGCATGGGATGCACATACGCATAGCTGGGTGGGAGTCAGATTGGCAGAAGATCCGACAAGGTCGAAACGGACAATGTGTGTTTTTTCCCTGCGATGATGAAAGTTCCGGATCAAGAAAGCCAGCGGCTCGCGTCCTGCTCGCGTCCCTTGTTCTCTTCCCTCAAGGCTCCTTCCCTCCGCGGCACGATTACGAATGACCTCAGCCTTTTCGGCTCTCAGAGTTCCAAACTTCAAGAGATAACGAGTAATGTCGCGGGTACTAGTTGTTCAAACTTCTCAGGCGACTCGTTTCAAGTTATTGACACCGCGGTCAAGGTTCAAAATTTCCTCCTCCACGCTTTACGAAGATTTCCCGAAGGCTCAAGTACCAACTACTTATCGGAGGCTATCGGATACTCGTGAGGCTCAGCCGAGTTAGGGAACTGAACTGGACTTGGCGTTGATGCTGGTGCCGCAAGGGTCGAAGCGGTCACCTTGGTCTGCCGACTTGCTGCAAATACAGGTGGGTCCTCTATGGCACATACCTTGGCTTTGGGCGAAAGGATTAAGGACTTATCTCTGCACAGACTATGGGGACATGCAAGGACTAAGACTCCAGATTGAGATTGTCAACCATGCTCGTCTTGGCCGTTACCGCACTAATTACCAACTAGGACAGTAAGACCCCAACGTCCGGCGGCACGTGACTTAATCAAACCTTTTTTTGGTAACAAGTTCCCGCCTCCTGCGCTCTTTCTCTAACACTCGCTCAACGCTGCAGGCGGGGGGTTCCCTCCCGTGCCCCCCAAGATAGATATATACAAGCCCCTAACCCTTTCTGCGGGGCCCCCCTCCTAACACAAACCCCGAACCCTAACCCCTAACCTAAGCCGCTGGGGCTTCGCCCTGCCCAGCGGAGGGGGCGCTTCGCGCCTGGAGCCCGCTGCGCGGGCAGGAAACACCCTAACCCGAACCCCTAACCTCTAACCTCTAACCTCTGAAGGCGCTTCGCGCCACAAAATACAGAACAAAAATGATGCAATCGTTGGGAGTTGAACGCGTTACCTCGCAAAACATTACTCATTACACTGCGTTACCACTCCGCCACAGCACCATTGATAATTGCCAAGCTAGATTCATGATTCCGTGCTCGAGGTCACGTGCCGCCGGACGTAAGGGTCTTAATGCCTGCGACCTAATTACCAATTGGCCTGACGCCGAAATCATCAGGATACGTCGAACTTGCGTCGAACGCAACTTTGTCCTTTCCGCTGTGTCAAGGAAGGCCTCCACGTAGGACTCGACCATTTGTTGATCCTCCAAGCAGGCCCTGTAATGCACTTCAAGGTTCGATTACGGTGAAAAGCGAATGTATCGGCGCTACAATCTCCGCAATGGCCGGAAGCCAGCAGGGAAGCAAAGAGATGGGACTGAGTGAGGTCTCTCTCTGTAAAAAAAGAGCGAGAGCCTGGGGGAGATCAACATTTAGTTGTATTTAGATTGATCTGAAGCTGTCGGGGTGTTGGGTATGTCTGACATTTGCCTTTTGCTGTCATTCTTTTCTGAATCTTTTCTAGTCACGAAGAAGGCTCTGAATCCTATCTTGATAGTGAAGGCTTCAAATTAAGTAGTATGGTCGGCTCGGCCAGCCGCCAGCGTACGTTTCGCAAAAATCTATTCGCTTGTGAGAACTAGAGCCCAAGGGCCCTATGGGAAAACTGTTCTTAGGCATGGGGCGCATATGGCCCTAGCACCCGGATTACACCATGTATAGCTGGATGGAAGCCAGTGGCATGCGTGAGTGATGAGGATGCCAGAAGATCCGACAAGGTCAACACGGACAAGGTGTGCTTTTTCCGATAGTATTTTTATAAAGCATCAAGTTTGATTGAATCTATCACTAGTGGTTCCTGCATTTGCATTATAACGTGCTGACTCTGTGATGACTGGGCTCGGGTCTTGAACGAGACCACCTCTCTTCATATAGTGAGTTGGGTATTGTAACTTATAAGGTCATCGTCGTCCGGACTCCGAATGCACTTGCATTCTCACTTGTATGCAATGACAGTGGGCTGCAGAGTCCAATCCCTCTATTCGCTTCTCGTTCGCGCGTAACCCTTGAACCCCAGTGATGTTACTTTTCGCCGTCGATGGGATCTTCCCAACATCACGAAAAGATCCTTCATCATGTTCTATACCAAGACTAACTATTGGAGTATCTTTGTGTCCTTGCCTCTTTCTATAAAGTCGGTCCCCCAAGCTTCTCTTTCTTTCCAGGCCTCTCCATCACTTCAGCGATGTCGTCCACAGTCCCCGAAGAACTAGCGCCATACCTCACAGTCGAGCAGACCGTAGTCTACCCGATTTCCTCACTCTCGGTGAGTAATGCAACTTCAACTTATTTCCGTTTGTTTTGACGGTAGGATTCTGGATGTCAGCTTATGTATTTTGTCTACGGTGAGCTTTTGAAGTCGATGCTGCGAGGACGTGTTAAACTCAAATATTTTTGAAATCTAGGGGCTTATGTTCTGCTCTTTGGAACATATATTCACATGATGCGCATGCGCGACAAATCAGCAGACCCTTCCAGGCGCAAATCCTACATTGTTCCCACCACGCTTCTCTTTGTCTTTTCCACAATGTTCATGGTTGATTATACTATTGACTTCGCCCGACCTGTTGTTGTCGCTTTCACCGCGGTGAAGTCGGGTGAATACGATCCAGTCGTGGTATACCTGACACATGATTTAAAAAAGACGATCACTTAGTAAGGATATCTTTATTCACTACTATCTCTTCTTCGCTGACCTTAGTTCCTTCCCAGCTTTTTTGGATACTTGATTCCAGTTCTACTGAAGTGCGCACTTTCAATCCATACTATTTCGAGACTAAATACTTTATATTTAGCATTACGGCAGAGTGGATACTCGTTCGTATTGGCCCATGCTCTTGATGCTCATGCAATTGATACGCTCCCATAACACAGATTCACCGCTGCTTCCTAATTTGGAGTTCCAACAGGCGAATAGGTATCCCAATGATCGTGACATCTGTTATCATCAACGGTATGTTCGTCTCCTCCACCAAGTTCAGGCCAGTGAGACTCTGGGCTGACGACCCTTGTTTCTCAAGCACTCGGCCTCGCTAATGCTGCAGTGAATACAATCGCTGTCAGCGACTCCCGAATTGAATCGAATTATGCGCTGTATATCGAGGGAGGTGCTATCGGTCTTGCATACAACATCCTCAGTGCCGTGAATAACTCAGTTATTACTTTGCTCACCGGTAGGCCTGGGATATGCGAAGATGTTTTGTCGGATGAGGCTGACACAATATACACAGCTGGGCGTATCTGGTGGATTCACCGGGAAGTTCGTGCTTATGGCTCCTTCGCAAGCGACACACTCATTCAGTCGGTCTGCAGAATCATGTGAGTTGGGATATTGTGTGATTGACAACGCTCATTATCATTTTGGTAGATTCGAGTCTGGCGTCATATACCCGCTATGCCAAATTATTCATCTTATTGAAGTGAACACAGTCAGTCTAAGTGCTGCCCCGATAGATCTATACCCTCTGCTTCCACTAAGTGCTGTGAGTAATCTACCTAAAACCATCGTTCCATCTGATATGACCTTTGGCTTACAGGCGATTGCTCCGACTTTGATCATGGTCAGAGCGAAGCTTGGAAAGAATGTCGAGAATTTGCAGGACAGTGTCTCCGACATTCGGTTCAACACTAAATCGGCACAACGGGAAGGGGGATATATTGCGAGATCTCAGACGCACGTCCAAACTCATACAACTGGGGGCCTTGATTTGGCGGAGCCGTTCGAGACTGGCAAGTTAAGTAATGACAAGGTAGTTATTGCGCCGGTGTGATCAGGAATGTTATACCTTTGTTTCTGAGCATCCTGTATTTATCAGTGATTGTTTATGGTGTTTTGATAACTCTATGACTAGGTACCGGCTACACCCCCCTTTTCCCATGAAACATACCATCGATGATCAATCAAGCTCAAGCCGAGTCTCATAGGCATGGTAAGCATCGTTGGTACGGTAGTTCTCCGAAGGCCAACGGCATACCCTCGCACTGTGATACTGGTGGGCCTGCAGCGTCCGATAATAAAGTCTTGTATCAAGACTAGTGAAAAACGATATGAATCTGATACAGGGGGATGAACGATAACGATGACGATAGTCCTGGGGAAAGGCTATAGGAACAGCCTGAATCTTTTTTTGACGATGAGGGCTTCAAGTCGAATGGTATGATCGGATTGGATGATGGATATCGACATGTACGTCTCGCAGCAATACATTTCCATCGCATTCGCTATGAAAACTAGAACCAAAGAAGCTATGAGTGCACGTTGTTCTTAGGCATGGGATGCGCATACGCATAGCTGGATAGAAGCCAGACTGGCAGAAGATCCGAGAAGGTCGACACGAACAGGGTGTGCTTTTTCCGAATCTGTGATGATGAGAGTTCCGGATCAAAGAGAGCGGCTCGCGTCTTGCTCGCGTCCCTTCTTCCTTCCCTCATTCCTCCGCGGCACGATTACGAATGACCTCAATCTTTCCGTCTCACAGCCTCAAGCTTCAAGAGATACTGTGAGTAATGTCGCGAGTCTGACACAGCTGGAATTGCTGCTCATCGCTCATGAACTGAGGTTTAACTTAGGCGCCTGAGCTTATTGACACCGCAATGCTTAAAATTTCAAATCCCCACGACGATGACTCCACACTTTTTTCTCGAAGGCTTACCAGCTATCGGGGACTCGTGAAGCAAGTCTTTCGACATCAACTTTGCATCAATGGTGACTTCCGGCTGGAGCCTAACGCTCATGAAACGCTCGCATTTGGCCATACCTGGCCAGGCTGTACAATGCATACATGCCCTGGTGGACCGTGGAAGACCGTGGAGTGCTGGCTAGTGCTGGCAGTGGCCAATTCAGGAACGATTCAGGAACTCGGAGCTCTGCTTCAAGTACTTATTGGATTTCTTGGCGTTGATGTTGCGCAAGGGTTGGAACGGTGATCTTGGTTTGCGGACTTGCTGCAAACACAGGTGTGTCCTCTGAACATACCTTGGCCTTTGGCGAAAGAATCAATCATTTATCTCTGCACAGACTCCCATGGGTACATGCAAGGACGAAGAGTCCAGACTGAGATTGTCGACCATTCTCGTCTTGGCTACCGCACTAATTGCCAATTGGCCCGAAACTCGTGTGAATGCTGGGTCATTTTTCTGCATCCGTACGTCTTATCAGGTTGCGACGGCGGCATTGACACCGAAATTAGAATAGCAGTTTCTGCTTGCCTTCTCCTGCCTTCTCCCATTACAGTCGTCAGTCGATGTCCTCTCTCACTGAAAGGCTTGCCCCCTTCCTTGCCGTGGAGAATGTCATAGTCTACCCCATTTCGTCCTTGTCGGTAAGCTCTTGTTGTCGTTCGATTGGCTTGTGGTTAAGCTGATCTTTATCACTTTCAGGTCATGTACTTTCTGTACGGTATGCGCGGATCTGTTTCGGCCAGCCAATAAATGACACTGTGCTCTAGGGTTCTATGTCTTGCTCTTTTGGACTTGCCTCCATAGTATACGAAGCCGCCAACATGACAATGAACGACCACCCAACCACGGTCTCTACCTATCTCTCACAGTGATGCTCTTCACCTTGTGTATGGCGTTCGTTGTGGACTACACGATGGAGGTTGTGCGCAGTACCATTGTTTACTTCACTGCTGTCACAACTAGGGATTACGAGCCCGTTTTACTCTATCTCAGGCACGACATTCAGAAGACAGTGGTTTAGTGAGTACCTATCTTTTCCCTTAATCTTGTGACTTAATAGCTTTCCTCAGCTCTCTCGAAATGCTGATCAACGTCCTCCTCAAGTATGCTTTTTGCCTCACGCCTTATCCTAGTTGGATTAAACCACTTCCACTAGTATAACAGCAGACTACATGCTTGTTCGTTCTTCAAAGTTCGCATTGCTCTCGATTCTAATGATAGTTCATAGATCCACCGCTGTTACTTGATCTGGAACTTCAGCAAACGAATAGCCGTTCCCTTGATAATAGCTTCAGTCATCACCAACGGTGCGCACAGCGTCAACGTTATCCCATTTTAACCTTATCTAATGACATTTTCTTTAGCCGCAGGGCTTGCTGGTGGTGTAGTTGTCGCCATTGGAGTGAGCGATACACGCATTCCGTCAAATGTGTTCCTTTATCATGTCGGACAGGCTACTTCGTTTGCGTATAACATTTGTAGTGCTATTGTCAACTCGATCATCGTTATTCTCACAGGCGGGTTTTGTGTTCTATCGTCTTCGCGGTTATGAAGTCTAATCACAGAGACCTACGTAGCTAGCCGTATATGGTGGATTCATCGACAAGTTCAGGCTCATGGAATCCACTCTAACGACAAATTTGCCTTGTCGGTATCCAGAATCATGTAGGTGGACATTGCAATTCCCCGTTTTCTTTGAAGTTGGCTGATTCAGCGTTCTACTTTACAGACTCGAATCTGGGATGATTTATCCCATCTCAATCATCGTGAACCTGATCGTCACGAACAGTACTACATCCCGAACACTACCTTTCGATACATATCCTCTTATGCCATTGACCGCGGTAAGTGAATATCTTCGCTCAGCGGGACGGGGTCCTGATTCCGCGCAGGCGATCGCCCCAACGTTGGTAATCGTCCGCGCAAGACTAGGCAAGAGTGTTGAGATCATCCAGGATATTTCGGACATCTGTTTCAGCAGCAAAGCACCTGCTCGAGATGCAACAGTAGTCACGTTGCAATCTCAGACCCATGGTCTTGCCAATTTGACGCCGACGGATACCCAGGGAGCAAGCGAGGAGAAAATAGGCAACGCGTCAGATAAGGGCATTGGTCTGTAAAATATAAAAATCATGCTATTGTGTCTGAATCGTGCTGTGGATTGTAGCATGTATGTATTATTTGGGACCACGAGGACAGCGGGCGCTAGTTGAATTTTTTTTTGGCGCTCGCCTCTTGTCGTTACCCGTCATGTCGTTCTCCAGTCGCACGTTCGACCACCTACATGCCGTTCTCTAGACACTCATTCGCCAAGTTTTTCTGCTTTGAATTGCTTCATATCTGAAGCTTTCGCCATGGATTGCCTACCTGAACACAAGCCACCAATGCACCTTCTGAAAGAGGAAGCAACTGGTTGAGAACTGAAAGGAATCGTGGACTGGGCTGTCGATAGTTGATCTTGAAATTCATCGGTGCGTCTTTCTGCTCTTACTATAGGCTACCAACTTATCATCTTGTTCAAGACATTTAGGACTCGACTATATGCCGTCCTGATCTGCTGAAGCCGTAGAAGAGGTACCGCCTGCTGCTTCGTGGTCAAACCAAACTTGTTCAAATCCCATACCCCAAGCGCTTCCGATATGTGCTACTTGCAAGAATCGCCCGGCCTGTCACACTCAGAAGGCGCTGGAATGGAGAACGGTACAAACTGCCGTCAGTCGATCCGGAGGCTCGCAAAATAGCTTTATGTATGTGACAATTTAGTTCGTTGCCGGTTGCAATTACAACCAATTTACAACCTTTGACCTAGACCCAGATGGGATATCAATTCGTGCCGTACTTTGATATGGTTCCTTCAACACAATCGTCGCAAACGAGACATGGAACGAAAAATATTCTTTCCTTCCGCTTTGAGGCAGAGCCAATTCCAGGGACAGTGTCCTCACCATGAGGGATCCTCAATGAGAATACTATCACCATTGAAAGCAGCTAAAGTTATCGCACAAATTACTGCTTTTTATCATTGATAACCGGTGTGAGTGTTCTTTCTATTTTGGTGCCCATCACAGATGAAGTGATCCTTTTTCTCACCTGCTGTCAAGTTAGCACTGCATCAAATTGGTTTTAAGAGATTGCCAGAGGACTGCTTGCTGTACTGCTCCCTTGCTTCTCAAGCGATGTCGACGATCCCTGAAGACCTTGCTTTCTACTTCTCTGTAGAGGAGACGATTGTCAATCCAATTTCCTCATTGGTCGTGAGTCTCAGCCCGAAAGTGTAACGTCCGTTTCATTGACTACTACCTTTGGCTGTCTCAGGTCATGTTCTTTGTGTACGGTTCGTTCGAACTGTTTTCCAGCCGCTCAGTGGAGACTCACCGCAATTTTGCAAAGTAGGCATTTACGTCCTGCTCTTTGCCGCATGCAGCCATATGATTTGCAGCCGCGTGAAAGCTGGGGACCCGGACAGACCGAACGGCCCCTTCTACCTCACCTTAACGACAATCCTCTTCGTTTTGTCTACAGTATTTGTGGGGGTGTATACTGCGGATATCGTTCGTTTCACGATCATATCTCATACCGCGCTCTACACCGGGAACTTTGACCCTTTGGAGCAATTCTTGACAAAGGATCTCGCAAAGACAGTAGCCTAGTAAGCGTCTCTGCACTTCGGAGCTTCGAAGGACCAACGCTGATGAATATATTGAACAGCGCACTCGAGGACTTCATACCGGTCCTTCTGAAGTATGTCTCCTCAAATTATTGCTGCTTATAGACTGATGGGATACCAGTATCTCGGCGGAATGGATGCTTGTTCGTACACCCAGTCTCTTAGTTACAACGTACCAACTCTGATTTACCGATTACAGATTCACCGGTGCTATGTTGTGTGGAGTTTTAATCGACGAATTGCGTTACCGCTGATAATCGTATCAGTGCTTCTGAACGGTATGTACTGGCTTTCCAATGCTTGTCATCTACTCACAGTTTAGCTAGCTGTTGGTCTCGCTGGAACAGTAGTGGCAGCAATCGGTATCAGTGACTCGAAAGAGTTGAAATGATAGACTGTACCCCATCGGCCTAAACATCAGTTCCGCGTATAGTATCGGGAGTGCTATTTTTAACAGCATCATCACACTGCTTACTGGTGGGTCCTTGCCTGTTTCTTGTTACGAGTGACTCACGAATGTATAGCCGGACGTATCTGGTGGTTGCATCGGCAAGTGCAAGCACATGGAATCTATACCACCGATCGGCTGGTTCACTCTGTCTCCAGAATAATGTAAGTCTTGCATATCCTTGAAGACGTACTGCTTATTACACTATTCTGTTAGATTTGAAAGTGGAGTAATTTACCCGGTCGTGAGCATTGTAAACATTATCTTACTCAAAACGACCTCCGCCTTTGATGCCTTCCCCCTCGTTCCCTTGAGTGCTGTAAGTCATGTCCCGATAAGCGCACATGCCCTAACAGAACCATAGGCAATCGCACCCACACTAATTGTTGTCCGGGCAAGATTCGAAATAACTACCGACGGCCAACAAGTTGCCGTTTCCGACATTTGCTTCACTACTCAGCCCGGAATGGTTACTACCAGATCACAAGTTCAGGTAGGACTTGTTGAAGGAAAGAGTAGCGAGAGAGTGGGCGACAGGAAAGAAATAGTAACTTCTGCAATTCCGATAAACTAATTTAAAAGTATACATCGGATCAAGAGCATTTATGGACCAAGTATGTCGCATGAGCGTAATGTTCAGACATGGAGTGTGGTACCAGAAGCCTTCCATGTTTTCAAGAGTGCAGATTGAGTAAGAAATACATGCAAGTTCGATATCGCAATGCCAGACCGATGCTTCAAGAACGTTTACGAACCACCCTCATCTCTGTTCAGAAGCTCCCCAAGAAATGCCTGCAAGATTATTGGTTCGTGTCCAGCTTCCAGAAATAAGACTTCTTGAAGAAACTTTGAAACAATCTGAGTATATAATCTTTTCAAGTCAATCAGAGCAGCGAAAAAGGCGAAATCTGACGACGCACCTGTGGTTTGCATGTCCGGTAGCGAATCTACGAGATTACCGAACTCAGCCCTATTCCCTAGCAATTCTCCAATTCATCTTGACACGAACTGCGGTAAGACTCGATGACGCGTTAGGTCCTCCAGGTTATTTGGCTGAACTCCTGTCGGATTGGGGGGAAAGTGCGCTGTTTGTACACTGATGAGCCTGGTTCTCAATTTTCTTGACGTATCACATCGGGATTTAGGCGCTATGTCGTCGCTGATTTTTGAGTAATGATGGTTGTTCGATGGTTTCCTGTAAGCAAACAGGTCTCCTCCCTTTTTTGAGAAGTGAGGGCGGTCGGAGTTGTTCGAGAACAAGAGTGAATCGGGTGATACATGTGACTCAGAGCCAGTCGGCATGCCGGCACGTTACTAATTGGGTTTCTGCTCTGCTCTTTAATGTAGGAGCCCATCATGGCCTGGTCACATTCCACTCCTGCTTGCTATACACACCCTGCGTCGATTCCTTCTACGCGTACAATGGCCCATGTGGTTAGTTGGCCAGGTATGCTCAGATTTTATATCGAAAAGGCTAAAGTTTTTCCCCCCAAGCAACGTCTCACAGCTCTGTAGGTAGGCTGGCATCTCGATATCACTCGACAACTCACATAGTAACTACATATGTCTATCTGTTGATGCACCTTTGGTCTAGTAACCAACCTACTCAACTCCATCGATTGCTTGGACTAGACACGTACTCATGATGGGCCACCCCATAGTACTAAATGAATTATACTAACCCAAAGACCCCACAGTCTTCAGTCAAGTTCGTGACTGATCGGGATGGAACCTTGAGGCATATCTCAGCCACTATCTGTCTATCCTGACAAGCTACCTTCTATTTGATGCGGATGCCAATCGATTTGATAGTCTACTCGCCTTGATTGCCTATGTGTCGCAGTTTGCTAACATCGGGATCTCAAGCTCAAGGGCGTTAGCCATCACTATGGTTCGCCATTTGTCGAAACAAGCTCGCACTTTTGCAGCTGGCCATGAGAAGGTATGTCCTGTAGAGTTTTTGTTCATTTGTGTCCAATTCATATCTCCACCACCCTACGTTAATCCAAAGCAAATGCCACCTAAGCCTGGCCTAAGCATTCATATCGGTACCCTCTGTCAAGGCTTACAGCCTTTGCTGTTACTGCGCCACCTCGTTCTCATCGCCATGAAATGTCGCCATATGAACACTGGAGTGCTGATATCTCTGCGCCCGGGCACGGTCTTGTTCCTCTTTTTCCGTACTCTAGGGCCTACCAAATCGGGACTTGTGGTCGGCGCCTGCGTTAACGAAATTTCATTTTCAGGGTCAGCATATGTCTCCGTATTTCAGAGACTGAGTTGCGATCGAGCCGCAGAATGACACTGGTTTACTTTCAGCAACACGTTTGAAGGGTTCAAGTTGGCGCCACGACAAGCTGGTATATAAGATGGAGCTCAATGACCGAGAATAGGCATACACAGTCATCCCTGAGTTATGGCATCACCAGACCCCGAAGCCCTATTCATACCTCAATTGGTAATCGCCTATCCGATCTCCAGTTTGACGGTACGCTTTGTCCTTTTAAGTCTTGACCTTCTGTGTAGTTGACCGGCAGTAATTGTTCCATGTTAGGTCATGTACTTCGCATATGGTACGTCAAAATACTTTATTCCCATCGCAAATCAGCAGTGAGACGCACTCTCTACAGGATTCTATATTTTGCTATTCGGAGCTTGTGTCTGTCTGACTCATAGCCGTCAACAGCCTACAGACTCAGATGAACCGACAAATGGAAATCTATACTCGACACTCGCCGCAATTCTTTTTGGACTATCAACAGCATTTGTGGTAACCTTACACCATTGACGTTACTCAATATGCAAGTGTTCTCTTCAATGCGACCAGGACGAGGAACTTCGAACCGCTCATGAAGTACTTCATGCACGATGTTCAGAAGACAGCTGTCTTGTGTGTCCAGCGTATTAATCCTTGACATTCATAGACTGACTATAGTTCTCAGCTCCCTCGAACAGTTCCTCCCCATTTTCCTTAAGTATGTCCTTCACTCACCGCTGGATACAACACAATCTCACGAACAATTTAAGCATGGTAGCCGACTACATGTTGGTTCGTGTTTTGTGAATGCAAACTACTTCAATCAATCTAAGGTCTCCGTGCAGATTCACCGCTGTTATGTGATCTGGGACTCCCAAAAGCAAGTTACCCTGCCTCTGGCAGCAGCGTCGTTTGCTAATCAACAGTATGGGCAAGGTTCTTGTCCCGGGATCCTATCCGCTGACAAATTTTTTCCCTATCTAGTACTAGGACTTATCAGCGTGGTCATAATGACAGTTGCTGTGAGCGATATGACTAGACCCGCCTATATGTTATACCCAGTGGGGGGCGATATCTCCCTCGCGTACTACATCGCCAGTGCCATCATCAACTCGATCATTACTCTCCTGACTGGTGTGGCTCTTTCTTCCCGTCTGATGTGACTCCTCGCTCAATAATACCCAGCTGGCCGTATCTGGTGGATTCACCGACAAGTTCAAACACATGCCGTTGAAAGCAGTGATAATTTCGTCCAGTCAATTACTAGAATAATGTGGTTAATTATTCCAATTTCCGCGCAATTGTAACCGGTGGCTCCGGCCTGACAGACCCTTTCAGACTCGAATCCGGCATCATCTATCCGGTATTGGCGATTGTACAGGTGGTCATGGCGAATGTGACGTCGCTCAAGAAAGTGCCTTTTGACACTCAACCACTTGTTTGCCTTGCCGCTGTGAGACTTCTCATTCGGAAGTGCTATACATCGTTCTCATCCAAGCACCTATAACGAACAGGGAATCGCCCCGACATTGATTATGGTTCGTGCCAAATTAGGCAAGAATGTTGAACACTTCCGCAACACGGCGGTGTCCGACATTCACTTTGGTACTCGATCAGCACAACAGTCTGGCGCGTTTACATCGCAGGTTCATTCCGTTGGAGTATTACCACAAGTGTATACAGATGGATCAAGCCAGGAACGATTGGACTCGGGAAAAGAGGCGAATGAGGTATGATGCTGGAGCGGAAGCGAAGGTTTATATACCGTAGAGATAAATATCCGGTTCGACACAGGAAGTGATATTCATCTTCCCGAAATTTGCGCTCCCAGATCGAGGTTTTGAGGCCTTGGCAGCTTTTACACGAAGCTAGTCATAATGACATAAATGAGATGCTCTGTTCATATGATTTTCTGTGTTCTCCAAATCTTAAGCCTTCCATTTCACACATTTCCTCATCGCTTTCCGCACGAGAGCACAGGGAAAGTAAGGGCTAATACTAAGTAAGGGGCAACAAAAAAAACAAACAGTGCCACCGTGGCTACGTGCGGAGAGCGGAAATGCCGATAGTAACAAAGTAACATCAGCGTGACCTACTGTCACGGTACAGGGCCTCGTTAACGTCGACGTGTACTCGGAGGGGCTCATCGTCTCAACACTGAGCTATAATGGTAAGACTATCTTACAGTCATTCAATTATCTCGCACTAATATCTCAATAGAGCGCGCTATTTAACTTCCAATCTCTTCTTCTCGTCATTTTGCTCTCAATCTGCACTTGCACATACGTCCGTGCAATTGCACCTCGGTTGATTGATAGGAATAAGGAAGGGTGGGTCTTTAGTGTATGTGGAAATTCCGGAAAATGAACCCATAGAAATTAGCTTTCTTGGGCTGTTCTTCATGGCTGCTAGAATAGGTGCGTACCACGTTTCTCAAACGTGATAGTATTGTTCATTGATTTTCTGCATCAGGCGAGAGGTTGTCTCCATACGTCGCGCTAGCCTGCCTCGCAATGGCAGGTCACATCCTCATGCAATGAAACCTTTTCTTGTATCTTAAGTGGAATGCGTTACTACCCGAAAGGTCCGGCGAAGGCGGTGACGATAGAGATTAAGCGGGACAGGCTCGCAGAGGGTCGACAATATAGAAAATCATCACAACTGAGTACGTTCTGATCATTTCTCAAAACTTGAAACCGGGCTGATTTCTAGTTCCGGTATTCAGACCGTAGGGTTGCATCAACGTTGGGCCATCGGGATCCTGTCGAGGTTGCGAACAAGAGCTCGGTCTCGTCATGGTGGCCTGGCACGTCTCATATTCCTCTATGTAGCCACCTCTAGAGCTACATGACATCACGAACATGCATAATACAGCGCAGGAATTATGTTGTGAATAAGTATGTGAAATATACTATGCAGTGTTGGTTACTATAACAATCGAATGTTGATCACAGACGCGGTCACTCCGCCTCACCAACTCTGTACATGTTATTAGATTATACCTCCGGTACACTACCGTTGGTTTCATGAGTCCAAGTGGGTCCCTCCTGTTCGAGTTGCTTTCCGTGTACTCAGTCCCTGGAGGAATGCTGTGCACCTTACTCGACAACCTTTTCGCATTGGCATTGCCTCCAGCATTTACAATTAAAATATGGCGCAACTTCTCGACGAGAGTGACTGTGGTACGTACGATTCCTTGCGCGATCTTTGCAGCATGGATCTGGACATAAGTTTTTCGCCTTTCAAATCAACAATTCGAGTCCCTCAAGTACCAATACAGTTAACATAGCCTTGCTTGAGGTCAATATGACGTCGACCTAACGGAATGTGAAGGACTGGAATTTGAAACTTCGACTCCAAAAGGTTCAGCGTCCTGGATGTGGAGATTGCGAGAAGTCACCACCAACATCGTACCTAGCTAGGCAAACCTCGAGAGCTATTAGGTCCAGGCGCTTTGTTTTCACATGCTCGGACTCCTGTTGTGGACGACCGGCAGACGACCTGGGTCGGCCGCAATGCAATTATCGCCAGTCACAGACCGGAGCACTAGAGCGCGGAGAGCCCAAGTCTTGTGACAACTGTACCTGAAAGAGACCAAGCGACAAGTATTTCTGGGCTTATGCCACAGCTTAAGTGGTGTAACGACTTGGGCCTAAATGTGACTAAATCCATTGCAGTTCATGAGACTACCTAGTCATTGCTACTCGAGGTCAATAGGCTGTTGTAAAAGTAGGCTCTTTCACAGTTTCTACAAATCAACTCTTTACATCACTGCCCCTTCTTACGCAGTAACATCAAAATCAAAGCACGGAATCTTCATCAGTGCGCAGAACTACAAAGCTCTTCGCCTGGAAACTCTGTTGAGGGAATGAGGACAAGCGAGCAATCGCGGTACAAATGTCGGGGAGCCATCCGATGGTTCTTCCAGCGTGTACCTCTAACATGTACCAGTTTGGGCGCCGTGGGCGCATGGAGATCAAATCGGGCGCTTATCTCACTTAAGTCGTCAGTGAGTGATTTCGAAATTGCAGTGGCGGGAGAGTTCATAGAACTTTTCTTGGTGACTCACTATGGCTACTAGTAGTGAAGCGTCCTCTCAGGAGTCATCACTGTCGGGACACTTCGTATAAGAGCTATGTTCACTAACCTCAGTTTCTATAGTTTCTTTCCCTTCGGTTCTCGCCCAGTTTAACATTTCACTCGACATGAATATCAATAATCCTTTCGCGCAAGGTGGCTGGTCTAGCACGGGTAGCGCAAGCCAATTTCCCAATCCACAGCCATCTGTGTACGGCGCACTTCCTTTCTCGTCCGGCTTGGGTGGGGCGACGAATTCCCTACTTTCCTTCCAGTTCACGGCGTTCAACCCAACTATATTGAACTGTACGGTGTTGGGGCCCGGCTCAACGCCGTACTTTCGTGTGGTGGACAACGACCCCTTCACCATCGTTCAGGATAAGGACGGGAGAAGCATCGCCGTCATTGAATGGCGAAATGCTCCAGGGACGGTCGTTGAAGTCCGTGACATTATAAGAAAGCAGCTCGTCTCAGGCTGGCTCTCATTGTCATCGGACAGAACGTGGGTTCCTTCCCTGACCTGGTGGCCTGCATCATATTCATTAAATTATACAGGTATCGGAACATGGTCGCGAGAAATATGTCCCTCGCCTGGGTTCCCCGAGACGATTATGTTGGGGTGATTTCTTTTTGATACTCATTGGGTTTACATCTCGACTGACGCCGACATTTCGACCAGCTCTTTTCCACCGGATCCTCTGCAGAATTATATGCTAAGATCCTTCGTGGGAATGGCTTTGTGACCCTTCAAATTACGTCGCAAGCCGTACAGCTGGGGCTTCTAGAGCCATGTATTGTTGCGGTTATTCTCCTCCAATCAGGTCGACGAATAGATTAGCATTTCTGCCGGACAAACAATTATGGATAACGAACTTTGTAGTACCATAGAATAGACATAGACTTAGACATAGAACATTGCAGTTTTTTTTTTGTATGGGCCCCGTTCATCTCTACTCCTGATTCCGTGCTGCCCACTGTATACAGCTGCGGAGGCTGCCTGCAGTGGTTCAAACACATACCCGCGGCAGCGCGGCTATCTTTGATGTGATCGACGACCCCAGTGCCAGGCGCTGCCAAAAAGCTGTGTTCCGAGTTGTGTTGAAAGACGTTGTCCCGGCTATGTGAGCAAGGTGGTCCCTCCCTGATTTTTGGGCAGTACTAAGTCTATGGAGTGTTCCTCGTTTCCTCGGGACATGCGATACCCGCTTGAACTGCGCGTATGACAGGAACTTCGTATTTTGAAATAGTAATTATCGGGGTTCTAAGGCACAATTCATACTTGAAAAAATGAGATATGATTGTAAGAAGCCTTCATGCCATTTAACGACTACACTCGCGTATTGGCCAAGGTCCTGGACAGATTGTATGCCGCCGAAATCAGGGTGACATGGCTAATACGAGCACACGAGTTAGTTGGAGTTCTACGAGGAGACCCTTCGACTTACGTAAAACCCTGAACAGCATTTCCAAGTCTACGATGTAGATAATGTCAGACTACACGGAAGCTCCAATATCGACGGGACACACCCTTCCCCAGCCTGGGATATCTCTTCCGTGCAAAGGCCAAGATGATTCAAGTAAAGAAGAAATTCCTGGAAACTCGGTCAGTTGCAAGATACCGCCCATGCCACATCAATACGTACTTCAAACATATTGACCGCTTTCGCAAGCATGTTTTTGTCGTATTCACCAGCGCGGGTGAGCGCCTCGACGCACCTTTTAATCAAGTCAGCACTTCGAAGGATCATGATGTTGCGCGATCAACTGTGAATATACAAACCAAAGGGTGCAAAGACAAAAGGTTCCTTCTTCACCACCCACACCATCGTCGGATTTATTCGTGTCATATCGATAAACCAAGTTCTAGGGGAGCCATGAATTGCTTCCTCGATATCAAAGCGATTTACTCACGTTTGATGTCAGTCCGCCACGCTCAGGAGAGTTTAGAATCTTTCGCAGCGTGCTCATGAACCTAGGGTCCGACTACGCAGTTCCAATTCAACCTTGGTTTGCAGTGATGTCATCTAAAGTAAACACACCGCTTGCATGAAGAAAACGAGGGGCATGATAAGGACAGCCGAGTCCAGGGTCTCGTTTTCGTCGTAACTTTGACCAAAATACTTGAGCTCTTGGTTCCAAGCTTTGTTCATGATTTCTTCGTATAGGAAATCGCGAGCTTCAAGCCACTTATTCCTATTTGGGCAAGGGAGCGAACGCTTGTCCGCTAGGCGTAGGCCTAGCTCGGCGGTGTTAAGCTCCTGTAGATGGTCGAGAGAAAAAGACGGACCTCGATCGATCGCCACCCTTCACGGAGACAAAGGTCAGCAATGCATACAAACTACGAGCATTGGCAAGCCTCACCATAACATGATCTAGAGTCATCGAAGTCAGCTTGGGGCACAACTGTTGCTACTTCATACCTTCGAATACTGCGATTGGACAAGTTAGCCAAGTGCTTCTCATTCATAGGAGCCCTTACTAACCGTGAAGTGCCTCTTCTTGTTCCTCACCTCCCTATCCATTCTCAGGTGAGTATGACATATTAGATCGTCACGGGCTAACTTGCCAAATTGACCTGTCCGTTGATTCAGATGCGGAACACACAGCAATGGCGAGGAACGTACAGATCAGGATTCTTATAATTGGCAACAACATCTGACGGAGCTCGTTGTCAAGCTGGAGATAGAGCGGGAGTGTGAGCTTACAGTCAACTCTGTATTACTTCATCAATATTATAGTCCGGTATTTGATAAGTAGGGCTTACAGTTCGCGAGTTAGAACCCTGAGATTGGTCAGTACAATTCAACAAACATTGCCGTTCTAATCGTACCAGTCATCATAGCTCTAGCACAGGCCGCCAGTCAGTGGCTGACGGACATCAAAAGACCGAATACAGGAGACACACCAATGGTTTCCCAAACTATCAGAAAAAGAATATTCATGAGCGGGCGGGCTGGAGTTGTGGCATGATCATCATTCACCTTCTGGCCAAGGTAAATACAATCCATCCTATACCGCGTGTTGAGCGCATAGGTCATATTCACATGAACTGAAAGAATATATCAGTGCCTTGCGGATGGTGTACATGGAGGAATACACAAACCATAATGATCTTACAATTCACCATAGATATCCTACAGTGATCAACAACGTCAGATGGGCGTTGAGTTTTGAGTTTTGTTGGTTGAACTAACCAGCTGAAGATGGTCCGCGGCACCGTTACCAATGCTGAGAACACAGCCATGAATGAAGACGACCAAGCTAAATCAAAGAAGAACGTACCGAACGGGTTTTGAGCCTTTGTGTCCATCTAAATGAGAAAGCTCCAACTCTTCCAGGTCCTTGCCACCTATGGCATTGGTCAGACACCGATTGCAACAGGAGCCCAATAATAGTCACCATGGATCGAATACATGATTTGAATACTACCGTCGGGATTCTTGTCTCTTAATCTTTCGAAAATGAAATCCATGTAGGCTATGGTCATGGTTTCAGCATGGCGTGCCCACAAGGGTCGGCACTATTTGGACTTACTGTTTGCTTCGGCCGTGAAGCCCAGACGAATGAGAGCATAGAGCGTGAATGACGAATCACGGATCCAAGAGTAACTGTACTCAGTAGAGTAAGCATGCATCCACTGTCCATTGAACAGCCTCTCACCGATAATCCCTTCATCAAAGATTAGTATATGCAGACCGATGGAGAAGGATCAATGACTTACCAGTTCCTAGTCCCACCAATGTATTCCGGTAAACTGAACGTTGGGCTGGCAACCACGGCACCGGTTGGTTCAAAGATCAGCAACTTCAGCGCGAATGCGCTACGATGCACCGCCTCTTTCCATGAGCCTGAGTATGTTGATTGTCGAATCCATTCCAGCCAATATTTGTTCGTTCCCTATGTCCGCAGGTTTAATGCGATACACCAGCGACCATGGACATGAAACTCACTGTTAAGAGCCCATTCGCGAGTTCCTGAGAGAAAGTTCGGTCATCGGTCATCGGTCACCACTCAATCACTACAATCTGATGATTCAACGCTCACCTTGGTCAGGAACGGGTCATCGATTGGACGCGTCTTTGTCGTGGAACCAGCGGGAACTACGATTGTGGCCTTATACTGCCTTGCACCGTTCGGAGGCGTTCGGAGAACAAATGTTACAACCTGGCCTTCAGTAAGGTTGAGATCTGCATAGATACCAGGCCCTTTGTGTCCTTTAGCCGACAAATCGAGTAAGTTCAAAGTGATTTCGGGCTCTGAAACATTGTCCTTTGCAACCGCATGCGTCTCAACCTGAGTCATTGACAGGGGAAGCTTAAACATACAAGGGATGTGTCCGTCACATAGCGCAAGTCCAGGGCCAAATCATCCGACTCGAAGTGAGCCTTCTTCTGGGGTGTGAGTGTTGAGTCGTCGTCGATGATGCTTGTGCGGTGACTTGAGCGAGCATAGTTGAATGCTGGTGCGCATTCCATCCTTAAGGGCATAGTGCCACGGATAACCTAGTTAAACAATGATTCAGCGAAGAGAAGTGCATCTATGAAATGGGCCAACCTCAACACGACGGATCAACCAGTGCAAAAGGGGCTTGGTAGTAGACCCTTTGGGGTTTCGCGGTAGGAAGTCTGTTACGCTGACCGCGGCCATTTCATTCATGAACTTGGTTTGAAGAACCTGTACACGTGTGCGGGGAAATCTCGGATAAATCAGGAATCGACTTTCAGAATGGATGAGACTAACATTGGAACTTGGAAGATAGTTCTGCTTCGTCGAGAAAGGAACGGTTGGTGTGATAGAAAAGTGACCGCCCTTGTCTTTGTCGAGGATGCGAGCAAAGATCGCAGGTGAATCAAAGTTTGGGACACAGTAGCTTTCGACTACGATGCTTCATGAGATTGCGATAACCAGTGGAAACACCGATGGATTCACTCACTGGAGCCATCAATGCTAACCAACGCAGCTGTGTGTAGATTGCCGATTCTTCAAAGAGTTCTGATGAGTGACAACGGGCGCGGCTGTGAAACACGACTTGGGCGTACAATCCATGGTCTGCGATTGGGATATAATCCCTGTCTGTGGTATAGGGCTGCTGCATGGTTCAACGTAGGAAAGGCTCTGTGATACGAGATGATGGTAGTCGAGGTTCAAGATGCGGGATTCCATAAATTTGTGACATGGTGACATTAAATGGTTGCCTGCCAGGTTTGCGATCCGAGAGCGCCTTTGAGCGGCGAACTGTTATTTCACCGTGAGTTGTGGTCAGAACAAGCAGAGAAGATGCTGGCTTGATACACGTACCTGCACTGGACCATTCTGAGACCATTTACGGAGAAATCGCCAAAATTTCTCTCTCTTTCCTTCTCTTTCTACGAGCGTCAATCCTGTTTGGCTACGGCCAAGAACGGACATCCACGAAAATGATTCGTCAGATGACTCGGCTACGGCTATATGGAAGAGGCATCGACAAGTGCGAGGACATGTGTATCGATGGACAACGGCGGAGGTTGAAAGAAAAACTACGAGGCCAGGGCCCGGAAGGTGACTAACAGGTGGGAAAACTTACTAGAGCTTGAATCACACCCACTAAGAATCGCTTTTTGATAGACAAAAAACTATCTTGACACGATACGTTTCCTACCGAAAAAGACAGCCGACGTTTTCTGATGCGTTTTTATCCTCGAGAAATCCTTCGGAACGAATCCGATTGGCTGGCAATGGGTTTTTTGAATGAAAAAACGTATCCAAAAACTATAGGTGTCTCGTTTGTCTAGAAACGTTTTCTTTTCGGATGGGTGTTTGGCTATCGAACAGCGATTTCTTGTGGTTGTGAATCTTCTCATATGTAGATGACTACTGCGGGCTTCGTTGCTGGCATAGGAAGCACGGCGGGATACCGTCGATTGAGTCTGCCTAGGGGAGACTAGTAGATGACTGAGTGAACAAACTGTATATTATACATCTTGTAGATTCTATGTATTTACTGACGTAGGGAACATAAACACGTTATTAGGATCAACATTCTTTTTGATAGTTTGTAGCCGTTGATAGTGAGAGCCATAGTATAGTGCAGAAGCTAGTCGCGATAGGGCGTGAGCAAAGGACATCTAGATCTCAAGATGAGGACACTCACAATTACGACCGAGCCTATCATCGACATAATTTGCATAGGCACCATAATCCCATGTAGAAGCCATAGCTGATACGATACTGTTTACCGCACCTGCACGAATACGATGATCAACCTATTCAGGTTCTTTGTCACAAAGGGTACATACCATCCAAGAAGCTGAACCCCGTAGGAGGAAAGGCACTCTGAGGGTCGACCATCGAGATGTAGAACTGTATAGTATACAAAGTATCTCGCCGTGCATACGATGTATCGTCAACTACCACCGAATTGATCTTGGAATTACTCCCTCCGAAAAGTTCCACCAGGACGAACCAGTGCTACAAGAAGCACGTTCAGATACGGAGTCTTTTGCTCGGAAATAATATAGAGTCGAGAACATACCATATCCCGAGTAACTTTTGCCCCAGCATCTCCGAGATACTCCATCAACGACTTCATGGCATCTTCCGATAGCATGACCTTTTCAGGCACAGTAATCGATTTGGCGTAGAACTTCTGTGGTTGCTCCGGTTTGCTAGTGTCCAGCGTACCGAGTCCGCCAGCTTGTATCACCGCATCGATGTATGTTCCATTTCCAGCGACAAAAACCTGGTTTGGCTGCGGCATTGTCCCCACGAAGCCCCTCGTGATGGAGCTGAGTCGGTCTTTAGGCCCATACCACGCTCCGGTAAACTCGAAGGACACCTGCCCTGGACCCAAACCCTTGGATAGGTAAAGGTAGCAGGAAAGCTCTGCTGGGATACCACTATATGCGAACAGCTGAAAGGACTTGAATGCGGTGGCAGCTTGTGCGGCGGATAGTTGCCATATGTAGTGGTAGACATAAGCCAGTTTTGGGACGGGGTAGGTATTGAACTCGAAGGAGGTCGTGATACCAAATGAAGGACCTGCGCCGCGCATAGCCTACCAGGACATTGTTTAGAATATAGTTTACCAGTTCGTACCAGACACGTACCCAAAACAAGTCCGGTTGCGAATCGCGGGACGCCCTCACAAGGGTTCCGTTTGCAAGTACGACGTTGAGCGCATTGACAGCGTCAAGGGTTAGCCCCCACAGCCTAGACGCATGACCAAAACCTCCGAATGCTAGAAAGGGAAGAATTCAGTGATGATTTTGCCGGTATGAGCCAGGAACTTACAAGCAAGCCCTCCGATTCCTACGTACGGACATGTACCATGAGGAATACCTCTCCCGTAGTTGTTTAGTCGCGACGCAACATCGCCCAGTCTATTCCCAGCTCCAACAATCGCAAGCCCAGTATCCGAGTTCACCGTAATACTCTTCATCCCACTCATGTCTATCACGAGAGCACCGTCCTTTCCGCCGAGACCATTGGCGATGTAGCTGTGCTGTTACGCGAGTTCAGTGACTATAAGCAAGGAGAATAGTGTTTCACGTACTCCACCACTTCGAGCAACGATGTTGACCTTTTTTGAGGCACCTATTGAGACCGCCTTGGCTACATCAGCTACTGAGGTCGGGAATGCAATGGCGGCAGGTTGGTAGGAATAGCGAGCATTGACTGTAGAGGGTATTAGCCTACGAGTCGTTCGGCGAGTAGATAGGCATACAGGGCCTGCTCGCTATATTATACTGTCCGCTCCCAGGACCATATGCCTTGATACCAGCATTGTTGAGTTGTGCGAGAAGGTCGCTTGTAGCATGGATGACAGTTGCCAAACAGAAGACGAGGAGTAAAAGACAGTTAGACGTCGAAGGTACATGATACACCTGGCGGAACCAACATAGATGGCGTGTCGCAGTGATCAGCTTTATCCAGGTCCTGCATCGTAAAACTAGACATGAAAACACGTGTTGCGATCACAAAACCCTGTAATTGGACGTTCTTCAGCAAAAAGAATGAAAGCGGCGGAGAAAAACTTGCCTGGGTTCCCTAAATAAAGCATTTCATATTTCTTTTCTCTCCTTCTCTCCTTGAACCAAGGCTACACCAGAGTAGGATTGGCGTCAACATGAGGGAAGCTGAAAGAGACTTTGTCACATTGTCACACATCTCACGCGAAATTGCTATTTTGCTGTCACGTCATAGCTGATCCTTTCCCTTCGCTGTCGCTTGACCTTGCTCTTTACCTATAACTCTCAAGTTCGACATCGACAGAGATGGCGTCTAGGACTGACTTGCTTGCATGGCTCAACGAGCTCTTGCAAATCAACTACACAAAAGTCGAACAATGTGGCACTGGAGGAGCTTACTGTCAGATTATCGACTCGGTATACGGTGCGTGGTTTTCTCTTCGTTATTGAGGCAACGTTGCTCACCAGTGTCCTGTTTAAACACTTTTCAACACTAATCATGGATCTTGGACTCGAACCCGACATGAAACTTTGATATCGCGTCTAATCACCTCTTGCTCGAACGAAAAAAACGCGACTGGTGGGACGGTCGGTGTAATGTGAACTGGGGCGGTATCCTGGATATTACGGTTGCTATTATACTTGATTCGAACAGGCGATGTCCCGATGGCTCGCGTGAAGATGAACGCAAAACATGAATACGAATATATCGCCAACTTCAAGATCTTGCAGAACATCTTCAAAGCAAAGAAGATCGAGAAGGTGCGTTATGATTAAGGTCTCTTCGCATACTCTTTCCGCACCCTTGCCACACACCCATTCACTTCGTCTCTTTCCTGCGCAATCAAATGACACAATGACTAACCAACACGCCCTGTAGCCTATACCTATCGAGAAGCTGGTTAAATGCAAGATGCAAGACAACCTAGAGTTTTTGCAGTGGATCAAAAGGTTTTGGGATCAGAACTATGGTGGTCAAGGATACGATCCAGTGGCGAGGAGGAAAGGCGCACCTACCGATACGCCTGCTACCATCGCCCCTCTTGCTTCGGGCAGCCGCGGTATGGGTTCTTATTGATGAAAGGAGTTCAATCTTGAGCTTATGTTATACTTAGGTGGCCTCAGCACGGGTGGCTCGCGTTCAGGAGGAAAGACACCGATCGGCGGACATCGAGCAGGTTCTACCCAACCACACAATGATGCTGCCGTGCTTCATCTACAGAACCAGGTGAAGGAGCTAAGTACTCACCTCGAAGGCTTAGAAAAGGAAAGAGACTTTTACTTTGAAAAGGTTGGCCAACCCGTTCCGCTCTTGTTTTCTTCTAGTCACGGGATCGTTACTCTGCACCACCCTGAGCGGTCTTTCACTTGTGAATTGTCTCTTAAACTTTGGCTGACCAATGTTGTTTTTGGTAGCTTCGTGAAATCGAAATACTCGTTCAAGGCCAGGTGGAGCAATTGGAGGCAGAACAGAAGGATGACCCACTGCTGAAACAAATCCAGGCAATCCTCTATTCCACTGAGGTATGTTAAACTGTTTTGGCATCTCCGCGTCTTCTCTCAATTTCTGCTATCTCCTTTTCCGATATCTCGACTTGCTCGGTATCACCCTAATTGCGAGCTTCGCTATCGCCGTTCCTCCGTTTCACACCGTTGTCTTCTTTTCATTTACCGCACATGTCTCTTCGTACACCATTTCTCCGAGCAAAGCTAACACTTCCAACAGGATGGTTTCGAGGTCCCAGATCCCAACACGCAAGCTGACGAAGAGGAGACTTTCTAGGGTTCTTTATCCTGTTACGTACGACTTTCACCTCCGTATTACCCCCGGTCCTTTCATTATCGTGCCCAAATTTGTACTCCTACTCTGGTGCATCCGCTCCCAATATACTCGATCTACCTTACACCATTCACGGACGCTCCTTACTTTAGATCCATTCCTTTATGTTTGGTACGCACACGGCGTGCAACAGTCATTGTCTCTTTTTCCTCGCTGTTACCTGTCGCTATCTACATTGCAATTCAACATGGGCAGTTACTCGGTCGATTCAAGTCCAGACTCTAGTGCTTGGAACACCATCAAGCTAACAATATTCTTCAGAATCCTGTCATCTCCATGATTGATATTCATGAATTGTCCCTGGAAAGTGCTTTGACCTTCGAGGTAACCTCAGTACTAAGGACGTCAGTCTCAACGCATCGGTTACTATAGCCCTGGACCTGGCCTGGTCTAGTTTGCATTGAGATTGCCACAAAATCGCCGGATGTCAGTCCTCCGTTACTTGGGTCGCCGGTGGCTGCTTCTTCCTCTACTAGGCCAGTTCTTAATGAAGCTGGATTCTGTAGGCTTCCATCAACGGTGACTGCTCACGAGGCCAGTGCCAAAATGGAGAGGACCGGTATCCCTATCCGCTTTAAGCTGCCATGGATTGAATACTGAATGACTCGAATGCAGAGCTACGCGGACTTGACTGCACTTTCCAAGCACAATCCCTATCCAAAACACCTGGCGAGGTCAAGAAGGATAACTTTATTAACCAATCCGGATGCGCCTATCGTGATATTCAACCTTGCGCTCACCCTCAGTTGAGGAACTCACCTTGTTATGGGCTTCATCGTGCTTCCGGCATAAGCTAGTATGGCATCATGAGTCAATACAACGAGTCATTGTTCCAAGTCTAGTGAGTGTACATAATGATAATATACATACAGATAACATTAGGTTTTGTGGCGTGAATAAATTGACCATCGAGTCGAGTAAAGAGCGATATAGAAGCAGAAGGAGAGCGGGGTGATAATACAGCGGTTGGATGGGGTATCGTACGATTGGTGGATATATCGGATAGCAATAACAATTGTCAATCATCATGCGAGAACAAAGATCATGGAAAGATATACAAAACATCTGAGGATATCGTTAGACAGCAAATGAGGAAGGAAACATAACGAGAGAAGATAATGCGTGATGAAAAAGTGGGTCTTTGATTCAAAAAAGCGAAATGAGTTGAGGCAGCCGAAGAGCCAGTACGTTCCCATGGAAAACTACACTCGTGCAAGCAATCGGGGCTCAATGGCGAGCTTGGCCCCTAATATGAAGAATGATCCCGAAATGACGGTAATCCCGGAAAAGAGTATCATTGGGGTGAAAGAGCCGTTGGCACGGGACAAGAGAGCGCCTGCTATGGGGCCACCAACGAGAGCACTGTAAAGACAATAGAGGTGGTGAGCGCCATGTCAACGGAAATCAAATGGAAGGATGCAGGGAAGGAAGATCCGAGCGCCGGGAACTGAGCCAGGACACGATAATATCGCACGAAGATTAACGGGTACTGTGGAAAGATTACTTACGGGAAGGAAATAATAGTGTAAAGACCTCCAATTCTGCTTCCAATCTCCCGAATATCCGATATCTGCGCAACGCAAGGAGTGATAACGCTGATGAAGGCTCCTGAACAAAACCCGTACAGGACGGAATATGTCATAAGGCCTGCGATATTCTTCGCCGACAACCAGCAAGCGATTGTGAGTAGCCCAGACAGAAACGCAGACGGAGCAAGTAGGTTGAAACGTCCAATGATGTCGGAAAGTATTGCTGGTGCAATCCGACCAAAGACACCACCTCCATTCATCATTCGCGAGGGCCAAGAAAGACGTCTGAGACGAGAGGGAGAGGCCGTGCGGCCTGGGTATCTCTGCAAAATCCACGATGTAGAAAAGCGGTATGAAGAGCCTATGCAAGACACGTGGAAACCGTGTAAGCGAAAGGATATATTGAATAGTATGCAGGGAGACTTGCCTAAGGCCACGAGACAGCTACCTGCTGCAAGCAGGAGGAAGCGAGCATCTTGAAAACGTTCACACCCAGACCACAGGAGCCACTACTCTTCCGCGGTTGGTGCGCAGCGGACACGGTGAGAATGGCGATCAAACATAATGCGCCGCTGAGAAACCCTGAAATCCGTACGGCCCAGCCGAAGCCAACTTTGTCAAAGAGTCGCTGGAGCATGATGGGATACATGACACCTCCTAATACAGACAGTTTGAATGATAGAATGCATCAAGACGGCGCTTTTACGTACCGAGGCTAGAACCAGCAGCGGAGATTCCAAGCGCTGTAGCTCTATATCGAACAAAGTGTGTGGATACGCTGGCCATAGAAGGGTAGAATCTGCAAGGTAATTAGTCACAGAAGAGATCTGAACATAAATCCTCACATGAAGCCGACACCCAGACCAAATAGAATGCCTTGGGCCAATAAATATTGATAATAATGGGTCGAGATACTTGTCATGACGAGACTGATCACAAAGCACACCGTTCCTGCAGTCATTAGAGGCTTGGGTCCGTGTACGTCGAAAATCCAGCCAACGGGGCCTCCCTAATAGGTGGTCAGAGTCTCCGAGCTTGCCATAGGGGTTTTCATACCGAAAAGAAGAATATCCAGAGCTGCAAGGATCCAATCCACGATATGGTCGAAGCGGGATAATCGCTGAGTTGATGCGAATGGTAATACGTTTGAAATGTTCCAAAGGCATTCATCTGCCCGAAGGTACAGAACAAAGCTAAAAATGCTCCCAGGACCGTCAATCGCGCCCTCCACCGATCGTCGAATCTTTCCTCGTGAACTAGCGTATCATCCAAGGGAGTCGGATGGAGGCTCTGAGCCGAGGTTGCAGTACTATCCCGATGCGCGCTTCGTGTAACGTGTTCATATCCGGATTCGCCTTTGTTCGAGAAGCGAGCTGGTTCTGGTCGTTGAACAAAAGCTTGCGAGGCGGGCAAGCTCTTCTCTAGGTCCTGCATAATGTGAAGATGGGTAGTGGAGGCAACAGTGGCCACTTAATGAGACGGGGACTAGGTATGAAACAAGTCGGGACGCAGTCCTGATCTCAGGCTGATCACAGCCCAAGGTATATAAAGCATGCCAGGAAGTCGTGGAAGACATAATTTGAGCATACGGGAAGAAGCGCCGCTCCCGCTAACACCGGATTCGCAGGCAAGATCTAAGGAGTGAATATGTCGTTATTGGCGCGTTCCCCGATTGATATCAGATCCTTCTGGTTACTATGTTCCGCTACTTTTGTGGCGTGTATGATGCATTTCGTACACTGCTTCAGCTTCCACGGAGACGACGAATAATGGTAACGTGGAGGCCTATTAATGTGTACGCGAGAAAAGATACTTGCCGAGTTTGTGTGAGTAATGGAAGCTGGCTGAGATGTCAGAGATACTCACGCGATTGCAATGACTCGACTTTATCATTTCCATGCATACCGGACGCATCAATTGATGTCGTTGATGGTTGTTTTCATCCACCGCCCGACACCGACACCGACCCCGGTACTCCAGTCTCAATGTCGCCGCACGCGTCGTCGATCCTCAACGGCCTGATTTGTGTGGAGACTTGGACGGATCCCATAATTCCAACATATCGTTAGATAGACATTTTGCTGGATTTCTGGAAATGGAAACAGGCAGGCACCACAGAAGGCAAGGGGGAATCGGTTTCGTACATCCACTTCGAGAAGAACAGCGGAGGATACCGAAGAACCAAGATAACGAGAAGGGCGATTAATGCCCCTCCAATGGGTGCGGCCTGGGCATTGCTACTGTTAATATTGCTATTGCATGTCACTGAAAGTCAAGACCCACCAGCAGCCAGATATGGTACATGTGACACACGTGTTGATGGAATTGATCAATGATTGCACAGATCCCATGAGCCTGTGCTAGATCCTGATGTGGAAATGTGGGTATTGATTTCCCTGAAGGCAATAAACATTCGATGCATTCTTCCCCCCGGAGAACCTTGTTAGATTATACGGTTCAGCAACCTGATTCACAATGCTGAGAATATCCCTGAAAAGACTGCCTCCAACACCGGGGTTGGAGCGTGGCGAGGAAGATTTCCAGGCAGGAGTCAAGAGTCAGGCTTTTCCTGTATACCGCAGCGGCAACAATCGAATGCGGGCGCGCCGGATACCTAGGTTCATTGGAGTAAACCCTTTAACCCCAGGAGGTGCTGATTGGTGGGTCGCGTACTCTCTTCCCTGGCACGGAAAGGGAGAACGAAGTTCCAGCCGGAAGCCAGAAATGGGGTTTTCGACCTCGAGCCTTGATCTACTCCGAAACAAAGCTTCGAGATTACGCTCAAGGCAATTTTCCAGCTTGGCAAGCAAACCGAAGAAGGATAAACCGACGCCTCAGGACGATTGATAATGATAGTATGAGTTTAATGAACGGCAAGGTGCCGCCAATTCGAGGTCTGTGACTGTGGGAATTGAACGAACGGCGTTTTTGACGAAGGGAGTACACAGGATTGCACATTTGTGAGCGACAACAGTATGCCTCGTAATACGAGTGAGGAAACTAGGGTGCCTGTTGATAAGTATGGCCATATTGTCTAGGAGATTGATGTATTTGATCGATTGCCTTGTCCGCATAGCTCTTCCCCGTGCGAGGGATGTGAGCATGAGCAGTAGTGCCGCACAGAAGGCGCAAGTCCTGACCGGAAGTACCAGACAACGGCGCTTGCAAAGCAATCGAAGCGAGTGAGACAAGTGATGTGATAAAGCACCTGTCCACTCGCGTAGGTCTACTCCGAAAAACATTCGGATTGTGACTGAATGACCTAAAGAAACTCATGTTATAGGATACGAGACACAGTCTGCCATCTTCCTCACCAATTCCTGACAGTTGAGCCACTAGTCATCTTCCACACTGACCCGTTCCCCAGCATCTCCGTCCTTGCGTTTGGCTGCCTTCAATTCTCTATAGCGAGCAATTGCCTTCGCTCGTTCAGTCTCCATCATCTGCTTCTGGGCCATCGAAAGAATACCGTCTCGTTTGCTTCCGATAGCGCCACCCGCAGACTCTCCTCCGGTCCTTCTCGTGGCATTCTTGAGCCTGATGATATCCGGAGGTGCTTGGACGATATCATTGAGGCGCTTTGGAGCCGATGAAGATAGTGTTTGGAACTCTTTCGCTTTACCGGCGTGTTTCGAAGCCGAAAGAGGAGGGGAATGTTCAACTGATGACGGATCGTTCTGACGAACTTTCTGCTCGCTGCCCGACTTTTTAGCAACCTTTTCTTCCAGTTCTTGCTTTTTTGCACTTCGGATTGTAGCCAGAGACGTTTTCATGGCTTCCCGCACTACCGGTCGCATACTGTCCTCGACTCGTCTGATAGAAGCCTTCAGATACGATTTCTCCATAGATACGTTGTCACGTACTTGTTGTAATGTTGTAGAGACTCACCAGGAAGTATTCCTGGCGTTTTCCCTTTCCCTTGCTTCCTTTTGCTGTCTACCTTTTGCCGCTTTCGATCCCCTTGATCTCCACTATCTTCTAGTTGTCTTTTCTTCGCCCTAAACTCTTCGCGTATCTTTAGGGCATTCAGCACTCTTGCAGCAGATTTTGGAATGGCCTCTTTGGTTAACGAGCTTTTCCCGGGAGCCAGGTCATGACCTCTGAAGAACAAGACTCATCAACAGAAAATGGTGAATGAGTTTGAATTCTACTCACTTCTCCAAGCGTTCCTTCTCTCTGACTGACCGTTTGGCGCGTTTGTGAGGCATTGATGGTGAGAGTAAAAATTACACCTGTCACGGTTTGTCACAAACGTTCATTTCGACCACCAGCAAGTCGAACCGCGCTCAGAGGTACTTTACACTACTCAGGCCTCAGTCCGTACTCAAGTTGATGGTCGAATAATAGGTTTTTGGGATCACCGCACTGGAATTCGATCCTCAATGCTTGTGTCGATCAGGATCTTATCAAGGGAAAAACTGAGCTGCGATTCGGGCAAAACTCATCTTCGAAACGGCCGCGGTATTGTTTGACAATCACCGAGATGATCCACTTATCCAATATCTTTCATATGGAGGGCTGAGACCCGAAAGAGGTTTCGAAAGTGAGTGACCTCAGAACAGCATGAAGTGGTCTAATCTGACGAGTGTACAGGAATATCCAAGTACAAGGGCACTAATCAGCTTTTAATCAGCATATGCCGCTGGTTGATCCTGTCATGTTTGACCATGCGGAACCTGCTTCGAACACCACAGAAGCACGGGGTATCATAGCGATAAAGGTCAGGAGTCGTCGCCATACACATTCAAAGGCTAAAATTATAGCTCTCCAGAACACATTAAAGGACATTCTAGGAGTGACGGAAGTTAATTGAAGGTCGACATGCGATTCCTCTCCTTCCTTCTGACCTCTTTGGTCGCACTCCCTTCGAGCTCCTTCACGCGCGCGGGACAGATTCCCGTCGTAAACGGCATAATCGGAGGTGTACCGAATGCAACCGAACCCGTGGAACTTGAGACCCAGCCGCTCACGGTAGCTGCTACCACACCAGGAAAGCTTCGAGTAACTGAAAACTCCGGTGTTTGCGGTATGTGGTTGTTCTGTTGTCGAACAAACAACGGCCAACTTCCGTTGCTTAAGAAACGACCCCTGGAGTCTTTCAGGCTTCAGGATATGGTGATCTGACAGCAAATCAGAGTATCTTGTGCGTTTCCAGAAAATTGAACGATGACATCACTCACAGCTCTTTGAACAGCTTCTGGTACTTTGCCGCTCGTCAAAACCCTGAAAGTGCACCTCTCGCATTATGGTTCAATGGTGGTGTGAGTACCTGTACCTGATGCTGTTCCTGCGCTGACAAAGTTCGGATGCAGCCTGGAAGTTCCTCTATGATCGGTCTTTTACAAGAACTTGGTCCCTGTCGGATAAACAACGACAGTTCTTCTGTGTCGCTCAACCCCTTCTCTTGGAACAACGAAGCCAACTTGCTGTTTATTGATCAGCCAGTCGGAGTGGGCTTCTCTCACGGGGATCTCAACGTTGGCACGTCCCAACAAGCGGCTGCTGATGTTTGGAAGTTCCTGCAAATCTTCCTCCAAGATAGCCGCTTTACGGATCTCCAAACCAGACCACTCGCTATCTGGACCGAATCGTACGTTTGCTAACCTTGTGGATGCTTTGTACGATTGACATCATGTTCAATTTTTAGCTATGGAGGGCATTATGGACCGACTTTCGCGGCGTGAGTGTCAAGACCAGTTACACCACTAAATCACCTCTCTGACAGTTCCATCAGCCACTTCCTCTCACAGAATGCCGCTATTGCTAATGGAACCGTGTCCGGCCTTCCTCTCAACTTGAAAGTTCTAGGTGTTGGCGACGGGTTGACTGTACGTAGATTACTCTTCTTAGGGATTCATCATGGCTCATTCGACTGTGCTCAGGACCCCCTCACACAGTACCCGGGCTACATTGAATACGCCGCTGTCAATCCCTACCACCCCCTAGTCTCTCAATCTGTGCTCACTCGAGCCAATAACTCATGGAACTCTGCGGGTGGATGCAAAGCCAGGTCTGTTATAGCCTTTCCTCCTCACGACTTGGAATGTTGACATGCTTCTAGATTACAGCATGTAACAATGGTGGCTCAAATGCAGTATGCTCATCTGCACAAAGCTTCTGTAATAATAACATTCTTTCTCCGCTCGCGGGCCCGTATGATGTATGTACACAATGTGATCGCTGACGGTGAACTCAACCTAATAATGATTCCTCTTTAGGTCTACTATGTCCTAGCACGAGACCCGGACCCATACCCCCCCTCTATCACAAGCTATCTGAATTCCGTTCGCTCACAAGTCGGCGCTGAGTCCACGTGGTCCTCTTCAAACTCTGTCGTATACCGAAACTTTGCCAATACTGGTACATTTTGTTTTCCCCCATCAACTGCGGGGATCGATACTGACATCTGTACAGGTGATTGGATGCGAAACTCAAGACCCGATCTCGAAACCGTCATTAACGCGGGAGTACGTCTCTTGCTTTCTTACCAATCATTCCTTTGAGGCTGACAGGCCTCTTTCCATCAGGTTCGAGTTCTCGTATATGACGGAGATGCTGTACGTTCATTCATGACGCTGTTGTCAACGCGAGAGACTGACAGACATCGTTCCAAGGACTATATTCTCAATTTCAATGGCGTAGAAGCAATGGTGAGCTTTCATGCAAGACGTCGAAGATAATTTCTGTCTCAACGGTTTGACAGGTTGATGCCCTCAACACTAAATTCACCTCAACGTATAGGGAGCAGACGTTCGAGCCATACACAGTCAACGGAGAGGTGACCGGCCAGTTCAAGAATGCGGGTACTTTTTCCTACATACGGATCTACGGAGCCGGTCATGAAGTGCCAGCGGTACGTGTGTTTTGTACGTCTCAGGAGTAAGCTGACCGAGACTTAAAAGTACACATATGGGAATCTCGGCGTCGGAGAAGCAGCTTTTCAGATGTTCTCCCAGATTATGGCCAATCAATCGTTGAAGGCGACCTGAAAATTTCTATGACGATGGTGCTCCATATGCTATTAGAGGTGTCTGTGTCAATGAAGTGATACCGACGGTAACAAAATTGCAATATAATGCAGGGCATGTTTTTTGGAACAACACCTTCCTTAAAGTGTATTCTACTCCCACCCCTAGTCATTGGACCCGACTTTAGTGGCTTTCTGCGTCTTCTATCCGAGCGCTGAGCAACCGATTGATTGCGTAGTGGACTTGAAATCGCCGCCGGGAAATTATAACGACGAAAGAAGTGTGATGAGTTTGGGAACTTACTACCAAGAAGAGGCGGATCGGAGAGCAGGGCCGAGCGCCTTCATTGAGCGTTTATTTCGACAACCAGAGACTTAGCACACAGTTCAGGCGTTCGAGATGCGTCATACATCCAACAAAATACAATACATTATCCGACCATCCTGTACACTGATTCCCCTGTTACAAAAAAGAATGAACTACGAAGTCTGGAATCTAAGCTTAAGGCTTGTTAGCTTCAGTCTTTGCTTGACCCTTCTCCTGCTGGACGTTGCCTAACATCAATGTCAGCGACCTGGGACCAGGAAGAATCATCAACGCAACATACCAGAAGCTTGTTGTGCCTTATCCCCAGTGATAGCGCCCACGACGGCATCCTTGAACCCTACAGCACGGTCCACCATGCCCTCAGCGTATCCTTTCGCCTGAGCGCCCTTGTATTCAGCCTCGCCCTGGGCGTGTTCCTCCTTTCCGCTCTGCTGCCACGATTCTGCCCCAGTGAGATTGCCGACCTAGAAGTCGCAAAGGCGATTAGAGCAATGACAGATATAATAACAGAATGATGCTCACAGCTTCAACGACGTTGCCTTTGGTCGAGTGGAATTGACCAGAAGTTTTGCTACAAAGGCGAGTCAGCGTCGCGGTAGATGACGACGACGAAGGTACACGAGCAACATACCTTGGATCAGAAGACATTGTGGTGGTTGAGTGAGGTTTGGTTGAAAGATTTGGTTGAGATGGTGGGGGTAAGAAGTAAAGAACGAGTACAGAGGTGGACCTCTTTATATACCCTGGCGGACGCGTCCTGACATGAAATGGAGGGCAAGAGATCGCGAGAAATGACCTCATAGTGACGTCCCGAGGCAAGAGGTAATCACATGCTTACCGCTTTGGGAAATAGGCGCTTGCCTCGAAATTCTGTGCGCCAACTACTACTTACTAACGTGTGGTATAGTCGAACACTACGTAGCATTGCGATTTACTACTTGTTGGAGAGCCGATAAGATTCTAGCCATTGATAGGCATGAAATGATGGAAAGAAGGTACTTACTTGACGCCGATCTCTTGCAGGTCAACCCCTTGTAAGTAGAAATCCATCGATGTCATTATTAGGGGATTTGAAATGAAATGCAAACAGTATCGATACAGACTAAGGAGTGTCAACATGAGAGCGAAAACATAGTTGATGGGTGCTAGTGCAGAAAAGATTGCGAGTGGCGGTGAGAGCTCCAGTGAATGATGAGTTGTCAGAAAATGATGGTGGTATAGTAATGGTACTGCGTTAGAGTGAGGAAAGCATTAGGCTTTGAGAAGAACAGCACAACATGTAAGATGAAATGGAATATACTGCGTGGACTTGGAGATGAAGAGAGTGGCTGATTGTGCTGACAAGTCGTCAACTTGAATGTCGATGTTTGATGCCGCAGCAGGGTACTGTAAAGCTGTAATTCAGTTTTCGTGAAACAGGGATCACAAACTAGTATAGAAAAAACTTACGGCCACACGATCCGACGGAGATGACGGGAGAGCTGTGAGAGTGAAGGGGAACGATAAAATGGGCCATGCGCACAATTGTCGCTTAAACGTCTCTCCAGAGAATCTCGGGACTTATTTCGAGATCCAATTTCCCGACGCCGTCCGTATAAGAAACGGCAGTCCGTTCAAAGTCGTGAACAAAGATGACTCGTTTCACCGTAGGACAATAGAGCCTGAGTTCATTGGCTAGTGCCTTGAACGCCGGGGCCCCAGTTGCAATAGGGCGAAGGATCCCATTCCGTTACCTCAAACTCGACGCATGCAATTCGAGGTAGGCGCATCAGCAGCCCATAGAATTTTAATCGCTTTGTTGACAGAAAATCAGCGTCAAGCAAAGAAAACAAGCAAAAAATAACCAAGTTGGAATGATGGTCAGGAACAACATCGACAGATTGATAAGATGAATAGAGTCAAGAGAAGGCAGAATACGTCACAAAAAGCACCGAGAAGAACATAGCCAAAAACTCAACAATAAGAAGCACGGCTTTGAGACGGCTCTCGGAACAACAAAGCAGAAGGAAGAGACGAAACAAAAAAAGGATGCCAAACTCACCTGCTGTCCTCCGATGGGTAAAACGACCGTCCCCAGGTATCTTAACTCAGCACTTGTAGCGGCTGTAGCCACCACAGTCCTAAGCATCTCCATCGAAAAAGCTTCCGTGTATGACGAGTCCGCAATGTCTAATGAGCGTAAGCGCCGTGTCGAGCGGCGGATTTTAGAGAATAGGAGGTACAATTCGGCCCTCTTCTCCGTCATATCCGTCCGCGAAAAACATGTCTTGAGATGGGTCACCGGACGGTTCGGTACCAGTGAGAGAGCAGCCTCGGAAAATGTGCATTCCAATTTGGAAAGATTAGGAAGAAATTGTGTGGTATCGATCATGCTGGTATTGGTATTGGTAGGGGTATTGTGTATGGGTATTGAAGGTGGAACGACCGTAGACGTGGCAGTGGCTGACTCTTGAGATTCGTTAAAATCTATGAGGTAAAGGTCATGGAGGTTGGTTTGGGTACGAAGGAAGTTGACGAGGTGATCGTTCCAGTCGAGGTCGCAGTGAAATCCTTGTAGATGAAACGTACATCCTTCAAAGATCCATGTATTCGAAGTGTCGAAGGGGCCGTTGACAAGGATGTTGAGATGCTTCAATGCAACTGTTTTCTGCAGCGCCCGTGAGATTGATGGCCAATATTCTGCTGGTAAGTCACCGGCCACGGGCCCCGCAGTGCTTGGGTCGCCTGTGGAAGACGTCGGACCAGGATCAGATTCTAACTGACTCCCCAAAGACATTGCCAAGGCAAGCGCAAGCTCCTCGCTCTCCTCCTCTTCTTCATCTTTCTCCTCGGCCTTTTCAACCTCTTCGTCGCTATCCTCTTCGCCTGAGGTAACGGATAGCGAGATTGTGAGCGCTTCCACAAGACAGGAGACTCGGGGTTGCTGAGCAAGGGTACTGCAGAGCGCCATTGTCGTGCCAACATCGTGCATGTACAGTGTGTTGTACAAAGCACGTTCAGCAACGTACTGGAACCCCTTGGAGACCCTACACAAGGTCGCGATATCGGCACGACTGCGAACATTCTTTACGATGTTGCGATATGCCTCCAGGGACAGCTCCATGAACAGTTAGAGCATAACCCTACAGAAACACATGGTTAGAACAATAGTGGAGATACAGATATGCACTCACGTTCTCCTGGGGAGAAAGGACGGGAAGAAAAGGTGGCAGAAAAGATAGAAAATTGGATGAACTTGTCGCGCCTATGGTGTCGCGAAGTCGGGAATTTTAAGCTGTCTGAGGGACCACGGTGCAATAGGCCTAGGCTAAGCACCACGCGTGACGTATATCAGAGAATCACGTACATGATGTGCACCACGATGTCAAGAGATATAGAGTCACGGCAAGAGAGAACGATCGTGATAGTCCGATGTGAGGTACCTGGGCAAGGGTGTATAAGTGGAAGGAATAGAGCAAGCAACGAATCGGAATCATATCCAGTGGATAAGCTTAGGTATTTATGAAAAGAGAGTAGCGTGGAAATCGAATACGTAGCGGAGGCTTTTCGGAATCGTTTAGCGAGGGGATCTCCGGTCGCCTATCTCTGCGAAAGATTCCCATCCCGCAAATAGTTTTGATGCTTACATATGACGAGTGGTCGAAAACTGAGGAGGTAAATTTCGTGGTTAATGGGTTCTGGTATTCTCGGGATACCACACGAGAGCCATGTGGGTATCGCGTGCAAGCGTTGCTCTCGGTCACCTCGGAAGGCGTCTCTAGACAACCATCCTCTTTCCCTGGGTTGACTTTGCAGGACCCAAGATCAGCCATCAGACCCAAGGACAAATAGCAAGACACTCGGTGCTTTTGACATTAGGGTCTCGAGGCGGAAAGGATCGAGAGGGTCTGGGATAAGGAGGACTACTATAAGTATTGTCCTCCAGCTTTATGAGAATAATATACTCACCGTAGATGAGGATGTCGGTGTTCGAGGTCCTATACCAGAATCTATTCCCTGTTGCAGAAAATCTTGATCTATAAGCATCTCGGTTTTGTTGCAGTAACGGAGGCCGAGGAACATGGAAACTAGTGTAACTCGTTCTCGAGACGGTTTTGTCAGGTTTTCCTCACGCCAGGCTTGGAGCGTCACCCTAATTCATGTAAAGAAGTTTGCTTCCTGCCACACCAACCTGATCTCTCGGCCCCGCACTCGAGGAGACATCGGATAAACAATATACTTCAGGCAAGTAAGTGTTCAAACTCCCAGGCGCTTTCTAAGCGGCGCAAAACTGGTCAGATTCTCATCGTCTAACAGCCCGATGACTTGCTGGTAACTCCTGTTCAGGTTCAGTCATGATACACGGATAGGGAAGGAGAAGCCTTCACCTCGGGCGGTCAAAATGTCATTCTCGACTTCAGGGTAATTGAATAGACAGAACGCGCCTGAAACAGGAAAGACTTGATGTCAGCGATGTGCCCTAACTTCAAAGGTTCCGAAGGAGCCATGTATGTTTTGCGGTGGAAAGCCGCGTCACCGTGATCTTTGTCAACGAGAACCTCTTGCCCAAAATCAAAATTCAAGCATTGTTTCAAGGCGCCATTGCTTCAGAACATGGGTCTAGACAGGTCACGGACTAAAGATAGCCAAACACCCGTCAGAAAAGCAAACGAGACGCCTATATTCATGAATACGAAAATTTCGGATTCGTGCGAAGGCCGACGTATTGTTTTAAAGAATAGCAGTGAGACATTGACTAGCGGCTCCGTATCTCACACAATCGCCTGCACTCCCGAATGAAGTCAGTTGTCTAATAGCATCGTCGAATGAGTGTATCGATTAACAAGGCTCCATGAGAAAACTGGACATGATATAGCGAGGTAAAGCCGACACAGTGGACATACTGCGTCTCGTCAGTAAGAATGTAGCAAATCAGACTAAGGTTTGGTGCTCACCAATACAAATCACTCCAACTTCTCCAACTCTTCCAGTCTCGATAACACGACATCTTTACTCGTCTCTTCCATCTCCCCTGCCAAAAAAATTTCATCCAGTATTGCGTAGACCTGAACCCGGAGTGAGCTCTCATTCCAAAACACAAGACAATCGACATCAACCTTGTAGAAATTGAATACTAGATCGAGTTCGCAAACATTGTCGAAGAAAGAATCTGGACCGAACATCAGGACATGAAGGTGAACCAAGTATTAGGATGGCTCACCTAAAATCTCCACGAACAGGTGAATTGCTTCCAGGTATGCGAGTTCATTATCGTTTGCATCTACACAGACACAGAAGAATAGACCAGCATATCTTCGGTACACAATCTTATAGTTGCGGAACTTGAACACAGTCAATGTCTTGTTTCCAAGGAAGAGAATGTCTACGCACCTCAACGAAATTTGACTGGTACTTCTGGTCTCTTGGGGCAACTAGTCTGTGCACTTCACCTCTCAGTCGAACCTAGATCACAGTCCGTTGACTATAAGCCTTCGGGACACAACTAAATCTCTGCACCTTCTCGTCATCGTCGTAGGGAACATACCACTTGGAAAGCCGAGTCTTGCCTTGGCGGTTCTGAGAGAAAAAGTAACCTAAAGGTCAGTATACAACGCGTTATGTCACTGAAGCTTTGCCTCACTTGCACAAGTATAAACCGAATCATCTGTGTCGTTATGGTCGAAGTAGAAGATGCATGGGCAGGCTTGGCATCGGTCCGCGCAAGCGTGACGTACCAGTCACGCAGAGCGGCAACAGGCGGCAACGCTGCCGCTAAGTACTACCTAGCCCTTTTAGATTCGTTCGCACAGAATGTCATTTTCAAAAGAATACACAGCGGGTGCATTTATATTGCGGCCGGGGTGGTCATGAACAGGCCTGATGGTATAAATATACGATCTGTACAAACGAAAAAATTTCCAAATCCAGCTCAAGGACAAAACGCTCTGTGCCCGTCAGAGCACACAGCCGATAGGCAAGCGACACTTGGGCAGTATTTACATGACACCTATAATATCTCCAACGACACTCCTGAAGATACCATCCGGATCAAACTCTTTACGAACTTTGGCAAACGTTGCCAGACTCTGCCAGACACTAATCAAAACCAAGCTTGCGAATTGAAAACAGAAGACAAACCTCCTCATCGATGTTCTTCAGAGACTGCTGGAATATCTCACGGGTGTTCTTGGTCCAGTGCGGGCGAACGGGGAACTATCACAGGAGTAAAAAGTCAGTAAGACTGACATTCGGTTATCTCGGCGGACAACAGACCTCGTTGATCAGAGTAGTTGCAAGTGTATGGTACCTTCATATGAGAAGATCAGAGGTGTTGATGAGTGTTACTGAGAGGAAACTAACCATTCTTCATTGTAACGGTGACGATCTCCAGTTGTAGGCTCGAATGATGGGAAATCGAACATCATTGCCCCCTGGTCAGTGGTGAGAGCTTTTGTCAGTGCGTTGCGTGATCGTCATACAGGCAAAACGAATAACCTTTGACCAATCGGCTTTAACAGTTCCAGTCCTTTCTGTCGTCTGCCCAAGGAGACTGTCGAAGGGTTTACCGAACTGTCAGAAAGGATGGAGGAAAAGTTAGCCTACTTCAACTCTCGCAAGACATCCTCACCTTGATGTTAATACCACTACAAGATCAATCGTGAGAATTCTATAAGAAACCAGACTGCGAGCACGAACCTGCGGTAGGTACTAGTGACAGGCTTGCCGTCTTTGGCTGCCTGATCAAAGAGCTCCCTGACGCGCTTAAGGAGTGCATTCGCCTGGCGTGATAGGGACAGCGAGTTCCAAAGTCCTGCCATGGAGGTCATAGTCCCACTCGGGCTTCAGACCAGGATAAAGACCTCCAATTAAAACGTCATAGGCAAAGCCATAGACGGGCCAGGTGAGCAATGGAAGATTCGTGTTTTTATCTACAATGAACGGAAGATAAGCAATACCCCCGCACGAAAGACGAAAACCGACCTCGGAAGTTGGGAAGAGACCAGAGTCCGTAGAAGATGCCCTCAGTGATGAAATTCTGTATGCTGACATTTTGACCCGCATTAAGGAGCGACAAAGCAAGCTTTCCTTCAGTTTCCGTAACCGAGAATGTCGACTGCGCAAAGATGATAAGTGAACGGTAATGACCAAGTTATCAACGAGACCGACCTGGAAGGCATTTCCAGGAGTATCAATGTCGACAACACCATAAGTCCGTAAATGGAACTTCTTTTGACCTGTGTACCGAGTCAGTTAAGGATCTGAGTCTTGTGAAAAGTTTATGGGTACCCGGCCACCACTGCAAAACAGATAAGTACTTGATGAGTACAGGAAATGACAAGGAAATGACAAACCCAATAGTTGGCTGTAACGTAGGGCGAAATCGTTCCGAAAATGTCGCCATTCAAGACTTCATCCTCGCTTAAAATCGTCTGATTCGAGTACACTTTATAGTCCGACACCACAGCAAACTTCACTCTCGCGATAACACCTAGGAGGCCAAGGGACGTGGTGGCAGCATTCCACGTATCGTTGTTAGGGTCTCGCTCCAAATGAATGAGTTCGCCTGTGTACGTAGGTCAGCCAAGAGGATTGTAGAAATTTCTCGGGCGCCTCACCCTTTCCGTTGATTATGTCCATTGCCAACGCAGCGGCGGAGACCTGAGACTCTTCCCTGAGTGATGAACGGTGAGCGCCCATCGCGATTGCACCAGCTTGACAGACGAAGCGTTCAATCTAAATCCGAGCGTAGCGAGGCATGTGTCCATACCTATCGTGATGTTCCAGTTGACTGGGGGTTTTGTTTAGCATGGGGCCCAATGTCAACAAGGTGAGACCTCACGTACCCAAAGTATAACCCAAAGAGGCACCCCTCTTATGGAGCCATTCGGCCCTGGACACTCAGTCAGTACACGGACAACACAATCGACATGGGACGTTTAAAATTACACTTGAGGGAACGTTGCTCCAGCCTCTATAACCACACTTCCGACTCCATTGGACAGCTGTAAATCGGAAATTCCGTTCACTGCATCTGTCTTGACAATGACGGTATTGGGATCGTCAGAACACATAGTGTCATCTAGATGAATCAGCTCAGCGTCCCGACACAGCAATGACAACCTCGGGGGGACGTACACCACATGTGTCCATTCTATGGAATCAGCTGTTCAGCTAGCAATAAAGAACGAATGTACGACAACACTCACACCACTGGCCCGCACTGGTGTTCCATTAGCACTGGCTTCCTTGACGATACTGACCATTTCGTCGACGGTTGACGGTCTGTATACCTTGGCCACTTCATTGCATGCTGGGAATCCTGGACCATCGAACGTGTTGTATGGCTCCGCTACAGACATTTTACAGTTAGTTCGTTCCCGTTCTTGACTCAAAACAGGGCTGAACTCACCAGACACGGTCGAAACCCTCGAAAACTGTGGAAGACAGGCGATACTGACGAGCAGAGAAAAAGCCAACATGACGGCTCCAAGTCTCAACCTCTTCTCAATTCCCCTGGGCCTTTCGCAATATATGCGATTCCCCGCTGAACCAATGTCATGTGAAACGTGCGACGACTTCCAACGAATTTGATCTTGTCGGTACTGGGAAGAGTTTGAATGACAAAGTTGTACTAGTTTTTGTGATTGAGAACCCTTGGCTTGGTCAAATGGTCCGTTTGCATGTGGTTCCTCCAGTAAGCGACAAGGGAGACATACATTTTCGCCGGTTTCTTGATGAGAATCGTCTTCGTACAGAAGCGTAGTTTTGAGCATTCTTGGAGCCTTTTCTGCCATTTTTAGCCAGTAAAAAGGGCAAGGACAAGCCTTTGAGTGAAGCTAAGGCTCAGTGCTCTGCAAGTTCGTGGAAGCTGGCCGTAGTAGGAGTACAGAGGAAAGATGCACCATGGCCATGTGATAATACGCACGGCGTAACCACTCTTCTCAAGAACGCGGTTGTGACACAATTTCGCCAATTGCCGCCCTTGATGCTCCTGACGCAGAATGTGGGGAAGGAAGTAGAAATATACAAATAAATCCATTTATCAACGAATTACTCCCACTGAATGTAACTACATGTGCGGTACACGGCCGACTAGGAACTGATATATCATGTGTTGTAGTGGCCCCGAATAGACCGCCTGTACAACATCTATAACTCGTGAATCATAAATCATCGACCTTCAGACATCTGTGCGAGGTAGTCGGAGAGCTACGAAAGTCGGACAAGTTAGTCGAGGGCAGGGCAACGAACAGCGGGTGGATCTCACCTTCAGAGCTCCATATCTGATATTCTCGCCTACATTTTGTACGTCAGGGTTTGCCATCACTTTTGAAATGGCATCTCTAGCAGCAGTCTCTAATCCTGCAAGGCTACTATCGGTGAAAATAGCGTCGTTTCCACCCCGGTTCATCGCAGCCTCTTCTTCCTCGTCACGTCCAAAGTACTGACTAGACGAAATCGATGAAGCACCCTGGAACGACTGCAAGCGTGTTTGGGCCTCTGAGACAGCAGTAGGATCGTAGGCGCCTCTTCCAAAGTACATGTCAGATGATATGGCCTTTTGGCTACCAAACTTGTCTCGAGCAGTTGTTGGTGCATCGTCTGGTATTGATGCCGAGCTAAAGGGTGCGAATGATGAGAGCACGTCTAAACCAAGGTACTGATTGCATACCTGGGCCTAGAGGAACTAGCAGCGACTGCTGCTGCTGCACCTGCGACTGGAATGGCACCGAAACCAAGGCGCGGGAAAGCAGGGTTTTTCTGAGGTGCACTCTTGCTAGATGTCCCATTGGTGCTAGCAACAGTAACCTTGGGCCCGATTTCTAGTGCTTTGAGTTTGGCCTCTGCTTCCTTCCTCGCCTTCTCTTCCTCTTCTTCACGTTGACGATCATAGCCAAGTTGCTTGATCCGCTCTTCCTCCTCCCGAGCTTTACGTTCAGCTTCTTCGAAATCGATGGGCTTCGCAGCTTTCGCAGCTCCTAAGCCGAGCTTAGACTTCTTGGGCGCCGAGCCAGAACTTCCACTCCCTGAGGTCGAGGAAGTCAGCCGCGAAGCACCTAGTTTGGAGGCACGTGCTGCCGCAGATGAGGTTGTTGTTCGAGGAACAGAGGTAGTCGATGCTGCTGGTGTAGTGGTGTTGCTCGCCGGAGCGGAAGGAGCGGCAGCGGGTGAGGGTGTACGGCCAACAATAGGAGGAGTAGAAATACGAGGAGTGGACGGCTGAGAAGGTTTGGGAGTAGAAGGCTTTGACCATGACTCGAAGAAGTCTTCTTCAGGCTCGTTTGGGGATGTGACGGGTGCAGCTGCAGCCCCCTCGACAAAAATTCCATTGGGATATCTAAAACGAGTTAACCACCGGTGACATATTGGGGATATGAACATACTTTGCAGCATCCTCTCTCACCCGCTTCGCCAATTCCTCCTTGTACAGTTCCGCAACCCGGCTGGTGTATTTCTTCTTGGTGTCTGTGTCGTTCAAAAGCGAAGATCCACCGTGCTTGTTAAAGAACTCCGCCGCAGATTGGTTTCCGCCGACTTTCATGTTACGCAGCTGGGCGAGCTGCCATGAATCCAGATTCGTCGATCTATTCACATCTACCCTTAGTAAACATTCTGACATCGCGAAGATTTGGGCTGACCGAACGAAAGAGATATGCACGCCCATATTCCGGTGATTACTGGAGCAATCCAAGCATATGTAGACCCCGAAGGTTACACTCGACCAAGTCGGATTCCGAGCATTACAGTCGAAACACGACTGTTCAAGCAAGAAGTTCAGTTTATAGATATCGAAAAGATAACAGAAGATTAACCTTGTTAGCCTTCTGAGCTTTTAGAACCTTGAAGACAGCCTCTGTTTCTTGCTTTGTGGGCTCTGCCATGACCGATGGAATTGAAGAGAAACTGATACCTGATGCAGTGGAAAGTTAGACGTGTCCATCCATTTTTGTTTGTCTGTGACGCGGATGCCAAACAACACACCGGTTCGCTGAAAGTCAGTTGACTTAACTCCGCGAAACTTTGTTTTGACTTTCTTCTTCCTACGACCTACTTGCGCCTGTTCTCCAGGCTGTGTCACCACTGCATATCAGGTACTTATTAACCTTATTCTGGCTACTCTCTTCTTTATTTCGACCGAGATCTTGTTCTGGTGGCATTCAATTTCAAAGACGTCGTGTAATGTGTCCTTTGGCACACTACCGGTGTACCACTGGCAAGCTGAAAATCCCCATTCGACACATCCAGACTCTGATACACGGCACCGCCTTATCTTCTCAAACCAGAGTCTCGGCCCAAGGTATTTTCGTTTGCCACGCCTTGGGCACGATACGGTACTTCCTCCCGGTCTCCCCACTGCTGTAAAGCTAAAAACAGACCTGACCAAGCTCACAGAGCGTCTCGTGAAGTCACTGACTGCATATCATATCCTCATGACAGTCCGGGAGTCTGTTGAAACGTCTAAAGGGGTACCAGAAGCTCCAAATAACAGCAATGGTATACAACTCCTCTCCTTCGATCCTATTCACGAGGATTAATCTATCTAGCCTTACGTTTCAGCAGGATCCCAGTCGAGCAAACTCTGGAATTAAGGCATACCGTTCTTTGGCCAGACATGCCCATATCACACGTACAGCTACCAGAAGATGCAAACGGCTATCACTTTGGTGCATTTCTAGAGTTCAATGGTGATGAGCCTGTTGCAGTCATTTCTGTCTTTGTAGAAGCTATACCAATACCGGAGCATCAACATCAAGCAGCTGCGCGTTTCCGCAAGTTTGCCTGCGATCCTAGGCACCAAGGGCGCGGAATCGGAACGAAGCTACTGCAGTATGCATTCCGCGCTGCATCTACCGAATTGAAAGCGTCTGTGATATGGTGCGATGCCAGGCTTTCCACATCCGCATGGTACGAAAAGCGAGGCATGGTGCCTTTTGGACAGACGTTTTTCAAAGGACCGGTGGAGTATGTTCGAATGAAGACCGAGGACATAAATCAGAACGTACGATTGGACCGAGAGGTCGATCCGCAGACCGGGAGAAGCTGAGCAACAGTACGTAGATACAACGCGCCCAGTCTAGCGGGTCCTCAATTTCAATTTCAGAGGACGTTAATATGGGGATTACGGGGAAGCTTATGCTCCGTGTGAGACTCACGGAGCACAAATACCTACGACGCGTCGTTCTCCTCCTATTTACTTCTCCGACAATACAGACGTTTGCATTCAACGAATGTTGTTCCCTCTTTGCACGCAGCCGGATCAGATCTCACTCGCTACTCACTTGAATCGTGTCACTGATATTACTCGACGGTCCCGTGGCTCATCGTTTCCACAGTTGTCTACGACATGGACTGGACGATAAGAGAACTGAACAGCTCCAATAGCCTCCTGTAGCCCTGAGCGGCTGATGAAAGAGGTGCATCACGCGTCTTGGCGTTGGTCTCTTTAAAGTGAGATATAAGGCGACATCCGTGGCAATAAGAACAGTCTTTATTCACCCTGACCTCTAGTTCTCCTCCTCTAACTTCCTGTGCCAATGGCGCGCTTTCCGATACATGTACTGAAGGAGGACGTCGCTCCACGCAGCTGTTTGCTATTTTTCAGAGTCTGAGACCTGTCCGCCGTTCTCTTCAAACGCGTTAGAGACAGCAGGCTCTGATAAATAGCCAAAATGGTTGCTGGAGCGTCGGCTGCTCTATCTTCTTGGCATCGGACAGTCTTTTGCACGACCGATTTGTTCAGCTCTATTCCCTGAAAAGCATCGTCTCTCTATGTCTGCACCTTGGATTCATACACATCGTCATCCAGATGATTTGCTGTAGCAACCTTAATAATACATGTTAGAAAAGGTCCGTATTATCTAGAGTACTGCTCATCAAAGTGCCGTACTAACGCCCATATACATCTACGCCACTGTCATTTAGGGCGCCCAGGATGCCACACTGAAAGCCAACTGACCTCCTCGGGTACCATTTACTCCCGCGCGACATAGCCATGCGTGGTGTTTGCAGTCTCACCTAAATGATAGCAACAGCAGTGGACCCAAAGGCGCCTACAATGGCAATATAGGGCTAGTGACCACAACTTACCAACAAATTCACACCTCGAGCTTCAACAAAGCGTCATGGGAACATGACGCGAGATCGAGGGATCTCGCTTTGTTCCGTTGTACACATGGATGGGGCAAAGCACGTCCGCCTTGCACTGGGGGTTCAACCTTCTAGGCCCAAATGCACGAAAAGAAATGATATTCCATGGCACGAACTACTTGAGTAATTCTTCTACTATCCGATCTTCCGATATCTGTGCTACATTGGCCCCGCGGTAATTCATTCGCCTCAATACATCGATCTATGGGAATAAGCATGAACGCTGAACTTTCGCGGGGATGAAATATACTCACAACTTTACTTCTAGGGAACCCTAGTGACTCGAACTGATCTACATGTGCCTTTTCCAGACCAGCAATGGCTACCTCATCTCGTGGCCCCGATTTGGTGTCAACCTTTCCCGGGCTCGGCGCTGCCTTGTTTCCTGGACCTCCAGCGTAGATCTGTGTCCAGTATCGGGCTGTTTCATCGAAACTGCTCTTGGATGTGGTATAATGTTTCGCTACTTCAGCATCTTGCGGATCGTTGGGCTCCGGAGAACATAGGAGACTCTGAAGGGAGATAAGGGTGGATTTCAGGGTCAGAACTGGCGACCAAGCATCTTTAAGAATGTCGAGACAGATGGCGCCGGATGCGGATGAAACATTCGGATGATAGACTTTCGTGATGAACTTCATCTTGACAGGTTGGAATGGGTAGGCATCTGGAATAACGATGTCCTAGAGATTTCGAGAAGATTCCGGTACTGCATGAGCGCTGTCCTGGTAGCAATGGACGCCACAACTCACTACTTCAAAGTGACCCCCCTCATAGGGTGTCCCCTCGGGGCCAGTAAAAGAACCCTTCAAATGAAAAGGAGAATTGTCGACGAGGTCTAGTGTGATATTTGAGGTCTTGTCGTTCTTGCAATCTGCGAAAATCGAGGTCCATCATAGGGTCAATAAACCGTGTGCAATCAGGGCATGATTCCGTACCAGCAATTTCCTTATTTACACGTCGTAATCGAGCATCCATAATACAGAGTTGAGGCTAGAAGATACACAGAGCTTGAACAGTGAGGAAACGAGATGGCGGTAGCGTGCAGAGAAGTCAAGGCTGAATTCTTCGGATTGCGCTCACATAATCAGATGAAAATACGTAAATTTCGGGAGGCTCGGTGTTACAGGACGTACAACAGTATAGGTAAATGTGTAGGAATACAGGTTCAAATCAAACAATCATAGCTGCTTTAAATACTGTTATGCTTCACCAAATACCAACCCAGAGCTCTCAGGTGAACTTTGGCTTGAGAATCGCTCAGGTAGCTCTCCATCTTAGCCCACGCATCTTCTACCATCTGGTGTGCCTCCTTTTCGCACTGATCCACAATACCATGGCTTTCTAGCTTTTCGATGACGGCCTGAACCAGCTCTTCGTCTTCCGAAGGCTTGCTCAAGACGGTCTCCCAGACCCATCGAGCATCTTCAAGGGGCATCATGTATCCAGCTTTCGCAATCGGGATGTTGATCTTTCCGGACCTGATGTCATCTCCTCTCCGTTTTAACACCTTCTTTTGCGCCTGGTGGGACCAGCCCCGAAGGTCGTATACATCGTCCATGATTTGGAAAGCGATCCCCACGCGTTCGATGTACTCTACGAGAGCAAGAGTCTGTCCAGGAGATGCATCAGCTATCATCGCTGACATTTTTGCAATGTTGGCTGCGATGATAGCTGTCTTGAGACGGTGAATAGCTAGAACTTGTTTCTCCAAGACAGATGGTGGATTACGGCCATCCAAAATGCTAGAAAGGTCCTCCAAACGATTGCCTGCTATGTCCAAAGCTTGGCCTGCATGTGCAGCCCTCATCGTCTCGAAGTACGTCTCGTATAAATTTATAACGCGGTCTGATCTGACGTGCTTGGAGATGGCACGCATTGCCTGTTCAAAAGCGAAGTAGGCAGCAGTACCGGCATTGATAGCTGTAGGGATACCCCAAGTCCTATGAACTGCTGTTACGCCCCTGCGTGTCGGACTTTCGTCTTGAATGTCGTCGATGATGAGGGAGCCTGTGTGGAGGAGCTCGACCGCAGCAAGCAGCGGCTTGAATGGCTCTGGACTTTTGCCGAATGCTGAGATACAGGCGACGGAAATGAACGAGCGCCATGATTTGCCGCCTCGTTCCGTGATATGTCGCACTGGGGCCAATAGATGCTGATGCAAAACGTTCAAGGGAAGGTCCTGAGTGAAACGAGTAGGCTGTAATGAGACTTGTTCCGCGGGGGTGCTGACCAACTTCTGAGTCGTCTGATCTAGACCCAATACATCTGCCGCGTGTGAAGAGTCGATGAGCTTTTCCGGGTAGACCTTGCGCACTTCGGTAACAGTCAGGGAGCCCATGAGTTTCAGATAATTGGTCAACTTTGTGACTAGCTGAGCAGGGACATTCTAGTTCGTATATCAATAATCTGATCCCACGAAAAGATAAAAGACCCGTACCTCGACGAAGCCCAGCCCAGAAACCTCTCGACCAAGCATAGTTCCAGCAATGTCGACTCTCCCTTCCCAATAGCCCCGCACAGCACAAAGAGACTTCGACTCCTGCATTGCAAACGGCGCGTGAACGCTAACGTCAATCTCGAGTCGCGGTATGGTCAATCTCCACTTGGTACCGTATTCATTCAACGTCTCCAATGAAGTCCAGCTATCTTGACACTCGAATATGTGCTCGGAACACTGAACACGCTCCCCTTCTGGCGAGATCGCGATCGCGGTCCGGTCCCGAACATCCTTTTCTCCAGTGTAAACGTCGACGTCCCAGACAGTAAAGAAGGTCAAATCCCAACCGTTCGACAATTGAACGGATCCCCAAACCCACGACCCTTCAGAGGATTTGTTATTAGGCTGGTCCCACGCATTAATGCTCCCTCCCAACTCGCGATCGTACCACCCTGTAGAGAGGCCAGGAGTACTGTCAACAGAGGTCTCCACGCTGTCGACACGAATGGATCCCGAAACGGCGCATCGAGAGACGAAACAGTAATACATCTCGTCGTTATCCATTTTATGCCCATGAACAACACCATCGGTACCGTGATTCACCGGCACCTTTTTGGGTTCGAGATCGAGCTCAAACCCATATGAGCCATCTTTAGACCGTGCCATGATGCGGTAGATCTCGTTCCCCTGGTTGTTTGTGATACACTCGACGCTGGCAGTATTGCCATACACGAGCTTGAGCGGGCCCGTCTCGGCAACGGTGATGTCGCCTTCGATGAACGTGTCAGGTTCTGGTACGCTGCCACGTCGAAGAAGCTCGACAAGGGCATTTTGAAGGAGGGGATCAACACGCCTGTCGAATTCGAGTAGAGTTTGGAGATAGGAGGCATTGTCGGGGTCCATGGCGCTAGTGAAGAGGTACCTCCCCTCGTTCATTTCCGTAGGGGCAAGCGATATGGCGAAGTGGACGAAATGGGTATGGGTCAAAGCGTAGTCCTCAGTGGAATTGTCGTCCTCGCGAGATTTGGGACGCAGACTGGTTACACGGAAGAGTGCGATGAAGGCTGAAGCCTGTCTTCCGTCGACGAGGGTGAGATGGAAGTTGTAATACCACCACTCGGTGCCACTGGATCGTCTAGGAAGGTCGATTTCCGACATCTTCTTGACTTGGACGCCAGGAGCAGGCCAATCTGGACGATGAGTATTCACGGGAGACTCGGGAGTAGGGGTTCGTTCGAGGACATCGTCGTGGCTTCTGGACATGTCTGTTACTATGGTGCACAGTTAGCTGTATTTCCGGCACGAGCTCGAACACTTACAAGCTCAAGAAGAAGAGTATGGGTTTGAGTAATACCACGAGTATAGACACGTCGCCTTAAGTACCGAAAAGCGTCAGGTCCAGGCTTTTAGACGTATTGGGTATCCTCGCTGCTTTTAACGTAACATATTGACTTTTGACAGACAATATCGAGTTTAATGGTCTGATGTTGTTGAAATCAGACCGACCAGTGTGCGGGTGCGGAGACACGACGGAGCAACCTTCGAAAGATGAATTACATTCAACGACGAGGATCGTGTAGTAAACCTCAGCTTACTTGGGCTGGTAAAATTCAATGGAAAGCCGTGCTCCTCATTGACTGCAGGCCCGCCAGTATGTCAACCTTCAGCCAAGCGCTGGTTGCATCGACGTCATCCAAAATGTGCCAAAATATAACCTATGAATAGGATTCATTAGTCCAAAAGTATCTGAAGTCTAGAAAACAGGAGAAGATCATACATCAAACATTCTGTTACGTTCGCTTTACATGTCCCGCCCACATTTGCTCGATAATTATCCGAACAAGAATCCATTCAAAGAGGGTAAAAAGATCGACACGTCGGACAGTGGTGCACATCCGAATTTGTTAATTCAACGTCTGCTGCCATCATCTTGTTCAGTTGGAACCGCGCAGGCAACCCCATGAGTGTGGGTTGGTGCTCTAGACTGAGCTACAAGTAATACTTAGTCAGGACAAGGGTAAGGGACACCAAGGAATTCCACTAACCCGGGAAGAAATACAGGCTACAACACACCAAGATACCAACGCGCGCTTCTTGTGCCCGCCTGTGCAGTCAAAAATAGCAGAATCCTTGTTCTTGTTCGCTTCATCCTTCTTCAGCTTGTCTGGGCAGCGTCGAACAAGTCCAAAGGAACAGTGGGAAATTCCAAACGACAGACAGGATGAGCTTGGAAACAGGTTGAGATGCATAGGTGGTGATATCCTCGTACTGCTTTCTCAACATATTCGAGCACCATGACGCAACCGGGCTACGGATGGTGTGCCCGCAATGGTACCTACCCACAGCAGCCAATGGGGTTAGCGGCAGAACGGTCCATGACTTCAACAGTTTGAGCACTCCTTTATTGTGCAATAGTGGCGAATTGCGTAGTTTAGGTGTGGTATGAGAGAGGGCGGTGTCCCAATTACAAGGGAACTCATGCCCAGCTGTCGACGAGACGACATACAAATGAATTGGTGAGATGGGTTTGCGATGAAATCGTCATGTTCCTGTTTACCTTGGTCAGTGTTAGCATTGTATGTTGTAATCGACATCGTTAGGTACCTGACGCTTGTGGAGGCTTGTAAGTTGTGCCAATCTCGAAGAGTCCACGAAATGATTTCCATCACACTTCAGGCAAGCTTCAGGCCTGGAGTTAAAAGACCCATTCGGATGGAAGAATTCTCGACGTCCGTGTGACATCTGCCAACCACCAGTTTCACAATCTGCCATAACGATGAGATTCATCATATAGGGCCAAACGATACTCAGGCAGTCGTTTATCGGAGAGTTCCTTGTTTACAAGCCGTGAGCGCTCATGCTGTGGATCGATACTGGGCGTGATGATGGCGGTAGTGAGAGAACGAATATTGCGCTCACATAAGCAGGCAAAAATACGTAATAATTCGACATATACTTACAGCAAAGTCAAGGAGAAAACATTTCAGGTTAAGTACTGGCAGAAGAGAATAGACTATATGTGCTTTAGATACTGTTATGCTTTACCAAATACCAGCCCAAAGCCCGCAAGTGGACTTTTGCTTGAGAATCCGTCAAATAACCCTCCATCTTGGCCCACGCTTCGTCAACCATTTGATGCGCTTCCTTCACACATTGGTCTACGACGCCATGGCTTTCAAGCTGATCGATGACGGCTTGAACCAATGCTTCGTCTTGCGAGGGTTTGCTCAAAACCGTCTCCCAGATCCACCGAGCATCTTCGAAAGGCATCATATATCCTGCTTTTGCGATGGGTATATTGATTTTTCCGGACCTGATATCGTCTCCTCGACGTTTCAGCACTTTTGCCCGTGCTCGGGGATCAAGCACGTGGGACCAACCTCGAAGGTCGTAAACGTCATCCATGATTTGGAAAGCAATCCCGAGGTTTTCTATGTACTCGACAAGAGCAAGAGTCTGTTCGGGGGATGCACCAGCTATCACAGCTGACATTTTGGCAATATTGGCGGCGATGATGGCCGTCTTGAGCCGATGGATAGCTAGAACCTGCTTCTCCAGAACAGATGGTGACGTTCGGCCATCCAAGATATCAGTGAGGTTCTCGAGGCGATTACCCGCGATGTCAAGAGCCTGACCAGCGTGTGCAGCCCGCATCGTCTCAAAATAAGCATCGTAAAGAGTGACAGTGCGGCTTAGATCGAGATGATCGCGTATGGCGGTCACGGCAGATTGAAATGCAAAATAAGCCGCAGTGCCAGCATTGATGGCCGTGGGGATACCCCAAGTACGGTGAACGGCTGCGACTCCTCTGCGCGTAGGGCTTTCATCTTCAATATCATCGACGATGAGGGAGCCTGTGTGGAGGAGCTCGATCGCAGCGAGTAGCGGCTTAAATGGCTCAGGGCTTGTACCGAATGCTGAAATGCAGACCACGGATATGAATGAACGCCACGATTTACCGCCTTGTTCTGTAATGTGTCGTACTGGGGCAAAGAAGTGTCGGTGTAAAGCATCCAAAGGGAGATCTTGGGTGAAACGAGTGGGATGCAAAGACGCTGGCTCTACGCAGAAGCTAATCAGCTGTTGAGTCGTTTGGTCCAAACCCAAGATATCTGCCGCGTGTAAGGGGTCAATGAGCTTCTCGGGGTAGACCTTGCACACCTCCCCGACAATCATGGAACCCATGCGCTTCAGATAGCGGGAGAGATTGGCGATTATCTGGGCCGGAACGTTCTAGCAAACAGTCAGTGATCAATCTGGATGAAGACGGGGCCTGTAAACACCTCGACAAATCCTAGACCAGACACCTCTTGGCCCAGCATGGTTCCAGTTACCGTCACTCGTCCTTCCCAATAACCCCTTCCAACACATATAGTCCTCGTCTCTTGCATCACGAATGGCGCATGAACGCTGACATCGACCTCTAACCGCGGTATAGTCAACCTCCACTTGGTGCCATATTCATTCAGGGTCTCCAAAGAGTCCCACTTCTCTTTGCATTCGAACATGTGTTCAGAACACTGGACACGCTCTCCCTCCGGCGAGATCGCGATCGCAGTCCGGTCCCGGACCTCCTTTTCTCCGGTGTAAACGTCGACATCCCACACAGTAAAAAAGGTCAAATCCCAACCGTTCGCCAGTTGAAGGGATCCCCAGACCCATGCGCCCTCGGTTGGTCTGGTGTTTGGGTGGTCCCATGGATGGACATTACCTCCCATCTCGCGGTCGTACCATCCCGTGGAAAGGTCAGGAGCACCATCAACCAGTGTCCTCGAACCGTCGACACGAATGGACCCCGAAACAGCACATCGGGAGACGAAGCAATAGTACATCTCATCGTCATCCACCTTGTGACCGTGAACGAGACCGTCGTTACCGTGATTAACAGGTGACTTCTTGGGTTCGAGGTCAAGTTCAAAACCATACAAGCCGTCCTGGGACCGCGCCAGAATGCGATAGAACTCGGTCCCCTGATTATTTGTGATACACTCGACGCTGGCAGTGTTGCCATACACGAGTTTGAGCGAGCCCGACTCGGAAACGGTGACGTCGCCTTCGATAAATGATTCAGGTTCTGGTATGCTGCCACGTTGGAGAACCTCGACAAGAGCCTCTTGAAGAAGCGGATCGATACGCCTATCACATTGGAGGACGTTCTGAAGGAAAGAAGCGTTGTTTGAATCCATGGCACTCGTGAAAAGATACCTCCCTTCCTCTGCTCCCGAAGGGGCAAGAGATATGGCAAAGTGAACGAAATGCGTGTAGATTACTTCGTACTCCGCAGCGGACTCGTCGTCCTGCTGAGACTTTGCACGTAGAGTAGTAACACGGAAGAATGCGATGAAGGCAGAAGCCTGTCTTCCATCGACGAGGGTAAGATGGAAGTTGTAGTACCACCATTCGGTGCCACTGGATTGTCTAGGAAGGTCGATTTCTGACATCTTTCTTGACCTGAACTCCAGGAGCAGGCCAATCTGGACGATGGGTATTCACGAGTGACTCGGGGGTAGGGGTCCGTTCGACGACATCAGCATCACTATGGCTGGTGGACATGTCTGATACTAGGATAGGATAGTCAGTCACGTTAGCTATCTGTTCGGCCTTACTGGCAATGAATGCTTACAAATTGAAGAAGTGCGGGTTTTGAGTAATGCTGCCTCTGTTAACACGTCGCTTTAAATACCAAAGCTTCCTCATGCCCAAGACTCAGCATTTTCTTTAGAATACCTAGAGTCGAAACTAACAGACTGGAGCTCTTCGAACCCCAAACAGATTGCGGAGACGCGACGGAGTAACCTTCGAAAGCCAAACTTCATTCAGCAACCAGAATCGGGCGGAAAACCTCAACTTACTTGAGTTAGCAATCAAAAGTTTGACAAACCGTGACTCCCGTTGACTACAAGCCGCATCAGTATCATCAGCAATGTGAGGAATGGTGTGTACCTGTGAAAAAACGGCTTCAACACGTAGCAGAGATAAGGACAATACTGTATTGTATACATCAGAAACTCTGTTCCGCTCATCCCCATATCGTGACCACGTTCGTTTCTCGGTCAAATATCGACGCGTCGGATAGTGAGGTCCCAGAGAACACCCAAACCCAAACTTATTCGTCCGATTGCCGTTGTCAGCTTTCTCCGTTCAGTACAATGCAGCCGCATAGGCTACCACCAACGCGGTAGAAGTCCAGACTGAACCTCGGATACGAGTAACAGTAAAAATCCTCCACGAAAATGGGATTAGAGCCAGCTTGGAATGGATAGAAGATGGCAATTTACCGGGTCACGCTAGTTTCTTGACATATTGCACCAATCATGCAACCTCATGCCAAGAGCTACGGGAGCGGCGGTATGGTCCAGACAAAAGCCCACAGCGACTCGGATCCAGAGACCTTCCTACAATAACATTGTGATCAGTGTTTAAACTTTCAACATGATTACTGAGCTCACCTTTACCATACACCAGTATATATTTCCAATCGAGAATGAGACTAGCAAGGTGTCGCCGACATGAAATGGGGTCTGATAGCCGTGTTCCTGCTTACCGCGGTCAGAGTTATCTAAGACAATCGACATCTTAGCAAAGCCAAGTTGAAGGTGCCTCATACTTTTTGGATTCTTTCTGGAAGGAGAAGTGTCAGTTGTCTTCTGAGCCAATACACGCGGTAAAGGAAAATGCATACGTGCTCCATCAGCCGCATTCGTTTTCGTTTGTATACAAACGAATACGAGAGCGAGTGAACATCTCCGTAATGTGCTCAACCCGGAAAAACGGAAGCGTTCTGTTCTGGAATGCAAGATTGCCGCTTCGAACATGCCTATCTTGGGTTGTTTTCGTGAAGCCGACATAAAGCTTTCCAGTTTGAACAATTGGCCGTTCTCTGTAGAAAAAACATATAGCTGCGCTATGGATCAATGGTTCAGTCACGATCAAGGGGCATCAATGCGACGCAGCGTACCGCAAATGCGCTAGGACTGCACTCCGTAACCCGTTACACCCTCCGCTGCGCACTCCGCCCAGTGAGCCACTGCAACCATCAGCCAGTTACTAGTCCCGTCACAAGCAATGTGGTAGTCGGCATCTTCCAGTCCGAGCAGCACTGAGCGAAGATCTTGTGTGAGAAAAGCACACAACGCCTGAACGATGGTGATCTGACGCCCCGTACTGACTACTAGTAAGTCAAGCGAGATGTATATGAAGGTCAAGGTATATACTCACCTCCTGATGTATCGCGATGCTCATGCCGCCTCTTTTCAGGTTTCTTCGGCGCAGAATGAATGACCGGAGCGCGTCACCCCAGAATCAAGAACATCATCCAAGGCATTCTGCACAGCAGTAGAAGCGCCGTTCCTGCTCGCTTCCATCGATAACACCCTCACTCCTGCCATCCACCTACAATCATGCTGTCTGCAGATAACCATTAAGAGCAACATAAGACAGAAAAAGGTATCGGCTCACCACAACGACATTCAACTCCACTTCTTGTGTCAAATATCCCCTTACCTGACCTACAACGGCCGCCATATCTCCAGGCATTCATTCTCGTTTCCGAAGAGGTTTGAATAATGGTTGACATAGACATGGCATCGAGTAAGTCAAAGGGTGATCAGACACGTCCGAGCAAATCGCGCAAATTTCTGTTTCACTGCGCGCGCATCACCCCTGGGTTTGCAACTGTACTTTGGACGTTGAATACTGAGCAATGACATATGGCAGGTGATGAGAGTTATGACCACGGTGGACAAAGTCGAGTCAAGAGACAAGGGTCTGGACGTGTTGCTTAGATAATCCTAGTTCCTCGGACCTCAAATCAAAACCGAAACCGAAGACTAGACAGCTCAAGGGACAATATGATGAGAAACGATGGATATTGATGGGGTAACAGGAGACGTTAATGGCGACGTGAACAAGTGAGGTAGTAGGAGAGACTATAGAGTTAAGAGACTAGAAAGAGTATACGAAGAAAAGACAGAGGGAAGAGACATCACGATAGGTGGTGGTAAGTAACCGGAACCAGCGAGTTCTGGAGAGAAAGACACGCATTCGCCGGCCAACATCATTATACAATCCATCATAGAAAAAAACGACAACGATAACACATCCCTCTCCATCCTTCCTCGTTGCTCTGACCAGACCCCTTTAGAGGACAGTGCACTTGGAGCCCTTCTTTCCTGACTTGCCAGGTCGGCTCAACAGTGCTGCCCGTGTAGCGTACTGGAAGACTTCCCGTACACCTTCACCCGTCTTGGCGGAGCATTCTAGGTAGTGCTTGGCACCAATCTTCTGAGCAACAGCCATACCCTGAGCAAAGACCAGGTCAACAATGGTAGATAGCACAGTAACTGGAAACTGACCTCTTCCGGTGTAACGGGCCTCTGACTTGTCTTTCTAAGTTCCTCGATTACTCTAGGGTCGCGCCTGAGATCCTTTTTGCAACCAACAAGGATGATGGGAAGACCAGCGCAGAAGTGCATGACCTCAGAAATCCACTGTAAACCCAAGGTATCAGCGACGTGCCACAAATTGGATGATAGGAATGACCTTCTCCTGAACGTTATCCAAGGAGTCCGGACTGTCGACAGCGAAACAGATGAGGATAACATGGGAGTCAGGATATGAGAGGGGTCGAAGACGATCATAATCTTCCTGTCCGGCAGTATCCCATAATGCGAGTTCAACGTGCTTTCCATCAACCTCGACGTCGGCGACATAGTTCTCAAAGACTGTTGGGACGTAGACCTGGGTGGCATGACATCAGCACGTTGCTGCGAGTGGTGCCCAAAGGCACTAAAAGGAGGCGAGAAACATACCTCTGGGAACGTTCCTTTCGAGAACACAATCAAAAGACAGGTCTATTGGCAAACCCAGGAATTTTGCAAAAGCCGAAAGAGAGTGCCAGGTATCGTATGACAACCAAACGGTGATTCGTCACCGTGTCGACAGCAACGTTGACCAACAGCGCCCAAGCAACGACCACGAACATTCAATTGAGACATTCCAGAAACCAAAAGAGAGTAATTGAGAGCGGAAAAGACAGGGAAAAGAGAAAGAAATTCAGCCCTATTAGCCTTGCATGACGCTGACATGGAACAAGAGAACGAACCTTTCCGCAAGCACCATCACCGACGATAACCAACTTTCTTCTGATTTCAGACATGTCGGACAAGATTTGGGAAGAAAGAAAGGGCAAATAGCGGGGTAGAGATATAAGGAAGACTGTGAGCGAGAATGCTCGTGTATTGGCTGTAGAAACGTTAGCTGTTCGCCCAAGCCCAAATTTCAAGCTCCGATTCAATTGCACAGCATTAAATAAGCCCCAGAATATTTATTTGTTCGTGAGAAAAACGGTCTCGGCAAATTTTTCTCAATTGGCATGTCGACCGCCCAATATACAGCAGCTGCAGGCACTCGAGCTCTATACATTCTGTGCAACTGCGAGAGAAGATCAGCCATGCGGACGTGCAGGGGCCGTGGTCTCCACATCTCAATTCCGAGCATCTCTTTTTTAACTCAAAAAAAAAAAAAGATGGCATTTCCAATTCCTGTTCTCTTGCATCGCCATGTCGATGACATCGTTTTGGCTGTACATGTTACATACCGGGTTCGCGTTCCTCCAGCCTCCTTCTTCCCTACGAGAACAGATACATCGTTTATCAGGTCGTTCCTGCCATGAGCACGCACCGATTCTAGGGCTTCTATGATGGATGAGTCGGAATGACTCACGCCGCGTGATGGTGCGGAATTCCCAACCCGCACTGCAGCGACTATGTGAATACCAGCCCCGGAGTTTGCAGATCGGTGAGTGATCGATGTTCACGCGGCGGGGTTGCTAGCCTGCAAATGTGCGGCTCCAGACGGCTGCCCGCTTTTTTGTCCACAATCATCTCACAACTGATTTTCATCACAGAATCATGATCGACACAAATCCAAGAACATAGGACTACAACATCAACGACATTGTTTCAACCAGTGTAGGAGAGTGGCGTAGGTCAGTAGGCGGAAATGAAGCGCAGCCACCTAGACTAGCTAAGAATACGTGAGTGCTGATTTGAGGGTCGCGAAGCCTTACTGTTTTGCGCTTTATTGAACGGATATCTAATACAGTTCTATTGATGAACCCAGTGTACGTGTGGAGCCCTTTATCCCCACTTCATATCATAAAAGAACATCCTCGTTTCAAGGATTACTTCGCGCCCCAAAATGTCTTCCGAGTCAAGTGAAGTAAATCCAGGATTGGAGCCATTCCTTTCACTCCAAAGTATTGTCATATTTCCGATAGGATCTCTCTCCGTGAGTAGCGCGCGCGGCTCCTGCTTTCCTGATCACCCATACCTGATGGTGATTTACACGCAGATCATGTTCTTTGTCTACGGTCAGTGTCATTTGCCTCGGCCGTGATCTATCTCGCTTATTGATCCTCCAGGCCTTCTATGTAATCTCTTCGGAACCTGTCTTCGGCTCCTCCTAAACCCAGCATTCAAGCGTCCCAACAGAAAACTCTACCTCGCATGGACAACCAGCTTGTTTGTGATGGCGACCATTACCAATATTGTCGTTACCTGGGCGTATATTCGACAAGCGATCATCGATTTCGTGGCTGTCAAAACGAGAGAATATGACGCCTTCTATACGTATTTGGAGGGTGATACGTTGAAGTCTGTGCATGCATGGGTAAATAATACGTTGTCTTTCAGAAGGATTATGCCTGACTAGATCAAAACCGCAAAGCACGATTATGAACTTCTTCCCAGTATTAATAAAGTAAATCATCGACCTTCGTTCCTCTGCCCGAGTTGACTGATCATGTTTGATTTGTTTAGCATTACAGTGGACTCCATGCTGGCAAGTAAATCACTTCCTGACTCCCTTCCTAGGACTCACATTCGCTACAGATACACCGGTGCCATATAATCTGGGGCTCTCGAAAACGCATTGGACTTCCTCTCGCTCTTATTGCTATTACAACAAACAGTAAGCCCGTTTAGCTATTCTACGGTTCATAACATCTCAACACGAAACCAGGTTTTGGATTGACCGGAGTGATCATGGATTTTGTAGGAACCTATGGGGATAGTACGAAAGATTCCGTCATTAAAACCCTCAACATCGGCGATGCAATTTATTCTCGATATCTCATCACCAATGCTGTCGTCAATACGCTCGTTACAGCGCTCACTGGCAAGAGTTTCTAGCATCCATGCTCGCATTGCGGGAGCTGATTTACTACATCGACTAGCCGGGAGAATTTGGTGGGTTACCCGTCAAGTCAGGAACACGATGGGTAGACGGGCTTCTAGCAATTACAACACGACAGTGGCTATCATGTATGTCGGACAATCCTTTCTCTTATCCTGCACTGAAAACATGTAGCCTTGAGTCGGGATTACTCTACCCAATCGCTATCATTATCCCAATAATCATTGGTCCCTCAGGCACAAACGTCTCACCAGTGAACCTCTTCGCAATTGTATATCAAGTTGCGGTAAGTTTTTGGTGTCTGTTGACTTTCTGGCCCGGGCATGAACTCACCTCTGACCCCAAGGGTATCGCGCCGACTTTGATCATTGTCCGAGCCCAGTCAGGAAAGGCGACTGAGACCGTGCATCAGATGGTTTCGACGATGGGTTTTGCTGATTATGGTGGTAGTGTTGGAACACGGGCTGCTGACTGCGATACCGAGGTCCTGCACATTAGAACTGTGGCCCTCGAACGGTTGGGAGGTCAAAAGATGAGTGATGATGTGGAAAGTCAATGAGATTTGGATACGCTTACGGGGGTCTATTTAAATTATTCGTTGATATGGCAAATACTACTCTTGTTTTGGCACTGGTGAACCGAGATACCTACTCAAACGCAGGATCGGGTAGACCATCACAGGAAACGGCGACAAAACCAAAGATCGTTACACTACAACATCCTCTTTCCCATCCTCTGATCGCTCGAGTGCGCTGCCTCCGAAGTTCAACGTCAAGTTCCTGGCCGAGTGTGTACCTGCGTCTGGGATCTGACGGTGGATACGCCATCACAAGGCGTAGGTCCACTCGTGAACCGAATGTCTGAGACCACGTTTGGAAGTTTTCGACGTTTTTCGCGAGTCTTGCCCGAACCATGATAAGCGTTGGTGCGATTCCCTTTGCGCGACATCAGTGACTCAGAATCTGGAATGCTCGTTAATACTTACTGCACTAAGGGGAATCAGCGTGTAGAGATCAAAAGGAAGCGAATTGGGTCGGAGACAGTATTCGCCGTTATCAATTGGACGATAGCAATGAGAGGATAAATTGTCCCGGACTCGATACTGATAAAACACAACGATTAAAATGAGGCTCAACAAGTAGGAACCCACACACATGATCCGAGAGACAGTGCCAACGAAGGTATCGGTACCATGGGTACCGCAAGCACGGACTTGACGATGGATCCACCAAATACGGGCGGCTTTAGGTGTAGATGTAAGTGAGCCAACATATATAGCAGAAGATCCGGGAAAACAAGTTACCTGTGAGAAGCGTCAGAATAGAGTTCAGAATCAGACTGCCAGCGGTGTATCCAGCAGTGAGAGTATCTCCAAGGTAGTACACCGCCAAGTTTGACTCCTTGCTTGTATCACTAGAACCAATAGTTATCATGATACAGCCAACAAGCCCGAGTGCTAAGTCACTATCATCAGCTGAGATCCAAAATGATGCAAAACAATTTGCACACCATTTATACCAACTGAGACCAGTATCAGCGGGATGGCAATTCGCTTTCTAGAACCCCAAATTACATAGCACCGATGAATCTGCGTAACCTTGATGAGAGTCTAAACTAGGCCGGTAGTATAGTGCACACGAACAAGCATATATTCAGCCGCAATACTAAAGCGAAACCTGGAATTCAGCATCAACAGCAAATTGACGCAGCAACACGTACTTTAGGAGGACAATGAGCAGATTGGGGAGCAACCTAGGGAACAAAGGTGTTGATTGCATTGTCACAGAAAAATAGGGAAGTATATAGCTTACTCGAGCAAGATTGTCTTTTGTGTGTCTTGGGTTAGGTATTGGAAAAGCGGGTCGTAATCTCCGGTTCTGAGTGCATTGAAGCGGATAGCAGTGTCGCGAACCGTGCCGACCGCATAGTCCACGACGAAACACTGTCGATAACACGAAAAGTATCACTGCCAACCATAGATACAGATTAGGGTTTTGTCTGCCGTTGTCTTGTCCTCCACGACGCATCAAATGGATGCAGGCTCCGAAGATTAGAACATAGAAGCCTGAGTCACGAGTCAAAAGCATATCTTGCTTAAAAGTCGATGCTCACATACCATATACAAAGAACATGACCTGCATCCGGATGAGAAAGTACATCAGTAGAGTACATCTATAGGAGAGGGTAACAGACTCACGGACAAGGTAGAGATCGGGTAGACAACGATGTCTACGAGCCTAACGAATCCAGCAAAGTCTTCGGGAACGGTAGTAGACATTGGGGGAAAGATAAGGAAGGCCACAGCGTCCGTCCGTTTTAACTGTATCACCACTTCCTTTTGAGTACGACATTGACACGCTGAACTGAATCGCGTTTTAGAGTTTCGGGGATGAAGTGAAAGAGGTGGAAGATTTGAATATCAAGTACGTATTCGCCGAGATATCGCGGGACCCTTGCATCTGTCACATCGACCTGAATAGAGCTGAGATGGTGGGACAACTGATGCATACTAGGATGTCCCACAATAGCAGAACCCTTCCAACGACATGGCGAATTGGAGTAGCAGCGTGAGCGCAATCCCATATGACTAGCACTAGGACCCTATTGCCAGGAACCATCTTTTAATTTGACGCTTTGCTTCAGCGGCACCATTATGGTGTTCCACACACAACGTCGAACAAGGGATCTGCATTAATCATGGAGCATCGCTGCTCGGATCAATTATCACAGGTCTGGGCCTCGTATTTTCAGCTTCGGCTGGTGATTTAAAGGGCTGCATCGAAATCCGGTAATGTTCAGTGGTATGTTATATGCTTGTTATCTGCACACCTGCTACCAGCTGCCACTGGTATAGTATAACGAGCGTGCTTGATGCTGGTACGGGGAGTTGCGGCGGAGTCTTGGTGAGAAGGAAGTCACGCACATAGTTTCCCGAACTTTAATTACCTCAACTGATCTTCGTTGATGATCCCATCTTGTACAAGTTCCAAATCTCCTACTCCATTCAGTCCGCCGAGCTTGCTAGCTGATTCTCAGCACTTGCAGAAATAGAGTATGCACATCAATGCCGAGGCCCCCAGGGAAATTTCACACCTATCTTGAAGCTGGTCACGGTGCTCGTCAAGGGCGAGGTGGAGGTGCCGCTTAGTGACCATTCCCGATTCCGATAAAAGCTGAAAAATACTGGATAAGGCTACATTATCGCGGGCAAAAAAGCGACGAACTCCGATGAAATAATTCCGATAAGTTGGTACTCGTTCTCTCAGTTGAACCGCTGGAAAAAGTGATACGGTTGCTTCCCGCTACTTAATCGCGAAGCTCAGCTCGAATGCCTTCCCGTACCAAGTTTGCATCGGGTGCTCGTAGGCGAGCTAAAATCGAATAGAGATGAGATTCAACCCAGAAGCAGAAAAAAATTTCGCACTGTGACCTTTCCCTCATCCCTTCAGCTTCACTTTTCGAGGCCCGTTTCAAGACGCTGAAAGTGGGAGCTAAGCAATATCGTCCAAAAAAGGAATCGAGGTCGACGGACGAAAAACATACTTCTCAGGCTGGTATATAGAGTCACATCACTGATCAATGCCGTGTCGTAGAATAGCCATCTCGGAGTGGTATCCCCCGACAGCTAATTCCAGAAGGTGGAGAGTGGTGACTTAGGCCGATGATGGGGAAGAGAGGAAGCGGGGTACTCTGCCGGCATCGGAAATTTCTTCTCAATCCGACGGGCGCTTACCCGGCGCTCAATGCAGGAGGTCAGTGGATCAACTTGAAGTCAATATCTATAGCGTAGTACATGCAGAAGAAGTTTCGTGGGAGCGTTATTAGAACTATTGAATCGTCACACAGCTATAGCGTTCCCGTCATCCTCTTGCTCACCACTGGCGTGGCGCTCTAGTGAGGTGCCCAAAACGTACCGTGCCTGAGATTCAGTAGCTGTCCCTTCGTGAGATGGGGTGCCCCGGCTAGTAAAACAGATTCCAGAGACTGCGCCTTGAACAGTTTCCACATTCTTCCCGATCTGCGCCCGTACCATAACAAGTGTCGGTGCGATTGCCTTTGCGTGTCGTGAGACTCGATGTCGGAGACGCTCGTTATAATTAGTACTTACCGCGCTAAGGGGGATGAGCATATAGAGGTCAAAAGGCAGGGCATTCGGATCAGTCACGGTGTTCGCTGTGACCAGTTGTATTATAGCAATTACAGGGTATATCACGCCTGACTCAAGTCTGGCCAAACAACACGGTGAGCATGGGGCTCACACTCTGTCGAGATAGCACTTACATGATTCGGAAGATAGACCGGACAAAGTTATTGTCACGGGAACCACGGGCACAGACTTGTCGCAAGGATCCACCAAATACGCCCAGCTGGATGTGCATAAGACGCAGCATAATAAATGGTTTCGAAAGCAACTTACCTGTGAGCAGTGTTAGGATAGAATTAATGATAAGGCTTGCCCACAGTGTATCCAGCAGTGAGAGTATCTCCAAGGTAGTACACCATCAAGTTTGACTCCTTGCTTGTGTCGCTGGCACCAATGGTTATCATGATACAGCCAACAAGCCCTATTGCTAGGTGATTATTAGCTAAGGCGCAGATCTACAACAAGTAACAATCTTGAATTTGCGTACCGTTGATAGCTACTGAAAGCAGTATCAGTGGCAAGGCGACTCGCTTTCTCGAACCCCAAAGTATATAGCACCGATGAATCTGCGTAACTTGATGAGAGTCTGAAACTAGGCGGGTATGATGCACACGAACAAGCATATATTCAGCCGCAATACTAAAGCGAAACCTGTGAGTTAGCATCAATGGCAACTTTGACGCAGCAACACGTACTTTAGGAGGACAATGAGCAGATTTGGAAGCAACCTAGGGAAAAAGGTGTTGGTTACATCGTCACAGAAAAAATAGGTAAGTATATGGCTTACTCGAGCAAGATTGTCTTTTGTGTGTCTTGGGTTAGGTATTGGAAAAGCGGGTCGTAATCTCCAGTCCTGACTGCATTGAAGCGGATAGCAGTGTCGCGAACCGTACCAACCGCGTATTCCACGACGAACACTGTCGATAACACGAAGAGCATCGTCGCGAGCCGTGAGTAGAGGTTACGTTTTGGCTCCTCGTTACCCTGCTTATCGCGATGCATCATGTAGATACAAGCTCCGAAAAGAAGAACATAAAAGCCTGGTTCACAACATTAGAAGAATTCCCCGCCGAAGGTTCATAAGAACACACCATATACGAAGAACATGACCTGGTCATCATACTGAGTTATTAACCCAAGTCTAGAGGAGAACAGGATCGTCTTACCAACAGGGTAGAGCTTGGGTATATGACAATGTCTACGGTCTAACGAATCCAGAGAAATCGTCTGGGGCAGCAGTTGGCATTGAGATGAATGAAATGAAAAACACAGAACGATCCTCCTTATAGCGATAACAGGAAGCACTGTCATACATCCTGGATGATCAGTGCATAATCATGATGCAACATTCAGAGGTTTCAGTATCTGTTGTGATTTGAACCACAGCAACGAAGTCCAGCACATCCTGAACGCAGATTTAGAACGTATACAAAAAACTGAGATGATGGCACGGTTGGTTCCGGTATTTACTAGACCTGCAACTTCAACAGTTGAGTGAGGTGGCGCCGCGACCTCAGCGTTCAACGTTCAACTCCAAACATCAAGATATGCAGAGGTGATGCTCACTTTGGGAGCGTTACTGAATGACGTGGGGCTCTCACTTTCCCATCTCGCAACGTATCGTCATATCTAGAGAATATCCGTTCTGATTGTCTGAATAGCGTATAACTAGATGCGATGCCTTGAAGTGAGAGGTCCGAGGTCCTTGGGTATTTCCACTAATGTTTGGAGCTGCGATGGTGGTCTTGAACACCAATGACATGGATGCATCACGGTGAGTAACATACCTGTGCATGATCTACATCACTGTTTGGCGGTGCGTGCACATGTTTCGCTTTTCCCAACTTCTATGACGGTGTCGTGCGCACGAAGGCAGTTGTAGGGCTGCGGGTTGTATGTGAGGACTCAATCGCTCCTTGAACGCCAGTTTATACAACATACCAGGTTGTCCAGATACCTGGAAGATTTGGATAGCCCCAGTCCAGCATTGATCGGAACCGGATATTATGTCGAACGGCGAGGGAGACATCGTTATCGAGGAGGCACAGCATTCCATACCAATGACGGATACGAAAATCATGCCGGAAACCATCTATTGTGGGAAGGTATGGTGAGAGCAAGAAAGAAGGCGTAGGTTGCAGTACTCGCTATGTGAGGTAGCCTGAGATGGAACAAAGGCGACGTTGCATCTAAGCCTTGAGGTCGATGACCAGTTGGTCGGACGAAGGGTGTGAGCAAGTTTTTACTCGAAGGTCGGCGATAGTATACAGGAGGTTCCAGTGTAACTTGATACAATAGCGAATTGGACGTGCGTATGGTTGATCAAAGTTTTCCTGTAATTCACTGAATGCTACAGCAAGAGACATAAATGAGCTATGTAAAAGGCACAAAAAAGGTGGGTGTACGCACCGGATAAGCGAGGACTAGTGACGATTCCCCCATTGCAACATAGACCTCGCTCGCTCTCTCTCTCCGCCGACTGCTCAAATGAACGGAATCCGCCGAGTACCAGACTTTGAGCATGGTCCTTGGGAAGACCGCCTGATCCCACCACCGAAAGGCCGACCCAATACATCCTCTTCTTCTCTCCAAGTCGCCGGTTCCGAGACTCTATACGCTTTCCGGATAGAGGACATCATCTAGGGCTCGCTTCCAAACTTCGTGTTGCTTGAAGCTTGAAGTTGTGAGACATGGTGATGGCCGGTGATGCATGATGGTGGGTAACAAAGGGACACCGTGACGCTGACGTCTTCAACATAAACCATCACTATCCAATACTACGGTCTCGACCTATTCTATTCAAGTACCAGTACCCAACAAAAGACCTCGGAAAGCTAGAGACTAGAGCTGCAGTTTTTCCGCTGTATCATCGCGGTCGCACCTCGCCCTGGTACCAGTATTTATGTTCAATGCAAGGGGGCATTCGTGGACGGCATACTAGTATCACCAAGTTGATTCTGACGTCTACGGATGCGATCATCGGGAAGAGATGGCCTCCCAGATACTGTCGGTGTACAGAAAAGCCATGGGATATCCTATTATCAAGGAGCAATGATGGTCTGTGTGAGTCTCTATTCCTCTTCCGAGCAGAATCTCGGATCTCTAGTTCTTGAACATTGACAGTTTCTTCAGCAGCCAGCTTAGGGAACACCGCGTCATCGCAAAATCATATGCACATCGAGGCGTCATTCCCCAGTCAAGCCTTGGTCAGGTCACAGAAACAACGATTCTTTCCGACTGGGTCAGTTGTCTGGTTCTCGACGTTCTTGAAGCCTGCTACAACTTCCTTGACAGATCTCTCGCATAAGGATGCGCGCACTCGGCATGACCTCAGGGTACTTGTTTTCCTAAAAAAAGTACGATAAACCTCTGATTGATGTACTCCAGAAAGATGTGATTGATTCATGCATCCGAATACCTTATCGTTGGTACGCAATACTCAGGTTCTATCAGCAAACTCGCTTTTTTGCTCTAAAGATGCATATGCACCCGAACTGGTGCTGTGTCGGTCAGTTTGCCGTCAGACACTCCCGCGTTCCGGCGTGACTGGGCGCTCCCTCATTCCAGGCTATAGCCCTGCTTTTAATCATCGAAAACCATCAGCATCAAACATGATTCTAAAACAGGAGACGGAGCAAGTTTGCTAGCCGCTCTCATACAAAAAGCTGGACTATGCATATCTTTCTTCTCGCTTCCATTCCCTCGTCGTATCGATATGTCTTCAACGCCCAGGAAGTGTACGCTCCCTCTCTTACTGTTCCATTAGTCATCGTCACACCGATTGCTACTCTATCGGTATGTCTTGCACTTATGAAGCGTTTAGATCGATCTGACTGCTAAATCCTACTGGCAGGCCTTGTATTTTATATACGGTGCGTCTGGATCACCCTTGAGCACGACGTATGTTAACTCAGGTCAACTCCTGCTAGGGCTCTACGTTATACTCTTTGGGACGTGTATCTACATGATGCGTCGCCGGGAGAAAGTCGGCGAAAGATTCCACGGCAACATCTATCTTGTGCTCACGGTGGTGCTCTTTGTACTAGCCACGATCTTTGTGGTGGTCAACACTATCAATCTCGTTCGTGACTCTATCATCCGTTTCACGGCAGTCAAGGCTGGAGATTACGGGCCACTCGACAAGTACTTCACTCATGATACGGAGAAGACGGTTACTCAGTAAGCCGGATTTCTACTGATATCTTATATTCGTCTGACTGCCTGCTTTTTAGTTCGCTATTTGGGGGCATTCCAGTCCTGCTCAAGTACGTATGGGCCAGGGGCTTTTCCTCCGCTTGACTGACGAAGGTGCCAGTATTGCAGCTGAATGGATGCTCGTCAGTGCTACTCACTTCCACCACCGCATGATCTGACATTGGGCCTTGCAGATCCATCGATGCTACCTGATCTGGGGCTCTAGCAAACGAGTCGCCGTGCCTTTAATAGTAACCTCAGTTATTGTAAATGGTGCGCTATCTTATACCAAACATGACTCTTGTTACTTATCAGTGGGGCGGGTTGAAGCAATGGGACTTGCTACAGTAACTTTGGTCACAATTAGCATAAGTGACAGCCGTATTCCTCGAAATCGTGTTCTCTACAACGTTGGAGACCATCTTTGTCTCACGTACGACATTAGCAGCGCTGTGAACAACCTCGTTTTGACGTCTCTCACCGGTGCGTGACTCTGCGCCTTCTGCTGGGCCAGTTTTCTGAATCTTTGAACCCGTAGCTGGTCGTATCTGGTGGATCCGTCGACAAGGCCGCGCTCACGGTATCTACACGAATGATAATGCGATTGAATCAGTTGCTAAGATAATGTCGCTCGCTTTTACGTCCTTCTTATACGCCGCTCATTGTCTCAAAAGACTCGAATCTGGAATGCTCTACCCAATCACCATGTCCGTAGATCTGATCATAATGAACACCGTGGAGAACCCGCCTTTTGATCTTTTCCCAATCTGTACTCTCTGTGCGGTAAGTCGTCGGACCTACTCAATGACACGATGGTAGGTCTAATGCGATATATTAGGGAATTGCACCAACTTTGATGATGGTGCGCGCGAAACTGAGCAACACTACCGACAGCCTAAAGTATGCTATTTCTGAGATTCACTTTACCACTCCGGAGCCGGTATCACAGGCCGAACCAAGTGCTGAGACGTCTCAAACGCATGCTCACATAATTGGAGACTTTGGAAAGGTACCAGGGAGCGGAGGAGGAAGTGAAGAGCGACTGGATAAAGGAAAGGAGGTAATCGTGCCTGTCTGACGGCATAGCTTTTGTTTTTATTTTTCCTTGAGCCTCTTTATAGTTCCTCTGTCGTCTTACAATCGTAGTATGATAAATGACTCGTATTCCACCTTTTACTCGCGTGGTGTACACTATAGAGCGAAGTCGAGATCATTCCTCATGTGACACAGTATCCCCTCGGCGATAACTCGGAAACGAGTAGTTCTCAACCAGCGAACCCCATCACTTTGTATTAACGTTCTTCTCTACCCTCCATATCAGCTCCGAAATTTAACTCGAGCAAGTTTGCAAGTCGAAATGGGGAGAAAAAAAGGCCATTTGAGGTAGAGGCTGGTCCTGGTGGGCGGCTCCATGGAACAGGAAGAAGTCGAATTGGATTTCGCTTCAATGGGTTGGTCATGGAACGGGAAATCTTGTAGGTTGGTAGGGGCGAATAAATCTCAAATCTCGCAATACCTGGCGCACTCAACATCTGTCGCGCCTCTTTTCTTCAACCTTCCCGACATCGTCACCATTCGCTACTCTTACCTCGTCGGATATCAATCAGGTTATAGTGGCATTGTATTCACTAGCAGGAGTGGGTCGGCAGACTCCGCCGACATATACTCGTTCGGCTTTGAATTTTGACAAATTTTCAATAGAAAAGAAGGGAAGTATGTTCCATATTTCAGCCTGCTCGTCGTCAGCCTTTGGCTGACTCCTCACAGGCTCAGTGTGGAATGAAGAGAATCAAGAAGGAATTTAATGTTGGCAAGTTCAAGTTCAGAATCATGGTTTCGGAAGAAGGTGCAGGTGTCATGTGACGATCCCTGCCAGGGATCGTCACATGACACCAATTACTGCTTTGGAAATATTATGTTCTTCATACAGACTTGGATAAAGGACTCAGTAGTATTAAAAAAGGTTTATGCATCGCATGACTGAAGAGAGCAGTACAGTGGTATGTACATTTTTTTGAGGGGAACCGAAGGGGAACTAAGGAACCGGAAGGTACAGTATGATGCAATACGTTTGGCAGGTCTGACAACCGCGGGAATCGCGTCGCCTTTGAACGACCAATGAGAGGGCGTGGGAAGCGTCCAAAAAAATAAGGCTGCAGGGATAAAGAACGACTCCGGATAAATCCGAACTCGTAAAGAGTCAAGGGGAAACTTGGGTAGGATCGGATGTGATGTTGTATCTGCGAGGTCCTCGTGGAGGGCTAGGTGAGCTTTGCGTGAATACACCAATCCCTACCGGTCCTGTGTTCTTGATAAACTTTGCTCAATAGATACGAAATCTCACTTCGCGGGCTCCAATCTGAATGAATCCCGAGAGCTCGCATGTTCCAGATGGATATACAGCTCGGTCTGCGGGGTGAAGTAATACATCCAAAGAACCACTATCAGCGGCAAATCGACCTATCCTCAATTACTTTGGTCACTACCGGTTTCGATACCTCAAAGTAAAGTGTGCGATGCATCTATTTGTGGAAGACTGGCCAAAAGCCGAAAAGTCTAGGTTCGCCGGTGCGAAAATCAACAGTATTTTCCAGCAATGAATCTGATGAAGGCCGGAGCAGTTGTTCTCGTGCTTCACACACGGAGTACCTACTGTATTGATCACTGCATCTGAGCGCTTAAAACGGCTAGGACCGGTCCCTAATACTAGCCCATGGATGAGTCAGAAGTCTGCTCTACGTATTGATGGTGACACAGTGATAATCAGGCAAGCCCTCAGTATAGCCAGATTGAAAGATGAACTTCGGACGGTTTTTATAGGCACCCCAACTTGAAACTCTAACCGCGTTTGATTTGGGTAAGTTAAGGAAGGTTACGGAATGGTACAGTTTGGGGAGCGCCGGGGGTTCTGGCGTCCTGGGAGTTCTGCTCCTTGCTTTTTCCAGTCTCCTTTACTTCGGTTCATAATTCCATTCGTATCATACTCCACTTGCTCCGCAAGCCCTCATGTTTTACGTTTGCGAGCTTCGTTACCAGAGTTACGCATATCACTGGGCCGCAACTCGGATGAGAACTATTATTCGTCAAACGGTATGTATTTGCTCCAATGTATAAAGTACCCGGCTGGCCTGACGGTATCTCTTTCAGTTCCTTTTCTCTGCGTTATAGGGATGTCGTCAACGATTCCGGCAGATGTTGCTTCCGAACTCACTGTCGAGCAGACCATCTTAGCTGGGATTACAACCCTGACGGTACGTCTATTCGGCATTCGATTCAGGTAGTATGACTAACGGTTAGTCGCGAATTGGGGAATGCTAGTCGATGTACTTCATCTACGGTATGTCATTCAAAGCAACGATGATATGTCGAGACCTTTCATGATTTATGGTCCAGGTATATATGCCATGCTCTTTGGAACATATCTCTACATGACGCGAAGTCGTTCGGAACAAGTCAGCGAGAAGTTCTATCTTGCTATGACGACGGTTCTCTTCGCACTATCAACGGTCTGCGTTGTGGTTTTCACTGCTCTAAACGTCCGAGGCTCTGTTGTTCGTTTTGCTGTGGTGAAGACCGGAGATGCTGAGCCGCTGATCGAGTACTTGACCCAAGACACTCAAAGGACGGTTCTCTAGTAAGCAAACCCCTTGCTTCATATCACTGCACTCACTGTTTGCCACTTCTAGTACGTTGAGCTACGTGATTCCGGTCCTTATTAAGTGCATCTATAACCGCTCCCACCTATTTCGGCTGACACACTACGTAGTATCGTGGCAGAAGCGATGATCGTTCGTTCTATCTAACATGTTTTTGTCAGAGACCATCACTAACTGTGGTATTATAGATCCAACGCTGCTATGTCATCTGGAGCTTCAACAAAAGAGTCGCCGTCCCGTTGATAGTGTCCTCGGTGGTGGTAAACGGTGTGTCTTTTACAAGCCTCGGTGAAGTACGATTTACCCATTCTATGATCCCAGCTCTAGGACTTGTTGCTGCACTAATGTGTTCAGTTAGCTTCATTGACGCGAGCAAGCATGTACTGTTCGCCACTGGTGACACTGTTGATTTTGCATACAAGATCACCAGTACCATCAATAATCTTCTTATGACATCTCTCACTGGTATTCCATTCACCGATGCTATCACCAAAGGCTAGCTGATATAATCCTAGCTGGACGTATATGGTGGATGCACCGGCAGGTTCGCAAACAAGGGACACGGGCGAGCGATAGATTCGTTGAATCGGTCTTTAGAATAATGTGGGTCTGCTTTTTTGAAATAAATAAGTAGGTTTGGTGCTGACCTTCGAGGCAGACTCGAGTCGGGTATCATTTACCCGGTCGCGACCGCGGTGGACATGATCATAGCGAACGTTGCTCCAATCCCATTCAATGGCTATCCCTTGGTTATCCTGAGCGCTGTACGCTGATCAACCTGTCCAAACCTTAGTATTCTGACGTTCTTTCGATAGGGAATCGCACCAACACTGATCATGGTTCGGGCGAAGCTCGGGAAGAGCGCAGACACTTTGCAGGCCATCTCCGATATCCACTTTGCCAGCAGTCTAACGCCCGGGGAAGGTGCAAGTGATACTAAATCCCAAGCGCATGTCACTGTGTTATCCATGGGGCATTCTGTCTTGGAAAATGAAGGAGATAAGGAGCGGAAGGACGATAGTTCAGGGAAAGGCGAGGTCGTGTCCGTATAGCCTTTCTCGATTCGTAGTGGGTTGGTCACCACAGGCTGATTTCGTGTTCGTGTATACAGCTATTTATTCATGGCTGAATACAGAAAGCAGAAATACTCGTCTTTATATGTACATTATTTGATGCTACAGAATCATTGCAATCTGAATTCGGCAACGAATCTCAAGAACGGTATATAGACCTAGTGAGGCCAGCCGCTGTGGAAGGGTTGGATGGAGTGGTGATGGAAGATGGTTGAACGTAGGAGAAGGGGCGTGGTCATAGGCCCAAAGTTGTCATCTCATTCCAACCTTTCTACCCTTGTTATACTCATAGATTCACCTTCTCTCTCTCAGAGTCCTTTCCTTCACTCATTCCACCTCATTTTCGGACCCAAACCAGAAACTTCAATTTCAATTCCTTTTATACCTACGACGAAGCGCTCAGGATCATGGAGATCAGCCGGCCCATCCGAATCGGTGTGCGCATCACTTGGGATTGGTCCTCCGCAGGTGACGAGAGCCTGGCGAACTCTCATGCTGCACCCGAGGGTTTACGTTCGATGGTGTCCCGCTGTTCGAAGTGAGAATGGGCGTACAGTGCCGGAAGTCACTTCACTGACACGTCGTTTTTGGGCGAATTTTGTACACAACCGATGGAAATTTTTTGGATTAGTATAGAAACCTAATGAAAAAATGCGATTGACGATGAGTTTGGATTTTTTCCCACGGTGTTTCACTTTTTTGAGGGTCAACCCGACCTCGACCCTCCCAGAATCGGGTGTTTTTGGTCCCAATGAGTTCCTAGAGTTGGTCGATAGTAGTAAAAATGCAAATCCGTGATATAAGAGGTCGCCCTCGCTGCCTTGGCTGCTGATAGAGTGACTGTTACTTCCCGATTTGGTAGTCACAGTCACGCGTTACATACCTAAAAAGGAAGGTGTTTCACTTTTCTGAGGTCGGTCAAGGTCAAACCTCACCCCAGCCACTAGTGGTTTACACCCTAGTTACCTATGGGTATTAGCTTTCCTTTCATCATGTTTTCGATCCAAAAGACTGACCTGTGCTATTGCAGAAAAAAAGTTTTATTTTTGCCTGTTTACACTAAACCCGCGTACCGTGATGTGACTTCCGGCACTGTAGAGTCAAAGCTTTCTTAAAATGGTCAATCTTATCACTCACATTCGGTATATCTTGATCTTGTTGTTGGCAGTTTGTATCGCGCACGGACCACCGTGCTCTCTTTCTCGTAGACAGCTGTCAGAATTATTATCTTCCTTCTTCTTTTCCCCCACCTCATACTCACCGCGAGCGCGAGCCTCAAGAGCGATAGTCGAGCAAGAGCCACGAGCAAGAGCAAAAGTGTTGAGTATTTCATTTAAAAATCTTTTCGTTAGTCTCCGCGGACCCATATCACCTCGTGTCGTACACGAGGCGTTTCCATTTTCGATCTACTTTACATCGACGACGCATTTCGCGTCTTTTCTCTTTCATTCGTACCCTATTCGATTACCCCGACCTCTATCCTCTGCTTGTCTACGTGTAGACTACTTCTCTCTTCCTCACCGCCATGAACCTTCTCCAGAAGTTCGTGCTTGGCTTCGATTCGTGAATCTTGAACTGCGAGTTTTTTCGGGAGGTATAAATCAAGGCACCAGTTCGAAGTATGGAGTGCTTCTTTGCTGGCACTGTACAAACCAAGCCCCGTCATCTTGTCAAGACACTTGGCCGGATGTTATGTAAGCGAAAGGCGAGGAGGAAGACCATCTAGTAGTGAAGAAGACTCAAAGAACCTGCTCGAAAGTGTTAAAAGATAGTGAGTCGGGGTGTATGGAGGTTTGAATACCATTTTTGCCAGACGATTCATCGCCTATTGTGGTAGGTGCCATGAATATACAGTGACGAACCAGGTACAGGCTTTCATGTGTACTTGTAGTAGTGCTGGAGGCTTTCGCCACGATCTGGGCCGTTCAAACGCGAGGACTATGAACAAGTACAATGAGTTTCCCAAGTCACCTCTAAAGGGATAAGCACGCACGAGATAGTTTTGGTCGCCGGTCCTCTATTTTGTCTCCCATCCATATCTTCTGCACAAGCTCTCACCGACGGTTCAGAAACTAGCTCCTTGTTCTCGGCCCTGAACTAGTCTTTCTTCCCAGTAAACTTCGTTCAGGATGCACTATGGAAGGTATGTGTTAAAAAGACCGAAGGACGAGAGGGCTTGAGCTCATTGATTCTCTTCGAAGATAAAGGCGCCAGTAAGAGGACCCGCGACAAGGGACAGGTGAATCGTTGGGGGACTCTGCGTGGAAATTGGATGATTACTGGGTAACAGTCGTGTGTTAATATCGCGGAAGAGTGCTAGTGCTTTGGGCGAGGTCATGATGGAAGAGAAGAACCAAGGATCCGGAATAAACGCCGATGCCAGCTATGTCTTGCCTCTACCACCACAAACCTAGACTCGATCAGCTCTGCGCTGTCTGGCTCAAAGGGAAGAAAAGCTCACCGGTGACTCGTGGAGAACATTGAGAATATGAAGAAGAAAAGTCTGGAATTTTACGTGAGATCCTCACACAACACCGACAACGTTCATACAGGGCCTGTTGTTCAACCTTTGTCTACAATTTGAAGATACAAGGGGACTATAGTTCAGTGACGGTCAAGGGTCTCTGGAATGTTCGAGGATATGTATGTGGGCTAATCTTCCCCGTTATCGTCTTCTTTCTAACCCTTTCCCGGAACCCAGAGATTTTCGACCGGATCGGTTTCCCAATACCATCCCTCACGCTCAAAGGCCTTCTGAGCAAAGCCGGCTTGTGGTCACCGTTACGGACTGTCAGAAAGTGTACCTCTGGGTCACTCTTCACCAGCAACGACACGAGATGGGATACGGTTGTTCAAGTTGAAGGCAGGTCCCAGATGCGATGCGCTATGACCAGATCCCGAATATCAAGGAACAGTGATTCATTTCCACATTCTGTGTGAGCCCGCAGTCCTCTTCTATCCATAGCATTCCGACCAAACCAAGTAGTTGAGTGATGAACAATGGCTGTTCTACAGCTCACTGGAGATCTCATCACAATATCCCCTTACATGTATCAAATCTCATAGTGCAATGAGCCCGGGTTCAATAAGCGGTGGATACTGCTGGAGTACTATCGATCGGGAGCGTGGAGGAGCTATTGCCTGCAGCATGTTGGACCCCCATGCAAGCTGGGTTGGTCTAGCCCGAGGTTATCCTTTGCAATTCCCAGCTGCTGTAGAGTAAGCACTATTTCCGAGGGTTGTTGTATCGGATATGAGAGCTGATGCCGTGGTTGCTAGGTATTGGCAATTGAGGAAGGTGATACATTAAACGTTTGCCCTCTACAAACACCTGATTCTCTCGTCTGGTGTGTGAAAGCCGACAAGAAGTCCGTTCTCCACCTAACTCTGTTCTTGCTATAGGTATAGTATATGCTACAAGAAGAAGCGGCGTCATGGTCCACCTGCAATCCCACACTACCGCTTTTCATCACCATCTTCATTCAGTCGCCCTTGTGAAACCCCAATGTCATGTTGTCCTTATCTCTGTTATCGCGCAGCCTCCCGGCCTTTACAGAATTCATCTGTCCATCATCGAGGTCCATCATCAAGCGTGATGCAAAAATAGACCCGATTCGTCCGCGCTCCGCTGGTACGGGAGAGGTTGAAGAAGGTTCTACTTCGCTTCGCTTCTCTCGCCGTTACGACCATGTCGTCTACACCTCAAGAAGAATACGCCGCGTCCTGACCACTGCGCAGGTCCTCGTCCTACAAATTTCTACTCTCTCGGTATGTCGGGCATCATCTGTGTATCATCCGAACATATCTAATTGGGCTGATCACACATTAGGCCATGTATTTTGTATATGGTGTGCCACCATCAGCTCATGGCAATAAACAATATTAATTCCTAGGCAGGCCTCTATGTCATACTCTTCGGGACATGCCTCTATGATGCGTAGTCGGGAGAAAACAGGCGAAAGGCCCAATGGGACCATCTATCTTGTGCTGACAACGGTTCTCTTTGTGCTATCTACATTGTTTGTGGCAGAATACACCATAAACCTCGTTCGTGACTCTGTCATACGTTTCACGACGGTCAAGACCGGAGACTACGAGCCGCTTGTGAAGTACTTCACGCACGATCCCGAGAAGACAGTTATCCAGTGCGACAACTGTTTTTGTTCATGTCCTGCTCTGACATCTTGTGTTTCTTCTAGTTCACTTCATGGCATGATTCCTATTCTACTCAAGTGCGTATCGTGGTCTCTCCTTTAGATTCTAGCTAATAAAAGCACATAGTATCGTGGCAGAATGGCTGCTTGTGGGTATCACGGTCTATCGCAGACGACATTCACACAATCTAATCTCATCTCATGCAGATTCACCGGTGCTATGTCATCTGGGGATCCGACAAACGAATTGCAGTGCCTTTGGCAGTAACCTCGGCTGTTGTCAACTGTATGTTTACCTCTTCAGGCATCATCGCCGACTCTGGAATTGCTCACTGGATGTTTAACAGCTATTGGCATTACTACTACTGTCTTGGTGACACTCGGCATCAGCGACAGACGCAAGCCCTCGAACCATGTCCTCTATAATGTCGGAGACCATCTTTGCCTCACATATGACATTAGTAGCTCGCTGAACAATCTTGTTCTGACCTCTCTCACTGGTGCAGATTTCATGGCTTATCTCGGGTCGTTCATGACTGACCGGGTATGTAGCTGGTCGAATCTGGTGGATTCATCGACGGTGTCGTGCTCAGGGTCTTCGTTCCAGCGACAAGGTGGTAGAATCTGTCTCGAGGATAATGTAAGTCGGGTTACCAGATATTCTCTTGTACATCGCTCATGGTTCATGAAGACTCGAGTCTGGGATGCTCTACCCAATCACCACGCTGGTAGATCTGATTGTAGTGAACACCGTAGAGGATACACCTTTTGATCCTTTTCCCATTTCTACTCTTTGTGCAGTAAGCGGTCACCCAGCCCAACGTTGCGAAAGCGCTCACACCATCAATCCCAGGGTATCGCGCCGACCTTAATTATAGGTTCGCGCAAAACTTGGCAAGAACGTTGAAAGCCTACAGTATGCTCTCTCCGACATTCGTTTCACTAGTGGGCCAACATCACAAGAGGAAACAAACACTACGCGGTCTCAGGGGCATGTTCACTCGATTGGGAACTTGAATATGCCACGCAGTGAAGGGGTCAGTGAGGAGAAGATAGGTAACGGAGTGGAGGTAATCATGGTGTGATTCAGAACAGGTACTAGGCCCCCCACTTGTAAGCATTCTGGTAGCGATGGGACTCAAGCCCTCAAATGTCTTTGTATTCTCAGAATCGTTTTTATTTTAGTAATATCTGTAGCTGAAAAATCTTGTATCGATCTTCTGGTAATTGTAGACTCTGGAACAGACTAAATACCGTATGGGAAGCATTTCGTCGGCTATAAACCCTAAATGGGTAATTCGGAACTTTACCTATCCACCACGACCGAATCAACCTTCTACCAATCTCTGCTTCTCTGCCCTCTACTCCTGTACGAAAACTTCGATAAATGGAGTGCATGGCAAATAAGGGCCGCTAGGTGGCGCCGAGGAGTTGTATCCATTGGTGAGTCAGGCAGTTGGCGGCACCTGCAACCGCCAGCGCATAGTGGATGAACGATGTCGACGACCACGAAAGTACAGAGGTGAGAGGCATGGATTGATCAAGGCCCTGTCTTCCTAAGATCCGTGATACGAACCCCTGCCAGACTACCAACATAGGGTTTGGTACCAGTCAATTTTTTTCCTGGCGTGGGGCCATCTATTTTACGAGCTTTGAATTTGCGGGGCAATATGCAAGGAGAACGAGAACGATGAGTATGGCAGGAGCCTTTCAGCTCACACGAGTGCGCTTATCCTTTCATGTTTATATATAATAAATCTTGAAAATAACAGAAGCACTTTTGCGTTCACCACTTTTCGAGAAGCAAGACTCCAGGCCCCGCACTCAGACACAGTACCGACACCCAACTCTGCAGGAAATTCACTGTCCCAGTGAAGACCGAATCAATTTTTCATATAGGACAGCTGCCGGGATGTATCAGAGGTGCTACAGATGGCAAGGACTAGGATATAATGAAGAATCCTGATCATCAGAGGTGAGCGATCAGCGCTTCTTCTCGTGGATAATTATCGACGCTAATACACTGTCACCGGTGTGTGCTATAACGAGCTAAGCCGCTTTCTCTTTTCTAAATGACAAGTTTGAATTGTTTTATAACATCTGTTAGACTCTCCAGACACGTACCATCCATGCTCTGTTGATTGAACAGCAGCATCGCAATTCCTAGCCTATCACACACCATCACACATCTTGATCATGTTTAAATGGCTCTTAATGTTGGTGGGATGTTTCAAATTTCTGGCCGATGGCTAAACTGTTACCTATTTTCACCGTAGAATGTGTACATGGTGAGATCATCCGAGCCCAACAGCGAAGACGCGCGACACAACTTACAATTCAAACCTTGAGCGGCGAGCGCCTCGCTTAAGGATCGCTTCGAACTTCTCTGCAATATAAAAACCTCTCTACTGGCGTGGGCTCTTCAAATTCTAACCTTAACAATGTCGTCGAACTCTACAATTCCCACGGCGCTGGCATCGACCATAACCGTTGGACATACTATCGTGTTTCTTGCGGCACCTTATCGGTGTGTCTCTTTTGAACATCACCTTTCCGGAGAGCTGACTTCATGACTAGCTCATGTATGCCGTATACGGTATGGACTCATCAGCTACTCGTATTGTTCAGGGCGCTGCTTAACTACTTCCGTTCAGGTTTTTACATCCTGCTTTTTGGATCCTATCTCTACATGATGCGAAGCCGGCGACCTAGCGAAACGGTCGACACCAGTCTGTACATGGCATTGACGATCGTTCTTCTTCGTGTTGTCCACGATATTCGTCATGGAGTACACTGTCAATCTCGTTCACTTCTCTACCCGTGCGTTCACAGCAGTAATGAACCGGAGATTTTGGGCCAGTCGTCCGGCCCAGCGCTGAGAAAACAATCATATAGTATATCAAAATCTCAGTATAGTGACATCGGGCTAACATGTTACTCTCCCCGGCTCCCCCCTCCTAGCATACTCACTATTTGATACCAATCCTCTTAAAGTATGTTAAAAAGTCAACACAGGATATACCCCTTGCTGTACTCATCTACCTCTGGACATGAAAAGCGTCATGGCAGAATGCATGTTTGTCCGTATCGCTCCTCGAAAACACAGGTTTTTCCTGCTCACTGTTACTACAGATTCACCGTTGCTATATCATATGGGACTCAGACAAACGAGTCGCCATACCCTTAATATTGGTTTCCGTGCTAATAAACGGTGCGCTCCTTGACTTCTGTTCCGACACGATTCGCCCATACTCAATGGATGGTTCAGGTCTCGCAATCGCGGGTCTCGTAATGAGGTCGATTGATGTCAGCCAGAAAACAGGGAATAAAGCACTGTATGATGCGGGAATAATCATTAGTTTTTCATACAATATCGCCAGCGCCACCAATAACCTTATACTCACTCTTCTGACCGGTGAGTGACCGATTAGCTTGGGTTCATATGTGTCATCCTGGGGACTGACCGGCAGTACTTGCATATAGCGGGGCGTATATGGTGGATTCAGCGACAGATCGTGCGCGATTATGGTGCCTTTCTCAGCGACAGGTTCATTCGAGCAGTATCCAGGCTCATGTACGTCGTCTCAGTGTCTGTGTGCTAAAGTACCATGCTAATTTGAGGATAGACTAGAGTCTGGTTTACTCTATCCTCTGTTTAGCGTTGCAGCTTTACTAGCGAACAACTTGTCAACGGCCAACAATATGCCATTTGATATATATGTACTTGCAACTTTGAGCGCGGTGCGTGTTGAAAATAATGCGAGGACATGGCTGACTAGCGTGACACACAGGGAATTGCTCCTACCTTGATCCTAGTCCGTGCCAAACTCGGCAATAATATCGAAAGCGTACGAGAAGCTGTCTCTGACATTCGGTTCGATAGTCGGCCGATTCGACAGACGAAAAACACCAGCCCTCAGGCTCTAGTCTGTTCGATTAACACGGTTGCCCAAGAATCAGTCCAAGATGAGAGGAAAGGCGAAGACAGTGTTTAAAGTACATGTTCAGTCATCGCGGGGTAATCTATCTATCTATCTATTTTGACTTTTCTCCTCATACTACGTAATTAATTGCGTCACTCGAATTGCGGCCAACCTGCCAAATTGGGAAAGACAAGGCGTAGTGGTTAACCTTAAAGGTCGTCCTGGTACCTCATAATAAGTTTTCTTCGCCAGTTGTCGTTCTGTGTAGTTCTTTATTGCTGAACCTTTAGGTTTAGCTCTTCTAGGACAACATGGATTTCGGTCTGGATCCTAACATATGCAAATAATTATGTAATTCACTTCCCCTTGTCCTTGACAATGATCATGTCGATTCCTTCACTATCCTCATTGCGCAGCATCCATTCTTCTGAATAGTATCCTTTCTTGCACCCATTCTTCATTCATGATTCATCAAGCGTATTAAGTCGTTGTCGCGAGCTAAAATCACCTACTTATATCTCACATATTGTTCTGGCCTACTTTCGCACTAGACCACCGGTGTGTACTTGCCATTGTTTTTTTGACATGATATCTTCTAATCATGACTGCCTGTAGGGTTTGAAACTTGAACTTCTATCGTGTTTACAATCTACGTGTCACGATCTTGATGAGTAAAGGTTGACTTTGAATGGGATATGTGTTGCCGGATGACAGGTGTGTATTCTCATTTGAGATCAAGGAGTCAGCCTGACCGTTTGGCATCCCTTTTTCTCAGGTACAGAAACATTAATGATTAACACCCAGCATTGAACGTAAAACGACTCTACTCGTAGATTATCCAATTCCGCTACCGCGTTTTTACGCGCAGTCATGCAAGTGAAGACCCTTCAAATCTTGGCAACCACATCTCATTCATATCCAAGCAATGCGACTGACATTTGAAGCTCGCGAGGCGGTATGCGACAGCCTATATCTATGCCAGTCTACAATATGAATCTGATCATACCGCCGAAAACAGTTCTGCGCTCCTACACACATATGTATATGTGATGCGCTTTCTTTTTGAATTCTTGCTACGGCAATAGCTCATTCACCTGCTGATCGTGTTAGTTCATAGCGGATTTCTAATATCTAATATCCTGATTGTTAAAACCTATAGCATGGCCCTTACTCACCGCTCGGCGGCGTCAGCATGGGTTGATTGCTACCGGTTATTTTCGTGAATTCCAAGTATTTTGTTGTATACTAGGATAGCTCAATATACGAGACTGTGGACTAAAGGTTCAGCTTCCGCCTCGCAGAGGCCCAACCCCTCTCATCAGATGGTGTACTATCTCCAGATCGATACTAATAACCGTGCCAGGCACACATACCAAACGGAGATATCAGTCATGTGTTTTTTTTTTTTCCCTCAAATAGCGCGCCAAGCTTTCTTCTTCTCCAGCAGTTCGTGCTTTCCCCGCTGCCTCCAATTCAACCCATATAGGGTAACCTACGTTGACTTATACTTGGACCTTACAATAGTGCTTGAGTGCCAAATTCCAAGCAGTCGTATTTCCGATGTCGAATTTCTGTCCCGGAGGTAAGCATTGTTGATACTGATTAAAGGTCGCGGTGGATAGCTGTAATGTTTTGATCTGAAGGAGGCGGTTGGTGATGTCTGGGTACGTACATATCGGTACGTTCCCCGCCTTATGCATTCACCCTGTACTTGATAATGAGGAACAGACGAACAGGAAGCTTCTACAAGATCATGATCCTGTCAAGAGTAGCTGGAAATGCTACTGGTATTGCGAATGCCGAGAACTCTCAACTACCATGAAAATTCAATGAAAGCCGACTTTTTCGACTCTTATGCCACTTGCTTGCACTCGTTCTTCAATGCCATAGCTTGAACAATAACGGTTGCAGCCCCGAAGACCAAACTACTCCCTACACCGGTACAAGCCCCCACAACTATCAGCAGATGCCAGAGGCCATAAACGTTCGTGACTCGGTGATAAAGGTGATGACCAATTCTGGAGGCCCATTGGCCTTTACATCGACGGATTCTCGATCGAGAGGTACCTGTTAAGTTCCACCATAAGTCCTCATCTGTTCGCGGCTGTGATGTGGTGTTAGGATCATCTGCTGTCCCTGATGAGTATATATAAATGTTCACCCAGATGTGAAGGTGCGTTGCATTGTTCTCTCAACTCAGTCCACATTGCTGATTTCGATGGGTTTTCAGGTCTCGACGACAGCGGTATTCCTCTCTCTGGAGCTCCTAGGTGGACTTGGGATGCTTCTTCTCCTTATCATCGCCTTCCTTTCTACAAACGTTCATCGGAGCCGAGCATGGTACAGTTTCTGTATATCCTGGGTCATGTCAAGCTTTTCGTTCGGAATTCTCTTGATATCGGGACAGCAGTTCAACAGGCATCCGCCTCATGGGCTCTGTCTGACGCAGGCTGCGTTGATCTATGCTTGCCCTCCTACGTGGGTGTCCGTCTTGTGTTTTCGAGCAATCATGACAACGTAATCTCGCTCAGAACTGCAGCAACTACGTTGGCTCTACTGTTGGAGGTGAAGTAAGGACGGCTTTCGTGTGTGAAAGGAAACTGAAGCGGTTAACGGCTAGATGTGGTCGAGATTTCGGGTGCTGAAGATGTCGGAACGTACAGCCCAGCTTCTGGTTCGTTTATTTTATTTTCGTAATGACTATTGGTAACCTTTCTCGTTTTCTAGCTGTTATCATTCCCGTACATGTTTTGGGCTAGCCTTCTGGTCTTCTGTTTTTATGTGAGTGAGTCCTTGTCCCTATTGGCTAGACACTCACTGCGTTCTCTAGGTTGGTGCGACGAAACCGAGCCTGGTGCTCATACGACCAGAGGCAGATCCATATTGTATCATCGATTATCCTGTCATGTAAGTCTGAGATATCTCAAGCTACCTTCACAATTATAGCATGTGCCTATAGAGTACGGCTATTCTACTCAGTCACAGTACTACTTGCACTCGGCGTGCTTACTACCTTAGGTATGTTTCTCTTTGTGGTCATTCCCAGGGCTATTCCAATGATAGGTCTCGGCAGTATCCCTGATCATACGTATCAAGAGGTCCCGCGCTGAGATGATGAGCTACCGAGATGGGCGAAGTGATCGTATCCTGCTTGTTCGTTTGATTGTTTTCAGTGGTTTGGGGTTGTTAGCTATCCTGTATGTGCAGCCGGCTCCCGTTATCTCGCTGATTCTCAAGTCATCAACGACAGGGTCTCGATTGTGTATGTGCTCAATGCAGGCAAAGAGAGCCCAGGGATGGCGTATGATCTGGCCTTCGCTATACGTAGGTCTTTTCCCCTCGATATATGTTATGATCTCACCATTTCTAGTACCGGTGTCGGGGGTTTTGATTTTTGGGACGCAGAGGGTGAGTTTACTGGGCACTGAGCGAGCATCTGAAGCTTACACGTTATTATGACAGGATATACTCGCTGCAGGAAGTGGCTTATTGAGAGGGTTGCTGTGTAGGAGAAGTACCGCCGGTGAAGCTGTGAAGCCGACTGAAAGCGAGATTGGACTACAAATTAGGAGCGGACGTGGGCATGAAGTGTAGAGCACCACATGTATAATATACAAATGGATGAACTGTCTTTCCGATACTTACAAATGAGGTCTCGAGAATCGGAAGCCCTAGATCAGAGAATGTTGGATTACATACCAAACGGAGATATCAGTCAGCGTTGAGTCGACCTCAATGGTGCTCTATCCGGCTTTCCGTGGAACGACTACCAAACCACGATGTTTCCCTCTACCTCGGAGCCATGGACAGGCCATTGTTCCTGCACTTCAAGCCTTTGATTCCTAATCTTGCCTTTACTCATATCCCGAATTCACGGCGATGAAGAGTGCTCGGTCAGCCCTGCAAAGAGTCGTAGCTGGACCGCTATAAAGGGGAGCGTGGTTCTTCGAGGTTCTTCACCAACGAAAACAAGAAAGCCTTCTCGTTCCAAGAAAGAAACAGAAGAATCGGAAATGGTTAACCAAAGCTCGATCTTGTATGCAGCAAACTGGGCCAACCTACAAGGAAGGGTTGCACTCGTTACTGGCGGTGGTACTGGACTGTACGTCTTCTCCTTTCCTTATTTTCCGCATCGAGTCTAATAAGCCTTATAGTGGACTCATGATGGCTCGAGGATTCGTAGCCAATGGTGCCAAAGTCTATATCACTGGCCGACGTGAAGACGTACTCAAAGAAGCTGTCGAGAAGAATCCAGGTCTCGTTGCGTGCGTATTCGTATTCTGTCTCTTCTCCGATTTTCATGGAACGTGCCCTGATATCGGTATTACTTTAGCCTTCCAATGGATGTGACAAACAAGGAATCAATCACAGACGGTGTGAAGGTCATTGAGGAAGCTGAAGGAAAGTTGGATATCCTGGTAAACAAGTAAGCTTGTTTACCCTTAATTTCATGGTCCATAAGTCACGTATACGAATCAGTGCAGGACACACCGGTCCTCGTTCTCTTTTCATTGTCGATAAGGATGCTCCAGAGAACAAAAACCTCGGCCACGCCCTTTTCAGTCAGCAGCAATTCAACGAGTGGCAAGATGTCTATACACTCAACTCTATCTCACCCTTCTTCGTCACAACGGCCTTTTTGCCACTTCTGGAAAAGGGAGCTCGTACGAGAGGCGATGGTGAAACGAGCAGTGTCATCAACATCTCGAGTATCGCAGGGACCCTGCGAACCTCATTATCAGCGGTGCGTCTTCCCGTTCGAAATTCTTCACATGGGCTGACATTAGACTCCCCCAAAAGATCGCATACGGCTCAACGAAAGCTGCTCTGACCATATGACAGCTCTTCTCGCTACTGAGTTTGCGTTGCATGAGATTCCCGTTCGCGTCAATGGAATTGCGCCAGGTCCCTTTCCTTCTCAATTGGGCGGCCCGCCGGAAGTATTGGACAAGATGATGAAGAAACCCTTCCCTGGAAACGTGAACGCATCGCCAGTGAAACGGCATGGAAGGTGAGTGGATATATACCGGATAGCTCACTTGGCTTCGGTGCTAACGCAACGGTAATCCACAGGGAAGAAGAAATAGCGGCGGTTGCAACTGTACTTATCGTCTGCTGGTGGAACTTATACAAATGGGATCACTATTCGAGTAGATGGGGGGCTTCAATTTGGTCAATCTGGCGGCGTAGTTCTGTATAGTTCAAACCTGTATACCGATGACTGCTACCCCATTTTAAATTCCAAAATGTTCAATTCCATAGACAATGTGTTCAATACGTACTGAGAGTGAGTGCTCTTCCTCGAACTCCGAAGCCGCTGGCTTGCGTGAAAAAAGATTGGCGCCTTGGCGTCAAATGCATCGCGAATGCATCGTCCTTTTCCTCTTTCCACCATGATTCATGCCACGCCTTGCATCTATTCCAACTCGACACAGTGGCATACCACTAGACTCATTTCTGTGATGCGAGGATAGTTATTTTCACCACTTTAAAAGTTACAACGCGTCGTCACCCATGGATAAAGGACCGAAAACCACTCTTTTGAACCCCATCGTGCAACACTGCGACCGCTACTACGGAGAGCCAGACCTAGGACCTGGATTTTGGAAGAAGAGTGCGCTGTCTGATTAACATGGAGCCCGAGCGGAGTCGTGGAGCTAGTCCCGGCCTAAAGGGTGGAAAGGAAAGCAGTTGGATTGGACTTGTACGTCTACCTCTTTTTATTACACCTTTCCTATTCTCACGTATAATTTATAGCCATGGGCTCACCGTGTCCAAACCTTCGGGGTATGCCCAGAGTCGGTTTCTACTCCCAGCTGCAATGGACATGCGGTCTTCGCCCGATTTTACTCGACTCATGCATTTCTACACACATCCCTTTTCAGACAAGCAGGCGGCATGTTCTGAACGCGACAGGCTCTTTCTCCTATCGTGGTTATATATTGCGCACCAATGTTCCCACTGCAAAACCTCACGATATACACTGGTGTACGGTCTATAGATTTCTCTTCTACTCAACATTTCTGATATTTTTCCGTCCTCCCTAGACCATATCCATTGTCAAGGCACTTCTGTGACTCCTAGAAGCTCTGCATGTAGCCGAAGCCTACAGGTGTTCCCCATCGTTCCTCGATTACGTAACTTCGTGGCTCGGATAGACGCGCCTTTCCACCTCCAGTGTCTTTCCTAAGCCTTATTTGACACCGGCCCGAGTGCTAGCTACTAGATTTGAAGCAGTGTATGGGTCGGGAGCAGATACGCAATTTCAATATTGGGCCTCGCAGAGGGATTGAGGATCCTGACTCATCTGCCGATTTTTTTTCATATGATTCGACACGCAAACATATCGGCGCCTTCATCTTGTGATCGACTTACCAACCGCGGATTATCTGTGCTCGGAGAGGAATCATAGATGGCAAAAAGCTGTCGTGCTGTACACCGTGAACTACAGAGCGATTATCTCGTCATGGCGGCATCTCCGTTCTACCGCTCCGTCGACCGGGATCGATTTTCCAGGACGTTGTTATTTATACTGTTGGTCTGCAAGTGGATGCAAACTTTACCCTCGTTCAAAGTCCCCTCTTCGCCATGGCTCTCGTTGAGCACCAAGAGATTCGCGAAATCGCGCCACAACCAGGTTCTATTTCCTCCGCTTCAACCCTTCGCGTTGCCCCCGGTGAACAAGTTAACTTAAACGAGCTTCTATCCAAGATCATTCGCAAGTAAGTTGTCCCTTTTTCATATAACGAGCAGGACGCTAATCCTTGCATACAGGAAAGATGAAGCAGAACTAAAGTCGAGAGAGGTTGGAGTGATGTTTGAGAACTTGCGGGTCGTCGGCCTCGGCTCGTCGTCTTCGTATCAGCCTACCTTTGGCTCCTTGTTCGACCCGTTTGTCATGTTAGAGAAGATCCAGAACCTACGCCATCCACCTATCAAGGATATTCTCGTGGACTTTGAGGGTACTGTGAAACCAGGAGAGATGCTTTGTGAGATACACCATCTTTTTCTTATCACTCAGCTGACTGTTGTTGGACAGTGGTTCTCGGTCGACCGGGGGCTGGATGTTCAACGTTCCTCAAGATACTGGCCAATCAAAGAGAGGAGTACCATGCCATCGAAGGAGAAGTACATTATCACTCTTTCGCTCCAAACGAAATACGCACACGTTTTCGTGGAGATGTTTTGTTCTGCCCAGAAGGTTTGTGTTTCGTTCGTATCCCAAGGCCCTTTGTGATGTCCTTGTGCAGACGACCTTCATTTCCCAACCCTTACGGTCGAGCAAACCATCAAGTTTGCTGCCAGGATGAGAGCACCAAGGGACCGATTCGGTAGTACTCGCGAGGAGTATGTCGAGGATGTTACCAACGCGCTTTTGACATTGTTCGGGCTTAACGAAGTGAGGCATACGTTGGTCGGAGATGCCGCCATTAGAGGCATTTCTGGAGGTCAGAAAAAGCGTGTATCAATCTGCGAAGTGCTGGCGACCAGGCCTAGGCTTGTTTCCTGGGACAAGTGAGTAATTCCTTCACTCGTTTCTTTCTTGGTGACTAATATAATTGACGTAGCTCCACCCGTGGACTAGATTCCTCTACAGCGCTGGAGTACGTCCAAATTTTGAGGACATTTACGAACTTGGCGCGGATGACGACCATTGTCTCTCTCTACCAACCTGGAGAATCTCTCTATAAGCTTTTCGACAAGGTATGTCTTGCTCGACTCGTCTGAGAACATCTTCAGTGATATCGTTTTCACAGGTTTGCGTAATCTACGAAGGCAAGATGGCATACTTCGGACCTGCGTCCGAAGCCCGGTCTTACTTCATTAGTATGGGCTACGAGCCTGCAAATCGACAAACCACTGCCGATTTCCTCGTTGCTGTTACCGATCCAAATGGTCGTATCCCTCGTGCGGACCTTCAACTGAGCTCTGTTCCTCGTACCGCCGAGGAGTTCGCTGCATACTTTAGGATATCAGACATCGCAGAAGACAATCGGGCAGCGGTCAAAGCATACCGACAAGACTTTGTGGACCATCCTGAGCTGCGGGAGGCGTACAAGGCAAGCGCGAAAGCTGAACATGGGCGCCATACCAGGAAGAGCTCGCCGTATCTAGTCTCTTTGGCTATGCAAACAAAGGCGGTCATGTTGAGAAGGCTGCAGATGCTGAAAGGTGGCTGGCTTTCCACAGCTTTGAACTCTTTGTAAGTGACCTAAAATTTGTTCCTGAAATCGCTGACCCCTACTCCAGCTCTTACGTTTTCAACGGTCTCATAGTCGGCTCCGTATTCTTCGAAACTCCCAAGAACACCTCTGCGTATTTCTCTCGTGGTGGGGTACTTTTTTTGTAAGCATTTTGGTTTTGCTGCAGATGCTATCGTGTAGACTAACACACCACTCTAGCGCTCTACTTTTCGCCGCCTTTATCTCCATGGCCGAAATCTCCGCCCTGTACTCGCAGCGTCCGATTGTCCTTAGACATATGAAATACGCGTTACATCACCCTTTCATTGATCAGGCTGCGCTGTTCTTGGTTGATCTTCCGATTATCTTTTTGCAATTGGGCATCTTTCCTCGTGCTAATATACGAGATGGTTCAACTACAGCAAACAGCATCACAGTTCTTGTAAGTAACTCAGATGCTCTATCAGCTTCTCGTCTCATTACTCCAACAGCGTCGCTTTTCTGTTCGTCTTTACTGTGTCCATCACAATGAAAGGGTGGTTCAGGGCACTTGCTGCAGCCTTTCGCAATGAAGGTACGTCGTAACAGGTTATTCGCAGTGACATTTCTAATCATTGTATTTAAGCACCTGCGCAATCGCTGGCCGGTCTCTCTATTCTCGCATTATCAATTTATGCTGGTAAGTACTGTGTGTCAGCTCCTGAGGGTCCTGTTGACCTGTTTGCAAGGTTACATGATTCCTAAACCTTCGATGGTCGGCGGTTTAAAGTGGATCTCATATCTTAACGTTCGTTTGGACCCTCCTTCCAAGCTTGAAACGAGGCTGAAAATGATGCTTAGCCTTTCCGATGGGGTTTTGAGACTTTGATCACTAACGAGTTCCGGACTCTCAACGGGTATTGTTCTGGTCTGGTCCCGTCAGGATCTGGTTACGAGAACATCACCATCGCCAACCAGGTTTGTCCTACAGTAGGTGCTGTTCCGGGCAACGAGTACGTCAATGGCAAGAGGTTCGCATTGTTATCGTACGGATACAACTGGGATAATGCTTGGAGGGTCCGTTTCTCTCGTTCAGCTCCATCCTCAATTGATTGATGTTGCCCATAGAACTATGCTTTCATCCTCGCATACGCCTGTGCTTTCATTGGTGCATGCCTATTCTTCACCGAGTGGAACACGAAGACTCCTGCGAATCAAGGTGCTACCCTCTTCAAGAGAAATGCGAGGTCGGCTTTGAAGATGAGGGGCACCGATGAAGAGAAGACCGGCGGAACTAACGACGATGGAATTGCCGAGAAGAACCATACAAGAAGGGAACCAGTAGAAGAACACATCCAGGATGTGGTCACGACCTCCGCCAGTGATATCTTTTCCTGGCAGGGTATTTCTTACACTGTCCCCGTTGGCGGCGGCGAGATGCGTCGTCTGTTGAACAATGTTAGTGGCTTCGTTGCCCCTGGAAAACTCACGGCCCTCATGGGAGAGTCTGGAGCTGGAAAGGTATGTCTCCATTATACACCGAATCCCGCTATGATCTCTAATCATTATTATAGACGACATTACTCAATGTCTTGGCTGAACGGGTAGATGTCGGAGTCGTCACTGGCGACAAATTTGTGAACGGCCATCCGCTTCCTTCTGATTTTCAGGCCCAAACGTAAGCCTCTCGCCTCTTTCCGGGTGTTCACCTTCTCAAGCTTGCTTAGGGGTTATTGCCAACAATTGGATACACATGTTCCTGAAGCCACTGTACATGAGGCACTCATGTTTTCCGCCAAACTTCGTCAACCCTATTCAGTGCCTATTGCTGAGAAGGAAGCCTAGTGAGTCGCGGCGTCTTCGTCCTCGACCTGACAAAGTAATTGAGGCATATAAATGCAGCGTCGAAAAATGTCTCAAGCTTTGTGGACTTGAGGCTTTCCGTGACGCTGCTATTGGTTCACTAAACGTCGAAAACCGAAAGCGAACCACGATTGCAGTAGAACTGGCAGCCAAGGTAAGCTCGTTATGAATCCCGTAAAATTTTTCTCATCTTTCGTTAGCCTAAACTTCTGCTCTTCCTCGATGAGCCAACGTCTGGATTAGATTCGCAGAGTGCCTGGGCAATTGTCGCATTCTTACGGGAGCTTGCCAACAACGGCCAAGCTATTCTCTGCACGATTCATCAGCCTTCCGCTGAGCTGTTCCAAGTTTTCGACCGGCTACTGCTTCTCAGAAAAGGTGGTGAAACTGTCTACTTCGGCGATCTCGGCCACAATGCGACAGCCTTGATTGGCTACTTTGAAAGGAATGGCTCTAGACATTGCGAACCTGAGGAAAATCCGTAAGTTGTTCTGGTTTGCACCATCTACGATCCCACTCATTGGGCGTTTTTAGTGCTGAATTCATGCTGGATGTCATCGGCGCCGGAGCAACAGCTATCAGCGAGCAAGATTGGCACGAGATTTGGAGGAACTCATCAGAGAAGACGCAATTAGACATCGACATCAATCACATTCACAGCGAAGGCAGAACTCGTCCTCCAGTACAGGCGTCGATTGAACGTGAATTTGCGACCCCCTGGCACTTCCAGACCTGGGAGCTCCTGAAACGGAACAGTCAATCCCACTACCGAAACCCTATCTATCTCGTTTCCAAGTTCGTTCTCTGTATATTTGCGGGCTTGTTCATCGGCTTTTCATTCTTCAAAGCCAAGAATACTCAGCAAGGAACGCAGAACAAGTTATTCGTGAGTTTTTTTGTGTCATTGAGCGAGGAGTGGCTAATAGTCTTCCAGTCCATCTTCATGTCTACGATCATATCGTGAGTACTAACAAGCATCAGTTAGAACGTCTTTCCTGAAAACTCTCTTTAGCGTTCCTCTTGTAAATCAATTGATGGTCGTCTTCATCAACATCCGCAATGTATACGAAATCCGCGAACGTCCTAGCCGGATGTACAGTTGGACAGCCCTCGTCACATCTCAATTCTTGACCGATTTGCCATGGAACATCGTTGGAAGCACCCTCTTCTTCTTCTGTTGGTACTGGACGATTGGCTACGAAAACGACCGAGCCGGTTACACGTACTTGGTGATAAGTGTCCTTATTTCCGTTCTTTTACACCAGCTTTGGGCAAGCAACGGCAGCAATGTCTCCAAACGCGGAGATTGCGGCTATCTTATTTAGTCTGTTGTTCTCGTTTGTTATCATCTTGTGGGTCGCCAATCTCCTTTCTAGTGCATCTAGACATTGACTGGATTAACCATATAGCAACGGTGTTTTGCAGCCATACTCACAGCTTGGCTGGTGGAAGTGGATGTACCGCCTTTCTCCCTACACATATTTCGTCGAAGGTTTACTCGGCCAAGGTACGCCTCTTTCTATTCACTCTCAGTAATTAATATCTAATGGCATTCTTACAGCGATTGGTAATCAAAACATCCGCTGCTCTGATATTGAGCTCGTTACTATCACTCCGCCGTCTGGTCAGACTTGTGGTCAATACATGGCGACATGGCTGTCCGGTAACGGTGGGTATATCGTCAATCCCAACGATATGAGCGCTTGTCAGTTCTGTTCGACTGACACGACGAACACGTATATGGCGCAGAAGTTCAACATTTACTATTCCCACCGCTGGAGGGATGTCGGGATCAGCGCTGGGTTTATTGTCTTCAACGTGAGTTCTAACGCTTCCTTGCTCTAGATTGATGAATGACACTGGTTTTGTCTGTAGATTGCAGCCATCTACTTCTTCACCTTCTGGTTCCGCATTCAGGACCTGGAGTCTTCTTGACATGTTTCGGCGCAAAAAGAGTAGCTCATCGTAGACCGTGTTAGATTTCCTCGATCCTTGCTCAAATTAGAATAAACTATCATCTCTTCGGACCCTCACCGTAGTTCCTTCTCATATTCTGATAGCCTGCAAAATAATGTGTACATGTATCTTCTACAAGTTGCAAATTAGCGAAAATTCCCATGATCACCAGTATCGACAATCCAGCGGGCGTCAAACACCTTTTTCCCATTTCCTCCATGCTATTCATTCGCACCATCAACCTCTAAAATCCAATTCGAAATTCTCTTTTTTTCATGATGCATGTCAGGACGGTCTTTCCAAAGCTTCCCTCATTCAACATTCCAACCGGACTGCGTACGAAAAACTCAACAAGAATGGGAAGGGAAGGGACCGGGGACAAAATGACTGGATACCCTTGGGGTTTTGTTGGGACGATGGCTTAGAAACGCCTAGGGGAAAGGGCTGTTGATTGAGCGATCCAATATTGGGATTCATGGAAGAGGTGTGGTCGTTCTTAGGTCCATAGGCAGGCTCTGACCCTATTCATAGCCTCAATAGTCGTGAATAGTTCTCGGGTGGAAGCCATATGGCAACAAGATGGGAATGTCATTTGTTTCGTGCTGAAAAACGAGGCGAAGACGAAACTGGCTTCAAGTAACAAGCTGGTTTTTAAGTGCCCTGTACTCGTACGTCTAACCATATATACATGGCTACTAATCAACTCACTTTATATCAGGATAAGAATTCAGTTCCAGCCATTTCTTCATGCCCAGAATGATCCTTTCCGTTGTCTGCGTTCGAGTACACTTTCCAACCCCTGTCAAAATCGCGAATGGGTTCTTCCTCAACATTTTGCTTCCTGATACTAACCTGGCCTCCGTTTGTGAACCTTGCTTCGTCAGCCTTGCCTAACGAGTGCAACACTGTTTGGCATCATAAGCGACGAGTCCTTGTGCGGAACATGATGTGCATCCGGTGATTCGATCTCCTGGTCCATGATTGACGAGATTCCTGGACACGCGGCTGCCTGGAATGGCACGTTCATGTTACTCTCCTTCCCGTGTGTTTTCATCTCGGTCTGCAAACACCCGCTCCGCTGTGATTCAGGGACCATACCAACGACCGAGGCGGTAAAGGACCTCAAATTGCGCATTCCTTTTTTCGTCTGCGCTAGCCAGTCGTGCATGACCGGTATCTAGTGGTTGGGCTGAACACTGCCTAAACCTCTAGTACTCGAGGCATCGTCTGTCTGCGTCCTTTCACCTCCGGGTTGGTCTCCATCATATTGGTGAACAGGATTATGATCCTCACACCCCATAGCATCTCACCATGCTCCCATGTACGTTTCTCTGGGTACGCCTGCCCTGACAACATTGCTTAACAACATTCCCAGACACATCCAGGCTAGAACTTTGACCGGGACATTTCCTGATACAACACCGTCTTTGAATACCTTCCTCGATATTCTTTGATACATGACTTCAGACTCGGTGGGTTCGGCATTAGAGCAACGCATCCCTAGTCATTCATGAACCATTTTAGAACAGTTGCACATGTACCTGCAAAGAGTGTTACCAAATACATCTCAAGGCCAAGGAGGCATGTGATCATCGTTGAGATAGGTTCTCAGAACATCATCATGCCGAAGCATCATTCATCACATCGACTTGTTAGTATCGCAGCATATAAGATCATCATCAACCAAGGCCCAACACAATTAAATTCCACAATGCGGGCCACTAAGACGCGACCTCGCTTGCGCTCGAAGCGACTATCATATTCCAACAATAGAAGCGTTTATCATGTTCTCAGAATCTTATTGAATTATCGTTGGCCACTTAGGTACGATGAGAACTAAGGGGGATTATTTATGCGAGTTGTATAAAGTGGGGAATCATGGAGGATATCTACCTCATCTCCCTCTGATTCCTGACAGCTATGGGTCTTGTCGTCCGTGAAGAGACAATAGAACCCTTCCTCTCCGTCGAGCAGGCCATCATCTTCCCTATTTCGAGTCTGTCGGTACGTGTTTCAAGCCAGGTCGATTTTCCCCACCTCAACTTCCTTGCACGTAGGTCATGTATTTTGTCTATGGTACGTCCCAGTTTATCAGTTGTCCGGGCTTTCCGTTGATCTCTTGTCAGGAATCTATGTTCTACTCTTCGGGACATGTGTCTATATGATGCGTCGTCGTCACGGACAGCACACGCAGGAAATGGTCTACCACAACTTCTACCTCGTACTTGCAATCATCCTCTTTATTCTATCTACTATTTTCGTCGTGGCTGATACCATTGACAACGTCCGCGACCCTATCATTCGTTTTACCGCAGTCAGCACCGGTGACTACGAGCCACTCCTTAGTTATTTGATGCAAGATACACAGAAGACCATTAATCTGTAAGAGGGTCCCTCACCGTCATCCACTCGAGTCTGATCTCTGTCATGATACAGTTCATTTGAAGAATTCATCCCTATATTTCTGAAGTAGGTGCTTCTCCAGTTTACCTATACTCTATCGCTGACGCAGATGGATCAGTGTCGTGGCTGAATGGATGCTGGTGTGTGATAATCTTGCCCACATATTTGACTCTCTTCTCATTCAGCATATCTCAGATTCAACGCTGTTATGTTATATGGAGCTCTAGAAAGCGCGTAGCTGTTCCTTTGATAATTACATCGGTCGTCGCAAATGGTGTCTTCATTTCTCCTGTGTCTTTCACACACTACTGACAACTTTCTTGCTCATCAGCCCTGGGACTTGCGGGTGCTATTATCGTCACAATAGGCCTCAGCAACACCTACGACGAGTCAAAGTACAACATTTACTTCGATGGAGATTTGATCAATTTCGTATACAACGTCGTCAGTGCTGCCAATAACTTCACCATTACGCTTCTCACTGGTGAGCTTGATCTGAATGTATGTACCCTGAAAAAAACTTACACGCTATACATGATAGCCGGGCGAATCTGGTGGATTCATCGGCAGGTTCGGATCCAAACTCCGGCTGTCTTGACGAGCGATAAACTCGTTCAATCAGTGTCCAGAATTATGTGAGTCAGCAAAGGCCCTTCCTCCAGCGTTTTATTGACCGACCTTTCTTCAGAATCGAATCTGGAGTGATCTATCCAATCGTCCAAATCGTCAGTGTCATTGCTATAAACACATCGCCTGGTCTTGGCGTAACCTTTGATTTTCTACCTCTCGCCACGCTGAGTGCTGTAAGTATCATTACTCGGATGTCGCTCATTCTAACGATAATGTATACTTGCAGGCGATTGCTCCAACCTTGATACTGGTTCGTGGAAGACTGGGAAAGAACGTGGAAAGTTTGCAGGATACTGTGTCGAATATTCAATTTACAAGCCGTGTGCTTGTTCATGATGGTGCGGACACCATCAGTTCCCCAACACGGGCGCACTCCGTTGGAATCTTTAGCATGGTGGAACCAAAGCTGGAGAGAGATGAGGAAACAGCGGAAAAAGCCTAGATGGACTGTATTTGACGTAATGAGCAGAACGAGAGTCTTGTTCCCGACACCTTCATCTCCTATGCATAGTGGATAATACGATTTCGTGTGGTTAATGAGCAAACGATTCTTGGCAGTCACATCCATTGAGGTTTCGCCGATTCTGGCGTGGTGTGAACTTTTTTCCTTATATCGTTTTTTTTGCCGCGACTGCCGACAGGTCACCTTTTGACTCTCACCTTTTTAGCCGGTGACAGTCGTGGGTATGGCCCTTTGCTCCTCGATTCGTGATACTCAGACCGTCAACGCAGCACCACCATTGACCAACAAAGATTCAAGCCAGAATTCCCTCTCTTTTCTCAATGCAAGTCAGGACGGTTTTCTCAAAACTCCACTCCAACGTTCCAGCCCTACTGTGTACGAAAAGCTCCCGCTGCAACAAGGATGGCCTTGGGATTTCCTATTGAGGAAACAGATTGTAGACAGATGGGAGGTGGGCTGGCTGGATATGTCGCCGTTATTTGGGGGAGGGATGTTGACATCATGGGTTGGGAAGCCGGAAATTGTTGAAGGCGTGCCGTGCGGTTGGATATCTATTGGGATGTTCTGACTTACAGACTGTACATGAACTTGGATCCGGTTCGTCCTATCGACGACTATTCTTGATGGTACTTTACACCAAACTCTAGTTGTCGTTGTCTGGTCAACAATTCAGTTCTTGCAATGGCAGGGTTCAACGTCCAACCGTCGGAGCGGAAATTTTGACAATCAATACGTAGACGCGCTCTGCTACACGCCCCCAGAAACGAGGAGACGAACGAACTAGAGGCCATTAATTCATGTACTTTCGTGTCTCCGTCAGCCAATGCATCGTACTGGCTCAAAAAGCCTAGCGGGGGAAATGTTACTTATTCGGGATAGGTTGGACGGCACTACATAATCGGAATAGTCCTCCGAGATACGAGGGACGCGCACGCGTATCACCTACGCTGTGCTTCTGTGAACTGCCGAGGGTTGAAAATTATAGTATAGGCCGCAGCGTACGCCTCTTTCCTCTCTCCTTCTGTCGAAACGAATAATTGATAAGTCCATTCTGAGTACATCAACAGGATTCACGAGGCTTTCAAAACATCAAAAGGACGCTTTCCTCGCCGCTATATTATGGATCGAGAAGCAAGTGCATATCAGCCCAATCTCATGGACATCACAATAGCGAACATGTAGCCATCCAATAAGCTCGTGATGGTCTATCGATGTCTATCGTTGCTACTCATGAGTGCGATGTACAGTCGCAATACCCTCCTTTCTGCGAAGGCAGTTCACGGGAATTAATCAAACACGAGTCTGTGGCGTATCAAGTTACTAGTACATATCATATCGCCCATCGGAAGCTACGATAACCCGTTTAGTGTGAGCTGAATCTGCGTCCATCATGACATGATGGGAGGTCAGTACCATAAAATCTGCTGTCGTTCCTCTCTTCATCATATAACACAATGTCTACAGTTCCCGAAAATTGGAGTGCCTTCCTCAGTGTCGAGCAGACGGTCATCTGGCCAATCTCTACTTTATCAGTAAGTTTCACTATTATCTGTCAAGTGGGAACCTGAGTGTTGCTAAATGCTCATCCCAATGTCAGGCCATGTATTTCGTGTATGGTACGTCTCAATCATAATCACTCGAGTATGCCATGGTAGAACTTCTCATTTACTATATGCAGGCATTCATGTGATGCTCTTCGGGGCATACATCTGCATAATTCGTAGTCGCGCCCATCATGTCGGCGAAAAGCTCACCCAGAACCTATATCCCATACTGACGATAGTTCTCTTCGTCTTGTCAACAATATTCATGGTCAATCACACGGTATATTTGATTCACGGTACCGTCCTTCGCTTCAACGCCACCAAGGGCGAGGATTACGAGGCGTTCAATGAATACGTGACTTGGAACGACGCCCAGAGACTTACTGGGTAGTAAGTAAACAGTTATATGCAGTGTCTCAAGAGCTGACTGGACATTTTTTACGTTAGCGCGATTCAAAGCCTGTTGCCCGTCATTCTCAAGTTCTTTTTTGTTTTTGTTTTCCTTGGAAGCCGCTGATTGCTGATTTTAGCGCCACAGCGGAATGGATGCTGGTTCGTGGCAGCACTTCTCATACATTCAATCTGCCTGTTCCTGACTTTGGATGCGCTATACTAGATACATCGGTGTTATTACATTTGGGGCGCCAACAAAGCGGTCTCCATTCCCTTGATAGTGTCCTCGGTCTTAATCAATGGTGCGTCACCGTGACTGGACCTATCTCTTTTAGCACTTGCGCTGATGACCATGACGTATAAAGCGTCCGGACTCGGTGCATCCATCCTGAACATCGTTGGAACGAATGCCCTGGCGCGCAACGACCTAACAGCTGAAAATCAGCTAATAACTGCAGGTGTTGTTTCTCTCGCATACTATATCAGTAGCACGGTCAACAATTTTGCTATTACCATATTGACCGGTACGTGTTCGTTCCTGCTGCTACCCTTGAATTGATGTAACTCTGAATGATCTGCAAACACAGCAGGGCGTATTTGGTGGACCCACCGACAAGTACGTGCCCAGGGTGGGTACGCAAGCGACAGAAGTGTCCAATTAGTCGCCAGAATCATGTAAGTAGACTTACTCTCAACATATTGGGTAAATACTCATGCCTCTTTCGCAGATTGGAGTCGGGGCTGATCTATCCAATTGTTATCCTGGTGGATTTAGTCGTAGAGAATACTGTGCCCCCGTCACAGTATCAATTTGACACATTCCCTTTCATTGCCCTCAGTGCTGTGAGTTGGAAGAAGTTCGGTAATATTTGATATTTCTAATCCGCTGGACAGGGGATTGCGCCAACTTTGATCATGGTTCGGGCAAAGCTGGGCAAGAACACCAGTGAAGTGTCACAGGAAGTTATCTCTGACATTCACTTTATGACTCGGCCTGCCCAACCAGGACTCGGAAGGGCCAGCAGTCAAACTCGTACGCAAATTCACTCTGCAGGCGTGGTCGAAAGTGGGGAGGAGCAGAAGCAAGTCGCGGACGCGAAGGAGATTAGGACTATCGTGTGACCAGGGAACACATTTGCCTGCTTATGTATCTGAATACCCACACACGCAATTTATGTTGTACACCAGCCCATATATATCGGTGGTACAAGTCTTGCAATTGGCTATCAATGAATGACACCATGAGTCTGCCAAAAATTGCATACATGAAACGTGCAGAATAAGACCCTGGTTCTCCATATGACTTGCTAGATGATATCCAGGTCTGACTCGGAGGAAACGATGCCGACGCGTGAGAATTGCATCGAGTCTGCAAACTTCAAAGCAATGAGATGACCTGCCAAGTTCAGGGCTTGGGCACGACTAAGCCAAGTTCTCACCGGTAATCGAAGCGAATAACGGTGCTGGACAGTGGAGACCTCCTGTCTGTTCTCTGCCTGGTAAATGCTCGCTAAGATCTCACCAACCAAGAGCTGACTATAACATCCAACACAATTCACTTCTCAGCTATCCACCGTTTCATCACCTGAAATGGTGAACAGGATAAATTTCGAGCCTTTGCGGTTGCTCTGGTTTCGAAAGTTGACTTGGCAGGCAGCGGCAGGCGGACCGCGGGGTAACTACTATGATTCGTTTCCCAAGTTGCCGAGTCTCACATGACTACATCCTCCCTACGACAGTGCTTATAATTAGGACTCGCTCCTCAGTCAATGCTCTGTCAATACTTGTACCAACCTAGAGAAGGCAATCGGATTCTGAGAAGCAATTGATCATTGTGAGTTCAAGCATTTCTGGGAATCGCTGATCCCTGACGGTGATTTCCTGGCCGTTCTCGTCATAGCGGAAACACTTGTCCTTTTCGTACGCTCTTGGGCCCCGGAGGAAGGAATACAAGACAGAATCAGCGTACCGGACCTACTAGCACTTGTAGCGGACACTCAAAGACCAGAATTCAACCATCTTCGACACCTGCTAAGGCCACATCGACATTTTTACAGCATTTTCAACCATTCTTTCCGATCCTCGATTTCGGCATCCACGAACATTACCTTATCATCCTTGCTCGACTATCGTGTACGCAACGTTTTTCGGCATAATCCTAAGTTAATTTTGGGCAGAACATGATGCATATCTCGTGGTTGAGCAACTGATGGTCCTGAAAGAATCAGGATCTGTACAGCTGCCCGCAGTACAGCACCTTCACATCCATTACCTTTCCCGTGTCCTCATCTCACACCGCGAGCACCGTATCTACAAGCAAGGCACCACCAAGGCGATTTCAAACTTCCATGCATTTCATTTTCACGTTTGGGCCATCATCGATCATCTCTGCCACATGTGTGCCGAACATGTTTGGTGGTTGTGCTGAACACTTCCCATAAGCGCTTTCTAGTGCATGCCTACCTCCGAGTAGCAAGCTATGCCAGTCTACATTTCTGTCCGGCATGATCTCGATCACTCTAGGGATTCTAAATCTTGCCTTTCGCACGCCAACGCCTCTTATTACGAAAACACATCTATGACAGAGACTCTGGGAACAGTTGGCTCGAACAGGGGACAGGGTGTTGAGATGGGGAGGCTGGGCGAGGAGAGAAGTGCACAGGAAATGCTGGGCGGCCATTCTAGCTGCGTGAATGTGCCAGGCAATGGGCGTCTAAGGTACGAGTTAACCTTGAGGCTTTATGTTAAAGACCCTGTGTGCTGATCACAGTCGTTTCACAGTAGGTTCGTTTCTTCTGTTCCCCTCCTATCCAGCTCCCAGAATTGTGAATACGCAAGTGGCTTCTCGATCTTGAACTATAATGGGCGCTTCTCGTTTACAGGATTCGCAGCATACACACTGCTGTAAAAGACTGTATGGCACCAATGTGGACCAGGCGTGACGCCCTTGTAAAAAGCATGCACAAGGTCAACGCAAGCTCCCTTCACAAGATACTACACCACATTTCATCGCACTATGTTCAACGGAAGTCACGGCTTTGGCATCAACGGAGGGGCCTTTAACAATGTAAACGGCTCACAATACAACAACAGCGGTAATACCTCAAACACCTACAACGAAGGATTCAGAGGAAGAGTGATTGGGAACGGCAACACAATCGGAAACAGGAATCGGAGGGGCAATTCAAACATCGGTGGTAATTGGAAGTATGGAGCAGATGGTCAGACAGGTGCGCGTCTCCGTTACAGTTGTTGAACCAATGTCGACATGTCGGCATACACTGTTTAGATGAATCCAAAGGTGAACTAATAGGAAACGGAAATGTTGGTGGTGATCACGAGGTGAAGGGAATGATAATATCAGCGGTGACTGGTCCTACTCAGACAGGCGTACGGGTGAGAAAAGCACCTTATCATTTTGCGTCGGTGCTGAAATTCAGGGCAGGTGCTCTAGAGAGGGATTGGGGTCAGAACAGTAGCAATAACATGCGTATGTTGTCCGTGACTTTATTATACCTCCATTGACCGGTTACATTCAGCACGCGAAAGTCAGCATGAACGACCGGTATCGCGGAGGCCTTCTCGAAGCGTAACGAGAGGGAATGAAAGGAACAGAGAAGAAAACGATCGCGGATCGCCCGAGAGCCCTCGGTACACGGAAGAAACGAAGGTCCTCCCGTCCTATCCGAGGAACTTACTCCATGATTGGAATAGCTCTAACGCTTTGTTTATACTTGTTACTATCCAGTTGTTCCTTCTTTCTGCATATTTGTTTCGACTGGCTTTTCTGTAGGACTCATTGACACCATTGGCATCGTCTTTACAATAACTATTGCGGAAACCTATGTGTGCATGCAAGCTGCAGCAGATTGCCAAATTATACTGAGATTTCCTGGCGAGAATGGGACCTGCCGGCAATCATCTCGCGGGCTATGGGTTGACTGGTAAAACGAATGTCCGACACCATGTCCTGCGCGGTCTCAACGGTTTTCCCCAGCTTTGCGCGAACCAGAATAAGCGTTGGAGCGATTCCCTGCAACACTATGGTTAGACTCTCGTCACCCGATCTGGGATACTGGAGTCCCTTACAGCAGTAAGAACCATAAGCGGTGAAAAGTTGAACGCCACAGTAGGCGCTGTGTTGGATACAATCAAAGTGATAATACTGAGCATCGGATATAGAACTCCCGACTCCATTCTAAAAGGAGTAATCTAAACAATCAGCGCCAGGGATTGAGGATAATAGCTTACATGATTCTAGAAACCGACTGGACGAGTCGATCGCTAGCATGTACATCGTGAGCGAGAGCTTGACGGTGAATCCACCAGATTCGACCAGCTAACAAAAGGATGAGCCCGTGTCGAACTAAAAAGGTGTTCAAATTTCTGACCTGTGAGAAGAGTAATGACGGAGTTGACGATGACGCTAGCAATCCGGTAAGCAGCGAAGACGACATCACCCTCGACGAACAGCATATATTTTGCATTGCTGTTCGCAAATGCTGTTATGATGCTGGCAACGAGACCAACGACTTGGAAGGCGTCACGGTAATAGGCTATCAGCACATGGTCTGCGAAAGGAAAGTGACTCCGAGTCCTCACTGTTTGTTAAGACTGATAATACAAGCAAAGGCACGCCTATTCGCTTCCGGGAGCTCCAAATAACGTAGCACCGGTGGATCTATGCAATATATTCAGAGGTGGCCGGAATGGAAGATACGGCATGGAACACAAACGAGCATGTAGTCGGCTGTGATACTTGCATATCGACTTCAGTGAGACATTGCTATGCCAAAAATACCAGAAAACATACTTGAGGAGGACAGGAACCAAATATGTGAAGGAGCTTAGTCGAACCGACGAATGAGCAAGGACGAAAAGTGGTGTGAATATCCCTTACAAGATTGCAGACATTTTTGTGCCACTGTGCCTGGTATAATCCACAAACGGCATATAATCACCAGCTGCGAGTGCGGTGTAGGACGCCAAGGACATAAAGATAACATCGCCCGTATAGCAGGCAACGTAGAGGGTCGACAGAACAAAAAGTACAATCGTCAACCACATGTAAAGGTTCTTGGTTTCCGGGCCGTCTCCATAACGGCACCGTATCAGATGGATGCAAGTACCAAAGAGGAGAACATAAAAGCCTGAGAGAATAATGAGTGAAGACCAGCATGGAGTCGAAACCACTCACCATAAACGAAGTACATGACCTTCACTCGTAGATATCGTCAGCCGACCATGACGACAGCCATAGTAGGTCAACGCACCGACAAAGTGGCAATAGGGAAAACAACCACCCTATCCACAGTAAGGTAGGAAGCAATGACCTCAGGAAGTGTCGACGACATGAACGGTAGAAAATGGAGTAGAGTTACCTATCTGAGTCGTAACACGCCGCCCTTATAACGGTTTCGAGAACCTGTGCTTCTTCGAGAAACGATTTCCATCCGAACTTGGTATGAGTGTGCAACCGATAATTCAACCCACTTATGAGAATCTTGAGAGCGGAACGACTACAAAAAACCCCGAAAATGCAAGGTGTAGCTCTTTGCATCTACAAAAGGACTGCCTCAATGTAAATGTTCCACAGAGAGAACACTCGTATCAGAACGTCTAGACAACAGTCGCTTCGAACGCGGGAGCCGTTTGAATGATCACACTGGCGTATCAAAGTGTTTTGAATCGCAGGTATATTCAAGGTGTCATCTAACGATTTTTGAGGTGATTTCAATCATCTTCACAAGAATATAATGGGACCTGGAAGCGAAGATGAGCCTGCTCGTCCATCGAACATTCTGCGCTCGCTACGCACCCAAGTTCCATCTTCCATATCGCCTGCTGACGTGTAACAATGACGGCGAGCTCATCTGATTTCTGTAAACTATTCGGAATCGTATGCGGCTTCTTTATCTGAGTGGTTGGACTGCAAACATGCACGAAAATCGGGGATAGCTCTACCTGTAGCCTGAAGGTTAGAAGAGCCAACGAAGAAAAGAGAACGGGAGACTCACATCTGCAGACGTAGCACCCTACTGACTATATCTCCCGTTCAGTCTTGATTACTTTCCCGACGTGTTGGTACATACGACGCCCTAAAGCGCTGGCAATTTTACGAAAAAAAGGAGAACAGCATCCGAGTTCTTGAGAGTGAACAGGAGAGAAAGATGCCGCATGACACGTGACGATGCTGGCGGAACTTCCCCGGCCGGCTTTCGACGCTTTCTTGCCAATTAAGGCTATATCTCGGCGGTCCTTGGTGCAAAGTGACCACGTCCTCTCACGTCCCAGTCCTGTTCAATCGGCGCTTGCTTGCAAATTCCTCAAAAATCAATTATGTGATACGAGAACCAAGCTCGTCCACCAGAAGCTCTTATCTATAATACAACATTGTATCCACGGAACAACTGGCCCAATAAATATGTCAAACAGAACACAAACAGAACATTCATAGTCGGACGCTGGCCCGTAATCACACTACCTGATCCTTCTCATCGTCCTGCAATTCTGGCATCAGACTCGTTACGTTTAGTTGCAGGGACGGGATGCTCAGGGTTCCGATGGAATTCGCCTTCCCGCGGGTGGGTACAGGTACAGTCGCAAACCGAAGGCGAGAGCCTATCTCTTGGAAACTTTCGGCCTCCTTCGCAGAGATTTTAGAGCGGACTAGAGCCAAGGTTGGGGCGATTCCCTAGAAGGTCCATGCGTAAGTGTTGCAATGTAGGAGGAACAAGACATCGCTTACTGCACTGAGAGGAACAAGCGAATAAGGAACTGCATCTCGAGCCGCGGTGTTGATCACTGTCAGCTGTGCTAGGATGCAAATAGGATAAATGATCCCTGATTCGAGTCTACCACGAAGGGATTTGAGTACTATGCGATTTAGACAGAGGATGTCACTCACATAATCTTGGATAACGAACGATAGAGCGTATCGCTCTGATGACAACCTCCAGCCGATATCTCTCTGTTCATTGACCAGATGCGATAGGCTATCAAATTGCTAAGCAAGAATCGATGGACAGAAGTTTCTGAACGAACCAGTAAGGATAGTCACTGTAGAGTTCACGATAGCACTACTGATATAGTATGCCAAAGCGGCTGTATCTCCAATTGTGTATAATACCCGGTTCGGGTCGGTGTTATCGGCATTGATACCGATAGTTGACAATGTGGTGCTAGCGAGTCCAAGAGCTGGTATAAACATCAGTACGAAAGCGAAAAATTATATTGACGTTTCACGCACCGTTTGTGATGACTGAAGCAACAATCAAGGGCCAAGCAACTCGCGATCGTCCTTCATGGTTCCGAGTCCAAACCAAATGACAGCGATGAATCTGCAAAGACTGTCAGAATCAGCCGAAATCCAATGTGGGGAGAAGTCTAACCAGCATGCAATCAGCTGTAATACTAGGGGGCGCAGCTATTAGCCACCATCCTTTCTGCGTGAAAGTTGAACTTACTTGAGCAACACAGAAATGTAGCCTTGTAGTGCCCTAGAACACGAGTCACGCTCAATTCAGCAGCGTGCAGACGAGACGTAAATGACACCTACGAAACCACGGTTTTCTCGATATTCTGCGAAGCATATTCCAATAGGGGCTCGATATTCCCCGTGCTGACCGTATTGAAAAGTAGTATCGATTGGTAGACCAATCCTAATGTATAGTCCGCGACGAACATTGTCGATAACACGAAAAGAGCCGCTGCCAGGTAGAGGTGTAGATTGCCCGTCTCGTTGGTGTTGCGGCCATTTACGCGCTGGTTGGACCTCAAACAGACGACGTACGACCCGAAAAGAAGGACGTAAAAGCCATATAGAAAGTACATTATCTGATCGTATGTTAGTGAGACTAAGAGGGCACGAAAGACAGATGTCATGCGACGCAACTCACTGATATGTTGACGATCGGCAAGACAATAACTTGCTTGACGGCCAGGACTTCAGCCAGTTGTTCCGCAACTTCAGAAGACATAGCTCGAGTGAATGGTGAATGAGGTTCTTCAGTGCGATTCACTGGCTTTTAAATGCTACAGGTGCGATCCACTGGTGATGAAGTTCCACTGGTCATCACTAACTGACGCCTTTTGCCGTGGCGGCCAGAGTTGCGAAGTCGCGCCCAACAACGGTATGACCAGGCCGCAGAGTCGCACTGAATTGAGATCATCGACATTTATCAAAAGAAACTTCTATCGCAGAGCCTAATGAGCGGAATCTCAGTCAGGTTGACTGCCCTGAGAATGAGAGAAGAATTCAAGACGTACTGCTCAGCCTTAAGCGAGTCATTAAGGTTCAGGACCGTTCACCGCCATCATCGACCCACTGCCACTCGATCTTCTCTAGGTTCCAACCCCGCAATAGTTGCGCTCGGACCTGCGGAAAGTGAATGTCGGATCAGATACCGGTGACTTCTTTGAAAGACAGCAGGAACATACCATCAGATGCAATGTTGCAGAGAAAAGAGAAAGCGAGCGCTACGCGATCTTCGAAAATGTGAATACAGCCTTCTCTGCCGGTCAGAATCGCAAAGATAAGAGCTGATATTCATCATTCTTGTTCATCTGGCGGCTCCGAAGCCTGCAAGTACAATAATGTTGTTTCAATGATCGGTCAAGTATGATGACATTCGACACGTACGTTGCTTAACTATCCAGATAGCGCGAAAACTCAAGATTAAACGAGCCAGACCTGTAGTATAATCACCGAATTATCAGACTTTATGAACTTTAACAATTCGAGGCTGGAACTTGTGGAAGGCCCTTGGTGGAAGAGGGAGAGGTTCAAGAAGCGCGAGGGAAAATCTAATGGACTGCCCTGAAGCAGCCTCAGGTTGACCCACCACCACCACCACCGTATTCCCAACTTGACGATAAAAGCCATCTCCTAGGCATCTAAGATATTCTAGAATCGCCAGCTTGTAAACACGGGGAAAATGTCTACGAGAAGCGAGTAGACTCTTGGAAGTGGTGAGCACAACTTGCCTTTCATGAAATGGATTTTTTCACTCATAATCTCTTAGGTGGTCAGCATATGTTTGCGGTCCAGTCGACGTATTTTCCATCTTGTCGGCTCTCCCTTATCTCTAAAGAGCTCAATAATCTCGTTCAAGAAATTATACTTTACCCGACATTTCGCTCCCGACACGAGCACCGACCAAGCACCGTCAGTTCAGACAAAGACGTACCATTCGTAATCCTTGTCGAGGCAGCCGCTGTTATGCACCTTGAGTACATTTGATTATCCGTATGCTCACTAAAGACCAGCTGAATGGTTCGCAGGGGGCTCGGTTTGCATTTTGAAGGGTATGAAGCCGAGAGTGAAGATACGGCCCAAGATCCATCTAATGCAATGTGCGGTGGCGGTAGCCAACCCAGTTGCATGAAAGCAAAAGCCGACGATGGGCAATGGATCCGTATAACAATTCCTAGTCGCATTCTGTTTGGTACATGTACAAAGTAGCAATGACAATATAAGCAAGAAATCCCAGCACTGCTGATGTTACAAATGTTTCCCGTTGACATGCTCGTTTATGACCTCCAGCGCCGTATCCAAATCGACCATTAATGATCTACTTATCCTCTCCGCTTCCACGACAAACACCGGGAATCCTCCTTCCTTCCAAGCTCTAAAGCCACCAACAATGTCAGTGGCATTCCACATACCCAACTCTTTCAGTTGCCCTGCTGCCAGGCTGCTCGCCCTGCCATCCGCGCAGAATCACAATGATCCTGAGATCATACCTATCCACGATACTAAGTCTATCATCTGACCGAGGATCAAATTTCCATTCCAACTGTCCCCTTTCAACAATGAGAGCTCCAGCGACACCGCCCTCCGCTTCGCGTTCCGCCTGAGATCGGATGTCGACAAGGAAGGTAGGAGCAAAGACGCCGTCTGTTCCATTCGTGGGGTCTTGTAGCTCTCTGTATGCCTCGAGGGGTGACAAGCGTTGTAATTGTGCACGCACGTCACTCAGCATCCTCTCTGCACTCTTTGAGCCCTGGTGAGGTAACAGCGGGTCGATAGGTGCACGAGCACTCTTCTTCACCACATCCCACAACGACAGCTCGTCATACGAGCTCAACCCAACGTCTTTAATCTCTCCTATCCATAATCTCTCCAGGGAACCGGGCCGAATGCCTATAACCCTATCAACGAATTTTGCTAATACCAACATCGCTGCTCGTTGGATGTAATCATCGTCCGAAGCGCAAATGAGAACAAAATTGGCAAGAGAGTCGGGAGGTGGTTTTCCTGTAGTTGCGAGGATGAATAGGTATTGCCGCGGGTGTGAGAGCCGGTCGATAAAAGATGCAATGTTTGACAGGAAAGATAAATCTCGTTCAGTCGACTTTTTGCTCGAAAATGTTAGTGTTACGCCGATTTGAACATCTAGACTTTGTTCCTTTGAGTCTTGGCTTTATTTTACAGGTAAATAGAGCCATACCATCGAGTCGCTGCGATTTTGTGACCGCTCGCATTGCAATCTCTTCAGCGACTTGTTCGCGCACCGACGACATCGTCCTTTGTGGAAAGGGTTGTGCTCGAGGTTTCTCTTGCGGAACGGACGTCATACTCGAGCTACTGGATGAAGCAGAGGGAGCTGACGATGCAGATGAACTGGAGGTTGACATCGTGGTGGTTGACAATGACAGAACGACGAGCGCCCATATCCTGAGGGCGGCTACATCATCATTCAGCACGTGTTCTTTGTTTTCCTTTCGCATAACATTTGAGTCTCTGGGAACGCAGGCAGTCTCAAGCTTTCCGGCCTTCATTTAGTCTTATAACTCATAAGCTTAGTCCACAAGAAAATAATATAACCATCTACGAAAAAACAGTATCTCAAAATTACACAGACAGTGGTTTACTGTCCTTTTGGGCTACACAATATGTTCAGCACACGTTGCATACCGAGAATTGAAAACTTACCCATCGTAATTCTATCGCCCAGCGACAGCGCAATACCTTGCGTTTTACTACGAATCCTAACATGACCGGTAATCGTGCCTTGTTCTGTCTTCTCAATACTCAAGTTCGCAAGCGCATCCTCACCTAGTGGCAGGGGCGGTGTGAGCACATGTCGGAAGTAGGGCCAAGCACCACTTACCGAATAAGCTACGAGCGTACATGTTCGCTGAGAGGAAGTCGCAATCACCCGAGAGCGCACCATCTGGTGTCAAACAGGACATGTTGGTGGCCTTCATGACGTGCTTGAGGTATTCACGAGGATCACTGAGAAAACTGTTAGCTCCCTCGTCCACCTACGAGCACAGAGTACTCACGATAACGAGCTGTTCACGTTGACTCTGTTCTCCCATTCAAATTCTGTCCACATAGCACGGAACTATAGCAGTGAAGGTATTAACGCCGGTCTCCCAAGGACATCCTTTGACTCTTACCTGAGCCTCGTTACAATACGCTGGCTTGATGTAATCCATGATATCGATGTGTATATCATTCAGGATCACACAAGCTTCCGACATGTTAGGTCCCTCCCAGAGAATACTGCCAAAGATGACACCAGTCTCGGTTGACGAGACCTTGATTGTGGCTTTGATACTCTGGAATCCATGAGGGCCGATGGTGTAGACTGAGGGTCGCTCAACAATCTTCAGGTCGCCGAGAGTGGCAAAGTCGAGACAGAGGTTTTGTAATGTGTTCGCGGTCTGGTTGACGAGAAGAACGTCTAATTTAGAGTGTCAGCAATATTTCCTTTGATGCCCAACGTCCTTACCGAGCATGATGTCGAAGCCGTGCATCTTGACGTACGCCTCTACGTAGAGAGGATCCGAGAAACCTACGGGGAAATGAGTACCATGCGGATACTGGTGCCAACGAAATACCAACCAGTGAGTTGTGATATTCTCCTGAGGTTAGAGATGAAGTCTTCTTGTACGTCTCCTGCACCCGTTGCTTTCCCAAGATCCTCATCGAACTGTTGCAATAAATCGTAAGCTACTGGTAGTCTGAAAAGAGACAAGCATATACTTACGTCAAGAACATCATCAGCACCCTTCTTCGAGAACTGCCTGAACGACAATAAGTCGTCTACTTGCACGATGGTCTTCTTTTCTGACTCCGCTTCCTTCTTCTCTGCCGCCCTTTTCTATTACAGACATTCAGAAAGGGGATCGAATCACGGAGACAAAGTCATACCTCTTGAGCAGTAAGCATCCTCTCGAACGCCTTCTTGGTGTCATCCAAGAATATCTCATGAACGACCTGGACTTCTTGGAGTTCGCTAAGCGTCTGCAAACAGTTCATGATACGCTCATTGGAATCCTCGTCGATGGGGACGGTGACGAAGCGGCTTTGTCCGACACGGATGATGGATGTCATGATGAGCATAGCCTAGATAATGTACCCAGTCAGCTCTTTTTCCATCTCAACTAGGCCATTCATACCTCAGCACGCAGCATGTTAATGTCATTCTTCTTCTCTCCTGTTGCCTTGTCGTGGAAGCGGAGCACAAGTTTGGTCAGTGCAGCGGCGAGCACCGCCCCGGTGAAATAATCGCCACCCAAAATCAACGCTGGTGGATGTCTATATGAGAACCTAGCTTTCAAGGATTCAAGATTTTTTCACTCACTTCTTAAAGGCGTCTTGGGCCAAACTTCGTGTCTGTCTTTGGCTGCGTAGGACTGGCAGTGAAGGCAGTCTCCGTGGCATATGTCCCATCCGCCAAAATCTTGGGTTTCGATCTCTCCTTCTTCTCTGCCTTTTCCTTCTCTGATAACTCAGCACCATCAGCACCCTCGCCTTCGGCAGCAGCGGCCTCCTCTTGCGGTACAATCGGTACATCCCCAACACATCTCCTCACTTCACTTAGGACATCTCTGATCAAGTCGGCATCATCGGCATATTCTCCCAATATCCAAAGCACCCCTCTGAACACCTTGCCGCTACGTATTTCCAAAAGGGTTTGCGACAGTCTGACACAGATTCCATGGCGGAGAGCAGGGAACTTTTCGACAACTTCCCTGATGAAGGCGACAACGTCCAAAGCAGAAGCAGACGCGGAGGCTGATGTAGATGCTGAAGGTGCGGCAGTGCTTGGCTCGCCGAGGAATTCGAGTAGCGCGTGGACGACGCTGGCAGCGACTTCCGAAAACTTGATAGCAGTAATATGGATGCTTTGAATGAGGAGTTGTCGGTATTCCGATGCCTTCTCAAACTCTGCCTCTTGTGTCTTGAGAAGTTGTTTCTTGAGGAAGAGAACAACCTCTTCGACGTTTCGGCTGGAGGTCATGCTGAGGACGATGTTGATCGCTTTGCGTCGGACATCCATGTCGGAACTGTATGTTCAGATAAGGAAAAGTTGAAAAGCCTGAAAGATTGATACATACTTGGAGAGAATTTGTAAAATGTCCATAATTAGGCCATCTAGAACATGGCCATGTTTGGCACGCAAGGGTGTCCAGGCGATCAAGAACGATGAGCTTGACGTTGTTATCGGACTCCTTGATGATGAGAGTGATGAGGCATGATGCGGCAGCTGTTCCAAAACGTTAGAAATACTCGGGCCAAGGGGAAAAAAAAAACTATGTACCTTTGACAGCGGCAGGGTTCTGGGTCAACATAGTCAAGGTTGTAGCAGCCTCATACTTGACAGCATGAGATGTGGCATTCAAAAGCTCGAATATGCAACGAATATAGCGCGCCTAGGTGTTTTCGTTAGTCTAGGGCTGCATACCGAGCTTTGAACACGTACGCGGTTCGTCGAGTCGTTTTTGCAGTCCAAGCGAATGACCTCAATAATACTAAGTTGTAACTGCTCGTCCATCGATGGTATGCTGTCGTACACGCTGGCAATCCACTCAACAGCCTTGGGGAGCGCACACTGGGACAAAAAGACAAATGCATTGCGCTTGCACGTCGAGTCGGTCTCAGCTGCCAAGAATGTTGTCATAAGCTCTGGTGCATCCGGGATGAGGTGTTCGAATTCGCGATAAATTGAGTAAACGGCGAAAACAGCATTTTTGCGGACGTAAGAATGTCTGTGCTCCAGGCAAGACCGGCAAGTGGGAATAAGAGGTTCTAGGAGTTCGGCATCTTTGGCGATCTTCTGAAGGAAACGTAAGGTTGCTCCCCGAATGTACTCGTTTGGATGTTGCTGTAGATGCGATTATTACTTGGTTCGCCCAAATGTTTGGTGGTACTCACCAAGTCGTTACGGATCGCGTTACTACAACGTAAAGCGTGAATATGAGGATTCAAAGGAGGAATACTGAGACGCACACAACCAAGATCATCTCCTGCTTCAACTTCCCGCTCTCATCGTACTTTGGACAGACTTCCCAGTAGAAATGCAGCAACTTTTTGAGTTGCTTATTCCGCGACGGCATCACAAACTGGATTATGGGCATCATCAGAGTAGGCTAAAGTATTTTTCGTCAGAATTTGAAGCATATTCACAGGTCAAGCAACTTACCTGAGGATTCCCGTTCATCGTCGAGACAATGATCTTGCGCAACGTGTCAATTTTGACCTCATCTGAACCTTTTTCGAGAAGTTGACGAAGGTCTGAGGTAGATGGGTACTCTACTGGAGATTCAAAGACAATTGTGTAGCATGATGGGTCTGAAGAGGTCATCGTTGCCGACGACGATGACGAGCAAGGTAATGGAGGGAGAGGAAGTCGTGTAACAGGGCGTGAGAAATTCTCTGGCGCGTGCCAGCTCTCTTTTCCCGACCAGCACGTCGATCCACCGTATACGTACCCAGGCGTTCAAGTACTCTCTTCTAGTATAAATCGATATTCTGTGAGTAGAACATCTAATTCATGACCCCAGTCTCAATCTCGCCGAGTCATTTGTCAGGGTGAAAAGAACGAGCTTAACTCTAATACTATTAACACGCAGATTGATTTGGAGTCGCATTGACCGGTGCAGCATAGCACGACCTTGAAGTGAAGATCCAATTTAATACCAAAACTCGAGAATCGCTGTTGGATATTGTCTATATTGAGGTTCGTTTTGTTTTTTAGTTTCGTCTCAGTGAGCTGATTATCACTTGATGTCCACAGCGTTGGATACCATCGGTGGAGAACGCTTCTAATGCATCACATCTCGCACCCTTGAATTGCGGTTTTGATCATGATATGGATATGACTGTTTTTGCTCTTCCTGGACGTTCCCGGACGACTTTGGACGATTTTTGTCCAACAAAAACCGGCATATATGGAATAAAATCCCTGTATTGCACCCTTGATGGCTATTGGCTCTAGTCTTAATCCGTTAACCACCGGCATCGCTCCCTTTTCGTCCTAGCCACGTACCACAAGGCTTCCCGAATCCTGACCCCCTCAGAGACCAGCCTTGATGATCGAGTTTTGGAATGCTCCCGGGTGATGGTTGAGCGCGAGCGCTGAGGTTTCTCAATTGTCAACACATTACATACATTAACTCAGTGGTCTTGGCCTTGTTACAGCCCAGCGATCATCAGTTCTTCTTTGATGAATTGTAACATCTTTGAGGACACCACAGCAATGCTAATGCTATTAAAGAGCCTCAAGACATACTCCCTCAGACTGGATACCTCTTGCGATGTCTTCGTCACTTCCCGAGGAGATTGCTGCCTTCATCTCCGTGCAACGAACTATCTATCTTCCCGTCACTACTTTGTCGGTGAGTTCGGTTCGTGTTGCTTCCTTAGTCCCGCTAAAGACAAACCATGCCTGTATAGGTCATGTACTTTATATATGGTACGTTTGGGTTAAATTGGATAAATGGTGCCTCATCATAACCTCTGAAATAGGCTTCTACGCTCTACTCTTCGGAACCTATGTCTACATGATGCGGTCGGGCAAGAACCGCGACTCCAATGGCGTCTTTTACCTTTCGCTCACAACGGTCTTATTCGTGATATCTACGATATTTGTGGTGAATCACTCCATCGCCTTGGTCCGCGCCTCCGTCATCCATTTCAGTGCGTTGAAGACCGGAGAATATAAGGAATTCGTCAACTTTCTGCAGCATAGCACCGAAAAAACAGTGGGATAGTGAGTTGATTTGACAGGAGTTCCGTTCCTGAATACTGACCACAAACCTGAATTAGTGCAATCGACTACCTGGCTTCGGCTTTTCTCAAGTAGGTCCTCAAGTCGCTGGTGAGCTAAACTCGACTCACATCTCCGAAATAGCATCGTCGCGGAAATAATGCTCGTTGAGTCGTTCCTTGTTCCTTGAACCGTGCCCTACTAATCCTCAAGTACAGATTCCACCGCTGCTATGTAATTTGGAGCTCCAACAAACGAGTTGCCGTACCCTTGCTAGTTACATTCTTCCTCGTAAACGGTTCGTCCGCATATGCGCGTCCGACCAGTACTGCTAATTGTTCTGAATAAGCTGTTGGACTTGCCGGTGCTATAATGATCCCGATTAGCGTTCGCGACACGACCATCAAATCGAATGCTGTTATATACCTCGCTGCGACTAACGTCAACTTTGCGTATGGAATCATCAGCGCTGTTAACAACCTCGTCCTTACCCTTCTTACTGGTAAGCCAAGCCCTAGATTTCCGCGACAAAGATTTCACCATCATCTATACTAGCGGGGCGTATCTGGTGGACCCATAGAAAGCTGGCGGCGCAAGGCGTCTACGCGAACGATGGGTTTGTTCGGTCAATAGCTAGAATTATGTAAGTCCAGAACCTGCTTGTCGGCGGGATCAATTCACATTGGCCACACGGTAAACGCACAGACTAGAATCCGGAGTCCTCTATCCAATATGTCAAATTGCAGGTCTCATCGAGGCCAATACCTTGATGATTAGCGTGGCGCCATTCGATATTTCTGTTCTCGTTGCATTGAGCGCCGTGAGTCTGACGTTCCTGTATTAAAGCTATTTCTTATGGTCATGTAGGGAATCGCACCGACTTTGGTGATGGTTCGAGCGAAGCTGAGCAGGAGCCATAATGTTGTTGTGGAAGAGGGTGTTTCGGACATCCGGTTCACCAGATCTCCTAAGGAGGACACCACTGCCTCAGCACAGATTGTGAACGTGTTCGAAGGGCAGGAGTGTGTTCAGGGAGCGAATGTATTCGAGGAGCAAAAGAAAGAGGCATTGGCAGTATGACGGAGAACTATGAATACACCTTTTGTTTAAATTACATTATAAAATACAGATGCTTCTACACCCCAGCTTCGTTTCTTCCGAAATCTTTAAACGCCTGTAACGCCTCCCAAGCCTTTCCCTGTACCACACTCTCTAAACCCAACTCAACACCATGCTTGAAATCCTTCGCGACTCCAGCAACAACTAGCAAAGCTGATGCGTTCATCAGTACAAAATCTAGCACTGGCTTCAAGTCCTTGGGCATATCCTTGCCCGATGTGAACAAATCCCTGAATGTTTTCGCGTTCTCTTCTGGACCCCCACCTGCTACGGCTGAGAGAGGATAGCATCCAGCCCAAACACTTCCGGAGTCAGCGTATGTTCGGTAATAGCACCATCCTTGAGCTCCCAAGCATATGTAGGTCCTGCACAGCTAATCTCATCCATTCCTTCGTAACCACAGACCACTAACGCGCGCTCGACCCCACCTTCTCTCAGAGATTTGGCAAACGGTGCTCCAAGCTCGCGTTCCGTGACACCTAGAACCATGCCTTGTGGGAAGGCTGGGTTGATAAGCGGTCCGAGGACGTTGAACATGGTTTTGAAAGGAAGTGCTTTTCTGAAAGGTGCCAGATAGGCTAGTGAAGGATGGTAGTGTGGTGCAAGGATGAAATAGAATGGCATCCGAGGGATTGGGTTGTGTATGCTGGGATCGGGGCGATTGAACAAACAATCAAGGGATTCTAGCAGGTCGGCTGAGCCGGTCGATGATGTAGATGCTCGAGAGCCATGCTGTACTAGGAGTTAGCAAAAGACAATATAAACTACAAAAGACATACTTTGATAACCCTCGCCCCAGCTCCGGCAGCAACGACACCCGCAGCCGTGCTCACATTGAATAAATTGAACCCATCTCCTCCAGTACCGACGATATCAACAATGAAATCGTTTTCAGCCTCTAGGACCTTGGCTTTTAACGCTCGAGATCGTAGCACACTAGCTGCTGCTGTGAGGGATTCTGGACGCCGTTCGACGCGTTGAAGATGTAAAGCAGTGAGAAAAGCCCCGATATGTTCGGGTGAAAGCAGTCCTGGGGTGAAAATATGCTCGAGAGCGAGCTGGAGGTCGGAAGAAGAGAAGTACTCCGGTTTTTCGACTAGGTCTTAAGCAGAGGACGGAACGTTTGGGCTGTCAGTGGGGTAGACATAGGATGTGAACGAGTGGTGCGAAGGAAAGAAGTATTTGTGTGGGAGAATCGATACGCTGTAAATTTTCGGCCGATAAACGGGCGCTAAATTTCGCCTTCGAAGGAGTATTCAAATATTCATTTTTCCTCTAGCATTGTACAGCCTTCAGCATTGTAATAGTACATTTTTAGGTACACGGGGCCCCCAAAACAAATTATGTGCTGTACTTCTTCAGATATTCTGCAGGAAGACAGCTTTCATCACTCTGCCTTTCAAATACCTCCAGTCTTCCATTCCGACAAACCAAGCTCAATCTGGCACTTTCCCCATGTTCAGCCACCATCTTCCTAATCTCTTCTAAAGCACTCCTCAACTGCCTGATAACAGGATCAACCTTCCTCTTCGTGCTGATCAGCACTGGTGATGATAATCCTCGCTTCTGCACTTCGACGAAAACAACCACGTTCGTGAACACCTAGATAATGGTTCGTAGTCTGGGATAAAAGCAGCTGTGGGAGCCTGTCTTCCCAGTCGAGTTCACCTGCAATCGCTCGACGCTGAGAGATAGTAGCGAGTTCGATGATGGAGCTCTGGGGTACGACTTGTCCACCTTTCTCAATGAGTAGCTTTTTGTCGCCGACCGACACAGTTTTGAGGGCCGAGGACGACGAGATGGAGGTGCTTCCTAGACCAGCGATTATACTATCCAGGTCATCGTCTGTCGAGACCGATGACAGAGTAGCGGTTTCGCGCGACACGGTGGTTAGGGGGATCGTCCGACCCAAGGCAGAAACTGGAACCGCGCCAGCCTCCGACTGGGGTGGCGGTATTTCCAGGTACGCATCCACCTCGAATCGGACAACCATCTTTAGGCCATCCAGGTCCTGCGAAAAGACAACTCAGCATCAACAAGTATTATGTAAGCATCCAAAGTACTCACATATCGTATTATCCTATGGTGCCCCGTACTCCCCGCACAGTCGCCCCTTTTCTTGGTAGTAGCTTTCTCAAAGTTAAAGCCATAGGTGTAGCCCGAAAAGACCTCTTTGGTCTGTTTCTCCCATCGGTTAAACAGAACCGTTTTGCCAGCAAGCTGGAGATCAATACGAAACTCGCGAACATCCGATCCACCTCGAATCCATCGCATGAGTTTGCGTAGACCATTTCGATCGGTGACAATGTCGATTGCTGACCAGTCGAATTTGTCTTCCGAACATTGGTCTACAGCTACCATCAAAGGTAGCAACGTGGCAGAAGGTAAACGAAATCCATTCTGGTCGGCGAACATCTCTCCTCGGTCAGCAGGAACGTCATATGGAGTGGGTTTGTCGGTCCACTGAGACGGAGAACCTAACCAAATAAATGTTCAGTAAAGGTGCATGACGAGGTCTTGAGTTGAAACTGACCGGGAACAATGATAGTCGGTTTGTCCGCCGGACTCTCGATCCAATTGTATGAGCCCACATACTCCAGGTTCTTCAATCCGACTGCATCTCCAATAGAGCGAGTAGGTACATACAAGGCGCGAAATGGCGCGGGGCGTAATCCTTCAGTCAGATCGCGAATTGGGATATTGGATGGCGGAGGTTGCCTGTTGTTGAAGGATCCACGACCTCGACCCCGAGCACGAAAATGAGACCTGGCCCTGCTATTACTGTAGGACATGATACGGAGAATTGTCTGCCGTCGAATTATAGCTCCTACTTTTATACTGTCAGTGTTTGTCAGGGTTCAAAATTCTGGTAAACTTACAGGGCCTAGCCACGAATGCGCAGTTTTATGCTCAAGGTTCCACAGTCAAAGTTCGAAATCTCTTGCTGCGTGGAATCCCGCTCTATTCAAATCATGTGGTGATAAAGTGGGTATGAGTGCGCGTGTGTGGGTCTATCATATGTAGTTGGGTACACGATGCCATCTTAAGGCCCGAAGTCGCCATCGCAACACTTCGAATCGAAGGTGAGCGAGGCGCCTTGTAACGAGAGCTAGGTTCCCGTGAACACGACGAAAATAGCAAATGGTGCGGAGTGTGGTCGTCGAATGATTCTGAGGTGCGCTAAGGAGTGCATCAGGCTCCTGATTTGACGACCTAGATTCTTTTAAGACTCACCAGTTCCGTCGAAATGACCCTCCATCACATTCCTCATTGTCCTGCTACACCACCGCCGGGGATATTGCCGTCCCACGTATGTGCAGGAACTTAAATGAGGATGCCGGTGACGGTAATGGTGCCGTCTCCAGGCCATAATGTCACACTCTATATGCCGCATAAATACAACAGATATTTTATACTGATTTATTACGAATTCGACATGAAATGAGAATTCGTTCTTTATCACCGAGTCCCAGCCAAAAAATTCAGACGTTAAGAGGGCCTCCGATGATCCGACGATAATCGGCAATTTTATGTCCGAAGGTGATTAGCGCCTGATGATAAGCTCCTAATGATAAGTGCTGATTCCAATGTGCTACCCAGTTGTTATAAGTAAACCTCACAAGAAGAGTACAAATATACTGCTTGACAGCTTAAATCTGGGTTATATATCAGTGTTGCAAGTAACCAGCTATCAAAATAAAGTTAAAGGCTGTACTTTCTTAGGTTTTGAATAATTCCCACGCCCTCTACACCTGCAGTTCAGCTAGTGTTATGCTATTATAGTGTAAATTAAGCAGCTAAGGATTGGATTTTGGGACTACTGGAGTGTATTGAACTCCCCTATACTTAAGAGACATTCCCACTCTAGTTGGTAATAATATTATATGCAGAAAAGCAGTACAAAAAGTGTAAACAGAGTGTAACTGGAAAATAAGCTTTTGAATCATAGGATATAGGGCAGATATTGCCATAGGGTAAGTTGGAGGATTTAGATACATTAAATACAAGCCTGGGCATATCAAATAGTCCATAGTTTAGTGGGATAATGGTGTTTAAATATCTAAAATACTGAAAATCTCCGAAATTGGGGGAATAAAATTACAGTATAAGATGTAAGGAAGCTGGAGCTTAGATATTGTGCATGAGAGATGATATATATGTTCCCTGGGTGGGATTACAATCTTGATATATGTATCTGACAAGTTACATGTTTAAAGTAAACATATATTGCACATAGACTTGTGCATTTAAATTGATGTATGCATATTGAAGTCAATTGTGGATGGATTTCCTTCAACTCTGGATGTATTCTTGACTGATTTTTCATTCTGAATGTGATTTTGAGGCTCTCCAAGTTCCCAGTTCACTCCCTGCAATACTACATTCATATTACATGTTTTCTGTAATTGTGCAAGAATTGATCAGTCTGGCATATGGATTCCTGTCATGGGATTCATGAAGGCAATTGATATTCCTGTTCTATGCATAGTGAACGGTCTCTCATTCATTTCTGGTGATTTTAGGAGCAATCCCCATGCTCCAGTACAAAAAAACCCCTAAAAATGCGATTTTTTATGTATTTTTTATGTAGCAACATACAGATGTAATCAAAAAATGTCCTTTCATGGTAGGAAAGTGTATTTTGGGTGCCTGAACTTGATTCTGAACTTCCCTTGGTGCTGGGATGCTTCCCTGAGGTGTTATTCATGTGTTACTGCCCATATTACATAACTGTACAATACATTGGATTAAACAAGGTGTTGCCCATACAGGAGTGCTTGGGCAAGCATATTTTCATCATCTATACACCCTAGAGTGGGTTATGAACAAGAATTAGCCCATCTCAATCATTCCCTGTGGTATAGTATTACCCATGTCCAAAAAAAGCGAATTTAGCTGTAATAAATCTGGAAAAATAGGCAGCTCTCCAGGATTGTAAACCCATCAAGGGGACATATATATCACCTCTGATTCGCAATATCTAAGCCCTAGCTGCACTACATCCCATTCTGTAATTTTATTCCCCTAATTTTGGAGATTTTCAGTATTTTTGATATTTAAGCACCATTATCCCACCAATCTATGTACTATTTGGTGTCCCCAGGCTTGTATTTAATGTATCCAGGTCCTCCAACTTACCCCATGTCAATATCTGGCCTATATCTCATGATCTAAGATATGGTTTTCCTTGTACCTGCTACTTTAGCTACTTGTTTTGCATTCTTTTACTCCCTAATTGTAGAGGACCACTTCTAGGGTACATTAGGCTATAGTCTTCTGCAAACATTGTTGATAACAACTCACATATTATCATCTAAAAGAGTAGCTCAGATATAAGGAGAAGTTCTTGATTGTTGATGAGATAAAATAATTTCAACAGGATTAGTAAGTCAGTGCGCGATCCCACTCAGATCGCGCACAGTCTTACTCAGCATTTGATAGATAGAAAACATTTCGGTATAGTGTTTCTAGAAGGAATTGAACCATAGGCCTTGCCCTGTGCTTGTAATCAACAATTTCCGAGGCCATTGCTAACCACTATACCATTGTGCCTTTGTATACTCAACTGATACAATACACTATACCTCATCATAGACAAAGATTCTAGTGTGTTCAAGACACATTACTGTAAGTTAATCATATATCATAACCCATGTATTGTATATCTCAACAATTAATACATAATTAGGTAGCATAAAGTATTCAAGTGTAACATGTAAATACTTATATCCATCACACAAAAGGTTATATAGCTATATTGGCTTATGTAGATATTATTCCAAAGAACTGAGCAAGGAAAAAAATGTTCTTGAGCTAGTATTAATCAGCTATAATTTCCTATCCTTAAATTATACCCACTACATCTGGAAATACACTGTATCCAGTTGTAGTAGAGATGTTAAGTTGCAGTAGGGCATGACCCTGTCACTGTAACCTGGCATATCAAGTTACAGGTGCCCATATTAGGATATGAGACAGCATGTCAGGTTAGAGTCAGTTATACCAACCTGTAAATCTCCCCAATACAGTCAACAGTAGATGTAGCTGTCTAATAAGAAGGTGCTGGAATTCAACATCATACCTTGGACTTATCCTGTTACATTGATTTTTAACAAGTTAAAGGGTAGGAATGTAAACTACCTTCTATATTTACTACCTCTGTAAGAACAGCTATATCTAGGCCCTTCTGGGCCACAATGATGTTCCAGTGTCATTTACACTTTTTCTTTTCAGTTTACAATGCTTGTTGCATTCACCCAAGATTCCACACACTGAGCCTGTAAGGAGCCAGCAGAATGCTAGCAATGAGCAGGCACAACTACTGTCTGTAACCAACAAGGATATTCCACTCTTGCAGATATGTTTGCATTGGTATTAAGCAGTGTCTAGAAGTTCTCTTTGGTTGTACAATTATCACCTGAGTCAGAGTATGTAGAGGTCAATGGCATCAGCACTTCAAGGACACACCTCTCTATACCAGTCTATCATCACACAAAATGACAAGATGACAAGCCAGGTTATAGGTAGATACACTCATCTATATTCTAATGCTGTGAGGTACCAAGTTCATCACACAAAATGTCAAATTGGCATAACCAGTTAAGGGTGGATGCACTCACCTATATCTCAATGGTGCCATTAGATGTTGTAACTGTAGCACAACTTTATAAAACTAGTTAGTATTAGTAATAGCTATTATGGCCTTTAAATATCTGCACTTACTGGTTAACGGGTAGTTTCAACCTCCTCATAACCTTCCTCTAACCCACCATAACTGGTTATAGGGGTTGTGAGGGTTTAGGGTGATTTTCTCAGGATTTCTATGTCTTGAGGAATAAACAAAAATCCTGTCCAGTGTAATGACATTATTGCAGATAAGGGAGCATGTGAGCAGAGCAAAATTGTCCAGATTCTGGACAGTCACATAGGGCAAGACCCCTTCAACATGACATATTTAAACCCCAAAAATTTCAAACTTTGCTTTTTTACATCTTAACCTTGAACCACCATCTCCATGGACCATACTACTAGTGCTGTCACTGTCACCAACGTCATCCTCATCATCCTCAACATCTCATCACCCCCCTCAACATTGTTCTCAGTGTACTCACCATTATCTCGTATCATCCTAACCACCCTTGCCCTCAGTTCCTCCTTGACATTATTGATACTATTGTTGTTACTATCATCACTCTTCATTGTTATCATTTCCATTGCCATTGACACTGTCACCACTTATTACTGCCACCACCATCATCACTCATTGTCATTGCTCATCGCCATCACTGTCATCACTTCTCACTGCTGGTGTACTTGCTGTCATCATTGCTATAGCCCACAATCATCACCTATTGTCATCACTTTCAGTCCTGTCAGCCCACTATGGCTTAGTTCTGTGCTCACTGTTCTCAACATCTGTGTTTCCATTGACAAAGGCTTCATTATCATATAGGGCCTAAGGTATGTTATATCTTCTTGTGTTGAGGGTATTGGACTGATCATCTGAGTGTTGTTGTCAGTATCATACCTCAACCAGCAGGACCCAGGTGTATATATATGCACCATACCTACACTAGTAAGTCAAAACCTTTATGCTCCCTTCTGTGTCTGATGGATATAATACTAGCAAGCTACCTGTGCTTTGCATGGTGGTGGATAGTCCAAGTCAGTAATACAATATATGCACACTAAGTAACAAAAGGGCTCCCAATCACAATTTTGAACCTATCTCTATTTCTGCCTCTTTCTCTAACCATCCTCACCCTCATGAATTTGAAATTGGACATGACTGTTAACTCTGTCTCCAAAAGTGGAGAGGAATCATGGAGATAGAATTGGCTAGATGGTGGAAGTGGAGCCTGCACATTGTACTGTGGGGGTTACTCAAACCAAAGCTTCTGAAGGTGCCACATAATCTATGTCATTGACTGGGCATGGGAGCTGTAGCTTTGAGATATGAGTAAAATAGACATAACGGATACCAATGTATCACTCTCTGTCTCCCTCATCAGGCTTAGAGATGTTGAATAATTTAAAATGGCCAGGCACACTCTGAGAAACCTGTACATACTTATTAACAACTCTGAGAATGACAAAAATGGGAAAGCACAACATACCACTGCCAGACCAGGCTAAGTTAGAGCTCAAGCTGACTTGGTGGAATCAGACCATATAGATTGAAATATGTTTTCATTTTCATTCACAATAGGTTAAAGTGAAGTTAACAAAGGAGGGAGTAGCCCATGGGACTGTCTTCTAGAAACAATCTGCTTGTAATAATCATTGAACAATCCCGGAAACTATGAATCTGACTTGGCAGTGTAAGTCTTTGAAATGGTGAATTGTATGCTTACACTGAATGTACCATGCACTCATTAATTCTACAAGGGTAGATAAAGTCTAGGAGTGAAGAAGGAAGAAAAGGACAGAAATTTCGGTAGCTTTTCCATTGCTTTCCATACCTGCCTGGCCGGTAGAAAGGTGCCTGCACAGCCTCATCAATTCTAGAACTTTCAAGGACATTCTTTGTGTAGGCTGTTACTCTCCTGTTCTAAATCTTGTACAGTATAGACAAGCACTTGCCCAACTTGAATGTATATGGATGTGATTGAGTATGTATATGATTTCTACTTCTGAGCTTGATTCTTTACTAATATGAGTTCACTTTCAGGTTGGGTATGAGTACAACATCATATTTTACGTTGAGCTATATAGAACAATGTTATATAGTCATGTAATACATAGGTAAAACACCAATATAAATTTCTATCAGTTTCTTATTTGCTGCTGCATGCATTATCCATCATGAGGAATATTAGAATATCTTTTGTGCTACAAAAAAGTACAGACATAAACTTGTTAACTTGACACAACTATCTTAACTGTTCATTACATCCTAAACCATTCATAACCCCTTAACCTATCTTCACTAGTTAAGCTCTCCCTTGACTTGCAGTGAACTTGGTAAACTTGTTGTGCCAAGTAGTTGAGGTTGCGATGAGTTTAGGTGAGGTAATGGCAAGTATTGGGAGGTCATGATGGAGGGGGGTACCTTGGGCTTAATCTCTCTAACCTGGCATATCAGGGTATCTGCAGGTTTTATCAGATAAGGGGGGTACTATCCAGGTTATGTCCACTTGTCATTTTGTGCAATGTTGTATTCATAGTACAATCTTGTAAAACTAGTTAGTTCAGGTAATCAATGTCATAACTTTTTGAATACTGGTACATACCAGTAAAGGGTGGTTTAAACCCCCTCTTAACTACCCATTAACCTGCTATAGCTGGCTATGGGGTTATTGGGGGTGAGAAACTTAGCTATGAGAAGAAAATCAGTGACAAAGATGCTATGATTTCATGGCAATTTCATGGAATGTTCAATGCACCATCTCATATATGAGTTGAATGTATAATGATAAAATAGTGCTTTATATATCAGAACAAAATATTAAGTCAAAGAAATACACCAACCAAAGATACATATTGACAACACAAAGATAGCTTTGGCATATATAATTAAGTCTTTTTACGAATTCGTGCCTGACTGCACTCTTGAGTGCAGGCTTGAATTCCCAAGTCGTTGCTGTGTGACAAATATCCAGGTGAGCCGAGGAGCAGGCCCAGTGGGGTTTTATCTGATGCTATCCGACGTCATTTGATGCCCTTCCCATTTGTCGAATAACGTCGGATGGTGTCGAATAGCGTCCTTAAGTGGGAGTTTTCACGGACGTTATCAGACGTTATTGGACGCTACCTGATAATTTCTGACACAGTACTGGTTATGGGTATTTCTTGGTTCTAGGCTCGGTTCCCTTTGGGTTTTATTAGCGTAAATAAAACATATATTCAAGAACATACTCTAAATACAATACATCAACTCTACGCGTTACGCGTTACGACTACGAGTCAGCCACGTAGATGCCCACCGCTGGATCCCAACCACGCCCCAACCCTATGCCCTACCATCCCTAGACACCGAAATCCATGATCCCTACTCTCTACATGATACATCTCTTCTCCCAGCAACGAGTCTTCTCATGAAACGGTATCACTGTCCTTCATAATGTGTTGTCGTTAGGGTGATAACGTTATATGAAAGGACCACTAGACTCACCGCAAGTTCGAACCCAAAGTACTGATATCCAAAGGTAGCCTACTCGTCGCACTGCTGTTAGAATTCAATAAAACAAGAAATGAGATGCAAAACGTACACGGAGCCAATGTTTCCTCAATCTAGAACGCGTACTGTATGTCCTTTGGCATGGATAGAGCAGATGAAGCAGGATATGGGTTGGGTAGAGGAGATGGTGGTGGTAGGAAGGAAAGAATGGGACGTGGGAGAAAGTCTTCTCGAAGTCGGTTTGACCCTGAGCTGCGCACGGACCACAGGCCCAAGAATTTTTTATCGCAGATGTAAGTTCTTACAGAACATCAAGTGAGTATCGGCAGACGTCAGATTTTAAATGATTTCTCAGATGGCGTCGGATCGTGTCGGATTGCGTCAAGCGACATCTCGTTGGGGAGCAGGATCCCGGCAGCAGCTCGGTATATGTTGTACACAATTTCCTGGATGACGCCGTAAATAATCTGGGAATTTCTGTCGCCTGTAAATTGCTGCTTTATGCACGCAGTATGCAGCGTATCTGCAGCGTGTCTGCAGCACCTATGTCCCGTAAGAGTGACGGCACCCTCGAGAGCTTGACTCTTTCGCATATAAGCATGCTCGTATTACTACTTATACTTCTTGGTTTAGTGTATGGCCTCCTCCGTAATACAATTAAAACACTGCTGAAAGTTATACACATTTGCATTTGACAATATACCATACACAGGTATCTAGGATGCGTCTGCTTCCCCTCGGCGCACTTCTTCCCTTCCGATGTAACGCTGGAGATGTAGTCGAAAACGGTGCCATATGTCGTCTAGAATGAGAGGGTCTGGCTGAAATACAAGTACTTCGTCGGTATCTGTATCGCGACTTCTACAGGTCAGCCAATCCTCGATAAACGTTCCGCTGATGGGGATCGCCGCATTCCAAGGTTGCCACTCCCCAGTTGGAAATTCAGAATAAACAGCAGTGAATACCATCCAAAAGGCATCAATACCCCAAGCCCAATCATCCGTCCCAACCATGTCTCTTTGCCACAGTCGAACCAACCAGCCCTCGATGGGGTTTATCAAGCTCTTCCAATGAGTCTTGGATGAATGATCGAAGTCCGCTGGGAGCGGTACAAACGGCGGTAGACGACGACGAGCCTGGGGGACATGGTCAGTATAGCCACCAACTTATAAAAGAAATTAGACATCAAACATTGGGAGAGCTGGGAGACTGGCTATTGCCTGGATGGAGAGCCGTGTCACAGGAGGACAATGATGAGTTATTTTCGACCAGAACGGGCACCAAATACGCAGAGTATTCTTCTGGAACGGAAACGGAAACTGTCAAAGGCTGAAAGCCCATGTCAGGATGTGGATGCTGCGGGTGTTTGAGCATTGACATACGATGTATCCTTCGAAGTCGGAAGGAAATTCTTTGACCTGGATAAGTTGTGTAGAGATAGTGGGGAACTGAGAAATTGAGGGCCGAGGATCTCTAGAGCTGAAACCAGAGAGTTTTTGGAGAAATACTAAGGAAGTGGATGTCATGGTTAATGATCAACGTTTCAATGCTGACAACACGTGCAATGTTCGGAGTTTGGCACAATTCCGGAAGTCATAGTCTTGCTCTCGCCCGTCATGTCCTTGAACATTTTGGATCCAAAAGGTATTTGTTCGCCCGAATTTGCTTCCAGAAAGACTCATTTTCGCTACAGTTTTCCAGGTAGTGGACTCTAGTTCACGTCAAAAGTCACACCATCGTATTGCTTGTTTAGTTTGTCCCAAGGTGGGAGGTGAATACCGGACAATGTTACGCAAGACCGTACAAAGCCACATACAATATGCGGTTCATCAAGCTGGGCTGACGAAGCAAAAAAATTCGAGGGAGGAAACGCCCCAGCATGAAGAACGAAATTTCCGCGCAAATTCTACGGCATACACTCCTCATGTTTCCGCCCCTCGCATAACATCGTCTTCGCATGCTGGACAGAAGCTCACCTCGACGCTGGGTCTGCTTCCATTCGCAGACTTGCAGGATATTGAAATGGTCAATTTCACGGATAGGACCATCTCGGAGGCATATCAAGAACGTGAAACGGAAATTGGAGAGGCATCAGGAATGGGAGAGGAGGCGGGAATAGGAGAGGAAGGAAGGGAAGAGGAAGAAGAGGAAGAGGAAGCAGGAGAGCAGGATGATGACTTACAAAACCTCCTGAGTCTGCTTGAGGACGGATTAATGCGCCTTTCTTGTCCGGCACCTGAAGAAGCTGAACGAGAGAGTGGTTGTAATAGAGATGAGGACGAAGACGAAGAAGACGACGAAGACGACGACGAAGACGAAGACGACGACGAAGATGAAAATGAAAATGAAGGTGAACATATCTTTGTATCCAAGCCAATAATACCATCTGACATCGTTGTAGACCATACACCGTCCTCATCAAATTCAAAATCCTCCATTCCCTCTAAAGATACCAGTACTTACCCATACCCTTCAAAGGCGGTGAGTCATATATCTCTGCTGGTATTGATCCAATAGCTTATTTTTTACTAGATGTTTTTAACTCATCTTCTTTTCACTTCACCGAGGCTTCGGTTCTCTAAGGCCCAGAAAAAGGCGGTCATATCATGGGCAAAGGAGCTCGGCGCTCCCAATGTTCCGAATCTCGACAGTATCAACTCGTGCGCAAAGAAAATCGAGGAGATGATCGGAAATCCAACGGAGAAGGTGGTAGCTGGTTCTGGGAACATTTTCTATCGGAATAGTTTGGGGAAAGCGATTGCCAAGGTAAGCTGCGTTGGTTTAGTGCGAAAGTGCCTAACAAGGTTCTTGGAATTGGACAGGACTTTGCTACCCCAAACATCCGAAAGTTGATGTCGCCGTATCCGCACGACGATTCACACATCACTCAAGCAAACCAGGGGTCGAAGATGGCCAGCTTACCTCGGGATGTTCTCACATTGACAGTCCGAGTCGACGATAGGTTATACTTTGTCGGGGAGCTTCTCCGTACCAAGGCCGGAGGCTATTTTATTCCTGATCGTTTTTTCACTCGGACGGTGACCGCAAAAGATGGCGAAAAGGTCGAGGAACACCTCGTTCTATTTGCTCTTGGTTGGGATGTCACTAGGACAGAGGTGCGCTTTGGGTTTAGTCAATAAGATTCGTCAGTTTGACCTGGCTATAGGATGGCTACAAAGTATCCTCTCAAATGTCCTGTCTCAACACTGCCCGCTTTCGTCAGAACCACGAGGAGCTTCTCAAGGACGGTAAACTACAGCTTCCCTTTTGTGGTAATTATGGCGTTCTTTGCATTTGTCTTCGGACACTGAAAGATATGACAGAATGTTCTCAGCAACATTCCTCGGCGACAAATCCACACCCGTGGCGAGCAAGAGCGAAGAACCGGATGGTTTATGCAGTTCCCATAATCGTCTTCCTTGACGACGTGAGTGGGAATATATCCAAGCAATGGAACAAACATCACGCAATTTATATTTCCAACTGTCTTCTCCCGAGGGAGATGATTGAGAAGGAGTTTTTCATCCGATTCTTCTCTTCTTCGCCCCACGCAGAGCCGTTAGAGCTCCTTAAAGGGTTTCTCGACGATGTCAAGTAAGTGACAGTGCATAGCCGGGGATCTCAAATTCATATCAATCATAGGAAGTGTCAAGTTGATGGTGTCACCGCACTTGACAGCCTGCATAACGAAGAATGCATCCTGCGCCCATACCCTTTTTTCTTCGCCGGTGATAATCCAATGCAGGCGATTGAAGCCAGTCATTTCGGCCTTAACTGCAACCTCTTTTGCAGGACCTGCAAGGTTGGAGGAACAAAAGCCGAAAAGGAATCCGATGAAGGCTTCCCAAAACTATTCGAGGTATGTGAAGCAGAAATCCATATTACTCATTAATCTGACATTATCCCGGCAGTCTGCTGATCTGAGAACGCCGGCAGAAACACTTGCGCAAATCCACGAGCAAATTCAGCGAGCAACACTCTTTGGCGGTACTGATAAAGTCGGTACTCATAAGACTGAAACCGGGACTTCTGATGCTTCGAGCAATCCCGCCGTTCAAGCCGTATTGGCATCGGGAATCAAGATGTATGCCACAGTGCAAAGAAACGAAGATGCTCAGCGACCAGTGCAAGAAAAGCTGAAGGAAGAGATGAAGAATTTGTTGCTTGAGTACCCAATAAACCCGGTTTTCGACACTCCTGGTGAGTTCTCGCTCAGGCCGTCATGTTAGTTTGTAATAACAGTCTTTTCCAACAGGTGTTGATATCCATCTTGACACGCCAACTGAGATACTTCACACCATACTGCTTGGAGTAGTGAAGTACTTCTGGGGCCAGACAGTGCGACTTTTGGAATCGTCAAAATCGTTCAAGCTATTCGAGACCAGACTCGCTTCCGTCAACGAAAATGGCTTGAACGTTCCCCGTGTAATGGCCGAATATATGTGCAACTATAAGGGTAGCCTTATCGGGAAGCACTTCAAGACCCTTGCTCAGATCATGCCTTTTCTGGTCTATAATCTGATACCAAAACAAGTCCTGGACACATGGATTGTAATCGGAGAACTTGTCGTTTTGATCTGGCATACTGAAATTAAGGATCTTGAAGTGTATCTGGTACGGGCAGCTGATCAATAATCTCTCGGCACTCTTCTAACCTTTCTCAAGGCCAACCTTACCACGACTATCCATTCACTACTTAATCTAACGGCTCAGTGCTCACCCAGTATCCTGGTCTCCAAGCCCAAGTTCCACTTCCTCATTCATCTACCCCTTTATATCCGCCGATTTGGCCCCGCGCTCATCTTTTCTACCGAGAAATATGAGTCTTATAACCATGTCTTCCGCCTGTCATGCACCCATAGTAATCGACAATCTCCTAGCCATGATTCGTGCCGTACTTTCGCATTTCAAGACATGGTGAAGCATATTGTCGCAGGTGGATACTGGTTTGACCCGGTCTCGCGGAAATGGGTGACTGCCGGACCTGCCATACTTTCGTATGTTGAGGAGCATCCGGAACACCGGAAACTGTTAGCTCTAGATTTTGCTCGCTGGGGCAAGACACTAAACTCGGCAGGTGTGATCTTTACACTTGCACCCTCTTCTCAGGTTCTCACATTGATACAGGCCAAGTTCATTACCAGCGAAAAGGAAAGCGGCCAACCCTTTCATGGGACAAGACTATGGTGTCGAAGGTGATGCAAGATGGTTCACACAGCTTGCTCACTCGTGGTACTTATCTCTCTGCCAAATCCGTAGTCGCATGTAACGGCGATGAAGTAGCTGTTAACACTTTTTTAATCTTCCGTAACGGGGATGACAAGGTATGTGCCTGTTATTTATTCAGCTTATACGTTCATAACGGTACATCACAGTTCTTGTACATTGGTCGGGCAATAGAGATTTTGGCGGTAACTACACAACCTTGGAAAGCTGTCACAATCCTCGTTCAGCAGTTCCAGTTCCTTCCGAATCCACACCTTGTTCTGCGTATGCCGTGTCTCAAGCCTATTCCAAAGGACTTGGTCCTTACTACAGCTGTAAGCCTGCTTTATAACGAATTGAAGCTGTACTTATCTATCATTATAGGAAGTAATCTGTAGCGTGAATGTACAGCATGACTGTATTCATGCAGAGTGCAAGGAACTTGAGAAACGGAGGATTGCCCAAGGTCATGATGAAACAACACGCCTTCGTGACCTGATAAAGCACGCGGATACTCAGCAATACATCCTCAACACACATTCAATTCACAACTACTCCATCATATTCGACGTGATACCCCAAGAGTTGCGATCCCAGCTTCAGAGGGTACCTTTGAGTGCAGTTGAACAAGCTCAATTGCAGACAGATGCAGCAAGGCGCATGAGGAACCAAAAGCAGGAGAGAGTGGTACAGAAAGAGCGTGCAGCGGAAGAAAAGGCACGCAAACAACTGGAGAAATCAACTGGTCAGCAGTCATCGAAGAAATCGAAGCAGAAACCAGAAATGGAACCACGGAAACCTACTGGGCGGAAACGCAAGTCAACACATACATCCGCAGATGCCGCCTACTCAACCACGTCAGACTTTCCCCCAATCCTCGCAACTGGTGTCACTCCAGCAGACGAGGAACAGGTGGGTACAGATGGTGCCAGCTCGGGAACTCAGGGGAGTCTCATAAATATCTGAGCTGGAAAACCAGGCATTCGCCCTCGGCTTGTGAAACGGTCAAAGCAGGTTCGTGCTGCAAGAACTTTAGAATTTAACTTGGACTGACTAAAAGAAAACTAGAATGAAGATACTACATCTGCGGAGGGACATAAGTGAATAACTTAATGGTTTATTTTACAATTTCAATGTATTTTATCTTCTGTTTTCACACTGAACGTCTCCGTTTGTGTCGCGAGGTGGATATCGTCACTTGGTGTGACATGTGACATTCACACGTCACACGACCTTTTGACCTCAACTGCCACGACTTGAGCGGCTCACGATTTCTTGTTTTCTTTCCTCTTGCTTCACATTTTCTTCTCAATGAGCCTCTTTTCCCAGTTCGAGGATAGCCAGTTTGAACAGGAACCAATTTCGCCCTTCGTAGACACCGATGACGAGAACGATCAGGCAGGTGGCTCACCAGGTGGCACCAACCGGCGGAGAGCAGGGACAAGATCACCTCCTTTGCAGCTCGCGACGCCTCGAACCCAGCGTTTACTGCAGAACAATGCAATAGCAGATCTCAACTTGACACCAGCATTTCTTCCGGAGCACCGAGGAGTTCGTAGACCTCGGTCACAGAGTATGCTTGAAACAATTTCCATGTCACCTTCGTCCTCGAAGAAACTCAAGACATGGTCAGATGAACTTTGCGAGGAGAACAGCCTGGTACCTGGCACCCTTGACTATTGTCTTCACGTGAGTAATGTTTCTGTTTTACGCTGCATGAATGTGTTCTTATAACTTGCTATCCGTCTAGATGGGCATCAAGCAGCATCTTATGTCTATAACTGCCTCAATCAAGAAAATAGAGATGAAACAAATTGATTTAGACTGCCATACCGCGTTGTTGGACTCCACCAAGAAGGTACATTTCAAATTCATTCGAAGTTTCATCATAATTCATAATCAAATGACGGTGACTGCCACTGACTGTAGGAGAAAATGGGCAGCAAGCTCATGTCTGCTCTGTGTGCTCCCAATATTACCGCTTATAACGAGGGCATGCTGCAAGCAGTCATGGTACGCATCTCTGGCCATTTTACATAACCTCCTTCAAATCTGAATATCTCTAGGACTACTTCAAGGAAAATTATGCGCTTTTCGGCATGCCACAGGCCATGACATTGGATTCGACGTGGTTGAAGCACGTATCTGGATTGATGAGCCAGATGCTTGCGAATAAACAAGCTACGCTTCAAAGAAATGTCCGTGTCCTTTTCTATCGTGAATTTCTCCTTTTCAGTCTACTTCTTCAGCTTGAGGCATCAATCACCCCGGGATCTTCAAAGTACAATGACGGAAAGCCTCAATCCGTTGACCAGTTGGTCAAGACATGTCTTCCAAGTGACCATCATGCAACGAGTGACCATTGGGAACGTTTCGCATTTTTGGTGAGTTTTCCAAGAGTTTTTTTCGCTCAGTTTTCTCAATCATCACAGCGGAAATGTCTTGAGACATGGCACCAAGTTTATCCTGACTCTACGGTCGAGGCCGATGCATTGTCCAGTATGGGTGATGCCCCCTCTTCTGTTGGTGCATCTTCCTCTTCCTCGAGCAACAAGTCTGGGGCTCGCCAATCTAGGAAATCAGGAGGCTCGAACCGCAGCAGTGGTTCTCGCAGTACCTCTGCCAGTGTTCCTGTGAATCCTCTGTAGAACCAAGTAAGTAAAATATCCTCAGCTTGACCACGCAGTACTGGGTCAAAAGACTCTATTGGAAGGTAACTACCTGTAGAACCAAGTAAGTAAAATATCTGAAAATAAATAATAAGTACTTGGTTGTCTCTAAACATAAATAAAATATTTTACGCACCCTCAGCTTGACCACGCAGTACTGGGTCAAAAGACTGAGGGTGGGAATTTTTCTACTGAGGAATAAGTCGCGAATTGCTAGCCAATAAGGTCGTAGATATATCTAAAGTCGTAACGCGGAAACGAGAAAAGAAACGGAAAGAAAAACAAGGGAAATAATTTGCCTCCGCCACTTGGGATCGAACCGATCTCGCGCCGCATCCATTTAGCGCCTACGCGGGCGTTCGACTCCCGCAAGGTCTCCATTACTGATCTCCCCTATCTCAACACTCCCCTAGACCTTGTTGGAGTCGATATCTGCATCCAAACCTAGGTTCATGACATGCTTCCGGTGAAGTGAAGGTCCCAGGGCCTTTGTTAGGATATCCGCAGGATTATCCTCTGAGGGGACGTACATCACGCGAACTCTGCCTTCCTCAACGTCGTCCCGTATATGGTGATGGCGTATGTCAATATGCTTAGCGAATTTCTGATTTTCGCAGAGGTCAATCGAACCGCGATTGTCTCCCCTAACGTCCACTGGGAAAGGATAATCGCGTCCGATTTCGGAAAGGAAGCTTCGGACCCATTTCGCTTGCTGACCTCCCTTCGCCAACGCCACATACTCTGCTTCTGTAGTCGAAAGTGCAACGACATCTTGACGCTTCGACATCCAGAACACTGGACCACCGGCCATCATCGTCACGATACCCGTAACTGATCTTCTCGAATCAACACACCCTGCGTAGTCTGCATCAGCAAACGTTATAGGTGTCAGGCCGTCTTTGACATCTCGTCGAAACGTAATGGCGTAGTCCAAGGTGCCTGAGATATAGCGCAGAAGGTGAACAAGTGCATTCCAATGAGCCCGACCTGGATTGTGATTAAAGCGGCTGAGAACGTTGACGGCGTAAGTGATGTCGGGTCTGCAGGCAGCCTGAGCAAAGAGTAGTGCTCCGACTATAGTCGGGTACCGCTCCTTCTTGTCTGCCATGAAATGATGGTCCTCCTGGGTCTTCGGGCACTGGTCGAGGGATAGTGTAATTCCACTTGGGAACGGCGTAGATTTTGGCTTCAGATCGTTGAATCCGTTCTTGGCTAGGAGGCGTTCGAAATATGCCCTCATAGATAGTGACGCAATGCCTAATTCCCTGTCGTGTTCGAGACGCATGCCGAGTGAGATATTGACATCGTCCGTATCCTTCGCTCGATAAGCCTGCTTGAGCTCTGTTTTCGCCAATTGTTTCTCGGTCTCCGGGAACGATCCTGCGAGTGTGTCGTCGGTGTATGTGCCGGTGATAGTCTCCCCTGATCCTCGTTTCCTCCACCTCACACATTGGTCAGCCGCCGACCTCCTATAACCCAATCCTCTGTACTTTCTATCCAACTCTACCCACCAGTTTCTTCCAGCCTGTACCATACCGTAAATCGATTTCTTTGCCCTGAACACTTGTCCCTTTCCATGCTCCTCATAACCTTCTGGAACCCAAACATAAATTTCTTCTTCTAGGTCGGCATTGAGGTACGCGGATGAGAAGTCAATCTGCCATATGAAGTAGCCAAGAGTGACGAAGACCGCGATAAGGATCCTGAGAGATTCGAAACGAAGCGTAGCCGCGTACTTCTTGTAAAAGTCCTTGCCCTCTTCCTGTCTTCTGCCGTCAACGACGAGACGAGCCTTCTCATCCACAATAGTACCTGATCCGTCGACCTTGTGAGCAAAAACCCACATCGCAAATAGGATGGTGGCTCCTGGAGGTGGATCCTGTGCTTCCCCAAACACTTTGAATTCCGCCATCCTTGCCTTCTCCTTCTCAATTGCGTTTAGCCATCGGTTGGGGTCTTCCATGGCCTGTTTAAAGCCCTTGGGTACTGGTGGAAGTCCTATTGCTGAAAGTGCCATATTGAGGTCTTGGAATACCTCATTAAAGAGAGATTGGTTTTCGGCAAAATTGGCGCGTGGGTTTCTGGTCAATCGAGTGTTCTTCGACGCCCATGGTTCCTTTGCTTTTCGAGCTGCGGCCTCTCTTTCCTCATACTCGCTACCTCGTATCGCGGCATCCGTGGGTCTTGCAATGCGGGAGGACCTTCGGACAACTGGACTCGGGTCTGGTTGATGGTCTTGTGAGACGGTAGGAACAGCTTGATGGGTTGTCGAGGAGTCAGGTGTCTGTTCCTCGGGAATTGCTTGTCCCTCGGAAACTACTTGATCGGTGTTTTCGGTGGATGTTTCCTTAACGGGAACGTTTTCGTTGTGACCGGCTGGCCATGCCTCTGAGAGAAACTCGTAGTCTCCGACCTCATACACCTTTTCCTCCCCTCCAGCCGGAGCAACGACATAGTTCTCATCGAACGTGACATCCCTGCTGGTGATGATCTTCCCGTTCTTCAAATAGAGCAAGTATGTTCCCCTCTCACCATACCCGACCATCCTTCCTTCAACGACCCTGCTGTCAAGCTTGCCAAGGCTACCATCGACTATCTTGGCCCAAGCTCGAGCACCGAAAGGACGAAGGTGGGCAATATTCTGGCGTTTACCGAAGAACCGTTCAGCAGGTATGGTGTCGGGATGACGAGATGAAGGGAGAAGATTGTCTGTATAGACAATATATGTCGCAGCATGCGCCCATAAAGATGGTGGAAGTTGGGACTCGTACAGGACAGCCCTGACGCGCGAGAATGTGCTGAGGTGCTTGCGTTCCGGCACACCATTTGCAGGAGAAGAGTATGGTGCAATAACTTCGAGCTCTATCCCATGTTCTCTTGCCCATTCAGTAAGTCCCTTGAACTCTCCTCCGCCATCAATCCTGACACGTTTCAGCTTACGCCCAGTCACTCTTTCTGCCCAAGCTCTATACGTCTCCATCACAAACAACACCGTGTCCCCTTCCTTGTTTTTTAGGTAAAAATCCCGTGTATACGACGATCCACCATCAACAATCGGCATCGAGTAAACATAGCCGGCACGAGACGCCACCCTCAATGGTCCTGTGAGGTCCGTGTGTACACGCTCGAGGACCTCGCTCTCTCGGCTAACCTCTGCATCAAATGGTCGTCGAGTACCTTTCCCGTGAATACAGGGAACACATGGGCTCTTCTCCTTCTCAAAGTTCGACACATCCAGGCCGTCAACCATCTGCTTCCGGTGAGCAGTTAGCAGCCTATCGATCCCTGCATGTCCTACACGTCTGTGCCATAACGTGATTGGTGCTGGTCGAACCAAAGACCTAGCCGCATGGGCCATCGCTACTGGCCTTCGTATCTCCGTCAGGTGGTACAAGGTACCAGTCTTCTTTCTACCCTTCACGATGACACTCCCATCAGGTGCGTGGACTGTTGCATTCCCACCACCAAAAGTAACAACACACCCCTTTTCATCTAGCCTCGGGATTGAAATCAGATCTGCTGATCCATTTGGCGTATGGCAGGCACGTTCGAACGTGAGAGTTACCTCCTTCCCGTCCACAATGAAGGTCTTCTGTGCTCTCCCGACACCGATGATCTTGAAGACTGTTCCTGACTCCGAACTCTGAACTTCTCGTTGTTCCTTTTCTGGAATAGCCGTGTAGGTCAAGAAGTCGTCCTGGGAGCGAAAGAAGTTGTCTGTGGCGGCTGAGTCGAGGAATGAAGTGTCGACGGATTTGGATGATGAGACTTCGATGGATGCAAGCGCGTACTGTGCTGTTCCAGGGTCCCCAACGGCGAAGTTTGCAGATGCCTTTGGTACGTCTCGTCTGCCTTTGTACCATTCTGGGTACTGCCCTTCTTTACCCCCTCCTTTCGCCCAACAATCCTTTTGAATATGTCCCTTCCTTCCACAATTGTGGCACTTCCGAGACTCCTTTGACGTCTGGGCTGACAGAGCTCGTATCTGCTCCTTGAGTTCCTCAACCTGTGCAGCCATCGCCGCATGGGCCTGAGATGCTGCAAGTTGGTTGCCCGCCACAGCTGACCCCTTTCTTTCAGCCACACGCCTATAAGCCGCCGTTATCTGCTGGATGACTGCTGCCGATGACGAAAACATGGTAGATGATACGATGTTCTGGATGATTGTATCGAAAGATTCGGTGGGGAATGCGGACAGGATGATACTCCGGAATTCGGCATCAGTGATAGTGTTTCCGGCGTCGATGGCTCGTTTTCGTAAGTCCCGGAAATCCTTGAAGAATTGTTCTAACGTATCGCTCTCGTTGTAACGGAATGATCGTAGATCTCGGTCCATTTCGATTCTTCGCAGCTCGTCGGAGGCTAGGTAGTCGGCATCAAGCCTAGTCATGATTACACGGGCTGATAGGGTGTCGACTTCGGGGATGAGAGAGATCAAGTCGTCGATATGGGCTTCGATAATTGCCTTTGCTCTGTCGTCGCGGAATTTGTACTCTTCGAGGGTAGGTTTGGTCGAGTAGACTGGTGTGGACATCGGGGTAATGGTGGTGGTGGTAGTCGTAGTCGTAGTGGATGTTTCAGAGGAGGTAGTGATAGTTTTCGCGTTCGGGATCTCGACCGATCCGTCGACATATACAATTAATCCCTGTCCCTTTAGGGCATTCTGAATTCGTCTCCTGACCGGCGTCCAGGCACTCCTGACGCCGCCGTCAAATTTTAAGTCTTCCGCAACCTCCCCGACCGGAGGTGGAATTGACCCGTTGCTTGCCATCGTCTACTAGCGATAAATTCGTTTTCAGTGGTCGCAAAAATTTTCTCCTTGGTTTAGCAGTGGCTTTCGGGGCCCATAACCTGTAGAACCAAGTAAGTAAAATATCCTCAGCTTGACCACGCAGTACTGGGTCAAAAGACTCTATTGGAAGGTAACTACCTGTAGAACCAAGTAAGTAAAATATCTGAAAATAAATAATAAGTACTTGGTTGTCTCTAAACATAAATAAAATATTTTACGCACCCTCAGCTTGACCACGCAGTACTGGGTCAAAAGACTGAGGGTGGGAATTTTTCTACTGAGGAATAAGTCGCGAATTGCTAGCCAATAAGGTCGTAGATATATCTAAAGTCGTAACGCGGAAACGAGAAAAGAAACGGAAAGAAAAACAAGGGAAATAATTTGCCTCCGCCACTTGGGATCGAACCGATCTCGCGCCGCATCCATTTAGCGCCTACGCGGGCGTTCGACTCCCGCAAGGTCTCCATTACTGATCTCCCCTATCTCAACATCCTCCCTCTTCCACCGACAACAATGCCACTCAGCAAGCGCACACATCTACTGGCAACTCCAGCGTGGCCAACACTACTGGCGTGACGACCGGGAACAATGGTACCACTACCGGCGGCAATACCAACACTGGAAACAGTGCCGAGGATTTGGCTAAGGCAAAGAAGGATAAAATCCATCAGAAGCGGATGGAGTTCTTTCGAAACCGGTTTGCATCCAACAAGTTTTGGTCCTTCGTGGACTACGAGTTGGAGGGCTCAAGGCAGGGTGCCTTGAAGGCTGCTGGGGGAGACCGACAGAAAGCCGAGCGTATTCAGAAGTGCGTACAATTCTTGATTTCATATTTGTCTCTTACTTATGATCTATAGGTTCATGACCAAGACGCTTCAAAACCACCTCAAGACACGGAAGCCGATCGCATACGTCAATCTGAATCGTTCAGTGGCCGAACGAGCTCTCGATGCCAATAAGGCACCTCAATGGCAAGTTAAACTCGAAGCAGCAATGGCTTTCACATCCGCCACTCCATATGAAAGTTTCGTCTATTCATCTGATGGGGAAGATTGAGGTCCGATGTTCTCCATGGTCGCAGCTATGATGCTCCCGGATGGTGTTTCTTGGTTTTCGTTTATGCGTTTGTTCCTCATGTCGGTCGTTTGTGTTCGTTCACGTTGTGTAGACCTCTTTTAATGTCAACGCCTGTTATATTGCCTATGGTTTTAGATTTATTATACGCTGGCAATATATTCTAATCGTTCAGTTGCATTCTATATATTTACACCATGAGTGAGAATCAAGGTCCGACGACAAGAAATAATTGCGCCGCATCTAGGTTACCTCCTTCATGCGGTTCATGCCAACAGCAGAAGGTCCACTTGAGGTCCACATAGATCAGAGAAAGACGGGTATGATATTTTTGATATGTATATAGGTGTTCCACTATGAGTACCGGCAGGGTATGTACAACATCATGAGGAGTCATGTCCAGGGTAATGGGTCGGTCATTTCGGGAAATACTGAGGCAGTATTTCCTGGATTTATGTGGGCTATAAAGCAGGCAACCTGGGTCCATATGTGCGTTAACCCTGTGGGAATCAAGCCGGTAATTTACAGTGCACTGCTGGACGGCGAATACCGATCACTTACGCAGCTGCATACATGTCACGTATACCAGCCGTACTCTCACGATAAGTTCCTGCACATATGTGGGACGGCAATATCCCCGGCGGTGGTGTATCTCCAGCGACATTGAAAATGACCCCTTGGCCGACCAGATCGCTGGCGCATGAATCTGGGGATTCTGTCCAAAGACTTTGATACAATATTCCAGCTTCAGGTTGGCTTTCCGTCCATAGCAGAGTCGAGAGGGATGAAAGTAGTGAGGGAGAGAAGGGAGAGAATGATTTCGGTGATGGTTGGAATCGAGTTGGAATCCAAACAAGCGCGACGGCCTTTGACTCATTGCCGGTACCACAGCCATTTGTCTCCAGAACCCTCCTACTAGAACCCTTCTTCTTGCCTAGCTTCACTACAGAAACATGTGAAAATTGAAGACAGGTTCTATACTGTTGGATCATGGTACCTGTATTTAGGTGCGTCAATATCATTCTTCGGGCCCTGTACACATGGATTAAATGTGACTTTTTCATCCCAGGTTCCTCGTCGACTTCAGTAGCAGCCTTGTATTTAGCCGATGCTCGATAATCACATAAATCTTTGGATCTTCGGGATGTCCTCAAACTTAAAGTGCTACAGACAAATGACACCAATACGCATGCCTAAGCACCTCAACAAAACCTTGCGACATCCGGGCTTCGCTCTCGGTTAGTCCAGTCTGAGTATAATTGTCGATCTCACCATTGTCGTTCTCATCTTTCGGCTTTAATCGTTCTCATGATGACACTTGTTGAATCTCCCTGGCATTGAGCCATACAGAAAACTCCAGGCTGCGTCATTATACGTCAGGTACATGCATGCCACCGCAATAAACGCCTGACGCCTTTCGGCTTTTCGTTCCGGGACCATTGGCAGGCTTTATGAAAAGAAAGGCAGAGAATATCCCTAGCCTAGCATCGTTGAATGTGGGTGGTGCGTACGATTCTCAGTTCGCCTATATGCTGCTGATGGGATCGTTTCCATAAGCAAAAGGCAGGCTCGTCGCTTTGCACGAAGCTCAACTGGATCCTATCTCCTGTAACTTGACGGTATATGTCTCTTCCGAACAAGGGGGAATGACATCCCAAATGTACCTGCCGACTTATTTCCGCCCATAAGCTGTGTTGGAGAACCGCATACCGCCACTATGGAACATTCTGAATTCTTGGGCAACCTACTCAACCTTCAAAGGAGGCTAGAGATTCGAACGAGGATACCTACACGTCTTTGGCATTTGGGAACTGCAATTGTCCCATTCGCCGCTTCTTCGGTCACGCTAGACGAAGGCCGACGTTATACGTGCTTAGGATCACAACTGTACATCTTTACTACCGCAACCCACGGAAGGACTGGCGTAGTCAACTTCTTGCAATGATGAATGGGTTTGAGATCAACACAGCACATGCCGGTCATCAGTACTATAAAGTCGCTGAAGGTCAGGAGGCCTACCTCTCCATTCAGCACTACCGCTGCAATGTCTACTGAGGACCTAGGGGCCAAGTACCTTACTACCACAAGAGCAGTTATTTTCCCGATTGTCAATTCATCGGTACGGTCCCAGGATCTCATTATTGCTAATTCCACTTACGGACAATATCATCAGGTCATGTTTTTCACATATGGTACGGTCAGGAATCTGAGTTCTTCGGAGTCAAATTCTGACTTCTTCGTAGGTTTTTACATCCTGCTATTCAGTTCTTGCCTGTGTATAATGCGACGGCGCCGGACTGACGATGAAGGGCGCAGCTTCAATCTATACCTATCGTTGACTGTGGTTCTCTTCATCCTGTCCACCATTTTTGTCGTGGTTCATGCCATTACTCTCATTCACGACTCTCTTGTCCTTTTCGCAACAGTCAAGACTGGAAATCAACAGCTGCTTAGTGATTACATCGATCATAATGTTGCGAAAACCGCTACCTAGTAGGGCGTCATAATTCACTCCTTTTTCCGAGTCCACCACTGAAATGATTTCCACCAGCACCCTGGAGTACCTGCTTCTCGTTCTTCTCAAGTAGGCATTTCTGTCTGTCGACAGATATCTGGAAACTAATCTTGTTAAATCGCAGCATTACGGTTACGAATTCGACATGAAATGAGAATTCGTTCTTTATCACCGAGTCCCAGCCAAAAAATTCAGACGTTAAGAGGGCCTCCGATGATCCGACGATAATCGGCAATTTTATGTCCGAAGGTGATTAGCGCCTGATGATAAGCACCTAATGATAAGTGCTGATTCCAATGTGCTACCCAGTCGTTATGAGTAAACCTCACAGGAGGAGTACAAATATACTGCTTGATAGCTTAAATCTGGGTTATATATCAGTGTTACAAGTAACCAGCTATCAAAATAAAGTTAAAGGCTGGCCTTTCTTAGGTTTTGAATAATTCCCACGCCCTCTAGACCTGCAGTTCAGCTACTGGTATGCTATTATAGTGTAAATTAAGCAGCTAAGGATTGGATTTTGGGACTACTGGAGTGTATTGAACTCTCCTATACTTAAGAGACATTACCACTCTATTTGGTAATAATATTATATGCAGAAAAGCAGTACAAAAAGTGTAAACAGAGTGTAACTGGAAAATAAGCTTTTGAATCATGGGATACAGGGCAGATATTGGCATGGGGTGAGTTGGAGGACCTAGATACATTAAATACAAGCCTGGGCATATCAAATAGTACATAGTTTAGTGGGATAATGGTGTTTAAATATCTAAAATACTGAAAATCTCCAAAATTGGGGGAATAAAATTACAGTATAAGATGTAAGGAAGCTGGGGCTTAGATATTGTGGATGAGAGATGATATATATGTTCCCTGGGTGGGATTACAATCTTGATATATGTATCTGACAAGTTTTATGTTTAAAGTAAACATATATTGCACATAGACTTGTGCATTTAAATTGATGTATGCATATTGAAGTCAATTGTGGATGGATTTCCTTCAACTCTGGATGTATTCTTGACTGATTTTTCATTCTGAATGCAATTTTGAGGCTCCCCAAGCTCCCAGTTCACTCCCTAAAATACTACATCCATATTACATGTTTTCTGTAATTGTGCAAGAATTGATCAGTCTGGCATAAGGATTCCTGTCATGGGATACATGAAGGCAATGGATATTCCTGTTCTATGCATATTTAACAGTCTCTCATTCATTTTTGGTGATTTTAGGAGCAATCCCCATGCTCCAGTACAAAAAAACCCCTAAAAATCCAATTTTTTATGTATTTTTTATGTAGCAACATACAGATGTAATCAAAAAATGTCCTTTCATGGTAGGAAAGTGTATTTTGGGTGCCTGAACTCGATTCTGAACTTTCCTTGGTGCTGGGATGCTTCCCTGAGGTGCTATTTGTGTACTACTGTCTGTGTTACATAACTGTACAATACATTGGATTAAACAAGATGTTGCAGATACAGGAGTGCTTGGGCAAGTATATATTCATCATCTATACACCCTAGAGTGGGTTATGAACAAGAATTATCCCATCCCAATCATTCCCTGTGGTATAGTATTACCCATATCCAAAAAAAGCGAATTTAGCTGTAATAAATCTGGAAAAATAGGCAGCTCTCCAGGATTGTAAACCCATCAAGGAAACATATATATCATCCTTCATCCATAATATCTAAGCCCTAGCTGCATTACACCCCATCCTGTAATTTTATTCCCCTAATTTCGGAGATTTTCAGTATTTTTGATATTTAAGCACCATTATCCCACCAATCTATGTACTATTTGGTGTCCCCAGGCTTGTATTTAATGTATCCAGGTCCTCCAACTTACCCCATGTCAATATCTGGCCTATATCTCATGATCTAAGATATGGTTTTCCTTGTACCTGCTACTTTAGCTACTTGTTTTGCATTTTTCTACTCCCTAATTGTAGAGGACCACTTCTAGAGCACATTAGGCTATAGTCTTCTGCAAACATTGCTGATAACAACTCACATATTATCATATAAAAGAGTAGCTCAGATATAAGGAGAAGTTCTTGATTGTTGATAAGATAAAATAATTTCAACAGGATTAGTAAGTCAGTGCGCGATCCCACTCAGATCGCGCACAGTCTTACTCAGCATTTGATAGATAGAAAACATTTTGGTATAGTGTTTCCAGAAGGGATTGAACCATAGGCCTTGCCCTGTGCTTGTAATCAACAATTTCCGAGGCCATTGCTAACCACTATACCATTGTGTCTTTATATACTGAACTGATACAATACACTATACCTCATCATAGACAAAGATTCTAGTGTGTATTCAAGACACATTACTGTGAGTTAATCATATATCATAACCCATGTATTGTATATCTCAACAATTAATACATAATCAGATAGCATAAAGTATTCAAGTGTAACATGTAAATACTTATATCCATCACACAAAAGGTTATATAGCTATATTGGTTTATAGTAGATATTATTCCAAAGAACTGAGCAATGGAAAAAATGTTCTTGAGCTAGTATTAATCAGCTATAATGTCCTGTCCTTAAATTATACCCACTACATCTGGAAATACACTGTATCCAGTTGTAGTAGAGATGTTAAGTTGCAGTAGGGCATGACCCTGTCACTGTAACTACCCATAACCTGGCATATCAAGTTACAGGTGCTCATATTAGGATATGAGACAGCATGTCAGGTTAGAGTCAGTTATACCAACCTGTAAATCTCCCCAATACAGTCAACAGTAGATATAGCTGTCCAATAAGAAGGTGCTGGAATTCAACATCATACCTAAGTCCTCTCTGAATCTGTCTCAAGGGTCCAACTGCGAACAGATCCTAACAGATGTATTGAAACCGCTAACTGACAATGCTAAAAGTAAAAGAAAGAAAATGCTGCATGCTGCAACAGTAATGTCGGATGAATTACAAAAGGTAATTTGGAATTGTCCTGATAGTGCATCTGATGAGCATATATCTGGAAAGCTATCTTTATGTTTTGGAATGCCTGTAATCTTACGATCTAATACTGCCACTGAAATATGTATCACTAAAGGACAGGAAGCTACAGTCTATGACTGGAAAGCGGGAAGGGGCTCACGTGGCCAATTAACTTTGCATACACTATTTGTAAAATTGACTGATCCTCCTCATGATATACAAATACCTGGACTGCCAGATAATGTTATTCCACTAGTTCCTAACACATCTACACTATTCATAACATTACCAAATGATGAAGAAGTTCATATATCAAGAACCCAGATTGAGATTTTACCATGTTTTGCAATGACTGACTATGCTTCACAGGGGACAACAAGAAGATATAATGTTGTAGATTTAATGTATTGTAGAAGCTTTCATGCTTACTATACTGCACTGTCTCGTAGTGCATCTGCTGCAGGAACACTTATTTTAAGAAGCTTTCACCCTCATAAGATTACTGGTGGTGCACCACGATCATTAAAGCGAGAATATAGAGAACTAGAAATCCTTGATGATATAACTAGACTAAGATATATTGGAGACATGGATAAAAGTGTACATGGTGCATCTCGTATTGAAGTAATTAAAGCCTTTCGTAAATGGAAAGGAGAACAGTACAAACCACCATTTATGCCCAAAATACTACAATGGAACTCTTCAGATCCTTATCAAGAACTAGATGTTGATAGAATTGAGGAATGGCATATTGTAAACTATAAAAAGCCTGAGTCTACAAAAGAGAGAACTCTAACACAATCTGTGATCTAACAAAGATTAAAGCCTGTAGAAAGTAGTGTTCCAGTTCAATTCCTTTCAGATTCACAACAGACCTTAGTTAACGATGAGACCCCATTAAAAAGAAAGAGGCTTGATGATGCTGATAGTGAGGATGATGATGATAGACTAGTCAAACGCTCTTGTATTGACTCTATTTCATCAAGAGCATTTAATAATCGAATGGGACCTATATGGAGTAATAACAGCTGTGCTTATGACACTGTAGTATTAATTCTATACACTATCTGGGCCTCTGATCCTGATAGATGGGATAGTTATATGAACTCTACACAATCTGACATTCCAACAGAATTATCACAAGAGTTTGAAAAGGTTAGAACTGGACACATTACTTTGGAACAGGCCCGAGATAGCATGAGGGCAACTTTAGATGCATGTTATCCTCTTCGGAGATTATGATGGGGTGAATATGCTTCAGTGCCTGTAGTATTAGATGCTTTACTAAGCTCCGATACTAGAAACTATATTGAAAATACAGTAACATGTCCAAATAATCATACATGTAATAATGCTGTTCAACAATGTAAATCACCTGTACTAGAGATGGTTGGAGCCACAGAGTATGGATCTATATCAGAATGGCTATTAAACGGTTCTATTGAATTGGCTCAGAAATGTAGCAACTGTAACACAAATCTAAGATCATTTCACTGCTTCATTAAGCCTCCAGAACTATTTACTTGCCATTTCACATTGCCTAGAACACAGCATAATACTTTTTACATTGATAAAACTGTATATGTAGAAAACATACAATATGAACTGAGAGGAGTTATATACTTTGGTAATGAACATTATGTTGCCAGAATTATTGAATCAGATGGATCAGTATTTGGGCATGATGGTATGGGTGAGATGGGATCACAACTTTTATATAGTGGTAATTTAAATAGAACTAATCTAAACTTAATGAAGTTTAAGGATAAAAAAGCATATGGGGCAGTATATGTTAAATCTTGATTTCTTTCGAATTCGTGCCTGACTGCACCCTTGGGTGCAGGCTTGAATTCCCAAGTGGATATCATGCTTGTTCGTCTTGCTTTGCTCAAAATTGTGCAGTGTATCCTCAGTACTCATTGTTCTCTCATAGATCACCCGCTGCTATGTGATATGGGCCTCCGACAAACGTGTTGTTATCGGGTTGGTGGCACTATCAGTAATTGCGAATGGTGCAGGTCCTCCTTTATTTCGTCTATATTTTTTAGTGACATACGCCCTAAGGTCTAGGACTCACCGGCGGTATACTTGTTGGGCTCGGTACCAGTGATTCAAGTAATGCCTCAAAGCGCATTCTAGGAAAATTCATTTATTTTGTCTACAATGTCGCCAGCGCCGTCGTCAACACCATTATCACGGTCCTCACAGGTTCGTGCTGAGAATAATATTTCACGTCCCGCACTTACTATTCGACTACAGCCGGAAGAATTTGGTGGTGTCATCGACAGCTCCGAGCCCGAGGCGTTCGAACCAGTGATAAAATAGTTGAATCTATCTCCAGAATCATGTGAGTCTATATCCCGCAAAGCTGAATCGAGGTGAATATATCATTCTAGACTCGAGTCTGGTGTTTGCTACCCCATCCTTACCGCTGTAGGGCTGATTGTCGCAAACACGGCGCCTGCAATTTTTGAGTTTGCCCCGCTTATCGCTCTGAGTGCTGTAAGTGATGTCATCCTTAAGAACTATGAACCGTCTAATAGTATTCCAGGGAATCGCTCCAACAATGGTTATGGTCCGTGCGAAATTAGGCGCGAACTCCGAGCACGACAGACTCTCAGAGATCCGTTTCTCGAGTGGACCACAGCAACTGACAACTTGGACGACGGCTTCAGTTGGAAACTTCGGTGAAAGGCGAAGCTCCGAACGAGTTCTGGATGTCGTTACGATATCCTGAGGTGGCAGTACATTTTAATCCTATTTATCAAGACCCGCACGGGATACCGCGAACACACAGAGGATTACACTCTTCTTTTGAAACAGTCATAGAGCATGTCGGAATGTACTTACTTTGGATAGTACGTAATCAATGAAAGTCCTAGCTTGTGGATTGACTAATGTGGAATCATCGCCGAGGAGTGCACTTTGCACCACGATATTTCTTTGCTCTGATACTATGCCAGATACATCATGGGAAGCCATCGACCGTGTAAAGTATAGATCAAGGATGATCTGAAGGGCCTACCAAAAAATAAGGTCAGTGCAAGCGCATTCTAATTAAGAATTCCCTAATCTGGAAACATCGCCGACGCGAATCGTCAACTGAACCACAAATAATTTATCCTCGTGCCCGTTACCGCCAGATCATATTAATATATTTGGAAAGAGAAAAAAATAAGCGATGGAATCTATTCGTAGAATGCTAATTACTCTAAAATGCTCCCAGAGTCAGACTTCCTCATACCATCGCACTCGTTTCCTTTCCGTTTCCCACACATTCCTCGCCCGCTTCAACTTCCCCTGAGGTCCCAACTGAATGATCATGTGTCTGAAATCAAGATGTGTCCAAGCCTGTGACTTCCTGGGATATTGGCTGGCTAGTGAAACGGATGCCTGAGACCACGCTGTGCAGGCTTTCGACGTTCTTGCCCATTTTTGCTCGGACCATGATCAGTGTCGGCGCAATCCCCTGTTGTAACAGTGAGAACGCTTGACAGAAAAACGACTAAAATCTCATTACGGCACTGAGGGCGACGAGGGGGTAAGGGTCAAAAGACGGCGAAATCGGCGAAACCAAGTTTTGCACCAAAAGATTCGCTATACTGATTATGGGATAGATAATTCCAGACTCGAGCCTATCAGGAAGTTGTAGGCATCATGACACCTCTGGACAGTACTAACTTACATGAGTCGAAAGATTGATTGTACGAAGTTGTCGCTTGTATAAGTCCCTTGCACACGGACCTGTCGATGGATCCACCAAATACGCCCAGCTGCCATATATGGAATGTTAACGTTCGCAGGGTACATGGAAAGATAGAAATATGCACCAGTTAATGAAGTAATCGCCAAGTTATTGATAACACTGCTAATACTATACGCGAATCCCATAGGATTACTGATGCTGAACAATAACGACGACGTCGCATTGTTTGGATCGCGTGCCAGAGCAGTTGTCCCAACTGAGTCTAGGATAGAGTAGGTAAGCCCAGTAACTGTGAGATACATATTATCAGCACTGGTTAAAGCCAAAAGACTTTAAGCGACGCACTATTCACAATCGTTGAGGCTATTATTAAAGAAACGGTAACAATCTTGCTAGAATTCCATATCAATATGCATCTGTGAATCTGCAGTATGAGAATCAGTAATGAGTTAAATCAACTATGCTATGTTAGAGCTGCACATACAAGCATCCATTCTGCGACGATACTGTTGCCAATAACCTTCGTTAGTTTGTTGAGGGCGAGTAGTGTAAGGTCAACCTACTTGAGTAAAACAGGCAGTAGTTCGTGAAGAGTGCTGGATCGCAGTGTTAAGTTAGCTATGGGATAGGCTGTGCTAAAAAAAAATATACCACTCGCTTAGCAACTCGTCTCTCGACATCGCGCCAGGTTTGGTAGTTGATGTATAAAGCATAATCCTCGTTCTTGACAACGTTGAAGCGGATAACGGAGGAATGGACAAAGTATATGGTGTCATTGACCACAGAGATTGTCGATAGTAGGAAGAGTGCCACGGCAAGCATGAGATAGAGGTTGCTAGTATTGCAATTCCCGTCGGTATGTTTGCGCTTACGCATCGAGTAGATATATGTCCCGAAGAGAACTATGTAGATGCCTAAGGGGAAGATGGGACTTCAGGCCATGATGCACAGTCCGTAGATTGAAGCATACCGTAGACGGAATACATGACCTGATATAGTAAGAAGTAGGCTAAGATGAATGACAGCGGTGAGGCTACTAGTACGACTCACCGATAAAGAGGCGGAGAGCTTGAGAATAATGAATTCTGCACGAAGGGAGGGGTTATCAGAGATTGCAGAAGACATCGCTGCGTTCAACGGGGGTAGTATGGTATAATGGATCGATGATCAGTACTAGTATTAATACCGTTGTACTAAAATTATCCATGAGAAAAGTGGGCAATCGTCCCATCAACATCAACGGGTTTAGAAGCTTGAAACTTGAAGTTGAAAGGTACTGCCGAGGTCCCGAAGTCATCGATTCATCCTCGCCGAGTCACCCCATGAATGTCGAATCATCTTCAAGTGCGGCGTATTGAGTATGCAGTAATAGCCGTTATGACCATTGCTGATCACGGCAATATTCGCTCAAAAAGTATGCCAGCGGTGACCCTTCTGGAACCAGCAGAGGCCTGCTCGAATTTTGATGAAACCTCGGTGCTTCTAGTAGTTCAGCTTCTAGTAACACCGTCTCAGTCACAATCAGTTTCATGAATGTAGATGAGGAAAAAAAGATACCCATCCAGAAGGCATTTCGAGACTACTAGGTTGCTACCTGAGCCGAATAGACCATCCAGGGTTATGCCTGATACGACATATACTGTTTATGGGAAAATCTGGTTATCGAAAGTCGCCTGGATTGAGCCGTAAGTATCTGTCTGCAGTATGAGCATCATGATTATCAGTTCGTATCCATCACTCATCTGGAAAAGCCTACCCCGTGAATTCACGATAATTATTGGATATTCATGTTAATCCCAGAAGTCTACTGATTAACGTTTATAACGGATAATAAGGTGGTCCCCCAATTCCCGAGTAGGGAAATGCATCCTAATTAACCTGGGATTATCGCATATAAGACGTATTATTTCTCACCTTTTTGTACCAATCATTCAAATACGCAAGTAAGAAAGGTCAAAACATGTCTCTGTTAGCACTATGGACAGTACATTATGACTACAAAAGGGCGCATAGCTTTGTTATGCATCGGGGCTAAAGGAATAAATCATGTAAACCATTACTCAAGAGCAAGAAGTGGTAAATACATACAAGGATACCACAGGGGGAGGAGTTCTGATATGGGCTCGACTTGGAGGTGGTTGACTTCAGCCAGAAATTGAGGATACCTAGGGAAATTGAAAAAAAGTATTAGTTATGAGGGGCCGGAAAAAAAAACTGAACACAACTCACCTATACCTTTCAACCTCCGGTGCTGGTCTAATTTGGTCCTAGTTCCCTGGGCCTTAGTGAGGTATCCGTGATTTTCGTTGGTAGACAGCGAGGCTAGTCGGAGCAAGTTGCACAATGAGAATATTCTTGAGGGATCTTGAGCAAGTACTAGCCCCAGTTATGTGATAGCCCCAGCGAGGAACAGCAGACTTGAGGCGGCAGAGCAATTTCAGAGCACGTAGGAAGAGCCTAGGAAGAACTTGGGGAAGAATGGAAAGGAATTGGGGGAAAGAGCGAGAAGTCGAGCTTCAAGTTCTGACGTGTCAAGCGGTGAGCACATGTGATCGTGAATGTCACCCTTGGTAAGTCCCGAAGGACTGTATAGCTGTGACAAAATGGGTGGCTTGTCACAGTTGTTGACGTGATACAACGATTTCTTTGCCTCAACTTGGAAGTTCCGACGAGTGCCCGCTGGGGCCGTTGCAGGTTCTGTTCCGTGAAGACGCATCACAACGTTACTTCAATCGTGAATAGGTCACAAGCTGAGGGCTAGTAGGTACGTGGATGTGCATTACTAAAGCTGGTGCTGTCTAAACTCAATATCCACAAACAGGGTTCTACTATTTTGTTTGCATCCCGCTATTCGGGGCCGCTCAAGGGCAGCTACATTTCCATGTTCGAGACTTGTTATCCACGGACAGTTACTACGATAAGGCAGTATTTTGATCACACTTCGGTTACATTCATACAAGATTCCACGCAACATTATATCCTATGATCTCGTGTGAGATGTATCTGTCATTGTTGTTAATCAACGTGAATTCATAAATAATTATAATGTATGCTTAAACCATGTCAATAATTTCTGATAACTACATACTGAAATAAATACGTACTTCACAGGAGGTTTTTCCACAATGGCCCTAGCGGCGTCCTTGCAGTCTGGGAGTGGAGCACCTAGTGGAGTCCTGTGCGTAGGTCGATATGGCTCGGCGTCCCAGGCTAGCCGTTCGCTACTTTTTTTTTGGGTTTACGTGCGCGTGAGGGGAGCCGTGGCCACGGACTGCCATTTGGTCTCGTAACCTCGCTCATCTCCTGCCATTTTCCTCCCTGCCCTTTTCTTCCATCATCAACAAAGAAACTAAGCCCCAAGTACGCGTCCTGCGACCCCGCACGGGCCTGGGTACCGGATTACCTGCTCTTAGCTACCATCTCATATCTAATGGGAGCACAGGTGTTTCCTTGACACAGACCACCAAGCTTTGAGTGCGGAAGATGGTGGAAGCAGTCCTGCCCCCAGAAGACAGAACGGTCATAGTTCCTTTGTTACTGCAACGGTGAAAACCGCGCCAGGATTTTGGATTAGCTAATCAACTCGATATGTGCGTTGCCGG